>MU269990.1:47584600-48273350 GCA_021432705.1 Caranx ignobilis
GAAGTCTGCAGGGTTGTGGTAGGTGGGGCAGTACAGGCCCAGGCTCTTCAGGTAGGGGATGAGGTAGGAGACGGTGCCTTTGTAGATGCACTGTCCCTGACTGAGGATGTAAAGCTGTGGACGGACGATATGACGTCATCATTAGAGACCTGACATGTGAACGACTCTTCAAAAACCGTGCTCTGGTTCGTACCTTGTCAAACATCTCAAACAGTTTGGCGCTGGGTTGGTGGATGGTGCAGATGATGGTCCGTCCTCCCAGCGCCAGCGAACGCATCAGTGAGACGACCTGATAACACGACGCGCTGTCTAAGCCGCTGAGCAGAGAGACAGAGGACGTTAGTGACAGAAGGAGGCGGCGGTGGACTCAGCAGCAGCTCACCTGGTGTCCCTGCGTCTCACCTGGTGGGCTCGTCGAAGAACATGACCGGGGGTTGTTGACCAGCTCCAGGGCGATGGCCAGACGTTTACACTGACCCCCCGACAGAGAGCTGGTGCGGGTGTGAGCGCAGTCCAGGAGCCCCAGCGCCGTCAGGATCTCGTTCACCTGGACAGGTAGGAAGAGAAAGACCAGGGATGGAGGAGATTCAACCAGCTGTCGTTAAACCAACACATCCAACAGGAAGTGATCATCCCTCTGTGTGAACTCTTGTTGGCTGATTTAACATGTGGTGGTTCTGGTGTGTTTAGGGTCAACGGGAAATGTCAGTGTTCTGGATGTTTGTTTCTCTCACCAGAGCTTTCTTCACATCGAGACTTTCATCCAGCTTCAAGTTGGCTGAAACCTGCACACACACACACACACACACACACACACACACACACACACACACACACACACACAGTTATTTACAGCAGGAAGAATAAATCCTTTTTTTTTTTGGATGTTATAAATAAAGACAAATCCCACATTGATCAGTTTTTACTTTGATAATAATAACAACTGCAGAAAAGTTCCTGACGACATGACGCGACACGTTCCTCACCATCATGGCCTCCCGGGCGGTCAGGTGTGGCAGCAGCATGTCCTCCTGCATGATGTAGCAGGACATTTTCCTGAACGTCCTCAGGTCCCGAGGTCGACCATTGACCAGGATCTGACCCTTCATCCCTGTTTCCCTGAGCAGCAGGAGGAACACACACACACACACACACACACACACACACATTATGAATAATACACACACACTTGTTTCTTCTCCACTTGTATAAAATCTTGTCTTGTCCATAGACGTCTGATAAAAGCTGATTCAGATTTCTTGCTGTCTCACCTGTATCCAGCCAGGATGTTCATTAAGGTGGACTTCCCGGCCCCTGAGGGCCCCATGATCCCGATCAGCTCCCGATTACAGAACCTCCCAGACAGGCACTTCAGTAAGGCTTTGAAACCTGACGACGACACACGACGCAACGACATGATTCATCAGGACAAACCTCTAAAATTCAAAATGGACGCTTTCATTGACTCAAAGGAAACAAATCGTCAGGAAAACAAAGTTCCTCAAAACCAATATAATCACTGGCTCTTCGGTTTCTCCTCCTGTGAAGAGCTTTCAGATCATATTGATTAGGACTGATCGGTTCTTCAGTTTTGTTCCAGATCAGAATCGTTCATGGAAACAGTTTTTACTGCTCGTGTTTGCAAACGTCCTGATCAACTGCTCATCAGAAAATGCAGCGATTAAAACACGAGCTGCTTGTAGATAATTAAGAGATCAATTATTAATAGATTTTTGTGATTAAGGAGCCGCAGCCGCTCCTCTTCCTCTTCCTCTTCCTGCTGATCTTGACTTTTTATTTTATTGAATTTATTTCTTTGTGTATTTAGTTTTCTTGATGATGTCATCATGAATGTTTTTGATAATGTTAATGACACCATGAAGAAGTGATGCTCGTTCATTTATCTGATCACTGCTATAAAAAAGGCAGTTTCTTTGATGTGTATTGATTAGAACACACACACACACACTGTATCTGTGTGTCCCTGTGCAGCGTCCATTGATCCTCTGTGTGAAATCGTCCACACACATTGATCCTGTGTGAGAGCAGAGGATCAGAACCGATCAGCTCTGGTCACTCAGTGGGGTGTGATCTGGCCTCTGTTTCCTCTGTGTGTGTGTGTGTGTGTGTGTAAATGATCTGGACATGAACGATCACTAGTGAGTATAGACAGCTCTCAGCGCTGGAGGCCTTCACACTGGTTTTAATGGTGTCACTGGGCAGGAAGAGACGCAGCGAGGACGACAGAAAGGAAGTGAATCATTAAACTGCTGCTGCTTCCTGTTCTTTACACAACAGTCCAATTCACTTCTGGTCAAATGAACTGAGTGTGAGCGCTGGTGTTACCTCTCCTCCTCCAGCACGGTCCCTCCTGGATGGTGTAGGAGAGGTCGTTGAACTCCAGGTCCACCGCCGAGCGCTTGGGCAGGTGGGAGAAACGTTGAGCGTCAGTGATCTCGTTCTCGACCTTCTTCAGGTGAGTCAACATGGAGGCCTCCTGCTGCTGCTGCTGCTGCTGCTGCTGCTGAGGCTGCAGCTGGCTGTCTCCGTTGCACATGATGGCCTCCTCCATGGGGATGCTCACAGAGTCGGGTTCCAGCGCCTTATTGTCCATACCAGCTCTCTGTCTGCAGGAGGTGCACGGGGCAAAATCAGAGGTTAGTTGTGCTTAATTATGTCCTGGCATGTCTAATTTTACAACCACAGCTGGGGACTCGCTGCCTTGCTTGCAGTTTTGGAGGTCATTTAATAAACATAATTCATCCACAGTGAGAAAACGGAGCAGTGCAGCACAGAGAAAGAAATGTTAACATTATTAACTGCTGCTACTTCAGTAAAGACGGAGACACAGTGAATCAGTGCAAAGCAAAAGTTTAACCATCAGCAGTGAGTGAAGTGCAGATGTTCAGGAGTTCAGTTCACTGATGATTAATGATGCAATGGACACTGATGACTGTCCATGAGACATTCAATGACCAGTGGGCCAGGTTGGAATGACTAGTTGTTTTAGTAGCACTTAGTTGGATTACATTGATTCATTATTGATGTTTTTATTATACGCTGGGTCATTTGTTCCCATGAATGAATTGTATTTCTAAAAGGTGGGAGAGACATCTGACTGAACATCGTACTTCGAATGTGAAACGGCAAATAAACTTAAACACATTTATCAAAGTGATCAGCAACAACCAGCTGACTGTGGTGATAATCCTGACCTTCTTCATCTTTACAATGAGGATCATGTGTTTGATGTTTAAGAGACATTTCTCAACATTTACCACCAACATTTCATTCCTGGTAAACATCAGCATCTTTGGCAGCATTAACATTTATCTGACTAGTCTTTATTTTTATTTACTTTAAGTGTATTGACTTTATTGTGAATATTCAACAGATTGTTTGGTTGCATGACAGTTGTATTTATTTCCACTTTGGGTTTTTGTGCAGATTGAAAACGTGCCTTGAAGCAGGTTGACGGAGAAACACCTTCTGTTTCAGTCCGTGACCCTGCTGATGCAGCACATTCAGTTCAGTGTACAACACACATCTACATCATGGCTCACTGTGAGCCCAGCCTCAACGGAAGATTATATATGTTTCCTGGGAAAAGACAGCGGAGACATGACCACCGTCAGACAAAATCCACGATCGTCTAAGCAGCAGAAATATGCAATCCTCCCTGTGATCGCAAGGTGATTAATGATCATCGAAACGGAGATACATCTAATCTACTTTGTTCTGCGCAGACCACTGTAAAAACGGTTCCCAAGTCTGAGGTGGTACAGTAATTTGTCCTTTTTGAGACAGAAGTCTCATTTAATCACTCATGGGGTTCATAATCTCCTTGGGATTAAAATCAACTTTCTTTTCTACCCTTGATCTGCACGGAGTGGGAGGGGGCTGGAGTTACCGGCTTGGGAAAAAACTCTGCAGACTCAGGTACATTACCGAGCACAAAGCCAAGTTAATGTATGGGAAGCGTATGCTCCTTCACTTGCCCTCCAGATCACACCTCCACGCCGACACATCTCACTGACAGCGAGGAGGGAGAAGCCGGGGAAAAGTGTTTCATGGACGCCAAAAGGTGTTCGTAAGAAGGCAGCGAAACGGAGAGACGTGTTCTGAATGCCAACACGTCACGAGTCAACTACGCTGTTCTGAATGGCGAGGGAAGGTCCACAGAGGGGAGAGAGGAGAGGCAGGGAACTCAGTGACCTGGGATCACACCACTTCAGATTATCTACAGTACCGCTGCTACGCTCGTATCTGACTCTAAGACTTGATGCCCCCAAATGCAGCTTGATTAAAGGCTCATTAGAATCAAATAAAGTTCTCGGGTCCACACGGCTAAACGGAGACGTCAAAGTGATGATAAAACATCATGTCACTTCCCTGATTCAACTTGGACGAGCTCAGGTGAAAAGTCCTGAAGACTTTGTGTACCATAAATCTCTTGGAAAATCAAATGAGCGATAAAGGCACAATCTCTACGATGCACAGGTTCTCTGAAGGTCGTCTGGATAATCGGCTTATTACAGAGCTACGTTTCACTGTAAGGTGACATGAAGCAGCCATGATTGTTGATGAGTAAAGCAAGAACCTGGCAGCACAGATGGGTTGACAAATCACAGGGCTTTGTGAAATTTAATATCATTTTTCATTTCCTGTATAAAATCATGACTGTTCCACAACTTCAGTGTGTTTATTCTTGTAACTGTGACAATCCGGATCCTCAAACTTTGACCAAAACCAGAACCAAACTCAGAAGTTCTGTCTAAACCAAACCTTGTGAGAAACAACATGCACATCCCCTTCCCAATTTCGGGAGGTTGCTGGACAAAAAAAAGATAACCAGTATAGAAAAGAGATAAGTCGTTCCAGGCTCAAAACGCCATGGGTTAATAAATACTTGCATGGGAGCTCCTTTGGTGTTGTGGACTTATCTCTTTTCTCTAAACCAAACCTTGACCATGACAAAGGTGGTCCAGGTGTGCTCCTACAGGCTGTATTATTGCTACCGCAATGACGAAGGTCTAGTGGGGCAGAAACAAAAGGGACAAATGACCTGTATTCGTTGGCTCTAGATTAAAGTATTAAACAATAATGTTGGTCTAATCTGGGTCTAATCCAAACTCAACAGATCGACCAAACCCTGTGGAGCTCAGGACCCATTCATTCAGGGCTGTTTCCACTTCCAATTGAGGAAGATATGCATTGATGGATGTGGATGACCACTGAGGACGAATCCCTCCAGACAACATCAGGGCTCTGATTGGTCTGATCTGAAAAGTTGGGGGTTAAGCAACAGGTTTGTTATTTTCAGACGTTGCAGAGGATCAAAGGGCCAAAAATTTAACTTCAAGACATTTTCATTCTGTAAAACTGCAGCTGTCAAAAACCAAGTCAGTGAAGAGTCCTGTGTTGTCTGTCAGAGCTACAACACTCCCCTGATTACAGAGAAGGTCTGAACCAACCTCACAGTGGAGAAAGGACAAGCCACCTGATGATGCATCAAAGGGAATAAACTTCGTGAAGGCTCCTGGGAAGTCTTGAATGACGACTGGTCTACAAATACAGTTAGTCAGATGTCTAAGGTGGAAAGGGACTTCACTGGATCAGAGTCACCAGAGGAAACACCTGGAGACCTTTCACGATAAAACAAAGACCAATCAGGACACAGGTCACATTCACACCCACGAGTCGTATCTGAGTGATTTTTGTCGGGACCATCAATTGCTAGAAATTCAGAGAGGAGATTTCTATTCTGTTACCTAGAAGAGGAACAGTGTGGAGACGGAGTCCCATATTTAGGTTGGATCCATTTTTGGATGTTGGACTCTCGAGAGCCAGAGGATGATTGAGCGAGGGAGCAGTGGCCGGAGGAAGCCAGCACTTCCTTTAATGAGTTTGAATTGTTACATCTGCAGGTCACAACAAAGAGTCTGGGGTCTGTGGGAGGGATCAGGTTGACTGGATGTTGCTGTGACTCAGGTATAAAGGTGTTTGACCCAGGAGGAAGGATAAAGGGTTGATTTTCTTGACAGCGTTGGCATCAAACATTGACGTTTGAGCTGGAAGTTCATTTGGTTACAGTTTGGTTACATACACTTCAGTCGCCTTGATGCACAGTGGAAACAATAAAAGGAGCATTGTGATGCAAACAGAGGAGCTGCCTTCAGATTCTGTAAGGAATGTAAGTCACAGTGCGTTCGGGTCAACTGGGTCATACACTCTCCGAAACCACGTCATGTTTGTTGTGTTATAGTTTGCTCGAGCATGTTTAATAGTCATGTTCCCTTTAGGGACAAATAAAAATCCTTTTCGGCTTTAACCTAGTACATTGCAATGTCCACAAACAATGTGGACGAGACATTGTGTACCCAACTGTACCTGAACAAGAATGCATGTTCTCTATAGGTGGCAGGTGGAGGAGGAGGTAATAAGCACCTGTGAACACTGAGAGGTGACTCAGTAAAATTAGTAGTGTAGTGTTTCTGCAGGACGTCACCGTTTTACCAACAAAAACATGAAGCTGAGAAGCTTTAAACCTGAATGGAGTTTCTGATTGTTCTGCCATCGAACACCGAGCGCCACGGCGAGAGCGGCCGCTCTCTTATGCAACATGAGAAGGCTGAACATAAGGATTGTACTGTGCACTGAGCAGCACTGCTCTCCCATGACTGTGTGAGGGTGAGAGCTAATTCACTGAAGAGGCTTTGACAGAAAAAAAAAAGAGCTGCATAAGCCACACAGCGTTTTCTACACACAGGTGGAGGGGTGGGAGGGGTGGGGGGTGTCACCTGTCAGATCTAAAACAGTTCATCTGTGATTAATGAAGAAATAAACATGTTGATTTGGTCGTTGATATGTTTTCTCTCACACTTCATGTTAATTACATGAGTTTATGAGTAAATGAATCGAGTTTATTTTCCATATTGACTCTGATTTTTTCACAGCGAACAGTTCAGTTTATCACCTGCACTTTAAAGTGGCGTCTCAGCTCCTTTCAGCTCTTTCATTCCCACTGACATGTTCAATACTTACACTTCAACTGACACTTCCACTTAAAGTAATTCAGCGCTCAGTGTTAAAGTGTAACCTCAGCTCCTTTCAACGCCTTCACTTTCCATCAGTGTTTGTCTTTCAACACTTTCCAGTAAACACAGTGAGCAGACAAATATTTCTATTCATGATTCATCATTTTGTTTCATTTTATATTTATCTCAGTAAATGAAGGATTTGGGAACAGTGAATGAATTGAGCTCGTGTTAATATGATAATTTGTGTGTTTTCTGAAGTCGATGATGGAAAATAACTGTTTTGTTTTTTTTTTTATCCACAACATAACTTCACAAACTCCCAGTTTGACTTCAACAGATTAATGAGCTGGTCACATGATTAATAATAACCAAAGTGTTTCATTAATACTGTTAATTAAAAGTTAAAAGGCTGGAGCGTGATGTAAGCAGAAAGCACTGGCAACACAGGAGCTGAAAATAAATACAGTCTCATTATTTCACTCTGTATCTAACTGTTATAAATCAGAGTTTTCTATGTGGTGTAGACAGGAACATATGGTAAGACAGAGTTGACGGAGTGGACAGGGGACGGGCTGAGCGGAGCGGTGACACATCGTCTCCGGGGAGAGATGAGTCGTACGAGATAACGACAGTGACACTGGAGCAAATAAAGAGGAGTGTGAGGAGTGTGAGGGGCAGCTTACATTGGCGGCGGTCCGGTCAAGTATCGTTGTCCTCTCCTCGGCGTCTTGTCAGGATGTTGTTGTTATCCTCCCTGGCTGCTGCATTCAAGTATCAAACAGTGTCTGTACCAGTCTGCTGCATCTACAGCATCGCTGCACGCCAGAGCCCAGCAGAGCAGAGCAGAGCCGGGCTGGGCAGGGAGGGGGGCAGAAAGGGAGGGAGGGAGGGCGGATCAGCACGGAGGGAGGAAGGGTGGGTGGGCTGGAACGTAACAGGACGGATTGAGAAAGGACACTGAGCTACTGTACCGACCCCGCTGTCAGGACCGGGTCACATGGTGGTGGAGGTGGTGGTGGTGGGGGGGGGGACAAGACTCCTCTGCTTCGTGGAAATGTGGATTTTTGCCTTTATAATCTTCATGGTGGGTGACAGGTGTAGGCTTAGGTTTATGTAACCCACATTTCTACTCTCCAGCTCTCAATTCCCACATTTTAAAAGTAGGCCAGAGCAGACGCAGAGTATCAGCACCATGTAAAGCCTCATTAATTAAAGGCAAAGGCTTAAAGTCAAGGTCCACATCTTTCAGCCACCTCTCATGGCCTTCATCAGTTTGCTGATTGGGATGCAGTTGCAAAAACTTGAGAAAACACTGAGAGAAGTCAAACATTTTCCTGACGATTATCACGAACAGTCCACAGTTCTTTTGCATTCGTTGAAGTTCATTTTACATTTTACAGTCTGAATGAGATTTTTTGTATTAAAACAACTGTAACGACAACTGAAACTATAGGAAGCTGTCACGGAGATGCGTCCTGTGGAAGTCGGAGACGCCGCTGAATTCCTCAGAGTCTTTGGGGATGTGACAAATTTAACAACAAGCTACAACACGGGCTGCATATCTCTGAGAGCCAATCAGCTGCTGAACGTGACACGGACAAGTTCAGACTGGAACAGATACACAACAACGTACGGCACATGGATACACACAATTTCCTCTGTCACTCACCCCCCCCACTCCCCCCACCTTGTCTCTCATCTATCTCCGACTCCTCCGTCCGAGTTGCCAGAGGGGAGGAATTCTCCAGTGAACACACCTGGTGTCAGATGGGGATGATGGGACACTTCAGATGCACCGTGGACGTGAAGTCAGAACAGAAAAGAAGCAAAAAGGGCTCATTCTTTAAAACCCTGCCTTTATTTACCAAGCAAAAAAACTTGTCATCTGTATTCAGTCTGTAGTGAAACATTACATTACCGCACCCTGAGGGAGGATCAGTGTGTTTTAAACCCTGAAGTCAAGTTTTGAGTGAGAAAATCCATTTTCTTTATAAAACATTAAAATAAAATGACTATAATGATGATGATGTGTGAGCGTTGTTCCAGGGGTGTGTCCTATGTTTTCTGTCTATGTGCATACTTCATGTCATTCATGTCCAACAAAGACACAGAGACTTTTAAAATACATTTAAATAAGTAAAAGGAAAATGAAAGTGACAAAATGTTGTTTATATTAAAGCTCAAAAGCAGCGACACGACCAATCAACGGACCAATGAATAAATACTCTGTTAACTGTTTTCATGTGACACCATTATTATATACTACTCCTTATCCAACTGTAGATACTATATCGTACCTGTATCTTATCTTATCTTTAAAGTAACTAATGACTGTAGCAGTGGATGTTGAGCAAGCAGCGACATAAAAAACAAACAAACAAAAAAAAACCCAGCAGAAATAAACATGGAAGCAGCATGGTACAAAAACAGAGTTGGTCTCTGTGGATAATTTACAGCTCAAGGGGCAGAAATATCTGCAGAGAAGCAGGAAACCACAAAACTACAGGTAACATGCTGTGTACATATATATCACAGCTGCAAACAGATGGAGAAGCTTGATTGTGGGAAGTCTTTGAGGAGTCCAGGCCCATTGCAACATAACAGGAGGAGGGTTAAAGGAAGACAAAGCCAAGTCTATACTAAAATAACTCAAGTTTCATCAAACATGAAAGTTTCCAGGCTGCTATTAAATGGGATTCTACGTCCTGAACATAAACTTGGAGTTGAACTGGTTCCACAGGAGTCTACTAACCACAGCGAGGTTGCTAATGGGGGCGCAGTGTTGTCGTGGGATATGACAGTGTCAGCTCACTCAGGCTTTTGTGAGGTGAGGAGGATTTTAAATTCCTATCATACTGGTACATGGAGCCAGTGCGGGGACGTTAACATAAGAGATATGATCTGTTTTTTGCAAAGTTATGCAAGTAGGAAAAAAAAGAGAGTCCTTTAAGTTTGCATCATGTGGGGTTTAGAGGACACATCTTGATCAAAGATAAAACCATACAGAGGTCAGGAAAAAGCCATCTGCACCAACTATCATCAGATAATGTGTTTCTGAGGTGTTTTGTGCCAAGTTCACTTTTGTTTGAGTTTAATAGCAGAAAATGTCTGATCCCTCCAGGTCGTCATGTCTTTAAGACTTCTCTGGCTAACTGATCCACATTGGGAAGTATACCTGGGTATCATCCGCATAACAATGAAAGTTTAACCTCATGTGACCTAATAATAGTCCCTGAAGGAAGCAGACACTTGGTGAAAAGTAGCACCGTACCTTGTTGAACATCAGGACTTATGTGACAAAGAGGAAAGTAGTTAAACCAGGTTAGTTCCTAATAAAAGTTATTTTGGAATAAGATACGGAGGTTAACAGTGAGAAAATTGCAAATGCAATCAAGAGGCTTTTTTTTAAACTTTCACCAAAGGACTGTGGTACACACCCTGTTAATAAAGACAGATTGATTGTATCCAGTAAAGACACCCCCATAATAAACATATGGATATATCCTGGTAACACACTCGAAAAAGTAGTTGCTACTGCACTGATCAAGCACTGCACTTCTTTCTCAACATCTCTCCTCTTCAACAGCTATTGAAAATAAAAAATCCAACACCTTTTAGCTGAAAAAAAAAAATATAAAAAGCCAGTACATTAGAGGCAGAGGCCGGGGGGGGGGGGGGGGGGTGATAGGAAGGTGGAGAGAGTTTTAAAGAGACTGACTCTACATTACACTAAATCAGGCTTGAACTAAAAAAAAAAAAAATCTCTACATCAATCATCATGTCTTTTTTTCTCTTGTTACTCTCCTCACTCCAATGCATGCATGGGCAGATCTGGACCAGAGCACCAGAAAACCTCGTAATGACCTGCTTAATGAAATGAGTTTGATCAAAGTGGAGCTGGCAGGAAAAAAAGCTTTCACTTCATCTCTCAGTGTTGAAAAGGTGTCCTGCTAGTGCTGCACTTGCAGCGCTGTGGGCCCATCAGTGTTCTGACCATTAGTATTATTAGCAGAGTCTGACACAGTTTATAACATTAGAGTGTGTTTATACTTTTAGGTTTTCATGAGACTATCACTATATTGATGAACTACCCTCAGTGACAACGGGGATATGCTCACACACGTTCTTGTGGCTGCCAAACAAATTTTTCTATAGTGCAGCAATGAAAACAACCAAACAACAAACTCACAAGCAGGCCCTGTGGCTTAGCTGGTCAAAGCACCTGTCTTGTAAACAGGAGATCCTGGGTTCAAATCCCAGTGGGGCCTGCTAATTTCCAAATCCTTTTGAGCTGCTGTTTGTAATGCACTACAGGTCAGAGAAACAGAATCTAAAATGGTTATAAGTTGTTCGTGCATGGGAGTTTTACCTTCATGTCAAGTCACTGTAAAAATCTGATGGAAATATTGATTTGTCTGTCAAACTTATTTTGTAAGGGGGGTTATGGCCATATCAGTTGTTGCAAAAACTTGATTTGTTTGAGATCTTGCTTGACCTTCTAGTGTATGGAGCTTGCAAAATTACCACCGAGGGCCTTTTAAGTCCTGTGATGGTAATGCTACGTCATGTTAGTGCAAATGTGAGACCAATGTGATTTTGTCACTTGTTCATATGCCCACACAGAGGCACTGTGGCTTAGCTGGTCAAAGCGCCTGTCTAGTAAACAGGAGATCCTGGGTTCAAATCCCAGCAGTGCCTGACTTCTGCTTTATGGGCAGTTTGTCTAGATCTAGAAGGCTTTTAAGTGAATTTAAGTCGTAGTTAGTTGGTGTAAAGATGTGACAGGAATGGTAATTAGTCCATGGTATGCAACAACACACAGAGGCGCTGTGGCTTAGTTGGTGAAAGCACCTGTCTTGTAAACAGGAGATCCTGGGTTCAAATCCCAGCAGTGCCTGCCTGTAGTAGAATATCAATGTTTGCAGTGCATCTCAATCGAGAACGATTTTGAAGCAACACAATGTAAGCGTTATTACTCTTGTTGAGAAGGGCAACTGTCTGCTACCTGTGTTGTAAATACTGTATGCTGTATGAGCATCCCTGGAACAGTAGCCTACATTAATCTGTTGATGGAGCCGTTGCTGCTGCCAACCAAAGAGGGTTTTGTGTGTCGCCAGAGATCTGGAGGGGAGGCTGGCCGGCTGTGCAGCCCAGTACAGGGCCCTCGTGTGTTCAAGGGGATAGCTTAAAGTTTATCTTGATCTTGAAGGACTTGGAGTAAATTTCAGTGCCATTCAGTAAATGCAACGTTGTGAGAGGAAGAAGAATTTTGTCACTGGTTTGTAACAGTGCACAGAGGCGCTGTGGCTTAGCTGGTCAAAGCGCCTGTCTAGTAAACAGGAGATCCTGGGTTCAAATCCCAGCAGTGCCTGCTTGTTTGCAATCTAGTTTGGTCTTCAAGTGTATAGAGCTCACTGGATTTTGACCAAGGTTCTTTTAAGCCCTGTGAGGGTAAATCTGGTAAATCCCAGCAGTGCCTGCTTGTTTGCAATCTAGTTTGGTCTTCAAGTGTATAGAGCTCACTGAATTTCAACCAAGGTTCTTTTAAGCCCTGTGAGGGTAAATCTGGTAAATCCCAGCAGTGCCTGCTTGGTGGTGAACTTCGTTGATGTGCCAGTGCATGGACCTCACTAAATTGCCACTTAGGTTCTTTTAAGTCCCTTGATAGTAACATTAGGTCTCAAGACCTGAGAGGAATGTGATTTTGTCACTGTATATACAAGGCGCTGTGGCTTAGTTGGTCAAAGCGCCTGTCTAGTAAACAGGAGATCCTGGGTTCAAATCCCAGCAGTGCCTGCTTGGTGATGAGCCTCTGTGGTCTAGGCATGTGCGAACTGCAGTCGGGACTGTTTTAAGTATTGTGATTTCAGTATATAGTGCCTTGCATAAGGTGATGACGTTAGATCAGTGATGTGTGCATGTGCAACTGGAAGTCTAGGTTCGGTGCATGAAATTAAGGGCAAATAATATCATGTGAAACTACAATAAAACCCTGCTATTGTTAAGAGCAGAGCCTGGATATACTGTGTGTATAGAAGCCAAGCAGTCAGCATAAGATCATTACATGGTGTCAAAAGTTGCAGTACGTCTACACAGAGGCACTGTGGCTTAGCTGGTCAAAGCACCTGTCTCGTAAACAGGAGATCCTGGGTTCAAATCCCAGCAGTGCCTGCTTGGTGGTGAACCTCCTTAATCCGCTAGTGTGTGAAACTTGACGAACTGCCGTCGGGGTTCTTAAGTCCTGTGATGGTCATGTCATGTTAGCACCAAGACATAAGAGGAATTTGATTTTGTGACTTGTCCATATGACTGTACAGAGGCACTGTGGCTTAGCTGGTCAAAGCACCTGTCTTGTAAACAGGAGATCCTGGGTTCAAATCCCAGCAGTGCCTTACCTCACTGAAACCACAATGACCCATCATTTGCTGTGGATAATTTGCAGTTTCCCACAGTCTAGAAGGACTTCAACCTGTTGCCATTCTGAAGGCCCACTGACAGGCCATCACTACTTTACTCAGCCCACTGTCTGTGTTTCTACACATGTTATACACCATTGGGAAGCTAATTTTCTTGAGATTTGAATGATGTGCAATTCGAGGATACAGCCATAACTGCAGGCTCAGTAAACAGTAATGTCAGACTAGTTGCAAACACCAAAAAGTACGCAACTCAAATATGATGCCTCACAGTATTCCAAGAACAGAAGAAACTCCAACAAAAATGGCCCTGTTACATCACCAAGGGCCCAATAAATGTAATCCACAAAAATAGTTAGTCCAAACATGGCCTAACATCCATAAACACTAGGGATGGGCATTTGGAGCAAAAGCACTACTCGATAATTGCCGGGAACTAATCGATTATTTCTCGAGTATTCAACCCCCCCCCCCCCACACACACACACTCTGTGTTGCTCCTTCTCCTTCGTCATTTGAAATGCCAGTCAATCGTTTACTCTGTCTGTCATTTACAAATAAAATCGCGTAATGATAATTGGTACCGGAGAACATTGTAACGATACCGCTGGTCATCACGGCGGTACCGTACATTTAAGTGTTCAGTTTAGTCCTCCTTGCTGAATGAGAGCAAAGTCTCCTCTCGCAGCATTAAACTTTGCCAATATTCTCCAGTACCGCTTCTCATCAAAGTCCGCACTGTGCAGAGGTTGCACTAGTTTCACTTGTTTTTTTTTGACACAGAACTTTCTGATTGTTGTAGGTGTCTTTACATGTTTCTCCTTCTGCAACAGTAAAAAGGGAACATTTACATTTTTTCAGACAAGACAATAGTCTCATAAACTATTCACATTTTTTTTAACTGAATGACTATTCAAATATTCAAAAATCATTGCCCATCCCTAATAAACACACAATGTTCGCAGGACCAAATTTCATATTTACCTTCGGATGCACATATTTCCCACATATTATGGCTGGAGCTTGGATTAGCCACTTTGGGTATGCCTTTTTTAGGAGTTTTTGGTGAAAATTGCAAAAATTTTAAGGTGTTGAGTAAATTTAACTGCCATTCAGTTTGTGCAAAGACGTGAGACGAATGGAAATTGATCATTTGTTTAGTACACAGAGGCGCTGTGGCTTAGTTGGTCAAAGCGCCTGTCTAGTAAACAGGAGATCCTGGGTTCAAATCCCAGCAGTGCCTGCTTGGTGGTGAACTTTGTTGATGTCCCAATGCATGGACCTCACTACATTGCCACATAGATTCTTTTAAGTCCCTTGATGGTAATATTAGTTCCCAAGACCTGAGAGGAATGTGATATTGTCACTTGTCCATATGCCCATACAGAGGCGCTGTGGCTTAGTTGGTCAAAGCACCTGTCTTGTAAACAGGAGATCCTGGGTTCAAATCCCAGCAGTGCCTGCTTGGTGATGAACTTTGTTGGTGTCCTAGTGCATAGACCTCACTACATTGCCACTGAGGTTCCTTAAAGTCTCTTGATGGTAATATTAGGTCTCAAGTCCTGAGAGGAACATGATTTTGTCACTTGTGCATAGGGCCACCCAGAGGCGCTGTGGCTTAGCTGGTCAAAGCGCCTGTCTTGTAAACAGGAGATCCTGGGTTCAAATCCCAGCAGTGCCTTACCTCACTGAAACCACAATGACCCATCATCTGCTGTGGATAGTTTGCAGTTTGCCTCCATCTAGAAGGATTTTAACCTGTTGCCATTCCGAAGGCCCGCCGACAGGCCATTGCTGTTTTACTCAGCCCACTATCTGTGTGCCTACATGTTATACACCATTGGGAAGCAAATTTTCTTGAGATTTGAAGGATGTGACATTCCAGGATACAGTCGTAACTGCAGGCTCAGTAAACAGTAATGTCAGATTAGTCGCAAACACCAAAAAGTATGCAACTCAAATATAATGCCTCACAGTATTCCAAGAACAGAAGAAACTCCAACATTAGATGGTAATGTTAGGTCCCAAGACCTGAGAGGAATGTGATTTTGGTTCGCGGCTGAGTGTGAAGCAGCTGGGATGAGAATCAGCACCTCCAAGTCTGAGGCCATGGTTCTCAACTGGAAAAAGGTGGTTTGCCCCTTCCAGGTCGGGGGAGAGTCCTTGCTTCAGGTGGAGGAGTTTAAGTATCTCGGGGTCCTGTTCACGAGTGAGGGAAGGATGGAGTGTGAGATCGACAGGCGGATCGGTGCGGCGGCCGCAGTAATGCGGTCGTTGTATCGGTCCGTCATGGTGAAGAGGGAGCTGAGCCGAAAGGCAAAGCTCTCGATTTACCGGTTGATCTACGTTCCTACCCTCACCTATGGTCATGAACTCTGGGTCATGACCGAAAGAACGAGATCCCGGATACAAGCGGCTGAAATGAGTTTCCTCCGCAGGGTGGCGGGGCGCTCCCTTAGAGATAGGGTGAGAAGCTCTGTCACCCGGGAGGAGCTCGGAGTAGAACCGCTGCTCCTCCACATCGAGGGGAGCCAGCTGAGGTGGCTCGGGCATCTGTATCGGATGTCCCCTGGACGCCTCCCTTGGGAGGTGTTCCGGGCATGTCCCACCGGAAGGAGGCCCCGGGGAAGACCCAGGACACGCTGGAGTGACTACGTCACCCGGCTGGCCTGGGAACACCTTGGGGTCCCCCCGGAAGAGCTGGAGGAAGTGTCTGGGGAGAGGGAAGTCTGGGTGTCCCTGCTCAGGCTGCTGCCCCCGCGACCCTGCCCCGGATAAGCGGAAGAAGATGGATGGATGGATGGATGGATGTCCATATGCCCACATAGAGGCGCTGTGGCTTAGTTGGTCAAAGCACCTGTCTAGTAAACAGGAGATCCTGGGTTCAAATCCCAGCAGTGCCTGCTTGGTGGTGAACTTTGCTGATCTGCTAGTGTATGGACCTCACTAAATTGCTCTTTCAATTCTTTCAAGCCCTGTGAAGGCCATGTTGCTGAAAAGATGTGAGAGGAAACTACACAGAGGTGCTATGGCTTAGTTGGTGAAAGCACCTGTCTAGTAAACAGGAAATTCTGGGTTCAAATCTAGTTAAGATGAACTTCCTTGATCTGTGAATGGAACCCAATAAAGGTCAACAGAGCATCAGGAAGGACTGAAGCTTCTTTAATCTAACTTGAGGTGGTACCGTTAAATGGAAAAGGAGTAATGTGACTTATTTAAAGAAAAAAAAGAGAGGCAACTGTGGCTAAATAGGTCAAGGCACCTGTCCTGTAAACAGGAGTTCAAACAAGCAGTGTGTGATTACTTTCATCACTGATTAGCTTCCATTTATCACCACAGTCCACTGTGTTTGGGCTGTGGCAGAATGAAACACCGGCAGAACCAATGTTCAAGAACCAGAGCAAAACTTGTAACCACAGCCAAGTATAACAGGGATAAAATACATGACAATCAATTACAGAGAAGCTCAGCACCACTCATTGCACAGTAGTGAAGTCATGCAGTGTGTTTCAGATTTCCTCTGGATTTAATGAAATATCTTTGAGGCTTGCAGAGACCTCTGCTGGTGAAACCCTGTAATACAGAGACAGGGGGTCAGTCATTGACAACTCATCTGGGAGTGATCAGTAATAGATATATCTGGACAGAGGTACAGATATATCTATTACTGGTCATCTGGGAATGACCAGTAATAGATATATCTGGACAGAGGTACAGATATATCTATTACTGGTCATCTGGGAATGGTCAGTAATAGATATATCTGTACCTCTGATGATCAGTAATAGATGATCAGTAATAGATATGATCAGTAATAGATATATCTGTACTTCTGTCCAGATATATCTTTTACTGACCATTCCCAGATGATCAGTAATAGATACATCTGGACAGAGGTACAGAACAACAATGGAGAAAATGTTCAACATAAAAATATCTTCTTGTTCAACCGCCTTTATTTTTCCCTGTACTGATACCAGCTGCTAAAAATCATTATTCAGCACTAGTTCCTTTTGTTGGGGAGTTGACAGATGTATTAATGAAGTGTACAAATGATCGCCTCCCAGCAACTTATTGTACACCTGGTTAATATAAAATCCTGACAAACTCAAACTACAAATACATTGATCTTATGCCCAGATCATTAATAACTGATACAACTAGTAACCCTCAGGCCCCATTACGACTAACATTGTCCCACTAGTGGCCATTTTTGCGCGTTGTACAGCCGGGCGGTATGTTGTAAAGCGATTGTTGTGTGTTTGTGTGTGTAGTGGAGTAGGAGCAGACAGAGTGGTTGTCATCTGAGTCTGAATCGCTGTCAGAGGGGGCCGCTCTGAGAGGCCTCCTCAAGGGAGGTGGAGGTGCTGGGCGACTTGGGGGAGTCTGATGAATTGTGACCAAAAAAGTGAAAGTAAGCACCAGGTGAACAGTAGAGCCCGACTGATAAGGAGTTTTTGCGGCCGACGCTGATTCCAATTATTAGGGAAGAAAATTTCTGATAACCGATTAATCGGCGGATTAAATTTTTTTAACAAAAGGCTGCTTTTGAGCCTTTCAAACAAACTACATCCATTCTAACATTACTGACGTGGTGAATGTGTGTAGCAAGGCTAACAGCTGATAGCTTATTCTCACTTCAGCTTGCTAACATAAACAGGGAGGCACATCATGACTCACGGACAAGTCGGTTGAACTGAAATGAAATAAATAATGAAATCAAACTAACATGGCCGTTTTTTGGCCATAACAGGAAAATGTTAGTCATGGCCCTGGACAGTGCATTTCTAGGAGTAGACAAAAGATATTTTAGGAGCATGATCTACCCTGCAAAAGTGACCTCTCTGCTACAAATACATTGATCTTATGCCCAGATCATTAATAATTGATACAACTAGTAACCCTCAGGCCCCATTACGACTAACGTTGTCCCACTAGTGCCCATTTTTGCACGTTGTACAACCGGGCGGTATGATGTAAAGCGATTGTTGTGTTGTGTTTGTGTGTGTAGTGGAGTAGGAGCAGACAGAGTGGTTGTCATCTGAGTCTGAATCGCTGTCAGAGGGGGCCGCTCTGAGAGGCCTGCTCAAAGGGGGTGGAGGTGCTGGGTGACTTGGGGGAGTCTGATGAATTGTGACCAAAAAAGTGAAAATAAGCACCAGGTGAACAGTAGAGCCCGACTGATAAGGAGTTTTTGGGGCAGACACTGATTCCAATTATTAGGGAAGAAAATTTCTGATAACCGATTAATCGGCGGATTAAATTTTTTTAACAAATGGCTGCTTTTGAGCCTTTCAAACACATTACATCCATTCTAACGTTACTGACGTGGTGAATGTGTGTTGCAAGGCTAACAGCTGATAGCTTATTCTCACTTCAGCTTGCTAACATAAACAGGGAGGCACATCATGACTCACGGACAAGTCGGTTGAACTGAAATGAAATGAATAATGAAATGAAACTAACATGGCCATTTTTTGGCCATGACAGGAAAATGTTAGTCATGGCCCTGGACAGTGCATTTCTAGGAGTAGACAAAAGATATTTTAGGAGCATGATCTACCCTGCAAAAGTGACCTCTCTGCAACCTACATACATTATAGCATGATCACAGGCAAAATGACAATCAAAAGAATTTCCGGCAAGTCCAAAAAATGGCCCAACAGGTCCTGAGGGTTAAACTAATCTAGGGTGGTGCTGGAAAAATAAAGTGATCTCGAATCTTGTGGTATTTGACTTATGTTGTTCAGCTTACAGAACTTTGCCGTGCAAATATTATGTGTGCCAGTGCCATGCAAACATTATTTTATACCATATCTTCAAGGTGGTGCTGGAAAAATAAAGTGATCTCAAATCAATATTTGACTTTTGTTGTTCAGTTTACAGAACTTCGCCATGCAAACATTATGTGTGCCAGTGCTGTGCAAATATTATGTGTGCCAGTGCCATACAAACATTATTTCATACCATATCTTCAAGGTGGTGCTGGAAAAATAAAGTGATCTCAAATCAATATTTGACTTTCGTTGTTCAGTTTACAGAACTTCACCGTGCAAATATTATTTCATATGATAACCTCAAGGTGACTTTTGAGCTGAAAACATTATCTGCTTTTTCAAACTAAGTCCCGCCTCCTCCAGTGTGTAAACACTGATGACAGCAATAAAACAGAACCTGTGAATCACGATGAGCTCAGTCAACCGTCCACCAGCTGTGATGAGGATGATGATGATGCCTACTCTTCACTCTGCAGCCCTGCTCCTGCTGCTGCTTTCTGGGACTCTGACTTCAGGTGAGTTCTAGAATAATTAAATGATTATTATTTCAAATGCTTTTTATCATGAATATTTGGAAAAAAAAAGTCTCTCAAAATCTCTTCAGCTGTTTCACTCATTCATGCTTCAGATACTGGTCCGGTTTCCATTCAAATAGAGGTACAGAACAGCCTAGAGCCTGACTCACATCCACTGATCTACAGCACCCATGTGGTTTACAGAGGAATCCTGTTGGGTGGAATGAGGCGACTTATGAACTCCACCTCAGACTTTGAGTAAGTAACACCAACTGTCATTTGAGAGCCAGTCTACATTTGAAACTAGTTTTACTCATTATGTAAACATGGTTTAAAAATACTCTGCAAGGGGAACGTGTGACCCTGGAAAACACTGAATCAGAGCTGGATGAGTTTTTACGAATGATCCTCCAATTTCCACAGCAAATTATGTTTGATCATATAAATAAAAGACGTGTGAGAGTCAGTGTTTCTTTGTTGTTGTTTTTTTGAGGAAGGATAATTTGCTTCCACCAAAAGATGAGGCCATCTGTCTGATTCAGCTCAGCAGGCAACTGATCGACCACATGCCATTGTACTAGGATTAAGAGAAATATTGTGATTCAGACTAATTTAATCCAGGATCAACAAACCAATCTTCTGTCTGTGCTTGATTCAATTGGTTAAGAGCTAACAAGATGTTTTGAACTTGATCAAAGTCACATTTATTTCATTAGTTGAACCACGTTTTAAGAAATAGTTTCTGTCCTGGTAATAAAAAAAAAAAAAAAAACTACAGTGAGTGTAAATTCCTCTATGCAGGTTTACCTACAGGGAGGATTACAATTATGGCCCATACCTGGAGAGTGTGAATGGACTCGCTGGAAGTACGGAGAATCACACATACTGGGAGCTTCTGGTTGAGAGTCCAACTGGCAATATCACCAGACCTGATGTTGGTGAGTCTACTATGAAAATGTCAGGTCAGCCTTTCTGGTAAATCTGTTGTATATCAGATTATAATGCAATATATGCATTCTGGTTGTAGGTATCGGGTGTTACATCCCCAGCACAAATGAAAAAATCATTCTGAACTACACAACGTATTGAAGATTCAGCAGCTAATGCACATGGATGTGGGATCTGAGTCTGTGCTAGAACTGGCTGCTGCTCAACAAAGCATTTCATATCAAGACAAGACAATCAAACAAATAACTTCTGTGTCAATCTTGAATAAACAAATAACGTCTGTGTTAATCTTGAATAAATTATCCTTAATGTGTTGATTTGCAAAGGGAAAATCTAAGAGGAGAATAAACTGTTGTCACTGTGACTTGTGACGTTCATTGTGTTTGAGAAGTGTTGGTGGTGTGACAGGCTGAGGCCAAACACATCTTTAAATGTCAATGTTTTTACTGCTGTGGATGGAGGTGAGTGACATTTAATTTTTGCTGCACATATGCAATGTCGTACACCTCCATCATACTGGGGCAGACATACAAATGACGCATAGCTCAAAACCTACACAGTTAAAATCAAATCTATCAGTGCATTAAGCCGCCAGCAGGAGTAAGAGACTAATTGTGCAGGTATCGACATAGCCCATGACTTAGTGACAGCAGACGTTTGTTACTAAGGGAAACATGCAGGTTTTAGCTGATAATCACCACAAATTCCAAATGACGATATTTCGTATTTACTCAGAGTGAGACAAGGATGTTTGCAGCACTGGCTTTAAATGAAGAAGGATGCAGCCTATAGGTTTCCCAGCTGGGCCATCCTCATCATCTCTCCATTGCCTGACTCCACCCCTAACTCCCAAACAAACAAAAATTCATGCTACCTCACTCACCCCCCACCCTGGCAATCTTCATTGCCTATCATTCTGCCAGTCTTTCATTTCCCTCTTTTTGACATGATACAGGATTTGTTTACACAGCTGCTAGGTTGAAATGTGCAGAAACTTTGATCCTTAATATTTAATGAGCAGTGAAGACTTAAAGTTTAACACTATAATTGCTAATGCGGGCTTGACTCACACAGTGGCCCCAACTCGGCTCATTAATTATTAACGATCAATGTCTTACGCAGCTGATATTGGCTTGAAATGCACTGAAACTTTGATAACGTTAATAATCAATAAGCAGTGAAGACTTAAAGTTTAACACTATAATTGCCAAGGGGCTGATAGACTGTTCGGTATTTCTAAAGTAAATAACTGTGTTTATATTAATACTACAGGTCTCTAGTCTGTGACATTTCCTATGTGTTTGATGGCTTTTGAAGCCTACAACATATTAAAGCTGGGGTTGGTAATCCTGGAGAGCTAGCAAGAGAGCTAGCAAGATTTGAAAATTGCACATCCTCTGAGTTCCTCCCCCCTCCTCCCCCTCCCGTCAGTGTGTACGTCCAAGCCACGCCCCCACAAACTGGAACGCGCACCGCATGAGAACGAGAAGCAGCAGGAGGAGTACTATATATATATATATATACTATAATCTATTCAATACTAGCATCACCGACCCATTTTAAACCCGCAGAGAAGCTAATGTTAGCATTAGGCTAATACAAGCTACAAAAGTAGCTACGTTAGCAAAAGTTACACATTTCATAAACATAACAAACCCTCCCCGAAGCAAAGCATATAATTACCTGTCCAACAGAAAGAGAGCGACCTCAGCATCACTTCAAATCCCTCAGTTGTCTCCACCGCTCAAAAGCAACACCGATGTTTCCTCTGGTTTGACGTCTGGCTTTATCCAGAGCCTTTTTGTTAGCAGCCTTTTCAGCCTCCTTTCTCTTCCTCGCCTTTTTCTCGGGGCGAGCCGTTACAAGTAACGCTACAAGTAACGCTACAAGTAACGCTACAAGTAACGCTACAAGTAACGCTACAAGTAACGCTGGAAGTAGTAACTGGGGCTGCATTTTCTCAGCCACTGCTCATAAATGAGCATGAAATCCGTTCTGCTGTAACTCTGTACACTGATTTCTTCCGGCAACAGCGACACGTGAAGATTGTGCACACGCGTCGGAGACAGGGATCGAGGGGGGCGGAGACAGAACTAGACATGAAGGCATCTGATTGGTTCTTGCTCTTCGCACCGAGGAGCGTGGATTGGTCGGAGTTGTGTCAGTCCTGCAGCTGCCACAGAGGACTGATTATTTTCGTTCCTTTTTCTGATTGATTACTATTGATTACTCTGAAGGTAGAAGGACCATTTCACCCAGTGTAACAACACATGTTTCTGAACAGGATTACCAACCCCAGTTTTAAAAGGAAACACACACAATGTACTAACATTTATTCCTGGGACAGCACATGTGTCCAGATGCAAATATGTGTCACCATGGGAACATGGCACTCTTGTAATCCTGCATGTTTCTTAGCTTTCATTTTAGTGCAATTCTGACAGTTTTGAGAGGACCCTGGCCAAAAATATTGGGGGACAGATACCACTAACTGAGTCTGCAAATTATTGACTCTCGACTTAAAAGGATTAGAAAATGTACATTAAAGACTTGTAAAGTTCTCTAGATGTTGATCTGTCAACATTCATTGGGTTCCATACACTAGCAGATCAGTGTTCACCACCAAAGAGGCGCTGCTGGGATTTGAACCCAGGATCTCCTGTTTACTAAACAGGCGCTTTGACCAACTAAGCCACAGCGCCTCTGTGTGGACACATGGACAAGTGACAAAACCACATTCCTCTCAGGTCTTAGCAGTAACTGAACAAAATCCTGCTACATTGAGATAAGCTGAAAACTACCCACAGCACCTGATGGGTCATTGTGATTTCAGTGAGGCCAGGCACTGCTGGGATTTGAACCCAGGATCTCCTGTTTACAAGACAGGTGCTTTGACCAGCTAAGCCACAGCGCCTCTGTGTGGGCATATGGACAAGTGACAATATCACATTCCTCTCATGTCTTTGCACTGATGAAATAACATTACAATCACAGGACCTAAAAGATCACCAATGTCAGTTAGTGAGGTCCACACAGTAGCAGATGAGCAGAGCTTACCAACAATCAGGCACTGCTGGGATTTGAACCCAGGATCTCCTGTTTACTAGACAGGCGCTTTGACCAACTAAGCCACAGCGCCTCTGGGCAACTGTGCAAATATTTGACAAATTCCCATTCCTCTCACAACTTTGCACAAACTAAATGGGACTTAAATTTACTTAAAATCCTTCTAGATCGAGATAAACTGCAAACTATCCACAGCACCTGATGGGTCATTGAAGTTTCAGCAAGATGAGGCACTGCTGGGATTTGAACCCAGGATCTCCTGTTTACAAGACAGGCGCTTTGACCAGCTAAGCCACAGCACCTCTGTATGGGCATATGGACAAGTAACAAAATCATGACCTTCTCATGTCTTTGCACTAACATGACATGACACAACATTTTGAGTTTGACCAAGATCTCAAACAAGCAGGCACTGCTGGGATTTGAACCCAGGATCTCCTGTTTACTAGACAGGCGCTTTGACCAACTAAGCCACAGCGCCTCTGGGCAACTGTGCAAATATTTGACAAATTCCCATTCCTCTCACAACTTTGCACAAACTAAATGGGACTTAAATTTACTTAAAATCCTTCTAGATCGAGATAAACTGCAAACTATCCACAGCACCTGATGGGTCATTGAAGTTTCAGCAAGATGAGGCACTGCTGGGATTTGAACCCAGGATCTCCTGTTTACAAGACAGGCGCTTTGACCAGCTAAGCCACAGCACCTCTGTATGGGCATATGGACAAGTAACAAAATCATGACCTTCTCATGTCTTTGCACTAACATGACATGACACAACATTTTGAGTTTGACCAAGATCTCAAACAAGCAGGCACTGCTGGGATTTGAACCCAGGATCTCCTGTTTACTAGACAGGCGCTTTGACCAACTAAGCCACAGCGCCTCTGGGCAACTGTGCAAATATTTGACAAATTCTCATTCCTCTCACAACTTTGCACAAACTAAATGGGACTTAAATTTACTTAAAATCCTAGATCAAGATAAACTGCAAACTATCCACAGCACCTGATAGATCACTGAAGTTTCAGCAAGATGAGGCACTGCTGGGATTTGAACCCAGGATCTCGTGTTTACAAGACAGGCGCTTTGACCAGCTAAGCCACAGCGCCTCTATCCACCATCATAAACTAATGACAATATCCCATTCCTGCCATGTCTATGCACTGACTAAGAATGTGAGAAAGCCCTAGAGATGAGGCGCCACCTACTGGTCAGAGACAACAACCCAGGGTGATGAAGTCGGGGAATGCCAGTCACAACAATGAACAGCTGAGCCGACTGTGAAGCTGCATGGACTTTTTGTGTGTTTTCTTCATATCCCGTGTAAGTGCTTGTTATTTGTGGATATTTCTATTATTCTTCCAAGTTGTGTCACATGGGAATATCTTTTGTGAGTTTGTTGAATTAGCTAAGTGGCCTGTGGCTCAGTAGCTGTTAGCTCTGTCTCTTGTTAGCACTGCAACTAAGTTTGAGTACTCGTGATGATGGTGATTCCGTCTGTACCACTAATATTGCAACTCTGGTTACTGTTGTGATGGTGATTAAGCTCATGATCATACTGATCATCTGGGAATGATCAGTAATAGATATATCTGTACCTCTGTCCAGATATATCTATTACTGATCATATCTATTACTAATCATCTGGGAATGATCAGTAATAGATATATCTGGACAGAGGTACAGAACAACAATAGAGAAAATGTTCAACATAAAAATATCTTCTTGCTCAACCACCTTGGTTTATTGATACCAGCTGCTAAAAAATCATTATTCAGCACTGGTTCCTTTTGTTGAGGAGTTGACAGATACAGTAACTAAAGTGTACAAATGATCGCCTCCCTGCAACTTATTGTACACCTGGTTAATATAAAATCCTGCCAAATAAACTTAAACTACAAATACATTGATCTTATGCCCAGATCATTAATAATTGATACAACTAGTAATTATTAAACTAATCTAGGGTGGTGATGGAAAAATAAAGTGATCTCAACTCTTTATGTGATAGTTGACTTTCGTTGTTCAGTTTACAGAACTTCGCTGTGCAAACATTATTTCATATGATAACCTCAAGGTGACTTTTGAGCTGGAAAACATTATCTGCTTTTTCAAACTAAGTCCTGCCTCCTCCAGTGTGTAAACACTGTGTAAACACACCAGTGTGGAATAAAACAGCACCTGTGAATCACGATGAGCTCAGTCAACCGTCCACCGGCTGTGATGAGGATGATGATGATGCCTACTCTTCACTCTGCAGCCCTGCTCCTGCTGCTGCTTTCTGGGACTTTGACTTCAGGTGAGTTCTAGAATAATTAAATGATTATTATTTCAAATGCTCTTTATTATGACTGAATATCAAAAAAAAAAAAAAGAAAAGGCTCCAAAAATCTCTTCAGCTGTTTCACTCATTCATGCTTCAGATACTGGTCCGGTTTCCATTCAAGTAGAGGTACAGAACAGCCTACAGCCTGACTCACATCCACTGATCTACAGCACCCATGTGGTTTACAGAGGAATCCTGTTGGGTGCAATGAGGCGACTTATGAACTCCACCTCAGACTTTAAGTAAGTAACACCAACTGTCATTTGAGAGCCAGTCTACATTTGAAACTAGTTTTACTCATTATGTAAACATGGTTTAAAAATACTCTGCAAGGGGAACGTGTGACCCTGGAAAACACTGAATCAGAGCTGGATGAGTTTTTACGAATGATCCTCCAATTTCCACAGCAAATTATGTTTGATCATATAAATAAAAGACAACGTGTGAGAGTCAGTGTTTCTTTGTTTTCTCTTCTTCTTCAGCTCAGCAGGCAACTGACCAACCACATGCCATTGTACTAGGATTAAGAGCAATATTGTGATTCAGACTAATTTAATCCAAAATCAACAAACCAATCTTCTGTCTGTGCTCGATTCAATTGGTTAAGAGCTAACAAGATGTTCTGAACTTGATCAAAGTCACATTTATTTCATTAGTTGAACCACGTTTTAAGAAATAGTTTCTGTCCTGGTAATAAAGAAAAAAAAAAACTACAGTGAGTATAAATTCCTCTGTGCAGGTTTACCTACACAGAGGATCTGAACTACGGCCCATACCTGGAGAGTGTGAACGGACTGGCTGGAAGTACGGAGAAACACACATACTGGGAGCTTCTGGTTGAGAGTCCAATTGGCAATATCACCAGACTTGACGTTGGTGAGTCTACTATGAAAATGTCAGGTCAGCCTTTCTTGTAATTCTGTTGTATATCAGATTATAATGCAATATATGCATTCTGGTTGTAGGTATCGGGTGTTACATCCCCAAAGCAAATGAAAAAATCATTCTGAGATACGCAACGTATTGAAGATTCAGCAGCTAATGCACATGGACCTGGGATCCGAGTGGATGCTAGAACTGGCTGCTGCTCAACAAAGCATTTCATATCAAGACAAGACAAGCAAACAAATAACTTCTGTGTTAATCTTGAATAAATTATCCTTAATGTGTTGATTTGCAAAGGGGAAATCTAACAGGAGAATAAACTGTTATCACTGTGACTTGTGACGTTCATTGTGTTTGAGAAGTGTTGGTGGTGTGACAGGCTGAGGCCAAACACATCTTTAAATGTCAATGTTTTTACTGCTGTGGATGGAGGTTTATGACATTTCATTTTTGCTGCACAAATGAAATGTCGTACACCTCCATCGTACTGGGGCAGACATACAAATGACGCATAGCTCAAAACCTACACAATTAAAATCAAATCTATCAGTGCATTAAGCCGCCAGCAGGAGTAAGAGACTAATTGTGCAGGTATCGACATAGCCCACGACTTAGTGACAGCAGACGTTTGTTACTAAGGGAAACATGCAGGTTTTAGCTGATAATCACCACAAATGCCAAATGACAATATTTTGTATTTACTCAGAGTGAGACAAGGATGTTTGCAGCACTGGCTTTAAATGAAGAAGGATGCAGCCTATAGGTTTCCCAGCTGGTCCACTCTCATCATCTCTCCATTGCCTGACTCCACCCCTAACTCCCAAACAAACAAAAATTCATGCTACCTCACTCACCCCCCACCCTGGCAATCTTCATTGCCTATCATTCTGCCAGTCTTTCATTTCCCTCTTTTTGATACGGGATTTGTTTACACAGCTGCTAGGTTGAAATGTCAGAAACTTTGATCGTTAATAATTAATGAGTGTTGTGGACTTAAAGTTTAACACTATAATTGCTAATACGGGCTTGACTCACACAACTAAACCACAGTGCCTCTGTGTGGGCATATGGACAAGTGACCGAATTATATTCATCACATGTCTTTGCACTGATGAAATAACATTACAATCACAGGACCTAAAAAAACACCAATGTCAACTAGTGAGGTCCATACACTAGCAGATCAGCAAAGTTTACCAACAATCAGGCACTGCTGGGATTTGAACCCAGGATCTCCTGTTTACTAGACAGGCGCTTTGACCAACTAAGCCACAGCGCCTCTGTGTGGACATATGGACAAGTGACAAAATCACATTCCTCTCATGACTTTGCACTAACTGAAAAGGGCTTAAATTTATTTAAAATCTTTCTAGATCGAGATAAACTGCAAACTATCTAAAGCAAATGATGGATCACTGAAGTTTCAGCAAGATGAGGCACTGCTGGGATTTGAACCCAGGATCTCCTGTTTACAAGACAGGAGCTTTGACCAACTAAGCCACAGCGCCTCTATGTGGGCATATGGACAAGTGACCGAATCATATTCCTCTCATGTCTTTGCACTAATGAAATAACATTACAATCAGAGGACCTAAAGGAACACCAATGTCAGTTAGTGAGGTCCGTACAATAGCAGATGAGCAAAGTTTACCAACAATCAGGCACTGCTGGGATTTGAACCCAGGATCTCCTGTTTACTAGACAGGCGCTTTGACCAACTAAGCCACAGCGCCTCTGGGCAACTGTGCAAATATTTGACAAATTCCCATTCCTCTCATGACTTTGCACAAACTAAATGGGACTTAAATTTACTTAAAATCCTTCTAGATCAAGATAAACTGCAAACTATCCACAGCACCTGATGGGTCACTGAAGTTTCAGCAAGACAAGGCACTGCTGGGATTTGAACCCAGGATCTCCTGTTTACAAGACAGGCGCTTTGACCAGCTAAGCCACAGCACCTCTGTATGGGCATGTGGACAAGTGACCTAATCATGTTCCTCTCATGTCTTTGCACTAACATGACATAACATCACAGGACTTAAAAGGACCTCGATGGTAATTTAGTGAGCTCCATACACTAGAAGGTCAAGCAAGATCTCAAACAAATCAAGTTTTTGCAACAACTGATATGGCCATAACCCCCCCTTACAAAATAAGTTTGACAGACAATTCAATATTTCCATCAGATTTTTACAGTGACTTGACATGAAGGTAAAACTCCCACGCACGAACAATTTATAACCATTTTAGATTCTGTTTCTCTGACCTGTAGTGCATTACAAACAGCAGCTCAAAATGATTTGGAAATTAGCAGGCCCTGCTGGGATTTGAACCCAAGATCTCCTGGTTAGACAGGTCCTTTGACCAGCTAAGCCACAGCACCTCTGTGCAGGCGTATGGAAAAGTGACAAAATCGCATTCCTCTCAGGTCTTGGGACCTAACATTACCATAAAGGGACTTAAAAGAATCTCAACAGCAATTTAGTGAGGTCCATCCACTGGCACATCACCAAAGTTCACCAAGAATCAGGCACTGCTGGGATTTGAACCCAGGATCTCCTGTTTACTAGACAGGCGCTTTGACCAACTAAGCCACAGCGCCTCTGTGTGGACATATTGACAGGTGACAATATCCCATTCCTCTCGAGTCTTACCACTAACTAAATAGGACTTAAATTTACTTAAAATTCTGCTACCTTGAGATAAACTGAAAACTATCCACGGTGCCTGATGGGTCATTGTGATTTCAGTGAGGCCAGGCACTGCTGGGATTTGAACCCAGGATCTCCTGTTTACAAGACAGGTGCTTTGACCAGCTAAGCCACAGCGCCTCTGTGTAGGCATATGGACAAGTGACACTTACTCTCATGTCTTTGCACTAACATGACATGACACAACATTTTGAGTTTGACCAAGATCTCAAAAAAGGGCAGGCACTGCTGGGATTTGAACCCAGGATCTCCTGTTTACTAGACAGGCGCTTTGACCAGCTAAGCCACAGCGCCTCCATACAACTTCACAAACATTTGACAAATTCCCATTCTCTCACGACTTTGCACTAACTGAATGGGAGTTAAATTTACTTAAAATCATTCTAGATCGAGATAAACTGCAAACTATCTAAAGCAAATGATGGATCACTGAAGTTTCAGCAAGATGAGGCACTGCTGGGATTTGAACCCAGGATCTCCTGTTTACTAGACAGGCGCTTTGACCAACTAAGCCACAGCACCTCTGAGTGGTCATATGGACAAGTGATAAAATCACATTCCACTCAGGTTTTGGGAACTAACTTGTAAACTGTGCTGAGACTTTAATTCATACAGAGGAGGGACAAATCCCCATTCCTGTCACATTGACTTGACACTGGTGGGTTTCATGCACAAATTAAAAGAAACTAATTATGGATCAGGCACTGCTGGGATTTGAACCCAGGATCTCCTGTTTACTAGACAGGCACTTTGACCAACTAAGCCACAGCGCCTTGTTATGGTCAACAGACTGGAAACTGTTTCACATTTCAATGACATCTCTACATTGACTTGCTATTGGTGTAAATTTTTCTTGAGGATCAACTATTTTAAATAGAAAAGTGATCTAATTTTTTGGGGTTGGGGCTGTTGGCACTGCCCCTGAAGGACAAACTCCTGGAACTGTTACAGGGGCTAAACGAGCCCATGCCTTAGGGTAGGTACTCCGAGCTGCCCCAAAAAAACTCCTGGGTGGGGCTTGAGGTTTACTTGGTGATGATTGGGTATACTCCAATGCCAACAGAGAGTGCAAAAATAAGTGGCATTTTTAAAACCCAGCAGGAGAAGAGGATTAGTAGTACAATGATTACATCGCCTCAAGAGTCTAGTGGACTCTGCAGTGGAGACACTGCAGCCTAGAGGGACGAATAAGAGGACAATTCTGTAAAGTTCCCGCCTCCTGAATTCTTACCAGGAACTCCGTTAATGGAAACGGGAATAATGTTGTTTTGTTGACCTGGAGTGGTTCAGATGTACTACAGATAACTGGTTACGGTAATTCTGTAATAATAAGGCACTGCTTGGATTTGAACCCAGGATCCCCTGTTTACAAGACAGATGCTTTAACCAGCTAAGCCACAGCGCCTGTTTTATTACGGTCCTCTTTTTGTTTGTTTTTTTTTTTTGGCCTCCTTATGGAAAATGTTACATACATTTAGGGCTTTCACACTGGAAGGGCTCTGTGCTGGTTCCGGTTCCCGAATCAAATTTTGAACCAGCAGCACATTCAGACTGAAAAAAATATCGGTTCAGAACCTGACAAGTTGGTTCTCAAGGGAACCAAGACATAGTTGGTTCTTTTCACCTCCATTACCCATTTTTCTCTGCATGGTACCAGATTAACTTGACTCAAATTGTTTTGATTTTCCAAGACAGCAAAAGTTATTAACATTAGCTGGTACTTTTCTTAGCTTCATCTCCACTAAGGCTCCAAATGATTTGAGATGATGTGAAAACACCATGAACTATGTACTATGTAAGGTCTTGAACCCAGAACACTGTTTCCTCGACAGGCACTTTGACCATCTAAGCCACAGCAGTGGTAATAAATTCACATTTTCTTCACTTCTTTGCACTGAGTTGATGTGAATGCAAAATGTATCTGTAAGTACTTAACACCTTTCCAATGTTAGGCTTCTATTTGCATATTCAGAGATTCTGATTTCACATTATGTAATTTCAAGACTTGAATGAATTTGAATTTTGTGCAAAAGCCACATTGATTTATCAGGATTTTTTAACACATTAAGAACTGTACCGATGGTGTTAACAAAGAATTAAACCGTTCCTTTTCTGGTGCACATGCATTTCAGTCAAAGCTGGATCACCCTCCCTCTTCCTGCTGTAAAACACAGTGAGCTTTGCTCAGTCAAAACTACTTCCTGGTTCCTGCCCCTTCAGATCTACAGTTTGAGAACTGGTGACACACACTGTTCACTGCAGAGACACATGTTGTTTAGATCAGAGCTCACACTAGTTCTGTTTCTCAGAAAGTGAAACTCAGACAGTTGTTGCTGACCAAGAGCTGAAATGTCGCAGAGAGGAGTTCAGCTGGACCGCAAAAAAATGTGCTGTTCGATCTGCCTGGATCTCCTCAAGGATCCGGTGGCCATTCCCTGTGGACACAGCTACTGCAGGACCTGTATCAAAGGATTCTGGGAGGGAGAGGAGATCCGGAGCTGCCCTCAGTGCAGGCAGACCTTCACACAGAGGCCGGTCCTGGTGAAAAACACCATGTTAGCTGATTTAGTGGAGGAGCTGAAGAAGACTGGACTCGCTGATCCTGCTGAACTCTGCTTTGCTGGACCTGAAGATGTGGCGTGTGATGTCTGCACTGAGAGAAAACTGAAAGCTTCCAAGTCCTGTCTGGTTTGTTTGGCCTCCTACTGTGAGAAACACCTGCAGCCTCACTATGATGTAGCTCCATTACAGAAACACAAGCTGGCGGAGCCCTCCAACAAGCTCCAGGAGAACATCTGCTCCCATCACAATGAGGTGATGAAGATGTTCTGCCGCACTGATCAGAAGTGTATCTGTTATCTCTGCCCTGTGGATGAACATAAAGGCCACGATACAGTCTCAGCTGCAGCAGAAAGGACTGAGAGGCAGAAAGAGCTGGAGGTGAGTCGACAGAAAATCCAGCAGAGAATCGAGGTTAGAGAGCAAGATCTGATGAGGTGTCAACAGCAGGTGGAGGCTATTGATGGCTCCTCTGATAAAGCAGTGGAGCACAGTGAGATGATCTTCACTGAGCTGATCGATCTGCTGGAGAAGAGACGGTCTGATGTGAAGCAGCAGATCAGATCCAAGCAGGATGATGAGAAGAGCTTAGTCAAAATGCGTCAGGAGATGCTGGAGCAGGAGATCACTGAGCTGAAGAGGAGAGACGCTGAGCTGGAGGAGCTCTCACAGATAGAAGATCACAACCAGTTTCTACACAGCTACCTCTCACTGTCACAGCTCAGCATATCTATAGACTTCTACATAGCCTGTCCTCTTCCTCTGGTGAACTTTCACTATGTGACTGCAGCTGTGACAAAGATCAGAGATAAAATACTGGAGGTTCTGTCAGAGACTGAAGTGGACGCTATACTGGCACAAGCAGAGCACAAGTCTGCGTTAAAAAAGACTGTTGGATGTAAGAAGGCTCCTAAAAGAGAGAAATTACTGAACACACAGTCAATATCACCATCATGTCTTGGTCAGACTTAAGGAAAAGATTATGTTTTGGGTTAAACTGAGTACTTCCTCTACATTAGATGACCTTTGTTGTCATGGTTACGATAATAATAATGATGATGAACAGCCATGGACAATGAAACATCATAATCTGCTGGTTTCACATGGGATTTACGTACATTTTCTTTGTCACCTTATTGTTGTTGATGTTTGAGTTTCTTTAGGTGGAAAATGTGTTTGTTCACAGTGATTTTATTTTAACATAAACTTTCTGTTTATGAAAATCAAAAATTCTCTGTGTTGTAAATGTTTGTTGATTATTTGCATTGGTGTATTTGTTGCTGTCTCTGCTCTGATGCACAGGCCTTTAACATAGAAGCACCAGGGTTTTAAAGTAGATAGTTAGACTCAGTTTGTTGTTTTGTACCTTTGTATCAAGTGTCTTCAACATCACCTACTGTTTTTATAATCATTAAAGAGATCATTCATTTACTGACTCTACTCTCATTATGTTCATTTAATGACTCATTACATAACAACTGCCTATTTAACTACACTGTACAAATGAAGCTCATCTGCGGACAAGCTGATGTGATATTAAGAATTCAATGCAAGTGAACTTTGTGCAAAAGCAGCATCATGATCAGACATGAACCAGTTTATTAATGTTGGTATCAGAACCATTAAGTATGAATCTGCCTCTCTTCCTGGGACAAGTCAAAGCTGGATCACCCTCCCTCTTCCTGCTGTAAAACACAGCGAGCTCCACTCTGTTGTGAAATACTTCCTGGTTCCCACCCCTTCAGATCTACAGTCTGAGAACTGGTGACACACACTGTTCACTGCAGAGACACATGTTGTTTAGATCAGAGCTCACACTAGTTCTGTTTCTCAGAAAGTGAAACTCAGACAGTTGTTGCTGACCAAGAGCTGAAATGGCGCAGAGAGGAGTTCAGCTGGACCGCAAAAAATTGTGCTGTTCGATCTGCCTGGATCTCCCGAAAGATCCGGTGGCCATTCCCTGTGGACACAGCTACTGCAGGACCTGTATCAAAGGGTTGTGGGAGGAAGAGGAGATCCGGAGCTGCCCTCAGTGCAGGCAGATCTTCACACAGAGGCCGGTCCTGGTGAAAAACACCATGTTAGCTGATATAGTGGAGGAGCTGAAGAGGACTGGACTTGCTGGTTCTGCTGACCACTGCTCTACTGGACCTGAAGATGTGGCGTGTGATGTCTGCACTGAGAGAAAACTGAAAGCTTCCAAGTCCTGTCTGGTTTGTTTGGCCTCCTACTGTGAGAAACACTTGCAGCCTCACTATGATGTAGCTCCATTAAAGAAACACAAGCTGGTGGAGCCCTCCAACAAGCTCCAGGAGAACATCTGCTCCCATCACAATGAGGTGATGAAGATGTTCTGCCGCACTGATCAGAAGTGTATCTGTTATCTCTGCCCTGTGGATGAACATAAAGGCCACGACACAGTCTCAGCTGCAGCAGAAAGGACTGAGAGGCAGAAAGAGCTGGAGGTGAGTCGACAACAAATCCAAAAGGCAATAGAGGACAGAGAGCAAGATGTAAAGAGGCGTCAAAAGCAAGTGGAGGATGTCAATAGTTCTGCAGATAAAGCAGTGGAGGAAATTGAGAAGATCTTCACTGAGCTGACTGGTCTGCTGGAGAAGAGATGCTGTGATGAGAAGCAGCAGATCAGATCTGAGCAGGAAGCTGAAGTGGATCAAGTCAAAAAGCGTCAGGAGATGCTGGAGCAGGAGATCACTGAGCTGAAGAGGAGAGACGCTGAGCTGGAGGAGCTCTCACAGATAGAAGATCACAACCAGTTTCTACACAAGTACCTCTCACTGTCACAGCTCAGCACATCTATAAATGTATACATGTGCTGTCCATTTCTTCTGAAAAACTTTAGTCATGTGACCGCAGCTGTGACAAAGATCAGAGATAAAATACTGGAGGTTCTGGCAAAGAAAAATGAGCTGCTCAGCTTTAGTTTTATTCCCTAAACTTTTTATGCATGAAAATCAAAAATTCTCTGTGTTGTAAATGTTTGTTGATTATTTGCATTGATGTATTTGTTGCTGTCTCTGCTCTGATGCACAGGCCTTTAACATAGAAGCACCAGGGTTTTAAAGTAGATAGACTCAGTTTGTTGTTTTGTACCTTTGTATCAAGTGTCTTCAACATCACCTACTGTTTTTATAATCATTAAAGAGATCATTCATTTACCGACTCTCCTCTCATTGGCCCTCATTTATCAAATGTCTGTGCATCAAAAAACTGCATTTACACCAAATCTGACGCAAGGATCAGCATTTATCAATCTGAACGTGAGCGTAGCGTACGCAAAAATCTCACACCAGGTCAGAGCAGGTGTACACACATTTGAACCGGCGCATTACATGCAGGACAGAGTCTGTGTCGGGCAATACTGATGCAGTGATGCAGACTTCATGTTGTTGCTGTTCTTATTAGTGGAAAAGAAAATACGAGTTTACAGCCACATGTTCATCATTTCAAAACAGGAAGCCTGTGTTGAGGACTTAACTCCACTTTTATTTTGAGCAACTGAGGTGAATTAAAGATAAGTTGTGGCCCGACAGATATACATCTCATCAGTCAGCTGTCGAAACAGAAACTTTGATTTGTCAATGGCCGACCTATTATTGTTAGAGCAGTACAGTAATAGGAGAGTGATGAAGGGTGATGAATGAGCTCTGCTACTGTAGCCTACCGACCCTTCATGGCCAATGGCGCCCTCTCCCTGCTGAATGTGGTAATGTCAGTTAGGTTCCTCTTCTTGGCCGTCTCCCATGTATCCACTCTCTGCTGAGTCACAACTTGGCTCATGTGATCCTAAGGACTCACATGATGGCCAGTTGACGACTCTCAGGACCACCTCCAGGGGTTTGTCCACATCCAGAGTTTAATACCTGAGTTTCCCACACAAGAATCTAAAGAAGTCCGGTTGCCTTCAACTTCAGCACTTAACACGCCAGTTTTACACTGAAATCGGCAATGTACACATGTGACACACGTGACAGCAGGCGTATGCTGATATTTTACAATAGATCCTCTGCATGTTTGGTAAGTGAGGTCCATTATGTGCATCTAATGACGCAAAAATAACTGCCATTTTAATTTCAATGTGCAAATGAAACTCAACTATGGACAAGAAAAGAAAATCAACAGGTACTTTGTATAAGATGTCAGGAGGACGTTAAAAAAAAAAAAAAAGAAAGATCCACAGCAGTTATTGGAGAGCAGTGAATCCTCACGCCCTAATGGTGCTCTTCACTGTCTGTAGCTTTTAAACTAATTTGTGATTGATCACTAATTATCGGTGACGGAGGCCCCAGAGACAAGGGGGGCCCTTCTTCCTTTTCACAGCGTGAAAGCAGCTATAACTTTTAAGCCTTCGACTGTGTGCCTCGTCCTGACGGCTCAATAGGCATCAGGACGTTTGAATAATCATCACGGCCTTTTTCAATAAAGGTGGAGCCTTCCAACAATAAAGCACAGGAAACCCGATACTCTGCCGTGGACAGTGTAATGGTCTGAGGTGCAGGTTTGAAGACTTAATGATCAAATGTTCGTTGATTACATCATAATTTGGGAGGAACATGTCTATAACATACTTAAACCCTCGGTGCCAACATCATATAGGTCCAGATGCACTCTTTCATGTTATCGACTGCAGCGCTGAGTCAAAGCGGTCGGACTGATAACCTTTCCTGCCTAATGACAGGAGAGTCTCTTAATAGAGCGTCGATTGATGCCGGCTGTTTGGATGTGCATCACTCTCCAGCACTCGCCAACAAAAGCATTAACAAAGAGTGACATCAATGACAGTGTGTTTTTTTTCCCAAGATCAGATCAATTGAAGTGTTTTTTTGTTGTCTTGGAAATCTATTCGCTCAGTTTGCATCAGGATCCAGAGTATAAAAGTGGAGCAGGAGAGCTGTGGTGAAGGATTCTGCTTCTGCCTCAAGACTGGACCACATGGGAGCGACCCATGTTCAGCAGGTAGGTCCTGATGAACAGCACCACTTGGGATGATAAGAGTCAATCCTCCAGGACGGGGCGACATGAATGACACTGATGGATCTGTATCTTCATGGTCCCACTGGATTTCATCAGGATTTCAGCCTCAGGTGATGATCTCATCTGTGGGCAGGTGCTTCACTGAGGTGAAAGTTTAAGAGGAGGAACTCTCATGTTGTGTATCTTCAGTCTGGAGATGGTTGTTTGCTGCTTTATTAGTGTTTAAAATCATCATCATCTCATCAAACCCTTTACATAGACAGTTTGTCTACTTGGGAGAACTCTAAATGGGACGTCTGATCGGTAATGACCACCATCCACAGTTCTTACACTGCTTGCAGGTAAGTGTGTTTAAACAGCTCATTAAGATATCGGTAACTGAACATTATTAATCATTAGCTGAACATTATACTAACATTAATCAGTATGTAAACCCTGACACAGTTAGATGTTAATGAATGGATTCAGCATTTATAAACCAAATCAGTTACAGACCAGTTATTTAAGAGATGTCAGTGGTTCAAGAGTCAATTAGTGATTAATAAACTATTTAGATGAACATTCATGCTGCACTGATACAGGCACTGATTTAGACATGAACTGAATGTGGTCATATATGTTTTATCATAGATGAGCTTGTTAATCTAGAGTTAAACTAACAGTGTCTATAAATTACAGACTGATTATGAATGTAGAAAGAAGTCTTTATAAATGATGAATTAAATATTTAATAATGTCTCACTAATTTTTAATAGTGTGTAGTTATCATAAAGTGTTAACAAGATATTCAGTTGAGTAACTAACTTCTTAATTTTCTTACTTCTGAGAAAACTCTGTCACACCGACGCTTTTACTGCAGGAACTGAAAGTCATCGACTGCAGTATGATTTTGGTCCAATGAGTGGTGCTAGTGCTGCATGTGTGGGTTTCCTCTACATGCAGAGGCTGTTAATCAGCCACCACAGAGCACAGGAGGGAAATCTCACGCTGAACCTCGAACATGTTTTAGTTGCGGCCTCGGCTGATGAGTCCACATCACACGTCTGCAGAGCTCCTGTCGTTTGTTGTCGCAGGTTGAAGAAGAAGAAGAAGCTGTTTTAAAATTTGTTGCTAATGATGCTTTCGGTGTTTTGTGAGCTCGATAGTTTAAGACCACATCCTGCAAAATCGTGCAAGGCTCGACAGAGGCTTTTGCAAAATCAATTAAGTGTTTTATCAATAAAAACTGAAAGTGTGTGACAGGAGGAATTGTGGGTATTTGATCCCTCACATGAAGTCAAACCTGGATACGTCTGATGTCGTTTTGTCATCTGTTTGGTTTTTGTTGGTAATTTAATGAATCATTTAACTCCATTTACATTAATGTTATTTAAAACAGCTGGTCATGATTTATTGAATAATTGTTTCACACTTTGTTATCCTTTATAAATTAGATCCTTGTGACATCATTCCTGTATGAGGCCTCCGTGATGTGGGATCAATGGACTCTCACATACAGGGACCACACTGCTTAGCAAGTTCAACATGTCTGTGTGTTCTTCAGCTACTTGTTATTGGTTTATTGACTGAGAGAATGAGAAAACAAAACAGCCGCCTCGCCTCCGTTATTGCTTTCCACTGCCCCTCCCCATGCACTTAGTGTCGGCTCGCTGCAATTCACCAATCCACCTCACACATCTGTGTTTGCACAGGAGCAGGTGGATGAACAGTGTTCATGAATTGCCTGTAACCAGCGTACCCACCCACCCCCCGCCCTCTCGAGACGGCAGGTCGGCCGGTTGGTGGTCATCAGAGGGGTTAAAGTTGATGAACGGTGCGCCGTGTTTGTCTGACCCACTTCATTTCATCCCAGACGGGCTCCTGGGGGCTGCACGTCGTGGCTGAGGGGGCAGCCACGCTAGAGTTAATGACAAGGCTTTGTTCAGGGCCGAGGCTCTCGTCAGGATAGGCCCGGGCCAGACAATAGCTGGGGTCACAGGTCCTCGGAGGCTGGGATGAGAGGGCTAATGAGTCAGTATTGAACTAAGAGGAGCAGGCTGGTGTGGGCTGCAGCCGCGGGCTCAGATGGTTCTGACACGGCCAAGGCCAATTTGTCTGTTTTTGTTCCTGACAGGAGGCTGCAGAGATACAGTCCAAGCAACGAGCAGAAAACACTCTCTCTGACAAACGTTGATTATTCAGGGCCTGTTCTGCTCTTGTTTAACCGAAGAGCTTGATGTTTGAAGGCTGTTAAACTCCAGAAGTAAAGACTTCCCTTGAGTCCGATCAAAGAGGAATCCAATGGTTGGACCTGTTTCAGTACAAACATCAACTTCTGCATCATGAGGATCAGGCAGCCGGTCCACTGATCCTTCCCAACTGGACTGTCATGGGCCCAGTCTGGGAGACTCAACCAACAGAGAACCAACAGGACCTTGGCCATTGACGTCATTCGGGCCCACGGGTGTGGCTGTTTTCTTACATACTTGTCGGGTGTAACGTTCTTGTATTCGTACCGAACTTGACCATCAGAGGGAAGTCCGTCTGAAGCTCTGGGGCGAAACGACACGTTCTAGACGTTTTCTCATTAAACCCTGTCCAACCTCCGACCTGTGGTTACCCATAAGTCCTTGCAGCAAATGTAGCAGAGATCTCCAGACTCTGGTATATTACCTTTGCAGGAATATAAAGGCCTGAGTACCGCAGATACCTTCCAGGAGATACAGTGGGAACATGTGCGCCCTTGTTCGCTACCTCAAGACTACAAAGACACAAAAACACAAAGTTCTGGTGAGAGATCAGAGGCAGCGGCACGCAGCCAGGAAGAGGTTATGACGTCAGGGTTTTTTCCCGCCTCAAGTGTGGAGGTATAAACACTTTCAGCTTTAGATGTTGGACGCCGCATTGTACAGACTGGCTTCTTTTTAGGCATACTAATCGCTTCCTGCTAAACAAACTCTGTGGACGTGACTTTTTCTGCCATGTTTACTCTCCCACGGTTAAGTCAACACTGACGACACCTCTCACTGAAGCCCGGCCGTGACTCCTGTCGCCTCCTTTGTTCCACTTTCGCAGCTTTTAATTTTGACCTCTTTACATTTTCCTCCCCCCTCCCTTGTCACTCCATCAACCTTGGCAACCAACCCCCCCCCCGCAACACATACGGCTCTGGCTCGCCCAGTGATGGCATTGACCTCTCATCTTCATATTGACCCGCTGTTTCCCATGACCTCTGACCTCTCGGGGTCAAGCCTCCAGCCGTCTGGACCTCTTCCTCCTTGACCTGGCCCCTCTGGACGGTGCAGATGGAGGACGCTCTGCTCAGGATGTCCACAGGATTACACTGTTGTCTCAACACTGACCTCCAGCTCTGAGCAGCAGCCAAATTATTTGTGTGATTATTTGACATTTTCCCCCAATCGAGCCCTGAATCTGGAGGCTTTCTGTCATTGCAGAGCATTTCTATGGATATGAATCATCCTCTGACTGCTAACACAGATGCCGGGGCAACTTTTCGTCGCCTGTATCTCTTCCTCTCTCTGTCTGTCACTCTGTGAACTTGCTGTCCTCATTCCACAGCCTGGTTTTGATACATAGTGTCCTGATAGTGTGCTGAGGAGAATCTGGGTCAGTGTGGGGAGCCCGAGATAGCACAGACACGAGGCTGACTCGCTAAACAAATACGTCACACGTCGCCGTGCAAAGACCCGAGGAAACAATACTTGGATACACTGGTTTTTATTTATTTATTTTTTAGCAATATTGCAGCAGTGCAGCACCAGACGGGCTTTTTAATAGGACACCACATGGATCCAGATCAGATTTTTTCTTATCTTGTGATGCGGGAAAATTTTTTTCCCATGAGCACATTTCATTATCAGAATTGATTGCCTCGCCATTTCCAGTGACATGTCCATTAATTTTGGATTAAATGTTACATCACTGTAGTCTAGACAGCCACCGAAAACCTAAAACCTAAACCCTCAAATGCATGCGGCAGCAAACCAGAGCAACAACGACACCAATACTTTTGGCAGCCGGGGCAAGTTTGAGATTGAGATGACGTTGATTAATAAAACTGCATGCTGTAATATTATAACATTATCATCATGATATATTCTGTCCTGCTGTTCGGCCTGTTGTGTGTGTCTTTTTGTCTTTTTTGTAAAAAGCGCCGCTCCTCGGAGCCAAGTGGACTTAGGTCTGAGCAGCATTCCTAATCCCCGCTGTACTGAGACCTGGAAGGAGGGAGGGAGGAGGGGAGGGAGGGGGGATGAGAGGGAAGGGAGGGGTAGAGAAAGAGCTGTAAGGGGAGGGAGGGAGGGAGAACCACAAGAACAAGAGGAAGTGAGCGTTCATTACAAAGTGTGCCTCTCGGTTGTGGGCATGCCCAGTAGAGTTTGCCTTGCAGCCTGAAATCCAGCCTCTAAATTTGAACAGGAGGGAGACAAGGTGACTGAGCAGACTTTTGGTGCTGCTGCTGCTCTCTCTCTCTCTCTCTCTCTCTCTGAAATGTTCTTTTTCTCCTCCTCTCCCAGTACTGAGTGTTTTCCTTTTTTTTTTTTTGCTATGGAAGAGCAAGAGGAGGTGCAGATTTCAGCTAGTGCAAAATACAAGAGGAAGTAAAAGAACATAACAAGAAGAAGAAGAGGAGGAGGAGGAGGAGGATGAGTGAAAGGAAAGCAAGAGAGAGAGAGACAGAGGAAAGACTTCACCCCCCCACCCCCCACCCCCCAACTCCCTCTTCCTCTCCCTCGTTCCCTCCTCTTGCCAACGACTTTTACCTCAGAAATAGCGGAGGGAGCAACTTCAAACGGCGGCCGGGAGGCAGCTGGAGTGTGAAATCTGAGAAGAAAAGCGAGATGAGAAGCAAACCGGCGCCGTGTCCAGGTCAGTGCCCAGAAAGACCAAACAACTGCTCTCTCTGTCTCTGTCTCTCTGTCTCTTTGTTTTTTGTTTTTCCTGCTACCAAACTCCTGTCTAGTTGCTGTACGTCGTGGATATGCACGTGCTTGTCAGCTGGGTTAAGATGTATATATGTATATATACATATAGTGAGAGTGTGGAGGTGGTGGATTGTGTAAGAAGAGTGACACGCCGTGCATCACCTCCTCTTAGCTCCATCCGTCCGTTGTCACCCACAGCAGCGGCGGAGTGAAAGTAGTGAAACTCCAGCTGCTGCGTCTGGAAGCTGTTTCAGCTCCGTCGCTCACATGCGTGTGTTTGCATGTGTGTTTGAGAGGGAGGACGAGCGGAGAGGGACGCGAGACACGTGGTCACGATGGGGCAGAAATCATGGAGATGTGCAGTCGGTGGCTGGATGTTCGGCTTCGCTCACGTGCGTTCGTGTCTGTGCGTGCGCTGGTGGAGGAGGAGGAGGAGGAGGAGGAGGAGGAAGAGGAGGTCGCAGCTGTGCAAAGATTAAATTTCAAGTTTTTTGTGAAGGGAGTTTTTGGACGTTGAACTTCTCCCCAGCGTCTGTTGGTGACGTGAGGAGCTGAGCTTGTTCTTGTAAATTCACATTGTATCAAATGAAACCTCTGAATTTTAATCACAACAACGACATTACGTGTTTTTTACAGTGTGTTTTTCAGTCACGTGTTTGTTTTTTATCGATTGAACCTGTCAGTCTGCTCACCTGTCTCCATCTGTGACCCCCCTCCCCCACCTGAAGGCCTGTCCCGTTAGCTATTAGTTATCCCAGCATGCTTTGCCACTGACAAGTAAGTGTCAGCAGTGGTGTCCCAGGAGAGCTGTTGTTGACAGGTTTAGTATTCCTGAACTGTGGAAGTGGGCCACACCACAGACACTACAGACACTACAGACACTACAGACACACAGACACCACAGGGAGAGTGGATTTTATATCCTATAATAATAATAACAATGACAATGATAATAACAAAGTTTTCTTTTATAATTACATTTTGTAAAATGTCCGTTAGTGTAAAATGTTAATCACAGTTTCTTAAACCCTAAAGTCTTTATATTAGTGTTTGTTTGTCGTTTCTTTTTACAGTGCAATATTGAAATAAATTAAATTTACAGTGAAAAAGAACAAAAACTGATTCTGGAAATGAGTAAAATTATGAATAAATTATCAAAAATATTTGCAGATTAATTTACAGACTCTGCAAGAACATGTTCTGACCATATTCTATTTTAAATCATATGACATTAAAATGTTGTGCAGTTGTTTTATATGAGAAGAACTCGACTGAATTCCTGCCTCCTCCTCCTCCTCCTCCTCCTCCTCCCATCTCAGTGATAAGCTGCACTCCACTGTGTTTACTGTAGTAATGGCCGTTGTCGTCATCTCTGGCATACCAGACATACTGTAGCCGACCCTCTCCGCCTGCTCGTCATGTTCGTCATGGTTACGGTGGGCGTCTCCGCACACTTGCCCAGTTTCACGCACTGAAAGTGTCTCAGCTGTGGTTGACGTGTGAAAAAGATGATCAGAGTTTTATTATTTATTCTTCTCTGCAGAAACAAAGAGATTCGACTGTTCTGTGATTTAAAGTGAAAATGAGGAAGTTGGTGATTTATTGTGATGATTGATCAGAAACACCAGAGGAAGGAGTTCTGCTGTTTCAGGATTTAATTTAATCTCATCTATAACAAGTCGACGTTCTTCAGCATTTTATTTTATTTTATCGTTGACGTCTTGTACTTTGACTTTATCTTTGGCCTGGGCACTTTTATTCAGATTAAATGATAAATAACACAACTAGAAAGTAAACTGTGATTTACTTGATCAAAAATATGCAACAGAAATGATAATAAAATATGATTTGAGAGTAAAAGATGTTCTTAACCTTCAAAATAAGATTCAGCATTTTACCTTTTCTACATTCGTGACCTTTGGTTCTTGTTTTTTCTCTGAAGCTGCACAATGAATTGAAATATAATCAAAGAGGCCGCGTGGTCGAGTGAAAACATCCGGATCACAGCAGCGGCAGGATTTTTTTCTGAAGTTAAAAATGTTGTTGTGAATCTTAAACATCGTCGTGTTGTGGTTCAGACTTTACTGAAGAATCTTTTTTTTTTTCCTGTCGAATTGGGAAAAAAATTTAAAAATCTGTAAAAACAATCCCACTGTGTTTTTTTTTCTTCTTATCATTCATCCCTGTCTATTTATTATTTTTAGTTGTGTGTGTGTGTGTGTGTGTGTTACTGTACAGATGAGGTCTTTGTGAGATTGAGACCTGGTTTCGGGGTCGTGTTGGAGGTTTGCCTCGTAATCATTTCATCATGTCACTGTGCCCCAACAAAGACAGATTACTATCCAGATTAAATTCAGATTTATTCCTTTAAAAAAGGAAAAAAAAAGAACTCATGTTCCTGGTATTATTACTGCCTCTTTTAATTACGGCATCATTCAGGGCATTCGTCTGTCTGATTGAAGACGTCGTTGGTCCAGTGAACCACTCCTTGTTTTGTCTCCATCTGTGGAGACTCCACCATCAGGAGTCCATCGCTCTAACTGTCAGGATGACTCCCTTCTTCCCGGGAGGACCGGGTTTCCATGCGTTCCTCCCTGAGTCCCACCCCTGAAGGCTCATCTGAGGCTCCGTGATCCATCACACAGCGGGCGGCCATGTTTTCTGAAAGGGCTGTGAACTTGTTACCTCCCTCAGCTCGCCCGACTGAATGTCAAACCCATTTTTCTTTTCCCGTGCGCCCCTTTTTCCCAGGATTGCTGCTGTATTGAAATAATTGGGCTGCATTCAGTGCGACCAGGTTGTCAGTGCACCTTTTGAATAGAGATATCAAGTCTGGTGCCACGATTTCCCTCTGACCTTCCTTTCACGGCTCCTTCCTCCGCCCTCTTGCCCACCTCCCTGCGAGGTCGTGGTGGGTCATCATCATGACTCCAGCCTCCCCGGCACAATGACACGACATGCATGGTACATTATCTACAGTGTGTCAGCTGGTGCGGAGCTCTGTCTATAGGCCATTCTTCCCCGCTCCATTGTCTCTGGGATCTCTGGATCGGGCCTGTTGAACATGGCACACATTCAAAATGGCAACCTCAAGGGGCTTTTATTCCTCCACCAGAATTCAATCACTCCTCTCCCTCGTCTTTCTGCCTCTCTGCTGAGTTATTCAGAGTTTAATGAGCGAGGGAAATAAAGGGAAGCTTATGGTTTGCCGGATGATGGAGAGGCTGCCATTTTGTTTCTGTTGGAGGAGCCACACAGCAAGTGTTCATGTGAAATTAGTTTTTTTTTTCTTCTACTCTTTAGTGCAGAAGAAGTGATTGAGATGTCTGAGAAAAGAGCCAACGAGTCTGGAGAAGCCGGGATCATTAAAGAGTCGGAGGAGCTGCAGCTCCTCAAATGATCTTCTGCATTTTAGCAACAGTCCAGGGAGGGGGAGGGAGGGTTATGTATGGACTGATAATCTGCTGTGAGGTATTATAATCATCAGGCATTAATGCACTGATTCCACCATAGGCATCAAATAGTTTTTTTCCCTGTATACCTCCAGTGCCGTGCATCATTTTAATGACTACAGAGGATTATCCCCTTACGTAACTCCAGTGTAGGCGGTTTTGGAAACAGCTCCTGACAGTGTGGGAGGGCATGAGACCGGACTGGAGGAAGTGCCGGGCCGATGACGGGGCCGCCGCTGTCGTCGTGGTGGGGTTGAATGCAGGTCACACTCACAAATCGCTGCTCTGCATCAGCCGTCGCCTCAGTGTTTGCTTTTGCACGGACGTCAGCGGTGATGCAGCGTTTCCTCGGTCCGACATCAGACGTTCAGGGCGGAGCAGAGTTCACTCATAAACCTGATGTCACCGAGGTCACAGACGAAGCATTGCTCTGCAGCTCTTTGTTGCTCTTCCTCCGAGCAAGTGGCTGTGGATGCGCAAAAACAACATGTCTGCAAAACACCAGGACATTTTTAGTTCCACCTTAAAGGGATTTTCACAGGGAAGGGAGGAGGGCGTGCAAGTTTTAAGGGGGGGGGCACAGCTTACTACATCTACATCAGTCTCGAGGATGTGTTTGTGTTCTGCTGTAAAGATGAGATGAATTGTGCCTGTGCAGCAGAAAATAGCAGCTAAAACAACAAAGAAAGAAAGAAAATAGTCAGAGAGGCCTCAGAGTCGATGTGTGCAGGGCTGGAACAAGAGTTTCTGGGGCCCAGAGCTCAAACTAACCCTCTACCCCCCACAACTAACCCTCAATCAGAAGAGAGGAGGCTCTGAGCCTCTCTTCTGATTGGCTGACTGTTTTCTGACTGATCCAGTAAAACCAGAGCAGATTTCAGAATAAAACACTGAGAGAAACCAAATCTTGCAAGTTGTTGGATGGTGGGTCCAGGTGGTGGGCGGGGCTTTGGGTGACTGCTTTGTTGTGACATCACAAAGTGACAGGAAGTCCTGACGGCTGGTTTTAAGGCTCAGTGTCTGAATACAGGCTGTGTGCATTTCTCTGTGGACTGAGGCTTTGATACTTTCACAGTATTAATATAGAACCTAGAGCTGCTTTATAATCACACTACACATGGACGTCTACCTTTATACTGTATGGAGCTTTAAGACACACGTCTACCTTTATACTGTATGGAGCTTTAAGACACACGTCTACCTTTATACTGTATGGAGCTTTAAGACACACGTCTACCTTTATACCATATGGAGCTTTAAGGAGGATCTGCAGCTTATTGACTCATTATTGTATTTGATATGAAAATATTCATCCTAACCCTAAACGTGAATTGTTGCTTATTTATTTGGTCATAAATTGTGAATGTTATTGAGGAATCTTTGGGGCCATAAAAACTAAAAACCTCATCAATACAAAGTATTAATGTCAGATTTACGAGCCCACGTTGAGTCGGGGCAGGAAATATTCGTATAAATCTTTCACTCAGACGAGTAATTTGTGTTATGTTTTTGCTGTGGTCACACACTGAATGAACTGTTAATTAAATAACTAATTTAATCATGAACTGACTCATAACTTTATCTTTGTCCTGTGAGCAGCATTTAGCCTTTGTTTGGTGCATCTGAGGTTTTTCTTATGAACTTAATGAGCAGCTTTGATTTTTGCTATGAGGCAACATGACACCATTGACTCTATCTACTGTCTAATTTCAAAATAAAACTGTATTAAAGTTAAACGGTTCATTGCAACAAACCAAGTGGTCAAATTAAATAAAACTTAACTACATGATTCAACGGCTCGGTTTTGTATCTGAGATCTTTAATCTGTTAATTTGAAGGAAACAATCAAGTAATTGAGGGTGACATTATAAAATTATGGTCAGAAGTGTGTTGAATGTTGCAGGGTGGGGGTGTTGGGGGAGTTAGTGGGTGGATGAGTGGGGGGTATAATCTCTCCTTTTAAATCTCTACATCTCTCTCCAGCGTTTCTCCACCAATTTCATCCCCCTCTGTTCTGCAGCGACACGGGTGAGAGGTGCAGGTTGACAGCATCGCAGGCCTCCTCATTACACCGTGTCTGAGCCAGCAGAGATTTATAGAGATGATAAAAGCAGTCTGGAGGGCAATAATGACCACAGGCTCTGATGCAGTGGGAGGGGGGGAGGGAGAGAGAGAGAGAGGGAGGCAGGGCTCTGTTTGTCTGTCTGTCTGGCTCGCTCGGCCTCCGATCGCTCACCGTGTCGCCTAAATGACTTTTCGCCTCGTGTGAAATGAAACAGCAGAAAAAAGAAGTTGAGACTGTTGAATATATTCATGTATTCAAATCTATATATAGTCACTTTTCTTTTTAGACGCTTTTATTCCAAACTTCTCTCTGTGTCTCGGCGTCGAGTTCGACCTCCAGGCAAAGTCCTCGACATCGGGGAAAAACCACCAAAGCTCATTTATATTTCCATAAAAATAACTAATGTTTCTTTTGCTAAACGTCCCGTCCTCATTGGTCGTTTACTTCTGGACCACATGCAGCTCCGTGGTGGAAAAACACGTCCCTAAATAATTATCTACATGTTTTGCTCAGTGGTTGTGACGGTTGATTGTGAGTCTGTGATCGTCTCCTCAGGCAAAGAGTCGAGCAGGAAGATTGTTCCTGTCGTCAGTTTCCACCGTGTTCCTCGGCATCGACCGGGCTGCAGCAGGAGGGGGCGGAGTTAATTTAAAGGTGCGATAAGGATCATTATAATCACAGATCGTTACCACAAGGTTTCAAAGTTTTAAAAATCCTCTGTGTCTGTGGCCAAAGTTTAAAAAGTAGATTCAGTCGAGCTTCTTCGTACAGGTGACTTGTTTGGTGCTGATTCTGGATCTGTGTTCTGGCCCCCGGGTCCAGAGGAGGACATCGTACAGCATCAACTCTTGATGGGCGCCATGTTCAGCTGCTGCAGCTTCCAGTGAGCATGAGTCAAACAAAAGACTCTTTGAGAGTCATGATTATAATAAACTTAAATGTGTACTTGTAGTTCTCAAAAACAAAATGCAGCAGCCAAGACATTCTGGAGTCGTGATGCAAAAAACACAATAATGAGTCAAACACTCATTTAGTAAAACTGAGTTAAACTTCAGAGCTGAAACTTCAGCCTGGACAGTGGGACGGTTTGAAGACCTTCAGCTGTTGTGACCAGGCTTGTTTTGTGCCTTCAGGGGCAAAGACCAGAACATGCTTTAAAAAGTTTTCATTAAAATCTCAAACTGACTGGGAGCCAGCGAAGGGACGACTGGGATCTGTGGTGATACAGACAGAAACCCCAGAGCACATCAGTCAAAAAGATCAGACTCCAGGATCTGAAGCAGAAGCCAGGACGAGAAACCCAGGAGACGAGGAACGTCCTCCGGGACAGAAGATGGAGACGTCCCGACCACGAGGACCTGGGGTGTGGACGCTGATGAGCTCAGTGCAAGAAGAACAGAGAAACTTGTCCTGCTCTTTAGCTACAGTACGAGGAGCCGGGACAGCGTCCAACCGTTCAGACTGTCCACGACAACGACAGAAGCGATCTTCGTTTTTCTTTACATTGGTTGTTTACAGACTGTTTGTTTAATGATCATCCAGCCAATGACATTCGGTTTCATCCGTCCTGCAGTCTGAGTTGTTGTGTCTCCATGTAAACCCTAACCCTCTGCCGAACCCTACATGTTGTGATTCTGGCCTTGTGCGTGCGTGTGTGTTTGTGTGTATGTACACACTTTCATTTAATATTGATGCGGTAGCTGAGTTGTGTAACTAGTGTTTCCAGTTCACTCAGTGACCGAGCAGTGAGTCGACACTTTCCTCCATCAGACTCTGCAGCAGGAGTTTGTTTTACATGTTAAATGGAACAAGTGCAGGTTAAAGGGAAAACACACAGGAGCTCAGAGAGATGGAGAACACTGTCACGGTTATTCTTTTATGTTGATTAATATCAATACTGATTGATATCTATATGCAACAGAATTAAAGAGGAAGGAAATGTAGTTAAAGGTGTTTGTGTGCGAGTTTCAGTGTTTGTTTCTGAGGAAACTCCACAGGGAGTCTTTTAATTTGAAAATCAACAGTTCAAGAGTTCAGGATGGATTCGTGATGTTCGGATGAAGTGGTAAATTCTCTGGAGTTTATGTTCACACAGGCAACGAGGACAATGCTCGGCTGCTTCACTGCTTGTTTATTTTCTGTGTGTGGGATGAGATGAGGCTGCGTGTGGTGTTTGGATACCGATGAAGAATAACGTAGGGAAAGACGCAGCAGAGAAAGGCCGAGGCGATGAGCGGAGTCGGAGGCCGGAGCTGCTGCTGATCGCTGGACTGGACCGTCTTCACACTCTCAGGTGTAGACAAAGTCAACATCATGTGAATTTAAAGCAGCTCGAACACACTGAGCTGCTCTCCGTGACCTTCCAAGTCATATCTGTACACGTGTCACGCATGTCAGAGCAACACAAAGACACACATTCATGCTCTCAGCGAGTTAGAAAGGTAAACCAAGCGCTCCAAAATGAGCCGTCCTGCTGCAGCTCGCTGGCTCCCCGGCTCCGTCTCTCTCCGCTCCCACTTCCATTTTCTGGTCAGTTGTTATGGTAATAGGGGTCAGGAGATGAGGGGGTTCTCACGTTCAATGTAAAACTTAGCCCTTTGTGTCGCCGTGGCTCAAGCTGCCGCGACGGAGGCCAGAGGTGAAATTGAATTCAGCTGAAATTCCCCAGTGAGTCTGGCCTCAGGCCGGACTGGACCAGAGGCCTCGGCCGCTGCTCGAGCTCGTCGCGGTCAGAGGATCATGCATCGGTAGATCTGAGGATGAGAAAAGGCCGAGAGGAGCTGAGCCAGCAAGACTTTCATTTGACTAATGTGTTCGTTTAAAAAAAAAAGACTTTGGCATTTCAAGCAACTCGTTTTTATATTAGTGGTAGAGACCATATTAGATGTTGTCACAGAAATATTATATTTTCACTCTTTTCAGCTTTTGTTTTGCTTTTCTTCTGGGCCTTATTTTGAAATGTTGATCCACTGGAAGATATAAAAACACCTCAGTGTGGTTTTCCATCTCCTCTCTCTGCTTCTCTCTGAAACTCTAGTAACAACAGGTCGGTGTCAGCCAATCAGAAGAGAGGAGGCTCTGAGCCTCTCTTCTGATTGGCTGACTGTTTTCTGACTGATCCAAAAAAAAAAAAAAAAAAAAAAAGCAGAGCAGATTTCAGAATAAAACACTCAGAGAAACCAAATCCTGCAAGTTGTTGGATGGTGGGTCCAGGTGGTGGGCGGGGCTTAGTGACTGCTTCATACTTAACACAAACGTTGTGTGTTGTCACTTTATTTTATACAGTATGGCACCTTTACGTTCAGACGGCTTAAACACTTAGTTAAAAAGTGGTTAAGTCTGGGCGCTGTGTGGCACAGTGGGTAGAGTCCTCACTGCAGCTGGCCCCGGTTCGAATCCTGCGTCGGGCGGCCCCTCACTGCATGTCATTCCCCCTCTCTCTGCCTCCCCATTTCCTGTCTCTCTCCACTACACTATCAAACAAAGGCAAAAAAAAGACCTAAAATATACCGTTTTGTGCAGCTGCTCGCAGAGAATCAGAAAACCTCACTCTGAAACATCCTCTGGGGAGCATGAACGACCACACCGATCCATCCCACTGCGGTTCAGATATTTCACTCTGGAGCGAACGACATGGACTCGGTGCAAATCTCTTCCTAACATTACAGCAGATCTGCTCCAGGAAGTGAGAGAATGTATGAAAGTATCACTATGTTTGGTTGACACGTTTTCTCACCGTCACCTTATCGTGAATGCAGTGGTCTTTCTTCTTTCTTCAAACCTTTCTCACCTTGAACACTATTTTCATTCTCAGTTTGCTTGTGTGTGTCTAGTGAGTAACGGTGCCTTTGTATCCGGAGACACAGCAAGACACAGACACAGCTTTAGTCATGAGCACCACAGCCCACATGCTAACGTGCAGGTGAGCGACAGCCTGGAGTTTCTAACCTCTTATTTGATCACTGAAACTGACACTGAAACTACTTTGACTCTTTTCACCAGTTTCAAACTCCTGAACACTTGTTTTTCCTCTGGTGCACTTACTGACCTTTTTACTGTGGGGTTTTTTTTTTTTTTTTGCACTTGCTAGCAGAAATTTCCAAAAGTTCAGGAAGCAGCAGACGCAGTGTGTAGCCAAGCTGCTGATTAAGAGACACAGCTCATTGGTTTACACGCTCGCAATCTAGAGCTTGGAAGGTCTCGTCAGTTCGGCGTCGCACCTCTAATGTTTCCCTCCAGCTCCGTCCAGCACGACTTGGTAAACATGATTAAAACCCTCTCACATCCTGCAGTTTGAAGACGACTGGTCTGAGCTACATCACGTTCCTGACTCTCTATCCGTAGAGTTTGTTATTCTTCTCGCCGACGCCTGAAAAAGACAAATTATATGTGAAATCTCAAGTGCAGTGACGGTCCAGCAGCGATCGCTCACTGAAGGTTGTGGGGAGATAATTTGGAGGTAATTTTGGGAACGACCTTGTCGAGCTAACGGTGGATTTTTATGAATAGACTCGACTCTGTGTGCATAACCTTGAGTAGCAGTGGGAGTGTTTTCTCTTCATCCATCCTCTCTCTCTGAAGAACGTATATATCTGTGTCCTTGGGGCCTCCAACAACAGCAGTGAGTCACAGCTGGATTTGTCACATTTAGGAGCGACGTTAGCTGCACAAACACTCGCTCAATAAAACACCTTGTTGTTGCAGAGAGATACAGGAGGGTGGGCTTTAATTGGTGTGTAAATGCAGCTGCACAGGAAATCAAAAGCATCCAATACCAACGAAACATCGCTGCCATGTTAACACCAGAGGAAGCGCTGAGCCCGGACTGAGCCGTATACATTTCATAAGCAGTTACTCCGCTCGACTTGACTGTGCCACATTTTCCTGTCCGGTGTCCTGTTTCAGGAAAAGACAAAAGAAACGAGTGGTGCTTTACAAACTGCTTTCAACATCCACCCACGGCGGTAATTCTGGGAAAGAGGAGACAGCTATTTCCAGCTAAGGTAATGTTGTTGAAGGCCCCGGAGAAAAGAGCAACGAGCCCTCAGACTGATAAAAAAAAGACACAAGACCAAAGTGTGTCAGGAAAAATTCACTGGCGCCTTGCATCATAATTCAATCATATTTGTTTATTTCTTTGTAAAGGGAGTCAGACTCCGTCAGGCCTCTCAAAGCATTCCTCACACACACATGCACAGGTTTATATATTAGGTGTCAGGGAGGGAGTGTGTGTGTGGCGGGTGCACAGGGTTCAAACACAAATCCTGTTTACAATAGGAGCCTGTGCTTTTCTGTAGGAGGAGTCCCAGCTACCTGCCATTCAAACGTATTTACACTTGTACAGTGCAGACAGAGTATGGAAGCAATTACAGGGCGGACACATTTGGTTTCGGGGGCCGAAAGAAAAGCAAACTAGCTGCATTGTTAAATATGATTAAACTGCCCTGAATCCCACAGTTGGAGTGGGTGGAGGCCCAAGGTCAGATCTCAGGAGGATACCTGCAGCAGCGCGGCTCTGACCTGGATCAGGCTCCTCAGATATCTGCTGCTTCTCAGTGAAAACTGACATCAGCTCCTTCAAAATGACTATTTAGCAACAAGATGCTAACAGTTTAATGTTGTGTTTATTGCCATCTGTTGTTGTTGTTGTTGTTTTTTTGTTATCTCCATAAATGCAGCCTCGGCTCATTCGCTGCTCTCTACTCACTCTGTAGTGAGCTGCGTATAGAGGACTCACTGAAAAACACGTTCAGACTCTACTCCATTACTTACGTTATTACTGTCACATGGTTCAAACGTTCCAGACCAGTGTCGACCGTGATCATGAGTGGGATGTGTGATCGCTGTGCATTATGGTATATATTGCTTGGTACTTTTCACACTGCATTGTGGGATACTATTGGCCCTTTTCCTTGACTCCACTGTTTTGCTTTGCCACTAGGGGACAGCACCTGGCACCTGGTACCTGGTACTTTGGTAATGCTTCAGCTGAAGTTCCACGCGAGCTGAGCCGATGCTAAAACGTGACGTCATCCGATAAGTTAGTTTTCTATCACATTCTTAAGAAAAATCTGCTTCAGTGCTAGGTAACGTGTTTTTAATCGATCAAAAATGATTTAGCTGTTGTATAATGACTTGGAGCCTGGCGTGAGCGTGACGGCTGTTTGGTATTTCACACCAGGCTGGAAACATTTATCTGCTCGCTCTGCGTCCTGTTTTCCTCCTCATCTGTCGTACTTGTTGCCTGTAGCTGCCTGAGCGTTTCATGTGTAAACGTTCCCGGCTCGCAGGGATGATTGACAGCTGGTAATGAATTGTGGTGAAATGTGAGAGACCAGTGCAGCAGGAGGAAGTGCAACGGGGGGAAGATATGTGAATGAGAGTGCAGTAAATTAAAGCAGGGCTGGGGATAAGTAGACTATCCCCAAGACTACTTTATTTCACGGTGTAAAAACGTCTGATTCTCACCACAAACTATTGCCCCGTGTGACAGGTAATTATTTTGGCAGCCAGAAAACCTCCCCAAAGCTTCCCTGCCAACCCGATATCTCGACCTCTCTCAGGGGGGCCATCTGTGCTCGGCTACCCCCGATAAGTGAGAGGAATGCAGGGCGGCCATGCTGTGATGTGAGGGGTTTGCCTGGAGCTTAGATCCTGGAGGCCGGGGCTCCACCCGGACTCTGGACATAATGGCACAAAGGAGGCAGAAGGGTTTTAGGAGGGGCGTGGCCGACAGCGGGAGCGTTTCTCTTCTTCTTTTTTTTCTTGCAGGTGGTCGGTGAGTGCGGGGGTGCGTTCGCTCAAGGCAGTCAGACAAAATGTGTGAAAAAAGCAGCAGCTCTGAAATGCAGATTTTTTTCGAGATTATGATCGTCCACCACAGAAGAGTCGACACATCAGTTTTGTCTTCTGTTCAGCTCATATGATGAGTAATTTGGGTTTCTCTGAGTTTTAGTCACTTAGTTTCATGATTCTGTCATGTTCAGGAGTCACTTTGGCAACAACTCATGTGAGGCTAAAATGTAGAGCAAGCTGCGTCGATATAATAATGTGCAAACCAATCGTGACAGTTTTAGTTTGTTGTAGGAACTTTGCTGCTAAAAACGAGACCTTTATGAGCTGCGTCAGCTCCACGGCTGCTTCAGTAAATACATTTCAATAACCGTTCTGATGTAGAAACAGAAGAGTAAATATTATATCAGCCACAGGAGCTTTTCTGCCAAGTCTATATGTAACGCACACACGTACTGAGGGTAAAGACGACACTTCAACACCTTCACAGGCTGCGTGCCTCCGTGTTTGTGTTTCATAGTATTGATCGTTAGTCGCAGCGAGATGACGGTTCACGCTGCTGGAATCTGCTCTTGATGGTCGTCTCATGCTAATTGTGACAGCTGCAGGACGACCAGGCGCTGAACAACAGGCCTGGATCTAAAGGAACAAGAATCAAGATGTGAGAAACGTGTGTTTGAAATCGAAATGAATGAAAGAATTTTAGAGACAGCCGTAGCTCCGTTTTTACAAAGTTGTGTTTGTGTTGTTAGATGTTGGGTTTACATTGTGTTTTGTGTTTGCGTCCGTCTGCTCCTCTCTGCTGTTTATCATCTCACTCTGACGTCTGTCGTTTCAGTTTTCAGGCGTTACGCATCAATGCAAATGACAGAAAGGCAGTGTTGTGCTGAGTCAAGCAGCAAAGCAGCAAAACAAAACACAAACACAAACACAAACACGAGCCGGGCACAAAGTCAAGACGACGCACAACAAGAACAGAATGTGTAAACAGAGATAAAACATGACAGTGACGTCTGGAAATGACCGACGCTGCGGCGGAAACCGAACATGAAACAGGTGGTTCCCATCAGTGAGGAGGTGAACGTTCAGTCTGTGTTTGAAGATGAAGTGATTGGATCGTCCTGTGGAGGCTCCACTCAAACAGCAGCTCTACATTTGAACATTATGTTTTGGTTTTTTTTAAATATTAAGCTGGAGATTCAAAGCGTTTCAGAGTTGGACTAGGAACATGTATTATATTAGAAGTTTTTTCAGACAGGCTGCAGCAGGACAGGCCACACCAACACGTCCTGTTAGGATGAGAGTAGAAAATAAACAAGACGCTTCATTTTCCTCCCTAAATATGAATCTGTCGGCTGCTTCAAGCTGTTAACCTCGAAATAACAATAAGATCAATGTAATCATTGGTATTTATAGAGCACATGACAACAGCATTAATACAGAATCAGTAAAGAAGTTCATTTCAAAGCAAAGAGGAAAGAGAGAAAACTCTAAATAATCAGGCGAGAAATGAAAGAGTTCAAGGGTCAAAACGGGAAAAACTGTTGAATAAAGGTTTGGAGAAAAGACTTATAGGAGACAACTACCATCACTACGAGTTTCAAACTCAGAAATCTCAAGTTTAATGTCACAAAAAAACTCAGATTCCACCAAATCAGTTCTACAGTGAGGTATATTGACAGGAAATGATCAGCTGGAGTGTTTGTATTTCAACAGGAGAAGAAAACAACCTGGATGTTTAAACTGTTTCGATCAGATTGTGAAACAGACAACAACACGACCAGGCGCCGACAGCAAACTGCAGCCGAGTCTCTCTGCTAACAAGCTAATGCTAACTTGATCGATCATTTCCAGCTACATCAAGATCAATCGATTGAACTGAGTTTTCCTGGACATGAGCTGACATGACGCTGTGAATCCACACAGAAACATGTTTGAACGTCCAACGTCCTGAAACTACAAAATCCCTGAACGCAACAAGAATGAGCTGTTTGTTCATCTCCTGCGTCTCTGATCGATGTGATGAGACTAAACACTGTGAGGCAGAAACCAGGCGAACAGATCTGTCGTCAGGTCGTAAGTTCATGATCCAGTCAGTCAGTCAAACACAGATGACACGCCGCGCTAGTGACGTCTTCACAAGAGTCGAGCTCTTCACTTCCTCTGAAGACAAAATGACTCATTCTCTCAATTTTTCATCTTTCAAAACAAAACTGCATCACTGCGTCTTTACTCCAACTGTCTGCACCTCTGCTGTTTTCACACTGCATCATGTACAAAGTGTTACTGTAGACAGATAGATAGATGGATGGATGGACAGATGGACAGATGGACAGATAGATAGATAGATAGATAGATAGATAGATAGATAGATAGATCGGATTGTATTAAATCATTTAAATAACTTCAGGTTATTAATCTTTTGTTGTCAGAGATAAATATTCTGGGTCATTTTCCACCTGAAGTTCACTGGGTTCATTCTTCAGCTCTCTCTCTCTGTCTCTCTCTCTCTCTCCTCGGCCACCGTCTCTATTTATTTAAGCACTTTCAGTGGAAAACGTCCTCTCGTGTCCGTCTCCTTGTGTTCACACACACTTCCTCTCGGCTTCCTCTCTCTGCTGAGCCGTTAAAAAACACTCGGCTGCTCTGCGGCTGCTCATTATGTGGAAGGTGCAGCTCACTGCTGGTGACTATAGCAACTTATGAGCACAGTCAGAGGAAGGGTGAGGGCGGGGGGTGGGGGTTGGATGGGGGTGTCTGTCTCTGGTGCACCACAGGAGGTGACAGTGTGCACGAGTGCCTGCAGGGACACGGTGTAACTTTACCGTGCACATCCCTGTTTGTTCCCCGTGTTTGAATGTTGGTGAACAGGTGAAAACACGTCGTCTCGCAGGAACGTAGCCTTTATTTTTAAACGCAAAACCAAAGGGACGTGAGCGTGTGGGGACACAGACACCTCCCACATACATAACTTTCACTCCTGATACCATGTACATATGTTTATTAGCTTGAGGGATGATGATTTGTCGGAAAATAGCTTAATATGTTAACTTAGCATAAAGCTAATTTGATGAAGTGCTTCATTGTTGTGCAGAACTTGTCCTAAGTGCTATTGTTGCTAACTTGATGGGCTAACAGGCTAGTTTGACAAACAATATTTTTGCAGTGTTGTGGATGACGTGCTGTGTATCCTGCAGTCAGGACAACCAGGAAAAGAAATGTTGTGCTGTGTGAAAAGCTAAAACAAAAGAGCTAGCCAAACAGGATTGCAATTAAGTGGCTAATGTCAGGAGGCTAACAACTTGTGATGTTAACTAGCAAACAACTGCTGAGTCACAGGTCCAACACCTTCAACATTAAGTTAAGTCTTGTTTGTTGGCTTCTTGGTGCAGAGTTGAAACCTTTAATCGTTAAGTCTTGGTTTTTATTGTGTTGGTGAGACGACGGTGACACTGGGGTTTACGAACCTGAAACAGGGCGCTAAAAGAGCTAAGCTAGTGAAGTCTCTAGAGCTGCAGGCTTGTGTGGGTGTTATATGTTGAATCTGTGGGTGTGGCCATCGACTCTATGAAAACCACTGTAATCTTGAACTGACTAAAATATTTAGCTAATACTTCGCATTATATTAGTGTAAAGGTGGAAACAGCCACAAACAAAGAGGATTTTAACCTGTAGCAACCTGAATTAATGTGTTTATATTTGTCTAGCTCCTGAATTTGGAGATTTAAACCGGTGCGATTTGATTGGCTGGTGTCTGAACTGTGATTGTCGGTGAAGGGCAATAAAATCAACAGTGTTTGTTAAAGACTGGTTTTGTAAACTGCAAATATGACGTTCTGCAGGAAACTCACACACCTACAGGTTTTAATGGAGTGATGTGAGGTGTGATGTGATTTTATTCCTCAGCAGGTGAGATTGCAGGTGATTGCCGGATCACTGCTGAAGTAGAGCTGATTTTCCTTCTCCTCTTTGTCTCCCTGGACATCCTTTGATAAATACATAATGTGCCGACTGTACTTGTTGTTTTCTGCAGGAACTAACGGACCCGTGATGGTCGGTGCGCTCGGCTGTGTGTGATACAATAGATCCTCTTTTGACCTCAGACTGTTGTAACTCGTGGAAGTGGAAGTGAGCGCTCAGAGTAGGAAGGTCGGAGGGGAGCGAGGGAACGTTTGATGATGTAACCGGGTGGTAAAGCAGGAAGAGGAGTCCTGAAACCGACGACTATACATCTCCCACCAGGACACTGAAGTGGACACAGCAGATGGCGTTCAGGAGGAGTGAGGCAAAAGGAGGGGTGATTGGGGGGGGGGGGGGTCGGAGGGGAGGTGGGGTTGATCGTTCACTTTGCTGTAGTGTTGAAAAAGTGGAGAGAATAATGAAAACAGAAACTTAATGATCATGACGCTGCGGCTGAATTTAAAACTTTGCTGCTGCATTATAGTGCAAAAAAAAAAAAAAAATCGGAAAATGAATGACACACAGACAGACAGACAGGGAGAGGGAGAGTGTCGGACAAAAGGTGAGCACGGTTTGCCTTTCTTCCCCTTCCATTCATCTATCTCTCCCTTCATCACCCCCTCCTCCACCTCCACCGTCCCCTGTCATGCTCTGTCCCCTCTGTGCACTCGTCTTTGTCTGAGTCCGGCCAGAGTCTGGCGGACACAGACAAAAGAATGCAGCCTGTCATGGAGAAAGAGCAAAGGTTTTGGCTCTGGAGGGGAGGTGGTGGTGGGGGGGTGTGTGTGTGTGCGGGGGGGGGGGCAGGGGTTGCAGAGGGGTGGCCGGGTCTCAGGGTTGGAAAGGCATATTCAAAGCTGTGGCGATCCATTGTTGTCTCTGATCCGATACCTACCTATCTACCTCCTCGCCCATCTCCTCTGCCTCTGATCTCCCTCTCCTCTTCGCCTCCCTGTCCTCCTCTTCTTCCTCTGGGCCTCTGTCGTTCTCCCGGAGCGAGGGATGGGAGCGTTGGGATGAAAAGAAAAAAAAAGAGAGAAACGAAGAGGAAATGCAGCAGATGTCAGACATGGAGCTGTTTGTCGGCGTCGCTGCGGCGAGCTCGCTGCTTGCTGCACCGTCATGTCTGCTCCTCCTCCCGGTGGCGCTGGTTGTCGGCGCCCCACAGGAAGAGCTGCTGCCCCCGGTGAGGGTGCACACTTCGGGGAAGCTCGGTGTTAATGCCCCTCTGACTTCCAACAATCTGCCGGTGCATTAAGACGCATTGAGGCGAGGCTGCGATGGTGCATCTCTTTGTTCCTGAGTCCTGAACACAGTCTGACAAACCTGTACCTGCTCTCATTGTCAATAAAGCAGCGTCTAATTTTATAATATTTTACAAAACTCCACTTATTATAGAAAAGTTTGAGCAGCAGAACATTGTTTTGTCTTCATCAGCGTCCCATTGATCCTCTCAGGGGGTCACAGCTTGACTTGTGATCGACTGTTAGACCGAGGATCACTGGACCGAACCGATTCACTGCCAACGAGTTTGACTTCAGTCAGAAAGTGATTGTATCATAATAATCACGTTAATGTTTCGGTCACAGCAGGAATCTTTCCTCCATTTTTTACTTCATCGTCGATAAAGCTGCTGTAATTTTAGTGAATCTGTTTCAGATTTTGGATCATTTTCAGAATCTGGTTTTAATTTCTAGTCTGACTCTTCATACCTGTGGACGTTTTGAAGTTTTGGGCCTGTTCGGTTTTCAGATCACTCACGAAGCGTTACGATCTGATAACAACATGAAAACATCTCATAAAACTACCAGATAATGTGGAATAGTGGGACAGGAACTCAGGATCTGGCTCAGAAGCATCAGGATTTTAAGATTTCTACAGTGTTGGATTGTTTCACTGATGGTTCTCAGTGGTACGAGGTGAAAAGAACCTGTGGAGAGCTAATGTGAACACAGTGTAACTCAGTGCACACGTAACATTACATCTGTTCAAACAAGGGAAGAACTTTTAATATGAAATGTAACATTTTCCATTTTGACATTTAAGCTCATTATACAGATGTAAAACTCCCACGTTACTCAGCGACATTAGCTGCACCCACTGTCTTAAAGGCAGGAGGCAAACAGTTTCAGATGAACTGATAACTAGCTTCACCTTCCTTCAAAATAATAATTATGCAATGATGCTTATGAGATCGTTTTAATTATGAGGTGCTGGAGTCGTACGCTCATAAAAGCTCTGTTAACCTTAACTCACTCTGACTCATAAAAACTGTCGACAGGAAACCAAAGAGGAGCCCTATGATCTTTAGAGGACGTACTCCGTGCAAGTTGTTTTACTTTGGCGGGGTCACAGGAGCATGACTTCCTGCCTTCAGCCTGCTGTTGTGTAACAGTTTTGGGAAATCCTGGTCAAATGTCAGTCAGTCTGTTGTCAAATGACAAACGAGCGTCAGCTCCTCGAGACACGTCGTGACTCAGCTGCTTTGAGGTCAGACGCAGCCGCGGCCGATCGGCTTCCAATGATTGATAGGAAATCGAACCTGGAGCCGTCCATCGACAGCGATCAGGAAGACAATGCGGAGGGACAAAGGTTCCAGGTTTTAAAATTGACTGAAACGTCCACACATCCACAAACTTTGGTGCGTCGCCTCTGCATATTTTGCTCCGTGGCGACCAGTGTTGCTATGCAGCAGTCTGGGGACAAATTGATTATTCAGTCTGGAGCCCAGACAGACAATTGTCTCCTGCTCCGCTTTGATTCAGTGAAATGCCACTGACTGATGCCACCGTTGATAATTTCCGCAACGACACAGCAAACACTCAATATTTACTGAGGCTGAACAGTCGCCGGCGAGATGTGATTCAGACGGTGAAATTTATTTCAAAGTGTCGCAAACCGACGGAAACAAAACAACAAGAGTTTAGACTGTGTTTAATGGTGATGAGGCAGAGTGGTGTCTGCAGCTTTAAACCGACACAGTTTGAGTCTTTCAGAGCTTCATTCACTGAGATGTTACAAATACTGTTCAGGTTTCAATCATGTTGATCAGTTCTGCTGCGTTACAGATGATGTGTCACAGTTTCATTGATTACAATATGTTTAATGATATAAAGAGTTGAAAACAAGTTATTTTCAGTGATTTTAAAATACCTCAGTGTGTGTGTGTGTGTGTGTGTCTCCACTGTCTGCCTGCAGCCTGAGGTGTAGTTCCTCTGTTCTACCAGCAGAGGGCGAAAGGAAACGTCTTTATAGGATGAATGAGAAGCTGCAGTCGGTGCTGGGACGTCTGCAGAGCTGCACTCACACTTCACTCTCATTTAAGACAAGTTTTCTGTTACTAGTTTGGCTGATAAATATAAAAATAAATATAAAATCTGTAAAATGCATCAGTTCTGTAAAATTGCTCTGGCGTGGCTGGTTCAGCTGCAGATCACTGACTGAAGTCTGCACAAAGAGAGAAAGAAGAGAAATCATTTGTAATTTTATTTGTTGTTTGCAGCCAAACTTTAAATTCCTGTGGATATTTAGTTCAATGTGAACAAAAAAAACAAACAACAACAAACTTTATTTTAATTAAATGAATTGTTTTTGTTTTGTTTTTGTTGATTTTTATTTAAAATCTTTAAAATGTTCTTTTAAAAAGCAGAAAAATTAAATGCAACAGTCTGAGGTTTTTTTTTTTTAGCTTCTTTTTTCACATTTAAAAAGCAACATGGAAAAAGTGAAACTTTGTGTTTTTTTTACACTTTTTGTTTGTTTTATTGTGAAGTTTAGTCGAAGTGGATTTAATGTGACTTCACTCAGTTTAATGGTCGTTTTCATAATTAAACCAAATTTTGAGTTTCCTTTTAACATTATTAGATTTAAATCTTGCTTTAATTCTCCAGAAGTAGAAAAATATTATTTTTAAAAGTCCAGAAAGATTTCAGAGTTTTTAACCCCCCCACCACCACCACCACCACCCGACCCCCCCTTGTTTCACTGTGTGCAGGTCAAACTGAAGCCGTGTGACTTCAGCTCGACTCTGAACGTGTCTCATGTAGATGATGTTTAAGGTTGATTTAAATAGTCTGGTACAGGAGGGGGGGGGCTCAGTGGGTGCTGGGGGGGGGGTGTTGGAGTCAAGTTACTGTGGAACTTCACACACACACTGTACAGCTGCAGCAGCGGCGACACACACACACGCACAGACACACACTCACTCTCGTCCCTGTAAGGAGTGTCTCCGGGAGATGATTTCCTTCCCCGAGCGTCGTCCCCCTCGCAACCCCCCCCCCCAACCCCTCCCCGTCACCGCCCCCCCCCCCAACCCCCCCCCCCCCCCCCCCCCCCCACTCCCCACCCCCCTCCCCTCTCTCGCTGCTACGCAGTGTAAACACACTGTTCCAGAGGAATGTTGGACTCCCTGACCTCCACTGCAGTTCACTCGGTTCAGCCTGGCCGCGCTGTGCTCCGGCATCAGCAGCAGCAGCAGCGGCAGCAGCAGCAGCAGCACCACCACCACCACCACCACCGCCACCCACCTCCCCCCCTCCACCCCTTCCTCACCCCCTCCCCCCTCCAGAGCCCCTTCACTCTTTTTCCCCCCTCCTCGCCTCACTCCTTTCCCTCGTCTCACATCTCCTTCTCGTCTTCTGTTTTCTCTCCTTCACTAAACCCATCAACCTCTCCACCTCCTTTCCTCCCTCCTCCACCCCCCCCCCCTTGTTCTCTCCTCTCTTTCTTTTCTCCTCACTCACTCCCTCCTTCACTTCCTCTGAACCTGGATCTTTATATTTATTTGGCTCCAGTCTGAGCAGCTACATGCACTTTAAGTAACGCTGCTGTGTTTTAAATGCACAGATCAGTTCTGCAGTTTAACACTGCAGTAACAGTACTCTGGAGTACAGTACTCTGGAGTACAGTACTCAGAAGTACTCTGAGTACAATAAAGTACAGGTATCAGAACTCCATCTCCAGAGCGTCAGGCTGCGTTCACTAACTACAAACTCAGAGAACAAACGTCCATTAAGACGTGAAACCAGATCTGAATCTGCAGTGCCCGAGGTCGTGTGACGTGTTTGTGATTGATTGCTGATTGGTTTTGAAAAATGTAGAAATGTGTTTTTTTTCTGACCCAGTGTCACTGTTCTGGCCTTCAGATACTGATATCACTCACAAATCCAATGTTGTCTGTGACATTTAAACTACGATGCTTCACAGAGGTCAGAGGTCAGAGGTCAGCACACTGAACGGCACCAGAGGAAGCTCGGTGACTCATGAACACTTTCAGCTGCTGAACGTTCAGATGATCTACTGATGATTTTTGTTCACACGTGTTTATTGGTTCAAAGGATGATGATGTCGTCGTGTTGATATTTTACGCTGATCGATAGGTCACATGTCGGATCGATGGACCGCGAGGAAACGTCCTCATCCGACGTCTGATTATAAAACATGAGGTCGTCCGTCTTCGTCCTGACTCCTCAAACATCATCATCATCATCATCAGTTTGAATCCCACTTATTGTTTGAACTTTTCCTTCCTCCTCATCTTCATCGTCTGCATCATCACCTTCACCTCCAACCTGTCTCTCTCTCTCTCTCTCTCTCTCTCTCTCTCTCTGTCTGTCTGTCTGCGCCCTCCTCCATCTTGCCTCCTTCACCTCCAGCTGTTTTTATTTGCGTCTATAAATCCCAGACGCTGCGTTAATCAGCCGCTTCCTTTACGTGTAATTATGTATTCAATTTTCATTTGAATCGTCCCTCCTCCTCCTCCTCCTCCTCCTCGCAGCTCGTCAATTACTCGGGCGGCGTAAAAACGTTCTGGTGTACAGATGATGATGATGATGATGATGATGATGATGATGGAGTGATACCGGTGGAGGAGCATGTGCTCGCTTTAGCTCATTAATGGCTGACAGGAGAGAGGAACTTGGCTGACCTCTGCTGGGCTCTGACAGGCACTGTTGCAGATGTTGATGTGTTAATGACTCGATCCTGGACGTTTATATATATATATATGTGTGTGTGTGTGTGTGTGTGTGTGTGTGTGTGTGTGTGTGATGCTTCAGGAGATTCACTGCAGAGAGTGGGTGCAACAGCTGTGCACGTGTCAGTTGGCGCAATAAAACAAAAGGACGCTCAAATACTCACAGATTAAAACCTCCTGTGTGAAGTCATGTGATTTGACCCTGAGTGACCTCGACCTTTTGACCTCTGATGGATGAAGGAGGCGAAACAATGGAGGAGAAGGAGGAGGAGGTGAAACATTTCTGCTACAGAATTTGCTGGGTTTTTTTTTTTTTTTTAAATGGGATTTCATATGTTGAGCTCCATCACAGACTGAGGGAGGAAAAGAAGAATGATGGAGGGAGAGACAGAGAGAGAGGGAGAGAGGGAGTGTGTGTGAATGAGTGAGAGAGGGAAGCAGATGGCTGGAAATATAGCCTGTTAAATTATTCAGCTGAGGCTGGAGTCTGCAGATAGATAGATGGATGGGAGCTGGCACGGACACCTTTATTAGGATTGGGCGAGCTGTGAGGAGAGGCGTTCAGAAACACTGTGATTGCCTTTTGAGACTAAGAAAAGTAATTGCATCAGGTCTGGGAGCAGCCGTTTACGTCTTAAATTAAACTGCGAAACGAGGACAAATCTGCCGCACGTACTGAAACTTTCAGCTCCTGCTCACGTGCAATCGTCGATCCCGACCGATGCCCCCCCACCCCCCCTCCAGCTCTCAGGCCGAGGTGATCCAGCCCCCCGAACGCCTTCGGGCCGCCGTCGACAGTTTGAGTTTCAGAACAAGTTGAGGTCGAATAAAAATGAAAAACGGCGCCGCTTCGTACAAAAAAAATAAGATTTGCGGTGTTGGTCCGGGGGTCGGAGCTATATTGAGGGGATGGGATGGAGTTCACCATATTTCACCAGGAGGTCGCGGTCCACAGAGGGGTGGAGGTGGTGGTGGTGGTGGGGGGCTCTGCACATGCATTACAAAATATTTGCATTGAAAACCTTTGTATTTGCCTCCAGGACCAGAGCCGTTTGCTTTATTTGCCTCCTCGGCCGGACGTGTGGAGACAGTAAATAAGCTCCTCGCACGCTCTCTCTTTCCATTTCCAGCTTTGTGCAGCATATATGACTCTTGCAGATTCATACACACACACGCACGCACACACACTGATGCACACACACACACACGCACACACACACACAGTCCTGAGTGGAGGGCTCCGGGGAAATAGAGCAGAGAGGAAACTACGTGCCTTCGCCAAGCGAGGGCTGTCTGGTGTCATGGCAACCGGTGCAGATTACCCCACCCTCCATCAGTCAGAGAGGAGAGAGGAGAGGAGGGGAACGAGGGATGGGCACACACACAAACACAAACACACACACACACACACACATAAACACATACACATGGAGTTACACAACACGCAAAATGCTCTTATGGGTTTGAAATAATCAGTTTAAACGTCGTCAATCGAATTTTTAAAAAAAAACCTGAAACGGTGTCGCAGCAGCAAAGAAGGAAAACCTGAGTCGACAGGTGAGCGTGAGGAGGGAGGAGGGAGGAGGGAGGTGGAGGGAGGTGGAGGCAATGATGAGAGTGGTGCAGGGAGAGGGTGAGGTGTGTGTGTGGAGAGGCCATAAACATATAGTAAAGCTAAGTACGTCAGGGTGGGAGGAGGAGGAGGAGGAGGAGGAGGAGGGGGGGGGGGGTGGGGGTAGGTACAGTTATTAAAAGCAGTGAGCAGCTTCTCAGTGGAGGTGGACAGTTAGCGACGTGCTAACACGTTTCACGCTCCCAGAGCCTCATTGAAATGAATTTCACAGGAGAAATGATCGTGTGTGTGTGTGTGTGTGTGTGTGTGTGTGTGTGTGTGAAGGTTAGTGCTGCAGCCTGACAGAGGAGGGATGGAGGGATGGAGGGATGGAGGGATGGAGGAGAGCAGAGGCAGTGATGCATGGATGAGCTGACACCGAGAGAGAGAGAGAGAGAGAGAGTATTAGAGGGTATGAAGGAGTAGTTGCAGGTTTTAGTAGCAAGACGAGACAGAAAAAAGACAAGACAGTGGAGAGGGTGTGGAGGAGATAAATGGCATCAGCGTGAGGGGGGGGGGGGGGGGGGGGGGTGAGGTCGTTTGAGGACACTGAATCCTAAATTGACTGCGGCACAGCCATCGTCCACAGTTACATCACAGCCCCACTCCAAGTCAGGGTGAACCTCTCTCTCTCTCTCTCTCTCTCTCTCTATCTGACCGTACGGCGTTCACAGCGGAGTGCGTGCGGTTGGATGTGTCGGGTTTTAACGGGACACGCCGCCGCCGCAGGGAGGGCGTTAGTTTGTTGTCTTTGTGCTGCAGTCGTCATCGTCATCATCATCATCATCATCATCATCATCATCATCATCATCAGCGCCGACAACGTGGTCGTAACCAGCCTCGTGTGTTTAGCTCCAGTGTTTGGTGGAAACGAGGAACCAGTCAAACATGGACGCCCAGCAGAGCTCGTGTTGTTGCAGAGATAGTTCAGGTTGTGTGTGTGTCTCCTGCCGCAGGTTCAGAAGCAGCAGGAGCGTCGGTACTGAAGCCGAGCGACGAGCTGCGTCTGTTAAAGAATATGTGTCACTTGAAAAAACAAACCAAACCACCAGCCGAATAACCGTATCCCTCCGCCTAGCTCCTCCTGACCTGTGGAGTGATACGGTGCACGATGTAGTTCTCACAGCCTAGAAATTAAAAATGGCCGCCGTCGACTGACAGGTTTCTGGAACTCAAATTAGCCGCCTAGCATGCACTGTAGCCATGGTAACCCCGCTCTGCTGCTGGCTTGGAGGCGTGGCCACCCGCTGAGCGGGGCTCTGCTGGCCGCACAGGCTGACGCGATGGAGCCGAGGAGCCGCTGGAAGTGGAGCTGCTCCACTGTTGCCATCTTGGCAGCACCTGACTCCGCCCCCTCTAACTCCCCGACAATCAATCAAAAAGATGGGCAAAGAGGCGGAGCTGAGACTTTGGTGCATGATGGTTTGTGGTAAACACTCGCTCTCCCACCTGTCACTCAAAGAGGCCACGCCCTCAATTCTCTGTAAGTTTCGTCGGTGAGTTTCTGTAAACAACTAGTTTCTGTACCAGGCTTGTTTCTGCTGACTCACCGTCTGGGAGTGACTCGGCAATTTAACAGAAGTTTTAAATTAAACCGCTGTTTGTCGGCAAAATAAAGCAAATAAACTTGAATATTCACGATGAACTCGTCACTCAGTACGTGTTTATATCTAAACTCTGACGCTTTCAACACGGCGAGGGAAGCAGCTTTTACTGTGACACCATCGCATCGACTCCCACTGCGGTCAGACCTCAGCCTCCTCAGGTGTAAATAATATGATCCGTGCTCCTCGGCCTCAGCCCGACAACAAACTAGTTCAAAGGTCACCTGACTCTCCTCAGGGCTCTCGCCTCTGTCTCCCATCGTTCCTTCAACAATCTGTTTGTTATAGAACAAACAGCCACAGATCTGCAGTTAGTAGCATCACTAAAGTTGCAACCGGTGATCCAGCCTCACACCTCCACCTGTCTGATTTGATCTCCATATTGTAACCTGGGCTCAATGTGGGCGGAGCCACCAGATATAAGACGCACAAGTCTGTTAACAACTCCGATAATGGCTGCAGGCCCGTAGCTGTGTCGGGTCGATGCAGAGACACTGCTGCACTTATTGTTCACACCTGTGAGAAAAAGTCACGGTTCAACACTGGAGCTAAAACCTCTGTAATTTAAAGCAGGTGCAGAAAAAAAACCCAGAAGCTGCTTCACTGATCTGAGACCAGTGAGACACTTAACGGATGAAACTCACTGTTTGTCTCCTCTTGTCCACAGGAGCTGGATCAGGGAGGAGAACCTGCTGACGACACCTGGCTTTAATCTGTAAGTACTGATGTCAATGAAGGCATCGACCTGTTCGCTTTATATTGTCCAACAAAAAATCACTGAGTGGAGAAAGAGATGAAAATAATCATTAGCAGCATCTAGTCTGGAGGAACGACTGAGGAAAATCTGCATCAGACGATGCGAAACACACAGGAGACGCGTCATCTGGGACAGAAACCAGTCGATTTATTGATCTGAGCTTCACGATGACCTTTAACTTTAACGTGTAGCTTTTTGTGCTAAACTCAGAACAACAACGTTTTACAGGAAACATAATGAGGAGGGATATTAAAGCTCCATACGGTATAAAGGTAGACGTGCGTCTTAAAGCTCCATACGGTATAAAGGCAGACGTGTCTTAAAGCTCCATACGGTATAAAGGCAGACGTGCGTCTTAAAGCTCCATACGGTATAAAGGCAGACGTGCGTCTTAAAGCTCCATACAGTATAAAGGTAGACGTGCGTCTTAAAGCTCCATACAGTATAAAGGTAGACGTGCGTCTTAAAGCTCCGTACATAAAGGTAGACGTAAAGCTCCATACAGTATAAAGAGACGTCCATGTGTAGTGTGATTATAAAGCAGCTCTAGGTTCTATATTAACACTGTGAAAGTATCAAAGCCTCAGTCCACAGAGAAATGCACACAGCCTGTATTCAGACACTGAGCCTTAAAACCAGCCGTCAGGACTTCCTGTCACTTTGTGATGTCACTACAAAGCAGTCACCCAAAGCCCCGCCCACCACCTGGACCCACCATCCAAGAACTTTCTTGGTTTCTCTGAGTGTTTTATTCTGAAATCTGCTCTGTTTTTTATTGGATCGCTCAGAAAACATTCAGCCAATCAGAAGAGTGGCTCAGGGCCTCCTCTCTTCTGATTGGCTGACACCGACCTGTTGTTACTAGAGCTTCAGGGAAAAGCCTGCTAATCAGTGTTTTTGATGCTGCTCTGTTAACGCGCTCAGATTCCTGCAGAAGGAAGCAGAGATCTGTTTCACAATAAAAGCCTCACTCAGGATCATTCAAATGAAAGATTCCCTCCTCTCTTCTCACCCTCTCCTCGTCGGGAGGCTTTTTAAAATCCTGTGCAGTGACACGATAGTCGGTGCGCGAGTGATGGTGAGCAGCGGCGGGGCTGAGGTGAGCGTCGACCTCGTCAGGTTCCCGCGTCCTCTCTGTCTCCGTCGTCCCTCTGATGTCTCTGTGATGCAGCTGTTCTAATGGTCATCGGCCTATAAATACAGCAGATGACTGATGGATCCTGCAGCAGCTGTCTGGTGTCCCGCGGCACACGAACACATCGTTTAAACACAGACACATACGTGCAAAAACACATTTGCTGCGTTTGTTTTTGTTGTTGTTGCAGAAACATTTTGCAGACTCGTCTGAGTGGGAGGAGATCTGACTTCAGTCCAGCACCAGAGTCTGTCTCTTTGTTCCTCGTCTGTCTGTCATCCTTTATTTCTCTCTTCTCCTTGTGTTTCTTTCATGCTGTAAAGCGTTGCTTTACTTCATAAATTACATTTTCACCTGTTTTACTATTGATAAAAATCCACCAACAGCCCCACGAAGCGTCACGATCAGATAAAGAGTCAGATAAATACTAACTCCATCCTGATCTTTGAGTCTGAGTCGATGTGCAGCGTTTTTGAAACGAGCTGGTTTTGTGTGGAGACGTTAAACGGCAGCGTTTCTTCCTCTCGACAGCAGAGAGTGGCAGCGAAACAATGATGTGGATGTCGAGGATCCTGGATTTATCCTCCCCATTCAGCGCCGCAGCAGCTGCACAGACATAAGGAGAAGCATCATTACAGTGAACCGAGGCCTGTTAATAGGCCGGCGACGTAGGGGGCCCGACGGCTCCGCACGGGCTCTCACAGGGAGGGGAGGGGAGGGGGAGGTCAGGGGTGAGAGAGGAGTGCTGGAGACAGGAGGGTGAGACTGTGTGTTCTTCGTGCGACTGCACCACAGTTTGGTTTTACACATGAAATATATCGACAGAACCGTCTTTTTAACGTCTGGCAGCATCATGTGATGATTAAACACTCTATATGACACCATATGCATCATGGTTGGGTTTAATTACACTGAACATCTGTCTGCGGCAGATGTGCGACGTCCATGTTTGTTTTGTTCTTCGCGTTCCTTCCATATTAATAAGAACAAAGTCAGACGCTCGTCACAGTTGTTGATGTAAACACACTTTACATTCATGTGACTCAGTCACACATCGGCTGCAGAACCAGATAGATTATTCAGGACCGGACGGATCCAGAAGGTTTGGACTGGATCAGAAACGTGGATCCTGTCCGGACAGAAATATTATAATTTTTCTTATTTTAAAAGGGAGAAGATCCAAGAGCAACAGGACTTCATCCAAAACACAGTGGAGCCAAGAGGTGTAGAGTCACACACACACACACACACACACACACACACACCAGACTGACCTGAGACCAGCACACAAGACCAGAGTCAGAGTCCACTTCAGTTTAAATACATGTTTAGTTTTGATCTTCCCATGAAATTTAACAACAAATAACATACGGAGAAGGAAACGACTCCAAGCTGACAGGTGGGTGGGGCATCATCATCATCATCATCATCATCATCATCGCTCCTACCTTCATTACAATTCAGACTTGTCAGTAATATATATGTTCTGTATTGATACGAGAACAAAGGTCTGTGGTTCCTCTACGCGCGAAGCATCGTATTGGTCCAGTTTAATACTGTTTGTTTTTTTGTTCGCGGCAGTTTCAAGCATCTGGCAGAGCTTCTGCAGCCTGAGTGTGTGTGTGTGTGTGTGTGTGTGTGTGTGTGTGTGTGTGTGTTATCCAAGCTTCTCCTTGACCTTCAGAAAGTGTCTACATGCCGTGCTCACAGTCCCGTAGAGGCAAATTGAGCATTGTCCTCTGCAGAGGAGAGGTGGAGTTAGGCGGACACTTTGAGAGCAAACGTAATTTACAAGGAAAACATGCGCGGCTTCTGTGTGTGTGTGTGTGTGTGTGTGTGTGTGTGCACCCCCCACTCGGTCCCGGCCGTCTGAAGGTCATGCCATCCCCATGCTCAGCTTGGTGGAGAGCTGCCAATGCTGACGGCTGCAGCTACTGCTGCTGCACCGAGCGTCTGGCACTTCCCTCCATCACTGCAGGGCATCGATTAGGTGGCACAGCTCTGCCTCACCTGCTGGAACCGGCCAATGGCGACGCAGCAGACACCCCAGCCAGCCAATACCGAGGCGGGGAAAGGTTTGGAGAGGCTGGAGACAAACTGGCAGCCAGAAGACAAGTGTTGTTGTTTTTTCCTCCGGTGAAAAAAACAAAAAACAAAAAAAAAGGGAGAGTATCACGAAAGAAGAGGAGGATGAGGAGCAGGAGGAGGAGGAGGAGGAGAAGAGAGGAATAGGACGGAGGGTTAAGGAGGAGGGGGTTCAGGAATTCGGAGAGGAGAAAAAAAAAAGGAAAGAAAAGGAAAGCAGCTTTTGAAATAGCGACAAGGATGAGTAGACTTGAGGGAAATGGGCGAGGAGAGCGTATTCGTTTTCACACATCCTGGCGCACACACACAAATATTTAAAGGCTTTTCAGGCGGCTTTAGTGAAGCTGTCAAGATGAAAAATGAGCGAGTCAAATCTAATAACACGAGAAGTTAAGAAGCAAACTTTTCATGCAGAGCCATGGAGGAAAATGTTGATGAGCCGCAGCAGAGGAGATGTACAGTACAGAGAGAGAGAGAGAGAGAGAGAGAGAGAGAGAGAGAGGGACCACTGACGGCTGCTGTTTTTCCACTACAGACCAAACTGATCACTGATCAGATTCTGAACGATCGAGGCGAAGCTACGTTAAAAAAAACGATCTGTACATCATCATCCTCCTGCGTCACGTTACCTGACTGCTAGCATGCTAACTGTTAGCCTCCGTCAGTGTTACCGTTGCCTAGCAGCAGTGTTGTCACGACGTCTCCAGGATGAAACCTGTGTGTGTTACTCTCTTCAGCCACCTGGGGGCAGCAGAGCTCTGACACACTGACTCGTTGGTTTCTGATCAGCTGACAGATGTAGGTGCAGTTTTCACTCGAGACGTCGTGTTGGTCCGTTTTAAACCAGACTGTACTCGACGTCCACAGATCCCGCCGCGTGATTGGCCTTGAAAGTCGAACAAAATGTATAACAGAGGAAGAAGAAGCTCCATGTTTTCACCGCCTCACATGCTACCAGTTAGCCGCTAGCTAACTCGTTTACCGATGGCGGAAAGGTTCAGATCAGCTGCTCAGGTTTCTGCGGTCCAGCCGCTGCTGCGGGAAACAAGTGATGACTCGGGTGGTGACGCACCTCTTCAAGCAGATGTTGGCAGAGCGACTGACAACAGGAAGTCAACAACCGTCGCTCATCGATGGTGGTCACTGGTGATCTTTTGTGGGCATCGAGGAGCGAATGGAAGCGGTTCTAACATTTCAATCATCAGAATCGGAACATTTTCATTTTGATTCGTGCTTCGTCTTTGGTTTGCCGTCTGCCGACCGCCGGTCAACCAGTAGACCAGGCAAACTTTTTTGACCCCGCCTCTTAAAAGAATCAGAATCAAGGATTGTTAGAAACCAGGGTCATTAAAAGTCAGTTGCTGCCCAACACTAATCCTTCATCACGTCCCAATAAAACCTCTGGTCACATCTGGTTTTCAGTGTTAAATTCAAATCAATCGTTGACTTGTTTACACAGTGACACGTCATGTGTCGACCAGCAGGACAGGAACACAATAGAAGAAGAAGAAGAAGAAGAAGAAGAAGAAGAAGAAGAAGAAGAAGAAGAAGTATCGGTTGAAACACAGTGAAACCTGAAGACAAAACACCAGCCACATTTTATCTCCTGCAAAATGGACGCACACATCAGCTGCTCGCAGGGCGGCGCATGGCTGCAGAACTCCCTGCATGAGCTCTGTGTGTGTGTGTGTGTGTGTGTGTGTGTGTGTGAGGGAGTGAATCCAATAAGGCAATTACAGAATGCAAATGCAGTGACGGTCTCCTGGTGAACAGATCGAGTCCAATTCATAGACGGCAGCTGATAGAATTAGAGCAACGTGACATTAAGACAAAGGAGCAGCTGAGATTTTTAAAAAGGAACCAGTCGATCGTTTTTATTAATTAATGATAATCAAATCCAGCTGTTTGAACGACCCGCCTCCATCTGTCTGCGTTAGTGTGTGTGTGTGTGTGTGATTTTTCCATGAACCTGCACACACACGGACAAACATGCATGTATGGATATGAGATCAGTGTCAGTGCTGCTAATGTTGACTCAGCTCATCTAAAGTGATCATCAATAATCACACACTGGGGGTGTGATGAGATCTCGTGGGGGCACAGGGCACAAGCTTCTCAGACTGTGACTGTGGGGGGGGGGGGGGGGGGGGGCAGCTCTACGTCGCACACAACCACCACCATGCACCATGTGTTCCTGAAAAAGAGCCTGAGCACAGCTTCAGGCCGTGTGGTCGTAGCATGTCGTGTGGAAAGAAGTTCAGCAGGTAAAAGCTCATGTTTAGGTCATGAATGCAAAGAGTCTGTTCGTCACGTCATGCAGTGATGTTCAAATATCGTCTCGTCCTCGTGAACTCAATATCGTGTACCGTCTCGTCCTGTGAGCTGAGAGTATCGTCACAGCCCTGATAGACATCGCACCAGTCGTGCTGCTGCTGCTGCTGCTGCTGCTGCTGCTGCTGCTGCTGCTGCTCAGCCTCTCCTTCCCTCGTGTCAACGTCTGTGAGTCGTGATTCAGTGGTTTGAAGCAGAGCAGAGGATATTTGACAGTGTTTGTTGTTGTTGTTGTTGTTGTTTTGTTCTTATCTGGGAGGAAAAACTGTGAAGCAGCTTCAGACGTTAGAAAACTCTCCCTTAAAAGCCAAGGATGAGCGACAGTCTTTGAGCCTCAGTGGCTCTTGAAGAGAAAACGAGACGAGAGCGATTTACAATTTTAGTGTTTTTAAATGAGCTCGGTAATTAGAAAAGACCTTGACAGCAGCAGCAGCGGCGGCAGCGGCGGCGGCGGCGGCGGAGGGAGCAGGTGGTTAAAGGATAATGCAAATCTTCAGTTCTTCCTCTGAAAGTGGGAACTACAGTGGATCAGAGTCTCCTCCTCCTCCTCAGCTCTGAGTCCGTGAGAGAACGGCGGCGATGCTCAGGTTCAAGCTGCGTGTTGTTATTGATCAGTTTGTTTCAGCCAATCAGAGCTCAGGATGACTCAGAGCTCCTTACAACACAAAACCATGTTCTGTTCACCTGATCACTCACACACCCATACTGAGCACACACTCCACACACACACACTCTACACACACAGAGTTCAGTACCTTGCTCAAGGGTGAGTTGGGAATCGAACCGCTGACATCCTGATGACCGTTGACCTGTGAATTAGAGACAAACTGATCAGTGAAAAGGTTGAGCAGAACTGTGTTAATACTGTGTCACCTGATTACTTATTGATCGATTGATCGACAGAGGCTTCTTCTGATCACTTTATATTAAACCAAACTGTAAATGTGTTTCTATCGAACCATTTCCTGTTTAACTGTTTCATGTTGTTGAGCCAAACACAACACAAGAGCTTTGTCTTCACACACTGCACACACACACTGCACACACACACACACACACACACTCCAAAACTTAACTGTGAATGAAGCTGAATGAAACAACGCAGTTCAATGAAACTAATGTTTGCACTCACACAGAAAAATTTGAACCCGGTCAGGTCATCGCAGTTCACACACACACACACACACACACACACACACACACAGACATCAATAACTTGAAACACACATGTTCTAGATGAGATGCAGTGTGTTCGCCTGAGACAACACAGATGTTTGAGACAGATGCAACAGTCCTGAACCTGCAACCTCTGTCTGCTCGGCCTGGTATGCATGGACTCCGAGTGTGAGTGTGTACATCTACTGTATGTGTGTGTGTGTGTGTGTGTGTGTGTGTGTGTGTGTCTACTGTAAGAACAAAGGATCCTTCTGTACAACCGGCCCGTGGCTGAGTGTCTCCTGCACAAACACACTGAGCTGTGTGTATTTTCATGTATGCTCATGTGTGCAAGAGTGTGTGTGTGTGTGTGTGTGTGTGTGTGTTTTCTTGATGGCTGTTTATCAGCAGAGACCTGAGCTCCGGTCGAGCATCCCTGCAGAGCAGCGCTCTCGCCCCGGGCTCCTCTGACTTGAGGCCTCCTGCTTTTTGTCAGACCTCACTCGCCCCCCCCCTCCCTCTCTCTTGTGGCTACGAGCTAACGCTAACTCTAACACTAACTCTGATGGCATCCTCGCAGCAGCTTCTTCGGGCCGAGCTGCCCTCGCGGGGAGGACACGTTCTCTGCGTGACTCCCGGCCGACACGTCAGGAGCTCACAGCGACACACAACCGTGACACTGTGAGTGTAAACTGACGGAGGATCAGCTGCTGCCGTCGCCGTGGAGAGAGACGTCCATTAAAAATGTATATCAGGCTTTTTATATAGAGTCTGTGATGTCATGACCCAGTTCTGCATCAGTGCACTTTCTGTGCTGTTTGTATCACACGGGAATTCAATCTCCAGCCTCAATCTATGGTGGCCCTGGAAGGTCAAAAAACTGAAGCTGCCACGAGCTGCAGTTCCTCTCCTGACCACTAGAGTGAGTCTCCAGCTCTCCATGGACTGTTTACAGCCTTGAATGAGGTGTGGCTGCTCTGAGTGACAGGTGGGCGAACTAACGATACTCTGCTAGGGCAAGAGCCAATGACATGAAATGGCACACTTCCTGTCTCCTGAGTGGGCGTGGTCACCGTACCGCCGCCTCGTGTTGTGAATGTGTGTGGATGGATGAAAGCTGTCGGTACGCAAACATTAGATATTCACACAGCTAACGGTCATATTTAGCGCCACGAACATTAGTTAGCGCAGGCGTTCGTAAATGTTAGTTGACGTTACCTAGGAGACGTTCACTTCTCCCATCGGAGTTAAAAGAGTCAAGAAACTCACGTGACACAGATACAAGGAAACGGACTCGTCTTTCACGTAGGTTTGCCACCAAAGGCTCAGCTCCACCTCTTTGTCCATTTTATGATTGGCTGGTGGTCAGGTGGGCGGAGTCAGTTCACTCCGAGCTTCAGAAAACTTCTTCCATCAACAAGTGTTCATTCATTTTAAACCTGCACCTTCTACCTGCGCTGAAGCTGTACATCACTTTGCTCTGTGAAGCTCTTTGCGTCGCCCTCGAAGATGAAACCTGCTGCACAAATAAAGCTTTTATTGATTTATTAATCACCTGACAGTGAGTTTTACAAGGCTGCAGCGCCACCGTGACGCCATGGGAGGAGATGTAAAACTACACAACTCAACACTGTGATCTTCCCGTGGATCAACGTTTGATACAAAACACAGAATAAGTGCAAAACATGGAGCTTTAATGTGTTTCCTGTGTGTTCAACACGCTGCAGGAGGCTCATGTGAAACCAGCCGAGATGCAGCTTGAACGCTGCAGCTACGAGTCCTCAGTGTTTTCTACTGGACAGAACAAACACAGTGAAGTCCAGGCATCAACACACACACACACACACACCTGTGGTGTTTTAAATCAACCAACAGACTCTAGTGTGTGTGTGTGTGTGTGTGTGTGTGTGTGTGTGTGTGTGGGAAGATATAAAACATTAAAAAAAAAAAAAACTTCTACTTTGCAGCTTTGTGTTTGGCTGCAGGTCAAGTTCAAGGCAAATGTTGTACTTGAGACATAGAGCACATGTGAGTAACCATGGCAACTATAGAGACGTTTCACATAAACAGCAGAGGATTTTCAGCTGAACGTCTCCAGTGTTTACTGCACTTAACACTGAATCGTCTTTTTATGAGGCGATCAAAACACTGACATTTGGTGCTGCACATACACACCATACAGCACACATCACACATCACACACACTCTGACACACACACACAGTATAGAGCCTATGTAATCCCACCGTTCTGTGTTTGTTTGTGTTGTATCCAGTTCCCGGTGCCATATGGCGTCCGTGGCCACTGGTGTCACGCTCGCTAACGGCCTGCTGCTGCTCTCAGGGCTCGGCCCGTCCTGTCCAAACAAAGCCCGCTCTGACAAACACACTCCACCATTAGAGTCCATGATGAAAGTTTGAGAGCACACACTCGCATATTGTTTCACTGATCCACTTTCCCCATAGCTATGTGACTCCATCACTGCAGCCCCACCCCCCCCCCCCCCCCCCCCCTCGCTCGCCTGGCTGCAGAAAGCCAGTCGCATTTTCCACGTCCGACTGTGTAATTAGTTTTTCATTCATCTCACTGACTCGTTCCACTTCCTGTGTTTGTGTGATCATGAGTGGGGGTGAGTCCAGTCGGTGATTTACTGTCACACCTTGGTAAAGGTGAGCCACGTGTGATGGACTCTCTTTCTTAAGACGACCCGACTCTTCGTCATATCCCAGAATCCCCCCCCGCGCCCCCCCAGCTCCACAAACACTCCTCACAATGAGTCCTGATAATATTCTTCCTGTCTGGTAAACACCCGCTCATCAAAGTCCACACGCCCAGTTTTTATCATCCCTGTTGCACAGTCAGATCTAATGAGGTCACTATGACATCATCGGCAGTCATTTCTGCATCTGCAGCCACATCCATCCACCGTCTTTGTTTTACCTGTCCACCCACAGATTCAGGTGTTCGACTCATTTATCCAGAAATAAATGAATCAGTGAGAATCACTGATTAGATTTGGATGATTGCATGTGTCCCTGGTCACAAAGCGATCAAAGTGAAGTGACTCTCTGCTCGAACTGGACACAGTGAGGAAAATAAAACATCGTCTCTAAATCCTATTAACTTGACTTTAGTCTGAATAAAAAATGTGGATGTCATTTGCTTCCAAACTGAGGTCAGCTGTAGTCGTGTTGCCCTCCACCTTTTTTAACGTGCGTTTTGAATTTGCACTTCAAAAACGCCAAAAATGTGAACCAACTCAAAAACGACACACGATCTCTCATCGACATTTGTAGCTGACGACTAAGAGTCCTCAGCAGTTTGTGAAAAACGATCTAATATCGTTGTTCTCTTAATATTTCTGTTTCCTGGTGGTCATTTATAAACAATATTTCCCATAAGCCCTGAATGCCGACAGGCTGAAGGTTGTAGGAGGTCACCGAAGACGAGTGGAGAGAGACGAGCGAGGTCTCGGGGTGTAACTGACGACGTCGCGGTTTATGAGCGGTGATTCAGACCTCTGTAGAAACACTGAGCTGCAGAGGCCGGTGTCATGGTCGCCACTCAGTGCCAGACACATGAATGATGCTTATACATAAACCATGTGTCACCGCCTCCCTCGTATAAACACAGAGCACACGGGTTTCCAGAGCGATCCAGTTACAGTGAAGTGGAAATACAGAGGAACATCAGCAGCGTCACGCGGCTCCGCTCATTATCGTCACTGTGAACTTCTGCTGTTTGTTTGTAGAGGAATAAAAAAATTTACAATTCACAAACAGAAGTAATTGTGTTTCGGCTCCATGTTTCCTTCGGCAACATTTAATATCCTCCTTATTTATCATGAGCTGTTGTGTAAACGCTTTGATTTTAATATTTACTCATCACAGAGCTGGAGCCGCGTTAACTCCACCACTTCTTCTTCTTCTTCTTCTTCTTCTGGCTCCTTCTCTTCCTTCCTCAGACCTTTGTCTTGGCTTTATCCACCGGCTCTGGGTCGTGGTTGTAGATCATTTAGTTGAAGGATGAAGGTGATGACTCGGTCTTCACACATTCTTCTGACCTTTGACCCTGCAGAGGCAGCAGCATCTCATTTTCCTCGCACATTTGAAGCAGCTACGACCACATTTGGCAGATCTGGAAGCTTTTCCTGTCAGTTTGTGCCCCTGCCTCCACTGATCCGATTAGTGCGATGTCTCTAAACTTTATTAAAAAAAAAAAAAAAAAAAAAAAAGGAGTTGCCTGCATCAGTTTGGCTGGTTTGCAGACGTGGATTGTAGACAAAGTCACACTGTGACTTGTTTGGTGCTTGTGATGCTGTGGCTTCGACATTTTTACATTCCTGACAGAACAAGAGAAGATGGTGCAGTATGTAAATGATGCCTCCTCACGGCTCTGCATGTTGAACGTTTGGAAACACGCTTCTTCCAGAGGCTGAGAAACACAACATGGCTGCCAAACGCTGCGTCACATCACCTATGGTGGATGGTTTCAATGCTAACCTTTGCTAACATCCATAGACTGTAAGTAAAGATGGACGTCACCCTCAGAGTGCGTTGCTCCACTGTTGTCACCTTGGCGCTGCCTGACTCCTCCTCCTTACTTCCAGTCACATAAAAGTGACCACGCCCACCAATTATGTAATTATTACAGTTATGTAAACAGTTGATTTGTTTATAGAGTTTCCATGAAAGAGGAAATTAGCTTTAGCTTGTTAGTTGCTCGTCTTGTCTTCAGTCACAGTGTGGATTAGAGATGGAAGTAGGTTTCTGAGTCTCAGACTGAGATGCTAGGTGGTTGCCATCTTGGCAGCGCCTGACTCCGCCCCCTAACTCTCGGCTATTTCAAAAATTGGCAGAGAGGTGGAACCAAGAGTTTGCCTGTTTTTGGAAAGCATAGGCTAACCCACCTGTCATTCAAAGAGGCCACGCCCTCAACAATGTCTATAGGGTCTAAGGGGACTGCCTCACTGTTGGAGACTCACTCTAGTGGTCAATAGAGGGACTGCAGCTTTCACCGGTTCTGTGTCGGCGTCATTTCGTCAGCCCTGGAGGTTTCTGCTTTGTAACGACTTGAAGATAAATGAATTAAATTCATCCGCCTCCTTGACTCACTTGACTTAACCTCCTGAGGACGCGATTGGCCGCTGCAGTTTCCGACTCTCCTCGGCTCTCTGTGGAAGTTTATTTTCCTCTCTGAATTTTTGTTGGCAACTCTGATAATTGTCCTGAAACCAACCTGTAATCATTTAACGTACTGTACTTGTTTGGAATAATGGAAAAAAAAAAAAACAGACATCACACTCGCTCACAGCTCCGTCCTAGACTTTCTTCCTCTCACTGCTCTCATGTATTCTGTTTGAAGCCGCCGCTTGACAGCTTCATTTGTGAAGTGTCTCAATTAGGCAAAATATTTCTGCTGACATATCTCGACGCCCAGACAGTCTGACGAGAACATGAAAGCCCAGACTTAAGGAAGTCATCACACACCTCGGCAGAGAGAGAGAGACAAACACACACCGTCATGAGTGCACACACACACACACACACACACACAGATACACAAACAAATGCAAACACTAAAAATAGAGGCAGCTATCCTGCTAACGTTAGTTAATGCTTCTCACCCCAGACAGCTGGATTTGCATATCTTTAATGTGCTTCTCACCCCCCCCCCCCCACCCCCGCCCTCCTCTCTCTCCTTCCCTTCCCTGCGCTCCTCTTTCTCTTTCTCTCTGTCCGTCCTTCTGTTCTGTGTGAAACAGTCTGGTCTCTTATAGAAATCCTCAGGAGGGTTTGCAGTGCATGCTGGGACGGAGCATTTTGTGTCAGAAAAGCAAGAAAAAAACAGGCTGAAAAGATTTCAACAATTGTTGTAATTAGATATTCCCCCTCACCGACCCCCCCCCCCCCCCCCCCCCATTACAGTGGTCAGGCCACTGTAATGGTCTCCATCTGGTCTGTGAGGAGGGAGAAGAAAGATATTAAGTCCCTGGGCTGTATAGGGACGGCCATCTGGGCCGTCCCATCCGAGCGGCCGAGCGGCCCGCTGGCCACGGATACACAACCATGACCCCGTGTCTGCAACAATAACAACAATAGATCGTGGCCTGCTTGTCCCATTAAGCCCATGTGATTCTTCCAATAGTCAGTAAATAGGCTATGTCACTCTGCTAGCATGCTGGAGCGGCGCCAGTTGGAGTCGAGCCAATACACAGCGTATTTATCAAGCTCCGGGGACGTGTCGCTCCGCTTCCTGTCAGGCCTCCTTCACCAGGACTGGCAGGCTTTAAATTCAACCGTGACCCCCACATCAACTATCTGTAACCTGCAGCGTTTGATTGGTGGAGCCTCCTGAGGGCGCAGCCTGGAGGAAGAGCCGAGGGCACGAATTCAACACTGTTGCTGTATTAATATATTAACAACAGTTGTTTTACAGCAGAGTTATTGTATGACTTCTCAGCATTGCACCAAAACTCCAGTGGCAGTTATTCTGGGTTAAAATCAAAACACTTGTGGGTTTCTTTGACTTAAATCTCTGCCGTTTTATTTAATAACAACACACTGACAAAATTTAAAACTTATCACTCTGAGTAACACCAGCGCTGCTCAGCGACTTCAGGCTCAACTGGTACAGACCGGGCTTGTGTTTCTATCTAGTAAGCAAACTCTTGAGATGAGGGTTTATAATAATATATGGTAAATACTTGACCAGACCACTCAAATGATGTTGAACCAAACACAAAACAGAATCTAAGACCCAGAGCCTCGGCTGTTTATTTATCAAATAACCCGCGGCCGTTGAAACGTCTGATAATCTAAACACTGCTTGACTTCCTTAAAAGCCCTGCAAATACAAACAGTCCGTCCACCTGGAGCCAACTGTGCACAGTATATTCATTCTTCCCATTTTAAATAAAGTTTCCTGCTGGGAGAATCGTTTTAAATAAAGCTGTGTTGTGGTATTTATGGCGGCAGGTATCATCAGACCGAGCGGCTCTGCCAAAGCAGGAAACCTCCACCAAAATGACAGAGTAGGAATCTCTGCTGTGGTCCCAATAATCTCTTTTGGATCACACTGATAAATAAATGTGATCATAATATCCAGCCCCTCAGTATCTGTGTACAACTCGAGGAGATTATAGCTCTGACCGGTGACTTTTCTCAATAACAAATACACTCTGGTTTGTGATTATTTTTGAAGATAGACACTGATTCAGAAGTTAAAAGCTGCGCTCAACATTATTTTTCATATATGTTTTATTTCTAGTCTCCACTAATTGTTTTTATTTGGAGGCCCAGCAGGCAGCAGCTCTCAGTATTAAAACAAACAGAAACAATCTGCTCCATGTTGCAACAGTTAGCAAATCGACTTCACTGCCAGAGCGGCATTAGCTTCATGTCCTCTGCAAACAAAGTCAGTAAAACAAGCAGCAAAGTCTCAACTTTAGGTTCAAGCTTCAAATCAGAGAAAGTGCAATATCTGCATCTGTAGCCACCATCCAGCTGACTTAGCTAATAAGATGAGCTAGCTGAGCTAACGATGCTGGCTTCAGCACTGTCTGTGTTTGCAGCCATACTGTAGCTAACTTAGCCAAGCTGAGCTAGCTTAGCTAATGATACTGCCACTGTCGAACTATGTGGTTTTCAGTTCTTCCGTTGTGGCTACCACAGCTGTGGACTACAGGAAACATGCTACCTGTTAGCAACCAGCTGCTAAAGGTGGAGCTATCTGCAGGGACCAATGAAGAATGAGCTCACTGATCAGAATCAAGACTTCCCCAAAGTACAGAGGTGTGTGATCAGTGACCAGTAACCTTCATTTTCCTAATGGCTTAAATTCTCCTTTAAACCACCAGGATACAAACCAGTGACAATCTGCTGCAGCATGTGATGAAACTGATGGTAAATTTATTCTTTGACGACATTTTGCGTCTCCTGACCCGACTGGTCTCTGACAAGAGGAAGGTCTGGGGCTTATAAATGAGCTAAAAACAAGAGATGATCTAAAGAAGAGAAACACGTCTTCATCTAGATCACCAGACAAAAAGCTGATTTGTAGCCTCCTGGAAGTTTAAGGGTTTCATTTAGTCTCTATATCACAGTTGACTTTTTCCATTCTGGTACCAACTATGTGACTGGATTCAGAATTTAAGAGCGGTGCTGTTATTCTGGGTTTGACGTCTCAGTGCAGGCACAGACTGGCCTGTGCTTATTAAGATAAGTACTGGACCATGGAGAACTTTTCATACCACTGCTGAACAAGAACTGAAATGTTTGACATGGCTGCAGTCACAACGTTACTGGTTCAGCTTTCACTTAATGGGAGTCAATTGATACGTGGCGCTGCGAGCCCTGCAATCTGCATTTCCCTCCATTTTCTTTTTCTGTTTTGATATTTCAGCCTGAAGGCTCAAGGCTGACTGAGCACAATCAGCACGAGATCCTCCAGGAGAGCGGAGGTCTAGCTTTCCCCAGACTCTTCTACACACAGATGGTTTCTTCAGAGGATCTGAGTGTTTGCTGCAGTGATGTAATGCTAAACAACAACACGATAGATGCATCATTAGCAGGTAGGACTTAAAGGCCGGCATCAGCTGAGTAGCTACGCAGAAGTCTAGCCCTGTTTTGCCAAACTGGCTTTTCTGGGTGAAACCGAATACAAACACATTACTCCCATCCATTCCCTCAGAGCCTCCACAAACAGTGTGGAAGTGGCAGGACCTGCAGGAGGTTACCTGCTGAAAGAGCTGCAGACAAAAGTAGAAGAGACAGTAGGTTCCTCTGAAGCAGCCTGTGGATGGATACGAGGAAAACTGTGTGTTCCCTTTACGTGCAAGAAGTCGTTGTTGTACGTGTTTGTCCACATCCAATGACTAAGTTTATGTCACATGGACCCGGATGGACGTGTCCCAATGAGCTTGTAAGGCTTTGTAAATAAGATTTATGGTATAAAATTATGAATAATAATACTTGTATTTTTTTCAGTGTGAGTTACAGAACTAATGTTGCTTGGCAGTAATGACTTTCTGAACTAACTAGGTACCACTTCTCATTGGTCTAAATAGTTTTGCAAAACAATTTGACATGTTTGTTTTTCTGGTTTTTTGGTAAAATCAACTCGTTTAACGTTGTGTCTCCGTGACGCATCAGTTCACCTCGCGGCTCGGCTTCAAATCCATGTGAACTAGTTGAACTAAGTTTGCATCCTGCACCACATTCCACCCAGTTTGTTCACAATCATCCCTGCAGGGAAATTCCTTTGTTACAATTGCTCAACACTCAGTTTTTAAAAAGGGAGAGAAAACTCGGTAAAACAGTATAAAACAGTATCAATAATAAATGCACAGTAAGTGATATGAGAAAAAAAAAAAGCAGAAATGCAAATGTGTAAAAAGTGAAAAAGTAATGAGCACAGAACAGATTCTCCTCATATCAGTCGTGTCTTTGCCTTTGGTCTGTTTGTTTGTCTGCGGCCTTCTGTCTGTTCGTCTGTCTGTCTGTTAGTCCGCGGCCTATCTGTCTGTCTGTGCTCTGTCTGTCACCCCTGACTTTCCCTCTCGGTCTCACAACAGTCATCCAAGCTCCACAGCCACTCAGCCAGTGGAAGAACGCTGGGCACGGCGCCAAGCAGCCAGGGCGCCAGTTGGGCAGTCCATCAGTAGCATTGAAGACATGTTATCCACCCGAGTGTATCCGCCTGGCCCTGATCACCTGTCTGAGTCCTCCCCCCTCTCTCCCACACCCTCCTCCTCCCCCAACTGCTACTCACTCAGTGGGCCCGGGGTAAAGTGCATGCAGCCCCCGTCTTGCTTTATCAGCATGGCACCCAGGCATCCAGCCCGCTGCTTTAGGTCTCTTAAAACACGTACGCAAATAAATGAGGAGGCTGCTGGAAATAACTACTTTCTCATCTCCAGCCAAGGTGCCCCGCTGGTCGGGTCATTGTCTTTAAAGGGACAGGGCTCGGAGAAAGTAGACCACTGCTGACCTCCACTCGTTCTTTTCTTAAAGAATACAAAGTCAGCAAAGTTAATTTAGCCTCCGTGTTATATAAAATAGATGAAAGGCTCCACAGAGGCTTATAAGGATTTGTTTCCTGTTGTGACTTGGTGCTTTTAACGCCACAGCTAAAAATATTGCTGTTGCTCTTTTGATTCAAAACATACAGGATTCGCACTGTGTCTTGTCCTCATTCAATCTGCTTCAATATAACATTCCCCGCGTTATGGGTCTACTGATATTATGCTGTTCAATGGTTTGGAGTGTCACTTCAAGGGTCATTTCTGAGGGGCAACGCAGCCCTCATTAACCTTGTGGACACAAACACCATTTCTAGCCCTTTATCGGCTCCATACTTCACCTGATTTTCAAACTGAGCTGCCATTTTGGTGGAGCGAGAAAAATAACGTAAGTTGCCTTGCTGCTGGTAACCCTGACCAGTGTTCAGACTGTAAAATGAAAAAAGCACTTTCAATTGCAATCCAGGCCAGGCCCAAAAAAAAAAAAACTGTCTCTATGTTAAAAAAAAAAGACATTTGTAAAGATACAGAACATAGCAACTCCTGACTTGTGTGTAGATGTTCTTGGCTCTTTGAGGATGTGTAAAGGCTCAAGATTTACTGACTATAAAACACACAAAACACCAGGATGTGGAGGAAGAAGGACGGAGCCATATCCATGACACTAACTAACAGCAATGTTAGCCAGAAGGCAGATAATGTGAGCAATTTAACTTCACTGGCATTGGCACTGACATTAACTTCACTGGCAAAGTGGGTACTAGCTAACAAATTTTTTAACTAGTTCAGAACTACAAGTGATGACGCAAAAAACAAGAGACAGTCAAACTAAACTTATACTGTTCAGAAGAATAAAAGTAGAGGGGGTTTGTAGCTACAATGCAGCTAACTTAGCTAATCTAATGAGCTAGTTGAGCTAGCAATGCTATCATGAGAGAAGATGCATTGTCTGGCTGCTGTTTTAATGTAGCTAACTGAGCTAATCATATTGGCTGTGCCAACAATACTTGGATTAGGGAAGGGGCACTATATGTGCAGTTGTGTAGCTAACTTTGATGAGTAGCTGAGTATCTGAGCTAGCCTGGCTGATTATACTGGCATTAGCACTGTGTTTGTAGCCACAATGTAGCTTACGCAGCTGAGGGAAAGGCTATTATTAGCTAATGATACTTGCTTTACAACGAGTGTACCGTGTGTGCATTTATGACAGAGCTGATGATACTTTTATCGATGCTATCTGTGTTTGCAGCAACAACGCAGCCGACTCAATCAATAAGCTCAGCTAGCTTCACTGACCATACCTCCACTGTGTGTAGACATTGACATTTTGGGTTGCCTACCACACTGAGCAGGTGACCTGAACTATTTGTTTGTTTTCTGTCCTCACACTGTGGTGACTACAGTCTCAGACCTCAGATCATATTTGCCAGTGGCGTCAGATGGTAAAATGATGACTTCATTTTAAGCGGTTCAGATGTTCCATGGTTGAGTCTTAACCTCCCTGTTGTGCTTAGGACATGTTGATAAATGTTCTTCTTCTTTTTCTTTAAACGCCTATAATTAAAATTACATCTGTGGTGTTATGGGTCAGATTTAACCCAGTGGTAATTATGGGTTGTTTACGCAGAGAAATACATAGTAATACATAAACTAGGGTTTTAACTGAAGTGTTTTTAAAAAACTGAATACATTCATCTAAATGATCTAAAGTTAACATTACAGATTTGCTTTAAATCATTTCGGTATTGCACCATTACAACCTCTGAGCGCTGTCAACTACCAAAAAAGCTCATCTTTGATTTGAATGTAATAACATCAAGTATTTGCTCTCCATGTTCCTCGGGCAATTTTTGAGCCTTGTGAATACAAACTCCTTGTTCTACCTTTCAGCATCTCCCTCTCCAGCTCCGTCTATAATGAATACGAAGTGAATTGTTAATAACAGACCTGACCCGGAGCAGCTGTAGAAAGAAGCACAGACCCCACGAGACACTTAAAAGCATTGAGGAGTTTCTCTGGTGTCATTGTAGGTGGAAGCTGAACAAGCTTTCATCAAAGAGTGACTGAAGGTCTGTTGAACCTGTTGAGAAACGATCAGAACAATAGTGGCAAGTGAATGGTGAGCTGGAGCTCTGCAGAACGACTGAAGGTCAAGTACATTTAAACGCCTTAAAGAGTTTTAATCCGAGGAACCACGGTCAAAATCTTTGGCCTTCTGAACCATCCAGAACTTCTCCAGTGTCAATGTGCCTGTAGTAAATTACTCATCCCCCCCCCCCCCACCCGCCCTCATATACAAACTCTGTGCTCTGAAATGATCTGAGTGGATTTTCATGTGGATCAGTAAATGAAAGACTGTTGGAGTCAGATTTGTAAGTTTTGTTGCAGCTCTAACTGATTGTTTCTGTTCACAGCTGTAATAATGGAGGACTTGTTTCTGAAGGCTCAAGGCCTGTGATAGGATACACACAAGGTAAGGCAATTACCATCATCACACTCAATAGCAATGAATTCCTCTTGTCTTGTCTCGCTCTCTGTTTCCTTTTGATATGGATGTGACACTTTAAGCAGAATCAGCCTTGACCAGCTCGTGTGTGATCTGCCAACATGTCAGAGTTCAACTCTGGAAGTAAAATGCTCATTGATTTTGCTTACCGGATCAAAACATGTGAAAATCTGTGGCTTTCTTTCTCAACCACCCACACGCTGTACAAATCAGAAGCTTGACTGGTTTCACAAAAGATATGCAAGACCGGTCTCCAGAGTTAGAACAGTCTTATTTCTGGTTTTCGACGAATGTAACGCGAGAACGTTGGACAAAAATAACGAGTAATTTTAGGACCAACCTCGGGATATGTCTGGACCGAGGGTAACAGACAAACCCCCAACTCCTCCTGCAGATGCCGACTGCAGTGAGGGCCACCGCTGAGGACGTCTGGATGCTCTGATGATCTGTCATGAAGGTTTACAGGCATGTAGCTGAGACACAGTGAAGGTCATGTTTAGACAGCAGAGTGTTCATCTAGTAAAAACTGCTGAGTGCTCATGGGAAATGTTGTCCAAGTGCAGCCAAAATCAAAATGAACTGGATCGTGTTCATCTCTTCCATCTTGACTTGAACCTCCTCCAGCAGCGGCTGGCTCTGTCGTGTAGATACTGTAAATCTTCAGCTGCTGCTGTGAAACATAGTTCTTCTTCTCATGTTTTCTGACAGGGTTGCAGAAAGCTTTTTGGTCCATTACATACAGATACTGTTCACCTAAAACATGGCAGTGTTCAACAAGTCCATGCACAAGACTGCTGATGAGTCAGAAAGTGGGTCTTTAGTTTACCTGCTCAACTAAAGACCTGATTCATCCAGTAAAACATCAGTGTGAAGCTCAGTAACTTGAAGCTGCAGATTATTGTTCCATGTTTAAAGATTTAGAATCAGTATCAAATCTTCTTGTCCAAGTCACGCGTGAACGTCTACCTGCAGTTTGTTGGATCTCACCTTCGTCCATGTCTTTCTGAAACCAGGCCAAGAATTTTATGATCCATTGGAACAAAACCTGACACCTGATCTGAGGCATTAGAAAATGTTAACAGTTCAAACACAACACACCGATGCCTCACGAACTTGTGCGTGTGTGTTTGTGTATAGCTCTATGCAGTGCAAAGACTTCTTACCTCATGCCAATGGCATTCCCTGAGAGAAAGCACAGGCAGTGTTCAGTGGAGGGCATTAGGAGCCAACACCCTGCTGGGGAGCAATAAAGGCCAAAACACAACCAACAGCAAACAGAGCACGTTCAACCTCCACGCCGGTGCACACGCAGCACTTCACAACTCTGCCGTCTATCACTGCTCATAGAAAAACAGTTTCCTTCAGGTTTAAGTAGAGAGATGCGACTGAAACGACTGTTTCCCAACTTAGTCTAGTGACGGTAATCTGGGGAAATACAACTCCAGCCAAGATCTAATTGCTCACAATTCATTGTAGCAAATTGAGTTAGAAATGAGTCCCATGTTAAACACTTAGCTCCGTCCTGTTCATGTGGCTTTTTGTTGAAGGTCTGTTCTGTTGCTCCAGTGTGTCCTTACGAGAAAGAGATCAACCTCCAACCCTTATTTCTCTAAGACCCGTTGCTGTTTCTTGTGCAGTTTGACGGCGTCACGGTGCCTGAACGATCAAAGACCGAGCTTTCGGACAACATCAGAAATGTTGGTACCACAACGTACTTTAGGTTTGTTCATCTTGACAGCGATGACCATATTTTAGGAGTCAAAGATTTCCTACAGCTCATCACAGTGAGAGCAGAGCTTAATCCGGGGAATCTTGATTTATTGGTGTTATTGAGGTGGATCTGACGGATGCATTGTGAACTTCGCTAGTGCTTTTCCTTCTTCCTGGCTCTTGCCTGTGTCCTCTAAATGAAACCATGTTCGTGAAACAAAGCCAACTTCCTGTCTCCAAGAGTTAAGTCACGATGGAGAGAAAAGACCCTGACAGCGTTTCTCAAGTAGCTCACATCGACCCCCACTGTTCCAGTTGCCTTCGCACATGTCACTTTGAATAGCAGCATTTGACGAGCACTTCTCAGTTCACCACTATTATACAGTATATATACGTGTTTGTCATCAACACTCTTAACCTTTGTCATCGTTCACTTGACAGTCGGCAGTTCTCGAGTGTGCGTTGAGCAGATAGCAGCGTTTCCACACGGCTCTCTCTCTATGAAACCTAATGTGTTCGTTAACGCACTGGGGCTACAGTACTTCCTCCAGCCCTCGCTGCCAAACGCCTCTCTGTGGTATTGTCTGAGCTGGAGTGCTGCAGCAGATTTAGAGGAAGAAATCATTGTTGTTCATGAGGGCTTAAAGAGCTGGAGGAAGTCATTGACAGCACCGTTCTCCCTCCTCCTTCCTGTCTCCTCCCTCACGAGCGCATGTGAAATAAAGTGCATCACAATGTTCCCATATGGCCAAACACACCGGAGAACTCCACACTGCTTTGCATGATAAATGACTCACAGTTGTGGAGTGCTCTCTGCTGATAAATTGGGTTTCTATTATAAAGGGCTGATATTGACCTTTTACAGAAGTGCACACGTCCAGATAGTTACTGTTGTCATGCTTTAAGAATAATAGAAGTGATGCAGCTTCATGGATTATATATTCACGACAGACTTTATTACTGTTTGTCTATAGGATCTGAAATAACGATGCACTGGCTGAACTGATGCGTCTTTTCGGACTCGCCGCTCACCGACAGCTCTGCTCGTCCAGCTGTGTGTAGAAACAGAGCGGCTTGTTTACGGAGCTTGGCTGCTCAGACCTCTCATTTTACAACCAAGGAGAAAATGGCAGCGTGCAGCTACAGAGGAGCGAGGGCTTTGTTTCATTAAAAAAAAAAAAAAAAAAAAAAACCCACAGCTCTCCGTCCAACTCTAATAACGTCCACAGTGACACCAGCGCCTCGTTACTTTGACGGCATCCTGTCAGCCCGGTTACAGCTGGTTTACATGGATGCTCTGTGTGCGGTGATGTACCTTACAGGACTGGAGGTACATTCTGGTCTAATGCATGAATGTCCTACATGCTCATCCTGCCACGGACCCCCCCCCCCATCCTTACTTTCCACCTTGCTGCACAAAGAGGACACCACTCCCTGAACTGATGATGAAAGCTGACAAACTGTTGGTGCTAAATATTAATGAAATTCTTACAGATACTTGGATCAGACGGATTAGAAAACTTCTGCGTTTGCAGGTAAACTGGGCGAAGCTGAGCGTCCACATGGCGCTAACAATCTTCTCCTTCTGCGGTGAAAAATCTGCACGACGGCTCTGAAAACCTCAGGACATAAAACCACAACAGGGTCGATGACAAAGGTTCAAAAGTGTTCGCAGGAACATCGTGCTCTTTGTTCCTTTCATTCATGTCCGCCGCTGCACGACTGGGTGGGAATTCCCCCACTGTGGGACGACGGACAGTCTTATATCATCTTATCTTAGAGGCAACAAACCAGGAGATGGTGCAAAGTCAAAACAGGAAATAGGTAAAACAGGCTAAATCTACAGGTGGAGACATTTAAGGAAGTGACTTCCTGGAGTTATTGAGCTGAAATCATGAAGAATCATCATCATCACCAGCAGCAGCAGCAGCATTGCTTTTTCATTCCTCCTCTCCTTGCCCTCGTCTTCCTGCTCTCCTCTCTCCAGTGCATTGTTTAGTATTCCCTCTGTCCTCCTCTCTCCTCCGTCCTCCTGCTGTGCTCCTCCCTCTCTCTGCATCTCCATCTCATTCACAGCAGAAATATTCCCTCTCCTTCCTCTGGTTCTGGCTCCACACAGTTACAGATAATCTTCTTCACCTGCGTCATTGTTCCACATACAACGAAAAGAACAGTCTATTACGTGACCTTTGACCTTTGACTGGAGGAGAACTGAAGCTTTTACTGTAGTAATGATGATAAATCTGGTTCTGTTGATCTGCAGGTTTATTAGAAGCTGCAGGATTTATGTTTTTACAAATTACAGATAAAGTCTAAATGGTTTCATCTGGAAAATATCTGATGTCATCAATAGAAACAAAACGTATTTTTATTCACTACAACCTGCCAAACGCCTCCTCTCCACTGAGCCGTGCAGATCTTTATGTCTCCGCCGCAAAGTTCACGACTAAATAAATGAGCAGGAACCTCTCTGTTATTTATTCATCTCTCTCCTTCTCCTCTGATGAGCTGTGATGACAGCTGTAATGATGATGCTGTAATGTCGGCCTGCGAACACATCCCGTGGCCTTCAGCCATTCAGACCTGCAGGGGGGGGGGGGGGGGTTGGCAGCACATGAGTCGAGGCTCCACTGTATTGAGTTGTATCACAGTTTGATTAAAGCTGAATGTGACGGGGACAAACCGTTGAGGCCGCCCCCGTCAGGAGGCCGTTCATCGTTAACAGGATTTAACGACTTTTACTTCAGCAATCAAGTGGTCGGCCGCAAACTAGGGCCCAGGCCGACACTCCGGTGTTCAATACTGTGAGACTCTCAACATATTTAACATGTTTTATAATATTTTATTAATGAATTGGGAAAACATCTGTTTTATATAATGAGACTAAGCTCTCAGTCTGTTCGTGTTTTTGTTGGTTTGATCCTTCTGACTCTTGGGGGCTTTGAATCAGGAGGTGTCAGAGAACTCACTCTAGTCTTCTACGTAGTAATAAAAACTTCAAGCAATCGATGCGATAAAAGATCAATACCAGTACCAATACCAGACACCAAGAGGAAACAACAATGCTCTTGGTAAAATATGTTACTAATCACATTGTAGTTATTTGAGCAGAAACTGTGGTCTCAGAGCAAACAGTGATTTTGGCTTCGCTCACTGTGAGTCGTCGTCGCACAGCTCTGCACTGGACCAACAGTGAACAACAGTGAACAACAGTGAACAACAGAGTTTTTCTGTGACTGTTGTGAAAATCCTTGATCTTACAGCAGGTTTTCTTAAAGAGTGCTATGGATCATGTGACGGGATGAAATTGCAGGAGATGGAGAAAAAAATTTTAATCACGGGGCCTTTTTTATTCTTTTGTTTCGTTTCTCTTCGATAATGTTTCACGTCACATAATTTCGTCACTTCATAACTTTCCCATGGCAACAGGGGCAAAATGGCTGCCCCTGTGTGAAGTGAAGTGAACATCTTTCTGTGAAGATACATGTGACTACATGTGAATAAAAGGGACTGACCAACTTCTTCAGCCTCCCATAAACGACACTTTAAAAAATCTCGGAAGTTCTTATGTTGGCTGTTTTATGGCGGTTTGTCAGGACGTGCCGGGGGAGAGGTTTGGGGTTTCTGAGCCTGGGGATGTGGACACAGTGGTGCAGTGGGCTCCATCACACTTCTGCCTCAGTTCATATAAGTTACATGAGTTATATTTGAGCATCAATGTGGGAATGACTGGAAACAATCCAGGCTGACACCAGTGATACTGCAGACACCTGATGGGAATTATCATGCAAATCATCAGCGATTAATTTTCTGCTTTGTGCATCAGTCTGACATCTACCACACACACACACACACACACACACACGCGTGGACATTTCCTGGCAGGTAAATTTGCAGAGGGACGAACATTCTTGATATTTTCAGGCAGTGTTTCAGAAACAAACACCTCAGAGACAGAAACGACTTGTGCAGAATCAGCGTGTTAGCACCTTCTGCACTGTTGGCTGTTTGCACAGATAATCTGACAAATGCATTATCACAGTGGCCAATTGGCTGCGTTTTATTCAAAGCACTTCACAACCTACCTCTCAGTCATTCACCCATTCACACACACACACACACACACTCCACTGTGATAAATGTGTGTGAGTCCAGTCTGACTTCTGGTGCAGGAGTCTGGAGTTGGACTCGGGCCAAATCATCACTGGATCTTTTTCATAGTTTACTACCCACGTCTCTGCGTCTGTAACGTGCTGAGACGGGAGAAAGTGAGAATTAAAGAAAAACGCTGATATCAAATATTTGGATCTGCAGCATCATCATGTCAGTGTCATTGTACGGAGAGAGAGAGAGAGAGAGACTCGAACGACGAGACGCTGAGCCACACCTTCAGCAGCAGAGATGCTGCTACGACCAAAGATCCTCGATAGAGAAGATGCAACACTACAGACAGCAGCTCCCTCTGCCTTGTTTGCTCTGCCTGCCTCTGAGCTTTCAAACTAATCTTTATTGACAACAGTCGGGTCGTGTCTGACGCTCAGACTGAACAGTGTGAGACATAAATCCTGAGCTTTGGCTTCGTCAACAACAATTTACGTAAAGGGACATGGGGCAGGATCTGTGACAAATTAAACAAGCATTTTAAGTTTTTTTAATGCTAATGAGTGACGAAGCGTTCAGAACCAAAAACAATGAGCCCGCCCACGTATCTCTCCATCGCCTTCAACAGGCCGTGTGCTGCATAATGCACTGCAAGTCAGAGTCTGAAGTTCCCACGCAGGTCTGCGGACGTGACGTCGGATGATGCGCGTTCTCGACAGCTGTCGACTTGGATACGGGAAGAAGACGAGCGCGGTAGTAATGGACTCTGCTACGGTAAACAAACGACCCACCACCACACAGAGTCCACTAGAAAGTCCCACACAGAAGAACACGAAAGTTTTATCAGCGGCATCTCGTCAAATCAAAACGCAGTGACCCACAACGGCCGTCGTGTCAGTGTTGAGTCTTATTTCTTGATCCCGCCACACGTCCCTTTAAACAAGAAGATTTCTAAATTCATACAGCTGCATATTGATCTTAAGTGATCTGAAGAACAGTGTGGATATTTATCCACTTTTTATCCAACGTGTCTGTAGCAGTGAAGCCAAAACCAACAGAGAGGAGGAGGAGACATGTTGGAAGGTCTTTACAGAGTTTAAACTTCATTTTCTCCTGATCTGTGGTTTTGAACAAGTCGCCATGTTGGACATCAGACTGTTCAGAGGATCAGTTGCTCCTGGGAAATGGCTCCCAGATTTATTGATCGGTGACGACCGAGTGAAAGAATCAGTGATAATCTGTGATCTGAGCCGCCAGGTGACACACAACAGGAAGCGACTCTACATCATCCTGTAAGGCTCAGTGGAAACGTCCAGAATCAGGAGTTTCTTCTCCTCCAGCATCATCACGTGGCGACTGAATGGCGGCGGCGCTGCCTCCTCCTCCTCCTCCTCCTCTGAAAGCCTCGTCTTTATCCCGGCCTTGAAATAACCCGGATGTCTCCTCGCTGACATTCAAACGTTTCTCTTTGTGTTTTTGTCTCTGGGTCAGTGCCAGGCTCCCTCGCTGCCGGCTCAGAGGAATTTCTGTCAGAGCACTTGTAGGGCAAAAACATCACGTTGTATTTTTCTGAGGATTTTTTTTCTATTTCCCTTCAAGAGATGAATTTAAGACTGTTTTATTAAAGATTTGGGGTGAAGCAGTGAGTCGGGTTTTCCCTGCCTCACCTGGCTTTTGTGTCGTGGTTTTTGTCCAACGATCCGAAGAACGAAACGAATCTGGTGTGAAAACGTGACGACGAACAAAAGCAGACATTTTCTCTCTTGAATTCATGTCACAGCTCTGCAGCAGCAGCAGCAGCAGCAGCAGCAGCAGCCAGACACTGTCTGACAAATGCATGATGGGTATTGGTGTGTGTGTGTGTGAGTGGGTGAGTGTGAGTGTGTGTGTGTGTGTATGGGAGGGAGGGGGGGGTGCACAGAAATCGACTGGCAGAGTGAGGGATGGCAGGCAGCCAGGTTGTCAGCTCACAGCAGCTGTCCTTCATGGGGGACTGGTACATGAAAACAACAGAGAGACAGAAGGACAGCGAAAAGGGCACGGTTACTTCAAGTGCTGCAAAATCCTCCGGAAAGGAGATTTACAAACACACACGCCAGGTCAGGTGCACGAGAGCAGAGACGAGACGAGACGAGACGACCTGTCGCAGCTCAGAGCTCATCAAACTGTCCGTCAGAGTTTGTTCTCTCAGAGCACGACGACGACGGTTTCACTTATTCATCATGACTTTAATCATTAGGCCTGTTTTTTTTGGGTGAAACCTGAGGTTAGAGCCCGAAAACCTTTGATTTGATTAAATAAAGCGAATGTCTCGAACCGTGTTTTAAAATAAAATCAGTGTAAAGTGAATAAAACAGTGATTTATGATCGAGCTGCTTCTACAGGAACAAACACCTTTCAGCAGTTTTGACATAAGACGTGAATATTTCAGTTTTCTCTTCTGGAAAAGTCACAGATATTTTGTTTGTTGCTGAGTTTTTAGAGAAAGACGTTAAATAAGTCAGTACTTTCAGTCACATGTCCACTACTGTAACCATGGTGACAGGTGCTCTAAGCTTTACTAGGTTTAAATGTAGGTTTTAACTAAAGGTGGGCGTGGCCTCTGTCAGGTCACCCACAGGTTTCTGAGATCGGAGTGAGCGGCTCCAACGTCGCCATCTTGTCCCCCAGTCAACGAAGAGGCCACGCCCTCTCATTACACCTGAATAATCAGTAAACAGGTGAGTTCGTACCTGTAGAGACCAACCTGTTTTGGTCCCAGGCTGTAAAGTGAAAGGACATTTTAACATGTCGAGCCTGTGGAGACGGACTCAGGTGTTGGAGAATCACTCTGATGGTCAGGAGAGGAACTGCAGCGCGAGGTTCATCACACCTTTAATTAACACAGAGTTCATTATTCTTTATAATGATCCCACAGTGACAGCGCATCAGCGCCTCCTGTCACGTCTTTACGGGCTGACATTGATCATTGATCCTCTCTGACCCTGATCGCTTCTCAATGAAAACAGTCTCGTTACTTTCACAATAACAAACATTATCTCACAATGTTTCCTCTCTTTTTCTTCCTCCCCCTCTGCGCTCACCTGCCGCAGCTCGGAGGCTTCTCCTGAATGAGCAATCAAGACGCTTCATAAAGTCTAATTAAACAATCTGTTTTGCTACGCTGGGGCTTCGAGTAGCAACAACACACTAATTGTCTCTGCTCTCGTTCACGGCAATTACATTACATTACATTACATTACATGGCTGCACAGTCAGATTGGGTGCGACGACAGCGCATGCAGAGGTCAATGTTCACGGCTTCAGTGTTCATTGCTGGAAACATTATCGATGACAGAAGAAGAGCGAGGGCAGAGAGAGAGAGAGAGAAGATCAAACTGTATAATAAATGTGTAATACCAGAGGAAACACGGGCGCAGGTGACGGTGTCCTGCCGTGTGACTTTAAATGGTCTCTGTGCAGAAATATAACGTGTGCATGGTTTATTTATTCACTTACATGTTTGTGTTTATTCTCCTGATTCACAATATGAAAAAAAAAAGAGCTGAAAGTGATGCTGCTGCTGTTTCATTAACTCAAACCAACTTTAATTGCAGGCGAATATTTAACGGAGAATTGAACACAGCATCAAATCTTTTCCATCGACGACACCTGAACTTAAAACCAACATTTAATAATAACTACACACTGTATGAAGCATCATTAAATAGTAAAGTCATGGTTATATTGTTTAAGTGCCTGAATAAATGATGATTTGCAGCATTAACTGGTGCTTTATTGAACATCTGTTTATACACTCATTAACCATTAGTTCATGTGTAAATCACTGTGTAAATGCAGCAGATCTAAAAGTTTGTTAATCATTTAGTAACAACTAATAACTGATCTATAAGACTTGATTGAGCTGATTGATCCAGAGTTAAACATTTATAACTAAGAGCGATTTATAAATGAATTATGAATGAATTGATTATTTAATGTGTGTAACTGATGCTTAATAATGTGTAGGTCTTACAGTGTGTTATAGGGTAATGTGACGTATTATTGATGACAGAGGTCATACAGGAAATTGGCCGTTTGAACTCTGACCTGTGGAGCGACGACAGCAGCAGCAGCAGCAGATATGAGGTCAGTGTTGGAGGCAGAGCAGCTCATGCAGCTCATAGTGACGCGCTGTGACACACGCTGAACCTGAATCTGCCAAGAAAAACAAAAAAAAACAAAACAAAACAAAAAAAAAACATCCTCCAATCTGATTGGACCGTGACACACTCTGTCTGCAGCGTCGATTGGTTAGACGAGGCTGAGTGACGGTGTGTGTGTGTGTGTGTGTGTGTGGGAGGGTGGGGGTGTGGGGGCGGGGCCAGGGCCGTGGCCGTGGCCTCTTTCAGCCAATCATGTTTTAAAACTCAACAACAAAAGCATGAAGTAGCGTTTCTGTTCTCATGACTCATCAGTTTGTGATTCATCTGCAATGTGAACGTGTGCGACTTAAGAGCAACTACAGTAATGTGAGTTCATCAAAACGCTGAAGCTGCTGGTTTCATCAGGACAATGTCAGTTCATCATGTGGCGTGTGTCGTTATATCAAATCTCAAATATTAATCAGACACAAAACTGTTATCTGTTAAAAAAAATCATATTTTTCTACATTTTAATGAAAAAATCTCAGTTTTATTTCACATTAAACAAACAGACTGTTTCAATCTGCACTGAACTGATTAACTAATTATAAAGCGTCTGACTGCAGAGTTTTGGTTTGTGAATCTGTGTGAACGTGTTTTATAACTTATTTTTGTGAACAGATTCAATCTATTTATTTTTATTTTTAAAGATTTTATGATTTCAGTGACTCAGCAAAACAAATAGATGGAAGAGAGTTACGTCCTGTTCATTCAACCTGTAAAGAGCAGAGAGAGAAATAAAACTGGATTTAACAGAACCAGAGAGCGCTGCAAAAAATGATGTGATCCTATAAAATGAGTTATTGCTTTTAATCTTTTCTTTTAATATCTCTGAAGTTTAACTGTGGCGCATGGAAACAAACACCTCCGTCATACTGTCAGCCAATCAGGAGAGAGAGGAGCTCGTGTCATGTGAGGTTTTATTTGTTGTAAAGCAAATTTGTGCCATTTTTTTATTTTATTATTTCAATTTTAAGATGAAACTCTTTTTCCTTTGAGATTGAATTCTTGCTCCCAGAAAAGAGGAACCTGACACATGAGCAGGATTCGTGCTCATCTCTTATTTTTATTTTGCTTTTATTCTGATTTTCCTTTTTTCCTTCAGAGGCGACATTTGAAAATGGGACCATTCAGTTAATTCTCTTAAAACCTCGACACCTGTTTTATGTCTTTGACCAAACAGTGGATCAGAGCTGTTTAATTTATTCGTCATGACGCCGAAAGTCACTGTAGTTCTGAGTTTTTTTCCGCTGTGCGTTGCGAGGACGACGTGCAGCTGTTGACGGCACCTGACAGGCGTGGCCGAGCCCCGGCAGCTTTTATCTTCCCCACTTCCTTTCAGAATAAAGCGACACCCAAACATTAGAATCCGATTAGAGACGCAGATTAATGTTTTTACCGAATAATCACCTGTGTGTGCCGACAGAGACGTTATTAAATATCACATGTGATTATAACAACTCGCAGCACTCGTCGTTAGTGACGGAGAGAGCTGCTGCTCTGTCTCTGTTGATTCTGCTCCTTCTTCTCTTTCAATAACTTTATCGGTAGTTTGCACAGAGTGATCCACGGCCGCTGCACTGACTCACCCTGCACTTCCTGCTTTTTATTGACCAGTGATTGGATTGTGAGGGGGACAAATGCCCCCTCTTCCTCCCCTCTTCCTCCACGCCCGCCGTGCACCCAGTCTTTTCCTGAAATGGCCGACGTGTTTTTGTGCATTGGTCGAATCATTGTCTGTGATTATCTGCCTGTTATTACTCACAGAAAACAGAGAACAAACAGGTGAAATGAGTTATTAGTGAGTGAAAGTGTAGAAATATGAAGATGTGTCTCTCGGTGGGGAACAGACAGCGGCGGTAATGGCATTCGGCTTTCAGCAGCGGCAGCAGCACCAGCTGTGCCCGAGCCAAATGGGCACCAACAATGATTCAGGCCAAGCAGGGTCATATGAGGACACAAACACAGAGGGGGGCAGGGAGGGAGGGAGGGAAGGAGGGAGGGCATGCAGAGACATGGAAGGAGGAGGAAGAAAGGCGAGGAAGGCTAAAGGGGGATTGTGAGGAGGGAGGGGAGAGAACGAAGGAGCGTTCACTACGATGGAGGAAACAAAAGGAGCAAGACAAGCAAACAAAAGAGTGGGCGTTGGGTCGGGCCGAGGAGTTTGATGATGTACAAGGTGACTTTTAGGTAAACGATGATGTCATCAAGTCAGCAATCACCTCCAGCACAGCAGATATGATTCGTGATATATAAATGGATAATTTTGTGTCGTGAGTTTCAGTGAAACGTGTCAAAACAATATTGATCTTAACATCCTGAAAACTAGCTAACGTTAGCATTAGCAACAGTTTGCACAACAATGCAGTCAACTTTATCCCTGTACTCATCAGCATCTGTCTGCAGAGGTGGAAGGCATCGTCACTGTTAGCTCTTGTTTTCTACCACTTCTTTTCTTTAGCTAAAGTTAGCATGCTAACCTGCTAGCTCTGACCTCAGAGAGTTTTTCAAATACGACCCTGTCACCTACAGCAACGAGCGGACTGATGCACAAACGTGAAGGAAATCACTGCAGTATCCAGAGCAATCACGTCCACAATGTTCAGTGCCAAAGTCAGAAGCTGTGAGCACTTTATTTTGAAAGGTAAGGGGGGGGGGGGCTCAGTGTGGCTCAGTGTGGTCAGGGCTGTGAACTGTGTTTGTGTTTCCTTCTGTCACACAGGCTGTAACCTGCCATGTGCTGACACTGTAGAGAGCAGAAATCTGGGGCGAACTGATAGTCGAGCGGTCAGGACTCAGACCTGAGCAGCAAATCCTCAGTTTGCTGAATATCATTCTCCTGCTGTCACCACGAGGTCACCGTGTGAAGTCACGGCGTCACCGTTCATCTAACAAAAAGGTATAAAATGGGAAAGAAAGTCCAGAAAATAGAAACATGAGGTTTGCTGAATTGTATGACATCTTCATTCTGATTGGCTGCTACAGATGATACCAACGCCACCCAGCCTTAGACCTATGATTACCTGGATTTCTGAACGTTTGCAGAACCATAAAATGCTAAAACGTTTGCGATGACAGAAACATTTATAGTTTTTTCTGACGCCAATCACGAATATTGATTTCAGAGATTCGATTTTAAGAAGTCTTTCTTACTCTGACTTCCATCCATGGCAGCTACAGAGCAGGACAGGTAAAGGTCAGCGTGTGGTATGGATGAGGCTGAGTTAATAACAACACAGTGTATCTGGTGAAGATCTGGTATCGTCCGTAGTTACAGTCAGTAAGGAGATGGATGTTGACTGGAAGTCTTCCTGTGACGAGAGCTCTCCACCCACCCACACACTTCATATCTCACTGACCTGTACACAGCAGAACAAAGAGCACAGAGTTTCATGCTTCATGGTTCAACACAGATGTTGGTATCATTCCTACACTGTGAGTTGTGGAATTCCCCAACTTGAACGTTATTCTGAGGAAAACCGAGTTGTTTTTCTGAAGGTGACGCAAGCAGGCTATGAAACTTGTCAGCATGTAGGGAGCTGGATATATGGCCTTCGTGGGCGGGAGGGAGCTGGATGTCCCCTCGCATAATAATCACGTCTCAATAAAATAAAACTTGATTCTTATAAGCCGAGTCTTGGATGAGCCTTTATCTACCAGCGGGACTTTCTCATTCCACTTTCTATCTCCACTTCCCATCATGTCTGCCTGCGGCTCTGAATTCAATCCTCTTAGCTTTGTCTTTTTTCCCAGCACAACAGAAAGATTCCCAAGAGCGGAGCCAAACGAGATCACAGATAAACGTTAAAACCCTTATGAGGAAAACTCTGTCGGAGGGGAGACGGCGAGTCCAAGCCAACAGATACTGATTAGTGGCCTTCGCAGAGGGCCTTTTCTTTCCTTGGAGCCTTCTGCCAGAGAATAAATTAGTGAGCATGCAATAAATTAGTGACCGTGCAGAACAAGAATGTTAAGGAGCTTGGCATCCCGTTCAAGATTAAGTAAACAATTGATAAGTTCATCCTGTGGTGGTCCCCAGCAGGTGCCCTTGTGCTGGTATGACTTACTTCCATGATCATCCGTGGATAAATGTTTGGTTGCTGCTGCTGTTCAGTGGCCATTCAAACTTAAAACTTCATGTCTGCAGCTCTTCTCCACCTCCTGCTCCAGCTCTGGTCTCCAGGAGACTGGAATCATTCAACTCTTCAACCTGGATGTTCACTGACATCCAAGGGCTTCGCTCACTCAATAAACCACTGATACCTCTACATGTTGTTATGGCAACTCTCCAGATTCGTCAACTGTAGGTGCATTTTCATGAACTTTCTTAATACAGAGTCTGAAACTGAGTGAAAACACCTACAGCTCCTGAGATCTTCCACCTGGCGAACAAGGACATTTTTGGTGTGAATCTTTGTCTGTTGACGACTGTTGTTTCTTATGTTCACTAAACCTAAAGCCTTTGAGATTAATAATGTTTCATTGTAATGTATTATAATGCAATATTTCGCAAAACTGAAATAGAAACACTATTTTCACCCTTGAGTCATGGCGCCTGCCGTATAACACGAGATCCAACGGAGAGAGAGACGTCTGGAAATCTGTTGTCACATTTGATTCACATGATACTGCAAGTGGAGAAAGTCCAGAGCACTCGCAGCTGTGGTCTGTCAACTTTTCTAAAGATTAGTAAAAAAATGCTCCTATTCTGCGTTAAGTTTTGATGAAAGTCCAGCCCCTGACTTCCAGTGATCTCCTGTTCTACCACATCCGTCAGGTTCTCCTGGATCCAGGTCCTGGGACATGGGGTCACTGAAGTTCATACTGTCACGGTGATGAAACCAGTTTGAGATGAGACGACTTCAACCTTGTGACATGACAGATGAGACTTTATTGTCATCGTAGTTGCACAATCAAACGTTGGTGGTTCTACAAAGAGACGTTGAGCTGCTGCATCTCTTGCAGAACAGTATCCTGCTGGTGATGACCGTGAACTGTGTCCACGAAGGTTGGAACGTGATCACCATCAACTCTCAGATGAACTGAATTGTTCCACCAGACCCGTCTGGACTGGTGATACAAGGCAAGTCGGGCCCATCAAAACGGCTCTGGTGATCCAGGTCTGCAGGGTTCGTTCCTGGATCCGGATGCGGCCTCTGATGTTCCCCACTGTTGTAACCAGTGACTGTCAAACTTTCTACACTCGTCTTCTCAGTTTATGTCTTTGAGATAACTTCTGTTCTTCATCCTGATGTTTGATGATCTGTATCTGCAGGTTTGTACATGCTCCCCTGCTGGCATGTGATTGGCTGATTGGATAACAGTATCACAGCAGGTATACAAAGTCCTGAGTGAATGCATACATGGTGACATTACCTCCACCTGCCCTCATCTTATTTCTAAAAGTGATATCTCGCTGTACTTTGTGCTGAGTGACCCTCAGGTCTCTGCAGCTGCACCTCGGTCTCCTCTGGGTCTATAGAAGCTGTTGTGGTGAAGAAATCGGCCTCTCTGCCTCTGGCATGATGGGATTTTTGTTGAATGTCAGCGCAAAATGGCAGAGAAAGAAGCCCTTGTTCCTCCGGAGTGGGACGCAAGAGTAGACAATCACCACAGACATTTTAGCTCGCACAAAAAAAAAAAAAAAAAACTCTATCGAACTGTTGCAGCTGCATCTGAAAACTCTGAAAATCACATTTAACCAATTATCAGAAGTTATTTAGAAGGAAAGTGATCAAGCAAACAGATTATTGTGCAGGAAAATAACTTTCCAATTATCAGAATTAGAGTTTTTTTTTTTTGTTTTTGGTTTTTGTCCACTTCATGTAAAATCTTTGCACAACACAAATCTAAAACTTCAGAAAAACTAGGCGAGGTGGAGTGTAGCTCTGCTCTCCAGTGTTGGAGGAACGGCCAGTATTGGTCGGTTTTGGTGCCGCCACTTTATGTCAAATGGGCTCTGAGGAAGATTAGGAGATGCTTTTGTCAGACAGGCCATGGCTGAATAGAGAGAAAGAAAGGGGCAGAGCAAATGAAACTGGACGATGAAGAGCCGTGGGGAGACCGGGTGAAAGAAAAGGGGCTGAAGAGGGAGGGAGAGGTAAGCGATAGAGAGAAGGCCAAATGTGTCTGGGAAAGTTTTGGAGCTGAGGTACATTGTAGGAGACCAGACTGTGTGTCTGGGGGGTCTGAGGTGTGGATTAATGCCAGCGATTGGAGGAGGGCTGCCGCAGTTGTGCGTGACCAGAATATCAGACGGAGGGAGAAGAGAGAGAAGACAGGAGAGAAGATGGAAAGAGTAGAGAGACGCTGGATTTTGGGAGAGGGGTGATACTCAAACTGCTGCTGCTGCTGCTGCACGAGAGGAAAGTGCCAGTAAACATCAACAAGACGTAACAGGGCTCAGTCACTGAGCCTCATTCACGCTGTGATTAGTTAAGAGGGAGCTGTTTAAATGAGGGGGTTTATCTCCGGATTAATCCCGTCTTAAATTAGCAGCACGACACTCAGGCTTGATTGATTGTTCTGTAATGTTTCACCTGGTTCACAGAAGCAGCCTGTGACCGGTCGGACACATTATGACTCCTGTCCAGGTTCCTCCGGTGTCTTTGATGCACCTTTCTTTTCTGAACGAGAGGCAGGTTGAAGACGATAAAGATGCGTTTTGAAGCCGGCTAATTAAGCATTTGTTTGTTTTTGTTTAGTCCCCAAAGAAACGTTGTTACGTACTTTTATGTCGGAGGACGGATGATCAGATCAGATCGTGAGGTTTTCCAGCTGTCTGCAGGCGTAAGTGATGACACATGAAAGATTAAACCAAGTCTGTATGTCCACATATGGCACATAGCATGTTAGCTAACACAGCTGCATGTAGCATCCATCACATCCTGGCACTTTAAGCTCTAAAGAGCAAAATAAAATGTCAATTAAATAACTCCAAACAGCTCATTAAACACACACAAGAGATTAATGACTGCAGTGTTGATCCAAAAGTTTATGTTTGCTCATCGACTCTTAGTTTTTCTAGCATTTATAAAAGCGCTGGTTGCATGGCTCATTTCCTTGAAGCTATTTCTGAAGTTGAAAAATGCTAATTTGAAACACACTAGGACAGAAGAGGAGAATGTTTAAACAGCGGTTCAGTGTTTCTCACTTCATGTTCTCTGACTGTTGATTCTGACTGGACATATCTGTGGTTAAATATTCACCTGATCCTCAGGATTCGCCGCTTGCAGCTTGAATCTGGAGCTTCACATAATGTTCTTCAGCCAGAGAGCCACTGCACCTCAACTGCAAATGTTATTCATCAATATCAAAGCTGGAGCTCAGGACTAACACTAATAATAAATTAACTTGTGTTGCGTTCAAGCGCTCGCCGCACAAAGCTGATCGATGCCAGGCAGACACACACGTGTCCCGCGGTGTAGTGGAGGTATAAAGGTGGTCGGTCCCAGGCTGGCATGAAGCAGTGATGCTTGAGAGAGGAGACAGGTAACCATAGTGACGGAGATGGAGTATGCTACAGGAAGTAGGAAACAGGAGGCGTTCAAGACAGTTTCTGATTCTTCAGATTTTAAAGAAGTGGAATTCAGAGTCTTAACGTGATCGAAAAGGCAGTAAGTGCGATCACTGTGCACCGTCAGCACCGTGCAAGTGTTGTGTTGCTACGGAGACAAGTCAAATTCTCAAGACGTAAAGCGACAAGTTTGGTTCAAGATCCAACGAACATCAACAGCATCAGTTTTCTATTTTCTAAATAAAAATCACCGTTCACGTCGAGATCACAATATCTGTCCATCTTAAACCACAATATGATGTTTGTTTTGCACATCGTGAACACACACACACACACACACAGATCACCGTTCATGTGGGTGTGTGATTTTCTAACCAAACCAGCCGCTAAAGTTAAAAAGCTCTGTGTCTGGTCAAAGTCTGGACAGTCTAAATATAAACCTGAACATGATACGGCCGTGGTTTCGGTGAAGGTTTGTTGCCTGGTCGTCGGTCCGACCTCGGCCTGTAGCTGCAGTGAGACCGGCACCGTAAATATATCCACATCTTAACACGAAAATACCCAGCATTCCTGTGAGGTGATGTCAGCACGTGGCACGGCCCCTGTTTACTGACCTGGCCGGGGTTTGATGCCTCAGACCAAAGAATAGCTCAGAGACGAGAGAGAGCTAATTTTAATGATTCACTCTCAGGTTTGGTTGTTTTTGTAGAAAACATCTTCCTCCTTCCTCCTGGATTTAATTTGGAAGAAAACAGGCAGCGGTGGCGGCGGCGGTGGCGGCGGCAGCGGTAGCGGCGGCGGCGGCGGCGGCGGCAGCGGCAGCACTACGTGTATCTATCAGCTTTAAAAAATCGAAGCTGCCTCCCTGTCTCTGAGTGCTGTATTGATTCACTTGGCACCCACTCAGGTCCTGTAATGGAACAGAGCTCATGTACCATCGCAAGAACCCACGACCCTGCGTGTTCACACTGAGACTGGAAAACTCAAACACACACACACACACACACACACATATATATATATATAAACCCACAAATGACGACCGTCGGCCTCTCTCTCTCTCTTACTGGGAGCTGGATGTGGTCAAACAGCCCCAGTGACGGAGGATGTTTTCTCACAGTGTTGTGATACAGTGAAATGTGGAGCTGCTCCCGAGCTGTGAAACGCAGGCATATGGGGAAACGGTCTGAATGTGCTCCTTGGTAAAACCAGAGCCAAGTCCCAAAATGACTGCTTCTTTTCTATTCGCAGCTGAGGCTAACTAAAGATTGGTATTTGTTTTGGTGCAGGGAAGCTTTCCAAGAAATGTGTGTGTGTGCGTGTGTGTGTGTGTGTGTATTTCTGTATATGCACTTTTGTTAGTGCATCTATGAGTGTGTACGTGCGAGCCAGTCAGTCTGCTCCTGGCTGTGTGGGACGCTCTGGGAGACGAAGGATACGAGTGTGTGTGTGTGTGTGTGTGTGTGTGTGTGTGTGTCCAAGTGTTTATGTGTCGGAGTAATGGGGCGTTTTGGGAAGAGGAGGACTCAGCGAGTAGTAGCTATACCTGGACTGGACTGTCCCTCGTGCATTTGGAGCGGAGGGGGGGAGGGAGGGAGGGAGGGAGGGAGAGAGAAGAAGAAGAAGAAGCAGAGGAGGAAGAAGAGGGAGTGTGCGGGGTGGGTTTGTGGGTGGGTGGGTGGGGGAGAGGTTCAGGGGTGACAGGAGGACGGCTCCATGGCTGCGTTTTCTCTCCGCTGAATTTCCTCACTCGCCCTTTTCCTCTGCCTGATTCAGCTGAGAGAGAGAGAGAGAGAGAGAGAGAGAGAGAGGGAGTCAAACAGGGGCGAGTTTGCACTTTAAGAGAATTTTTCCATCTTTTTTTTTTTTTTTTTTATTTTTGGGTGGATTTTTTTTTTTTTTTTTTTTTGGGTGTCTTACAAACAGATGTTGCTTGTCATTTGCTCGTAATAGCCGGGAAGTTTTACAGGCTCAGATCAGCTCTCGCTTATTTAGCGTTAGTGTTGTCATCATCATCATCATCATCATCATCATCATCATTATTATTATTATCACTATTATTATTATTATTAGCTGCCGAGGCCGCGCGGAGAATACGCAATAGTTTAAAAAAAAAAAACACCAAAGAGAAAAAGAAAAAGCTTGTTTTTCATGTTATCATTTACTTTTCTCTCCCCCCCTCACCACCACCCTCCTCCTCCTCCTCCTCCTCGTCCTCCTCCTCCTCCTCCTCCTCCTCCTCCTCCTCTCCCAGTTCAGTTTCTCTTCCCTTTGCTTCTTTTCCTTTTGTCTTCACTCTTTCCCACCCGAGCTGCCTTTCGGGGCTGTTTGTGTTACTGTAGTTTGAGCATGTTTGAGCTGTAGTGTGTGTGTGTGAGTGTGTGTTTTCGTTGTTGTTGTTGTTGTTTTTGTTTTTTTTGATGGGCCACAGTGGACACGACTGCCAAACACCGTAGGCCCTCTGCACAGTAGAGACGAGAAACATTTGGAAACTAAACATAAAGGCGATCGGTAAGTCCTCCTGCTCTCAGCTCTGCTTTTCCTTCCACCTCTTGTTTTTGTTGCTCTTGGTGATGTTCCACAGCGTGCTCGTTGTTGTTGTTGTTGTTGTTGATGTTGTTTACTGGTGTTTACTGCACATTAGCTGCGGTGAAAGAGGCCTAAACTGAACGCTATACCTGCGCGTTGGCTAGCCGATCTGTTTACACTGCGTGATATTATGAAGCACTAATGACATGTCACTTCCTCAACTCTCACTTCTTCACCTCTGTTGAACCCCTCCTCTCCCCACACACACACACACACACACACACACACACACACACACACAGCAGCTCTGTTGCTGGGTAGATTTGGGCGGGCAGCGCTGCTGGGTTTGGCCGCTGGCGCTGCTCTGTGCCGAACAATGCAGGTGGTGGCCTTTAGCTGGTCTTAGCTTTGTCGGTGCTCTCTAAGTCTTCCTCACACACATGCGCATGCACACACACATGCACATGCACGCTGTGGTTGCAGCGGTGGTGGCGTTGGCTGGCAGGGTGCTGCGGACCCCGCTGACCTCTTTGTTCAGCCAATCTCAAGGTGTCTTTCAGCTCGCTGGCAAAGACCCACTGACATAGTTTAAGCAACTTGGCAACGGCTTCAAAGTCAGACGTCTCATTTAAATTCAGGCGGAGGAAAGAAAGAGAGAGAGAGTGTGTGTGTGAGTGTGTGTGTGTGTGAGAGAGAGAGAACTTCAGATGGAGTCTGAAACTTGAAATTGGACCACTCACTTTCTTTTTCATCTCCTTTTTGGAGTTTTTACAAGTTTCACCGTGTTGCTTGTTCCGCGGAGCGAACAGCTCAATCCGCCGCGTTCAGAGGAGACGGTCGAGTTTCAGGGCTTTTAACACGTGACGAAAAGGTGAAAGAGGTTTAAACCTGAAGTGTTTGAATGAAAGAAAATACTCTATGATCCTTTTAAAGATTTAGAAAAACAGCTGCATGTTATTTCAGGCGAATGTGCTGCAGATAAAGAATCTGATATTAATGATAATTTAGAATAATATTTAAGATCAATTCTCTTCAATCGACCACATTTTAATTTCACTAAACGCTGCAGAAGATTTATATTTACTGTGTGTTATGTCATCACACACTCCACAGGTTTTAATTCTGGAGACTCCTACACACACACACACACACACACACACACACACACACACACACACAGAGCTTTGAAAACAACTGTCTCCCTGTTGTTTTTCATTTTTAACACGTATGTTCTTTTCGTCATTACTCGTGTGTTTTGATTTGAAGCTTGACAACATGAAAATGAAAATACCACATCATTTTTTTTTCCACGTCTCAGAGAATAAAAAAAAAAAAAGAAAAGAAAAAAGAAATAAAAAAAAAAACTGAGAGTTTTAAAAAATAAATATATAAATAAACAAAAACTACCGATGTGAAGTTTGGTTTAAACTCAGGAGCAGATTCAGTGACAGAAGATAATGAAACTATAATTTCACTTCAGTGAGTAACTCGTTAATGTTCGTGTCTGTTTGATTATTGCAGATTTACACATCAATAATCTATAATTTCCTGTTTGTTAGAGAATAAAAATCTGAGGTTGAATGGAAAACTTCATGTTTCCTGTTTAATATTATTCTAACTAACTGAATGTAAAATGTTCTGCTTAATGACAACACACACACACACACACACACACACACACACAGGTAGTGATGACAGTTTGCGGCGCCCTCTCCTGCCTGTGGATGTGTGAAGGGTGAAGTCCTCTGTGCTCACAGCCCCGAACCCGTAGATCCGAACTTGTGTTAACACTCACCACCACAAGCTTGAATCTACAGGTCTGCGTCTGTGCAGCTCCAACAGCCTGAGCAGCATCAGCACAAACACAGCAGCAGCAGCAGCAGCGCCGCCGCCGCTCCGCTGCTCTCCACCGGCGCCTTCAACAAACTTTATTTAACCATTTCCAGATGCAGCCTGGAGACCGGGAAGCACTGATATCTGCTGGGACGACACTCGTCGCGTTCGAGCTCTGATTCGTGCTCTCGTGTTTTTGAAACGCCGCGGCCGTCCCCGAACTGAACCGAAAAGTTGCTAAAAGTCGGGTTTTGCCTCCTCGACACTTTTCCCTGTCAGTTCTTCTCTAATTGGACTTTGAAGGGTTAAACCGAGGGCCGACGAGGGGCATCAATTCAAAAACAAAAAAAAAAAAAAGAGAGAGACATATGATTGTGGAGTGTTTCCTCCTCGCTGCAGCAAATCAACTGCAGCTTCTTCTTCTTCTTCTTCTCTGGTGTTAACTAAGTCCAACATCGGCCCAATTAGTGGGATTCAAACCGGCGGTCGTAACGTCCACGGCCTCCCTCCCACGTGGGTTTAAAACGAACTGTCTTTTCACACAGGGATGCTGGGGAGGGGGCGTTCAGGGGTCACACACAAACACTGTGGATGATCATCTGACCTCAGATGCAACGTTTTAAAAATCAGTCTCTTTTTTTTTTTTTTTTTTTGTGGCTGTGGTGATTGTTTGTGAACGCCCCCTGCACCTTCTCCCTCCACCCTGATCCGTGAAGCCCCCCCCCCCGACCCCTACCACCCACCCCCCACCCCCGGTGTCCAGGTCGGCTTGCTCCCAGGTTGAGGTAGTAGGTTGTATAGTTGAGAATTACACCCCAGGAGATAACTGTACAACCTCCTAGCTTTCCCTGAGGTACGCATGGCACTCTGCTCGACCGCATCCACACCTGACACACTGGTCCAATCAGAGTCCAGGCTCAGAACCTCTGCTTCTCCACCTGTGACAGGTGTGCCTCTGTGCATTATGGGAGACTTCGGGGTGGTCAGTATTAAACACGTCTCAGTGATGAGGACCGACGTGCTGTCGTTGGTTATTGAAATGACGCGCTGTTATTGGTTATTGATCCACTGGATCAAAATAAGGTCGTGTTGCGTTCATGATCCACACGATACTGTAGGAAAAAACACAGCGGACAGTTATTCAATAGAGTGTTTTCACCTGTTTCTACTGACGTTGACTGATTTTATGCAGAGCTGCAACAGGACATTATCAATAATCAAAGTTATTTATTGTTGACCAGTAAAATGTCGGATCGTTGTGTGTTTGTGTAAACAAGAGGAAAATCAGCTGATTGATGATTTATAGGAACTTTTTACTCCAGATTTATTAAATATACGATAAGATATTACTCTAAATGAGACGATATCAGTATTTGACTCTTCACATGTGAACGAGCTGCTGCCATCATTATTGATCCAGTCTGTTATTTCTGGACGAACTGATTCGCCCAGTGATCGACAGGACGTCAGTGACGCGGTGATGTACTGAGTACATCCTGCAAGAACAAGTTGTGATACAAGTTTAGAAGTTTTATATGTTTATATTGATCAGCTTTTTGCATCTGTAAATTATAAAAAGAGGAAAAAGGAAAACTCAATAATCAATAATAATAAGATGAAGTTCTCAGTGTCGTTTCAATCATTCATGTTCCTGTGTTTGTGAAACTACAGACTGACAGAAAAACTACATGCAGTTATATGTATATGATAAAAGATCAATACTTGATGTTCATAAATCAATACAATATCAATATTTGCTGAATCTCATGTGTAGTTTAGAGACAAAGAGGCGAAACTCCAGGTTCAGTTTTAATCATTGTTCTGACATGTGGTTATTGTTGTTGTTGTTCTGATGTCGGCAGGAACAGATGTTGACAGCTGTGGTTGGTTGATGTATCTGCACATCTGTCTGTATCTCTCACTTTGGACTGTGTGTGTGTGTGTGTGTGTGTGTGTGTGTGTGTTGTGTTTCCTGCAGCAGCTGATTCAGGGTCAGTGTGTTGGTCTGTGTGCTGCTTCAGACAAACACCATCAGCTGGTTTCCTGCTCTCAGGTGACGACGTGTTATTGGCTGTGTGATCACCTTGTTAACGTGTGTGTGTGTGTGTGTGTGTGTGTGTGTGTGTGTGTGTGTGTGTTGGGCACAGATATCAGACACAAAGGGAGAGCGAGGAGGACGAGTCTCAGACGATGGCAGTTAAAAAAAAAAAAAAAAAAAAAAATCAATTGTCACTGCAAACAATTATTGTCACAATATTGCAGCTCGGGCTCCGGCTGTCGCAGCGTCTGACGATCGGAAATATTGTGACACTCGGGGAGGACGAGGACGAGCTGCACTGAAAATGAGCAATTACACAAACCCGCACACAAATTCTACCCACAATCCACCCTGGCATCACAGGCAGCTCCCTCCCTCCCTCCCTCGTCGTCCACCTCCCTTTACTCCACCAGCTTTACTACACTTTACTATCAGAGACCAGACGACTCCCGCACTCACTCAGTGCTTCTGCCACCACCTCCCCCCAACACACACACACACACACACACACACACACACACCTCCCCAACCCCGTAAATGTAAAAAAAAAAAAAAAATAGAAAAAAGATAAAATGTATGATGTTGGTGTGAGTGTGCCGGCAGCAGAGAGAGAGAGAGAGATAAGCTGGATCTGTAGCCTCGAACGCTCCCAGTGCAGCAGCGTGTGTGTGTGTGTGTGTGTGTGTGTAGCTGAGGTAATAGGTAGAGGAACAAACGCTGCCCCCTGTTGGTGAACACTGTGCAGTGTCCAGCTGTGTGCAGCAGCAGCAGCAGCAGCAGCAGCTCTGATTTGGTGACTTTGCAAATGGTGGAAACTGATTTGCTGCGACTGTATGCTGAGGTGTGTGTGTGTGTGTGTGTGTGTGTGTGTGTGTGTGTGTGTGTGTGTGTGTGTGCATTAATCCAAACCAGAGCAGAAAGTCGGAGCTCTGTGGTTTGTCCTCCTCCTCCGTTTTCTCTCTATCAGATGCACAAATGTTAGTTTTTACATCCAGACTTTTTTTCTGTGTCGAATCCTCTTTGTTTTAAAACTTTAAAATCTCGACGTTTAACAACTTTTTTTTTTTTTTTTTTTTCTTATACGATCTGACTTTTACCGCACGTTTGACTCGACGTCCTCTGAACTTTTTCCTCCACTTTTAATCTTGACACTTAACAGTTTCACTGCAGAAACTCACCAACACAAACCACAGTTAACGGCTCAGACGCCGTATCAATGACCTCGGTGACCCGTCAATCAGATGCAACAAGCTGCCAATCACTCACTCATGCAGTTGTGTGTGCAGCAGTGTGTCCTGCTGAGTGCGTGCACACACACACACACACACGCACACGGTGCTGTGTGGGTGCGTGGGCTGACGTGACAGATCTGGGTCTCTCCTGATGGACTACTTGGCCGGCCCGGTCTGATTCCTGGCCATTACCAGCACATAATACTTAAAGAGAGCGAAATGGGATCAGTAAATCAGCGGCGATGAGCTGTCGTTCAACTCAATACAAAACTTTATCGCTCGGCTCGTGGGAGGAGTTTCCTTTTACTCCTGACGGTTTTTTTTTTTGTTTTTTTTTTACAGTATTTAAATTTCACGGCTGTGGAAACGTGTGCAGAGCCGCATGTGTGTGTGTGTGTGTGTGTCTGCACCTGTCTCTGCATGTTCACGTGTGTGCATAGTATGAACATGCATGTGTGTGTTAAGTATGTGTGTGTGTGTGTGTGTGCGTGCAGGCATGTGTGAGCCTTTGTCTGGCTGCTGCAGGCTCTCACCATCAAAGCAGGCTAATATTAGCGCCTCGCCGAACACTGTCTCTATCTGGACACAAAGCAGGTGATAAATGAGGATAGCAGTGTGTGTGTGTGTGTGTGTGTGTGTATGCATATACATGTCGACAGGGAGATTTTTTAAATGGGCAGCATCAGTGTGTGTGTGTGTGTGTGTGTGTGTGTGCGTGCGCTGTACATCCAGATGCTGGAGGTGTTTTTGCAGCACAAAGCTCCGTCTGCAGACTCAGACTCAGTCTCTGGATCAGTCGCTCGAGGACGGAGGGAGCAGGAGAAAAGCAAGAGGGCAGTGTGGTCTCAGAGATTTTCCTCTTCTTTCTTTTCCTCCCCCCTCCCTCCCTCTCTCCCTCCCTCCCTCTCCTCTCTCTCTCTCTCTCTTCCCGTGCCCTGTCGATGATTTGAGCCCACTCTCTGTTGTACGTCGTCACTCTCCCTCTCTCTACTCCATCTGTTCCCCCTCCCTCTCCTCCTCCCCTCTCCGACCGCCCCCCCACCCCCACCCTCCCCTCCCCTCCATCATCTCTCCTCTTTCTCTCCTTCCTCCCTCCTCTCTCTCTCTCTCTCTCTCTCTCTGTGTCTCTCCATACCAAAGCCTGGGGGAGCAGTGGAGATTAAATGTAGCCTCTATAAGCCAAATCACATCATATAGCAATGCTTCTATGGCCTCTCTCTCTCTCTCTCTCTCTCTCTCTCTCTCTCTCTCTTTCTCTTTCTATCTATCTATCTCTCATTGTCTTTCTGAGGGGACAGTGTGAGCGATGGCAGCCCATGTGAGACACAGAATGAGATGAAAGACAGAAAGAAAAAGAAAGAAAAACTGGAAAAGTGGATTTTTTTTTTTTTTTTGTTTTTTGTTGTTTTTGTTTTTCTTGGATTTTGTTTTATGGGTGGAAAACGGACAGCGGCAAGGTGGAAAAAACAACGAAAGGAGGACTACTTTCTCTCTCTCTCTCTCTCTCTCCCCCTCCACCCTCCACCCCCAAACTCTCTCTCTCTCTCTCTCTCTCTCTCGTTCTCCCTCTCTCGTCTGATACAGACGACAACAGGGCCTCTGGCTGTAAGCGAATACAGCTGTGAGGCAAATTAATGGATGATATTTCTCTCCCCCCTTTTCTCCTCTCCTTTTTTCCTCCTTCTCTCTCTCCTTCTCTCTCTCCCTCTCTCTCTCTTTGTGTGTTTTTCCTCCTGCCTATCAACACGAGAAGGACAATGAGCCAGAGAGAGAGAGAAAGACAGAGTGCAGGAAAGAGTACTAATATTGGAAGGAGAGGGGTAAGAAGAGGGGGGAGAGAAAGAAAGAGAGAGAGAGAAGGGGAGGAGGTGGAGGTGGAGGAGGTGGTGGTGGTGGGGGGGGGGGGGTTGTCGTGTTTTTTTTCCTGCCTTCCCTCCTTTCCAACTCTTCATGTGATTGAAAGAGCGAGAAAACAATGCGAGGGAAAAGGGCAAAGACGAGAGAAAGCCGAGCGAGACAAGAGATCAGCAGGCGCATTCGTTTTAACTTGGATTTGTGTGTGTCACAGTGTCTGTGTGTGTGTCTGTGTGTGTGTGTCACAGTGTGTGTGTCACAGTGTGTGTGTAAAAGTGTACGTGTGAGAAAGTATGTGTGAAAGTGTGTGTGTGTGTTTTTTTCTCTGCCTCCTCTCCAACCTGCCTCGGACCTGCAGGTCTGGACACAATGTAAGTAGAAGCTGAGGAGGAAGGTGCAAATGAGTCTGTCACTGTGTGTGTGTGTGTGTGTGTGTGTGTGTGTGTGTGTGCGCACGAGCGTGCACGAGCGTGCATGTGTGTGTGTGTGTGTGTGCACAGACCCCCTCCTCACCCTCCTCTCCCCCCTCGGTGAGGCAGCATACTGGTATGCTTCACTGGCACCGTGGCCCAGGCTGCAGGCACCGAGTCCTCGCTCTCCTTTAATCTACCTCTCTCTCTCTCTCTCTCTCTCTCTCTCTCGCTCTTTCATTTTCCTTCTTCTCCTTGGTGTCTCTCGCTCTTTGTCGTCTCACCTGCCTGTTCTCTCTATCTATCCTTTAAAGTCTTCACTTCCTTTTCGTTTTTCTGGGAAGAGGAGGAATCGTCTCTCTGACTCTCTCGCGACTCTCTCCTCCCCAGACTGCTCGCTCGCTCTCACTCTCTCTCTCTCTCTCTCTCTCTCTCTCTCCCCCCTCTCTGTCTCTCTCTCAGTCTGTCGATCGGTGCATGTGTGTGTGATAGAGAGAGAGAGAGAGAGAGAGGGAGAGTGGTAGAGAGAGGGAGAGGGAAGAGATAGAGGGGAAAGAGAGTGTGCACATGGTTCATTACAGCTCGGTCCTACCACCCATCCTCTCGCCTCTTTTCCTTTCCTCCGTCCATCTCTCTCCTTCTCCCGCTCTCTCTCTGTCTCCCTCTCTCTCTCTTTGCCATTTATCTGGGCGAGCGCGGCGAGCGGCTCGGCCACACCAACCGACCCACCGACCGACCGACCCACCGACCGACCCACCCGCCTCGTCCTCGTAGTCGTGAGCACGAACTGTAAGTCTAAATCTGAGCTTTCTCCTTCTTCCCTCTTTCTGTCTTTTCCTTTTTCTTCCCCTCCCGAGCAGGAGGCAGCGAGCGAGCGAGCGAGCGACAAGAACAACGAGCGAAGGAGGGTGAGAGAGTGAGAGAGAGAGAGAGAGAGACATCCTGGATCCGAAGGGGAGGGTGAGTCGGTACCAACGAATACTCTTCCTCTCCACTCCCCTCTAAGCTCCCCATCTGTTTCCTAAGCTCCGGACCACCATGGTGGCGCGAAGGAGCCGCCGAGCTTTGTTATCTGTGCTGCAGCCTCTCCAGAGGATTCCTGAAGCCCACGCTTCAATGTGCTGCTGCTGGTGGAGGTGGAGGTGTTGGCGCTGCTGGTGGAGGTGGTGGAGGAGATGGAGATGGCGGTGGAGGTGTGGGGGGGGGTGTGGGGGTGTGGTGGTGTAGTGTGCAGCTAAGTAATGGTTTTTATTAACGGTATGGAGATGTGACAGCGTCATGTCAGACGGACGTTTTGACGCTGTGCGGTCCCGGCTTCAGATTTGTAATGGTGTAATCGATGCATCCGCACACTGAAGGGGGTGGGGTGTGTGTGGGGGGGGGGGGTACCAGGCAGGAGGGGGAGAAAAGGGAGGGGGGTGGGGGTGTGGGGGGGGGCTTTTGTCTCCGTGGCAATAATTAGAAATCATGTGCTGATTTAGATTTTCCTTCCGAGACGGCGGGAGATCTTTTTGGAGGTAGGGGAGTGTGTGTGTGTGTGGGGGGGGGGGGGGGGGCGGGTGAGGAGGGTGTGTGTGAGAGACGGGGGTGGGGTGGGGGTGGGGGTTTACTGTACAGCAGCAGCAGCAGCAGCAGCAGCAGCAGCAGGCTCTGTACCTGATAGCAGGAGGCATTTTTCAAAGTGCTGTATTGTTCAGCTGAGATGGGGGAGGGGGCAGGAGAGAGAGAGCGAGCGAGAGAGCAAGAGAGAGAGAGAGAGAGAGAGAGTGTTGAGGGGGGGGGGCGGCCAATGTTGTGTCTGGCTGAGGCTGCACTTGTATGTTCACGAATATACACGGGGGGCAGCGGAGGTTGCAATGAGCGTGCTCGGATAACGTATGTCGTTTTACAGTGTGTGTATGCGTGAGCGAGTGTGTGTGTGTGTGTGTGTGTGTGTGTGTGGCTCCATGTGTGGAACAGGCAGAGTTCACCATGTGTGTGTGTGTGGAGACCCTCGGACGCTGCGAGTCGTCCTTTGACTTAAAGACAAGTTGGGTGCACGGAGGAGACACGAGGGGTTTTTCTTTCCGAACGCGCAGGCGACAGGAAGAGGACGCGTCTCTCTCCGTCCCTGAGACCCTAACTTGTGACGTTGTGCTTTCATGTCCACGGGTTAGGCTCTCGGGAGCTGGGGGGGATGCACGGCCGGCACCGTCCGCCTGGATCCCGAACAATGGCGCCCAGAGGAGGAGGAGGAGGAGGAGGAGGAGGAGGAGGAAGAGGAGGAGGAGGAAGGCCGTGGCGCAGTGAGCTAAGGCGTTCACTGCGTTGCACTTTTTTCACTATGGCTCACACCCTGCTGATGCTGCATGTCACCTGGGCTCGTGTTCATCTCGTTGCGGTGGTGCCGCCTCTCTGTGGATGTGCATCAGAGTGGATGCTGCGTGCTCGGCTCTCTCTGGGGATGTGGTGGCATGAACGTCGTTTTCAGGGTCATGTGACGGAGATGAGTGTGGATGGATGACAGGAAGCTATCACCTCTTAGCCGCACGGGCCTGATGCTATCAGCCCCGACCGGAGGTCTGCGCTAATTATAGTTAGCGTGTTGATGGCGGCCTGTGATCCACCGTCACCGATCACACTGTGAGGCTTTAACGTGTCTGGTGCTCACGCAGCATCTGGATGAATGAAAACACACGTTGTGGTCTGAGCTAATCACCAATGCTAACACTGGAAACTGAGCTAAAGACGCAGCTAAACAGCTGGTTAGCACTGGTAGCACCCTGAGAGATGATGCTAATGCTAAAGATGATAGCATTAACCTCTTCATGTGCGAGTGAGCACGGTCGAGTAAAGAAGCATCTGTTGGTGTGATGGCTCTTTGTTTCTGCGGCAGGCCTGCGTGTGTGTGTGTGCGCACACGTGTGTGTGTGTGTGTGTGTGTGTGCACCTTTATGACTTGAGAGCAGCACAGAGTAATGTTGAGCGTGACGATAACGGCTCTGTACATTATGTGCTTGACCTCAGTGAACCCTCGCCGATGTTCAAGTTCACTCACTCGTGCTCACACACAAACGTGAAGAGGTGGCGACGAGGACGCACACACACAGCGGCAGGGCCGCGCTGCCTTTTCACCACCGCCCTCCTGTGATTCACGAGCTCTCGGAGCCTCTGACTGATCCTCGTGTCCACGGTGACAGCTCACTTCATCACCAATAGTAACCAGGATCCCAACTTTGCTACTACGACCACATATATATTCGAAGCAGCGCTCGGCGCCTCCATCCTCCTCCTCCTCCTCCTCCTCCTCCTCCTGTGGTCATCCTGGGGTCACCTCCTCTCACACCTCGCTGTTTGTTCTCGCATCACTGCCGCCGCAATTCATCAATATTTGACCAACGTCTGATGGTTAAACTCACGCGTGCACACTCGCCTTTATTTAGAATAGGAAGTGAAGTCTTTGAACGCGTGGATGTGAGATTAGAGCGAGTGCAAAGGATTGTGGGTGATGGTGGCGTTGACATCTGTGGCCTTGCTGCGCTGTTTCTGATTTCCCGCGGCTCATGCTTGAACATAAATGGTGCATTTACATGAATAAAGACGTGAAGGAGCGTCTTTTTGACCTTGGCGAGCAGATTTAACCCTTTCCACCCTGCAGCACCTGGCTGCAGCTGGACGTGACGTCAGGTGTCACCTCCAACGCCTCCGTCCTGTCGTTCGCTGGGTTTCAACTCGACTCCCTCGCTCTTCTGCTGGTGCACACACACAGCAGCTCTCTTATGTAACGCCTCCATCAACCCCGTCTCTCTCTGTCTTTTGCTTCCTCTCTGATCTTTCAGTCTTTTTTCACATCTTCTTCTTCTTCTTCTTCTTTTTTTTTTTTCATTATGATCATTTGTTCATCTCGGGGAACAAACGCTAACCTGGAGCGGGTTGCAGAGCGTCTCGCCGGTGAGCTCGGGGAAAAAAAAAAAAAAAAAGGGCTGCAGGCTCGCTCTCCATTGTTCGGCTGCTCCCGCACTCTGTCTGTACACTGTGTCCCCACGGCTGAGGCAGACATGGAGGAGAGAGACAGACAGACAGACAGACAGACAGAGGGGGAGAGAGAGACAGAGAGAGACAGACAGAGGGGGAGAGAGAGACAGAGAGAGGCAGAGAGAGGCAGGCTGGTGTTGGCTGGTTTCTTCTGTATTTTCACATGATGCAGTTTTCCTGTGGTGAAGCTGCTCTGCTCTGTGGAGGCTGAAGCTGTGATGCTGCTTCAGGTGCGTCACACCTGCTCCACGCTTCACTCTGTGCTGCTGCTGCTGCTGCTGATTGATGTAATAAGACCTTTTAAGGTGGAGCTTTGTTAAGGTGGACTGTGGAGGGCTGCCTTAAAACCTGGTCATCAGGGCAGCTCAGGTGTGTGTGTGTGTGTGTGTTGCATGAGTGTGTGGTTTGCTGCAGGGTGACGCCCAAAGTGCGTGAAGGCGGCGGCGGCGGTGGCGGCGGCGTTTGAGGAGCTGAAGCCTCATCTCAGATCAAAATTAAAGTCCAGGGTATTATCGATCGGAAATATCGATCGGTGTGTGTGTGTGTGTGTGTTTTTTCTGACAAGGCGTCGAGTAAGTGAGCGAGGAAGTGACAGACAGTTTGGCGATGAGGCGAGGCGTCTCTTTGTGGCGGCGTGGGGGTATGGGGGTGTGTATGCGTGTGAGGAGGTGTGTGTCGGGGGTGCTGAGTTTACAGTAACCATTCTGCAGCTTTTTTCTGCCACTCCCTTCAACACAGCCGAGAGCGGAGCTGTGTGTGTGTGTGTGTGTGTGTGTGTGTCCAACAGGAGCTGTCAACATATATGTGTGTGTGTAGCAGAGCTTCACACTGCACCAGCCTCGTTGGTGGTGGTGCTGGTAGTGATGGTGGTGGTTTTGGTGATGGCGTCGTGGCGGCGACACCTAGCCCCTCCCATACCGGCTAACGCCCCGGTGCCGTTACAGGAGGTCATTTCTGGAATAGTTGCACACCTGTGGCCTATTTACTCACCACATGGCTCAGATAGCTGAGGCTCTCTCTCTCTCTCTCTCTCTTTCTGCTGTAGCTTGGCCGACTTTAAGAGATTTAGAAATTTGGGGCAGATCCAGGACTTTCATCGTTTCTCTTGTTGTGTGTTTTTATTTTTTTCTATTTATTTATTTCTTTCTTTATTTATTTATTTCTTCTGCACTCAGTCGGTGCCTCAGCTGCCAAACTGTACGCCGAGTCGTCTGCAGTCTGTGCTGGTGGGGCGAGGGATGAGTGTGTTTTCAGGATGATTTGTCTGCATATGTGTGTGTGTGTGTGTGTGTGTGTGTGTGTGTGTGTGTGTGTTTGTCCTTCCTGACTTGGGGCTAAGGCCAGTTTTTAAAGGAGCTTGGGGATTGTGCGCAGCCACATCACACCAGCAGATTAACCAGACTACACACTAAGCTCATTAATCTGAGAGAGACTAATGTCACCAACAATGTGTCAGCAGTCACACACACACACACACACACACACACACACATTACAAACTGATCCTTTTTGTCTTTATCAAACTGAGAGCCAGGTATTGATGGGTGCCCCCCACCCTCCCTCCTTCCCTCCCTCCCTCCCTCCCTCCCTTGTCCTCGTCCTTGGCCCCGCCCCTGCACCAGGTCATGTTGGATTTAAAAGACGAGCTGGAAATCCCCCGATGAATCAACGTTTAACACTTTGCTGCCACATCAAACCAAAAAGCTGCAGTTTTTTTTTTTTTTTTTTTTTTTTTTGGACGTTTAAGGAAAAACGAGCTTAAGTGGTATTGGCTGCTGTTCACCGTTTGGATCTCTCTCTCTCACTCTGTCTCTCTCTTTGCGTCAGCAGCAGGAAGCTGAGCAGCAAATGTGTCACACGTCCGGTTTCCTTTTGTTTCTGACCTGAAGCTGAAAACTGAGGCAGTGGCCGTGTCGTCGATAGATCTCTGACAGATTATTGACTCTGATTGGCTTTTTATTCTCTCACCTTTTCGCTGCAGACTTTGGTTTAACGCTGCGGCGGCTCATTAGCTCATTAGCTGATTAGCTGATCAAACAGAAAATTGATTGGCAGCTTGTTTGGATTAATCGTTTAATCTTTTCAGTGGAGAATTATCAGACTGTTAAATGTTTGGATTTCCAAACCATTCAGATGAAACTCTGTGTTTTTGTGTTGATCAGACATTTCTCTATTTTCCAATCAGACCATTGACGGATTAATCGAGACGATAATCAACAACATTAATTGATAACTCTGACAGCAGAGAGGAGAGCGTATTACCGATCACAAAATAATCAGCATCTATTGTGATAATCAATGATGTGACTGGATCACGTGTTTATAAGAAGCCTTTGTTGAAATAACGTGCGCTTTGATTCAAAACGTCCAGAACAATCAGCTTCAGTCTGATTCTGGCTGCTTTAACGACCACGATCACAAAAGCACCGTCCATAATGTTCAACAGAGGATGAGACGAAGCTTTGGGTGTCACAGGACAATATGGCCGCCTGAGGACACGAGACAACACCCTCCCATTTAAAAAACCCCAAATCCCATTAAATATAATGTTGTTTTCGTCTCTCTCTCTCTCTCTCTCTCTCTCTCTCTCTCTCTCTGCTGATCTGTGACTGGTTCTATTCAATCTGACTCGTGTTCGTGTCGACTCGTCTCTGAGCCTCCTCTGCCTCTTTTAGCGTCTTGTGTCTCGCTGTGTTCGCGTGAGAACAACAGGAAGCTCAACTCACTGCAGACCTGGTCAATAACGTTGATTTGTTTTGTTTTTTGTTTGTGTTTTTTTTCTATATATTGATAGGTTTCGATTAGAGCTGCACAATCAAAATGACAGTATGGCCAAGTGCAACATGCAGATCTCAGGATGAATGAAACCTTAAGATTTAAAAAGTCCCAACATCAACAAAAAAAGAAAATGAAGAGCAAACCTGGTCATTCACACTGACACCGGCCCTTATCATCACAGTAACTCATTTCCTGTGCGTTGTGCAGCTCTAACGTGCAGCAGCTTTGAATCTGAATCCGTTTTAGTTTCTTTTCTGTGTTTTACCTCGTGTGTGTGTGTGTGTGTGTGTGTGTGAGACGCTGAAACAACCGGTGAAGTTCTTGTGTAAACGACGAAGCATTTCTTCGGTTCACAGACGAACTGTCTTCATGGTGCCTCGACATGAGGCTGCACTGTGCAAACAATGGAAGTGGAGCTGCAGAGCTGCTTCGTTCCTGCTTGTACCTCATTGGGATACATCTATATATATATATATATATATGTGTGTGTGTGTGTGTGTGTGTGTGTGTGTGTGCAGCAACCTGACGTGCTGTGACCTGCCTGACAGCTCAATCAGTCATCTCTCATCTCTTACCTTCTTCCTTTCTTTTTGCTTTCACTTCCTTTAATCCACATGTGTTGGTCTGACCTGTGACATGAATGTGCTGCTGTGTGTTTGTGTTGTAAACGTCCTGTACATTTCATTTGCCTCTGTGTGTTTTATATATTGATGCGAATGTCAGACGAGAAGGTTTGAAGGAAACTGACGCTTTTGCTTTTTGCTTTCTGAACTCTAATCAATACTACTTTTTTATATCTGAGAACAACATTCGCGATGATTACACAACTTTCTAATATTTCATAATGAAGCCGTGACGTGATGTCAGAGCGCAAGTCCAGAGCCGTGTTAAAGCAGAGCTGTCATGTGTGTGTTGTGTTTGTGTTGTGTGTGTGTGTGTGTGCCTAAATTAAGAGGAAAAACGTCCCTGCACTGCTGTCAGTTCACATCATTATCAGCTCCTTCCACCTCCAGGCATATTAATAGAAGCTGAGATTTTTGTCATCTGATGTGTTTTTTACATTTTATCTTTGGAGGTATTTATATCATCTTCAAAAAAAAAAAAAAAAAGAAAAAGAGGCTTGAATCTGTTTCAACAAGATGAATCCTTGGCGTGATGTTGTGTGTGTTTCTGCAGAGCTGCCAACATGTATTACAGCTAACATTAAACACAACAGATCTAAATAAAGATATTTACAAAAAAAACAAAAAGAAAAACAACAACAACTGACAAGCAAAGTTCTGTGAAGTCGATGTGCTTGTAGAAACCAGACCGTGTGATTTGAAACTGGCTGGAAGCGTTTGTGTTACGATCATTTGACACAATATCTCAATAACAGATGACTAATTAACGTACGTCATGGTGATTTCCTCACATCAATACGGTAAATATTTAATTAGTGACGCAAATAAACATTTTTTATTTCATTTATGCAAATATTTTGAAGTGTTTTTCATCTGTTCTCACTCATTGTTCATGTGTTGCACATGGTGTGTGTGTGTGTGTGTGTGTGTGTGTGTGTGTGTGTGAGAGAGAGAGAGGTTTGTCCTGATACAGTTGTTCAGCAGCTTTGTCTTTCTCTCTCTTACAGCTCGTTACAACGGGTCAGGACACGCTGGCGAAAGATCCATGAACATGAGACGACCCGACAACCCCACTGAAACAAACTCACACACATTTTAGTGATTATTGACCTGCTACACACACACACACACACACACACACACAGACGGACGTCTAGCTAAAGAAATGAATGTTTCTTAAAGTTTCTGCAGTGCTGAGATGCTCATGTGTTCCCACAGTCATTTAAATGTGTTTCACTGTAACTCAGTCATGATTTGATGCTAATAAATAAGTTATTAAAAATATCCTTCTCTTGTATTATTTCCAGAAATGCTGTATGTTAGCTCCTGGTATGCTACTGTTGCATTCGTTAGCATGACTACAGGTTAACACTAATGCTTTGTGCTGATGTTATAACACCATACTGTGTGATAGTTAGCTCCATGCTAACACTGAACTGTGAAGAGGCTGCATGTCATCCATACACTGCTGGTTGTAGCCTACTTAACCACTTTAGCATGCTTCCTGCTAAGTTGCTTCGGCACACAACTATCCTAACTCGCACTAGACATGACACTAACATAATTAATGCTGCTGTGTGACAGTCTACTGAATGCTAACATTTTAGCATCCACCACCCTGAGAAGTACTTATTCATGCTAACATTTTAGCATCCAATTCTCTGGGAGATACTGCGTCATGCCATCATTTTAACTTCTTCCACTCAGAGACACACTGCCTCATGCTAACATTATAGCATCTACTACTTTGAGACACATTCACTTATGCTAACATGTAGGCACCCATCCTTATGCTAAAGCTACAAGGTCAGGGGTCAACCTGAATATTAACCAGTTTTAATCTACTGTTGTGTTGCTGTACGCAGAGTGATTCAAGAGCTACAACAGGGCAGGATGTTGACTTGTAAAGCCTCTCCACATAGCTAACTGTGACGGGAGGCGAGGTTCACAGAGATGGCCGACAGTGCTGCTCGTGGCTGCTTGTTGCTCGGACGCTCTTGGCTCTGCTGCTGTTTAAACACCTTTGAACTAGACGCAGGTCCACAGTCCAGCAGGAGGGACGCTCTGCAGAACTGGACTCACTGAGCTCTGAACTGGAATAACAACACACCAGAAATAATATTGTGTTTTGATTTAAACAGGAAAAAAAAAAAAAAAAAAAAAAAAGCACATTTACGGATAAAACAAACGTCATCTTTCCACGGAGTCCATTTAACCCCCGGCCTTCCCCCCTCCTCTACCTCAGTGATTCACCACGTTTCTGAGAAAGACTCCCAACACCCAGCACTTTGCTCCTGTCTGGACCTGTTTCAGGCAGCTTTTGGTTTTACATTCAATAGTGATAACAACGGGAACATGGGCACAAAGAGCTGATACAGCAACAGAGCCATTTCAACAGAGGGATTTAGGATTTAACTGTAAGAAATCAACACGCTGCCACGCTGCATTACAACCACTGTCTTTCTAGTATTGATATGTGAATCCCATGGAAATTGATTATATATATATATATATATATGTTACAGAAGGACAAACTGTTTCTGATGAGCTAAAAGGGTTTTTTAATATCCAGATGTGCAGAGATGCATCGTTGTAGGAGGCAGTGAACGACACTGTAGAAAAAGCAGATCTCATCATTTGTTGTTTTTATTTGTATGAGCATGTGTCACAAGGTCAAAAGGTGTTGAGAGCTACAGGTGAGCAGCACGAGCTCCAAACTCTGAATCAGGAAAAAAGAGAAATTACATTGAATAATTTAAACTTAATTCAAATTGTATGTGTTTCAGGTGGAAAAATGTCTTTTTTTTTTTTTTTTAATGAAGTAAATGTCAGTGTGTGTTTTTTTTTTATCGGCTGGTGCACGTAGAGACTGAAGGTGAATTTAACTGTTGAATGTAAATGTTGAATGGATGTGTTTGGTTTTCGAAGTCGAAAATCTGTGATTCGATTCCTGAGCTGCATTTGTTTTTATTCTTTATGTAAGAAAAACATGTGACGTATGATTTATTCACGTGAAAGGGTCAATGAACGAGTGTAAATGATGTGTTTTCTGCTGACGACGAGGTAAGTCTGTCAGTTTATCAGTGATTTACTTTAAGGACAAACTAACAGAAGATGGATCAGATGGTAATTTCACAACTTTCACTGGAACGATTATCAATCAATTACAATCTGATGCCAGGTTTTGTTTTTTTAAACTAAAATTAACTTCTGAAGAAACTGGAATTCATGCTTCATCCTGTACGTATTTCTTCATGTGTGTGTGAGTGTGTGTGAGTGTGTGAGTGTGTGTGTGTGATTACACAGTTTTATATGGACAAATAAAAATAAAAGAGTTATTTAAAGCCTCTGTTTCGCTGATTTAATTTTGATGTAATGTTGCTGCTTATATTTCTGGATCCACGTCTCAGGACTTTTCCATTTGGTCAAACACGGATGTCGTGGTCGTGGTCGTGGTCGTCATGGTGTTGGTGAGGTTTTAATTTCACATTAAAACGTGTTCAACGTCCGTTTGAGTGCTGGAGCAGGGAGCGAGAGAGACAGAGAGAGACAGAGAGAGAGAGAGTCCAGTGACAGTCTCTCGCTCTCTCTTTGTCCCTCCATCTCTCTCTGCCTCGCTCGCTCCCTTCCCCTCGCTCTGTAAATCCATGCTGAAATTTGGCTCACACACTTTGCGGCTCTCTGCAGCCAGAACTAGGCCAAAAGCCATGTGAGGACAGGGCTCAGAGAGACAGAGCGAGGCAGGCAGGCAGGGAGGGAGGGAGGGAGGGAGGGAGGGAGGGCGAGAGACGAGGCAGCTGAGGGAAAACCACCGACACAGACCGACGTTACTTCTTTTAATCTGCACCTTTAATTTCTACTTATCGCTGTGTTTTCACTGGCTCATCTTCAAGATTACTCTGCTGTTTTTTTTTTAATAATAATAACAGTGATTGTTGAGGTTTAAATTTATGAATTAGAACGAGGCAGATCAGGTGCAGAGTGTTTTACCTGAGTGAATCTGCATATGATGAATATTGGGTTAAATACTTGTACATTTTGTGAGAGACTGACTCAAATAAACCGGCGTGTGACCGTCGGCATCCGAGCTGCTGTGTGTGGTGTTTGAGGAGAGAACGGAGTGAGTTTGTTGAAATGAAGACAGGGTTTATTGTTTTTTGTCTTTTTTTTAAGGGTCTAAATCTTCGGCATCTGTTGCTCAAATGAGGAAAAAAAAATGCAACAAAAAATAGAAACAGATAAATAAAGAATAAAGTGGAGAGTGTGGGAGGAGCAATGGAAACCCATCCTGTCAATACTGTGTGTTTTCCTTTAGAAAATATTGCTTGGTTTCATTACGTCTCGTCACTTTGTTTCCCCTCAAACAATAAAAAACAACACTGTAATTATTACAGGAGCATGATTTTATTTTGAAGGATCTTTAAAGATGTTTTTGTGGGGTTTGAAAGGAAATGAATAACTTTCCCTCTGTGACAGAAATAACAAATATTTATTTATGTTTTGCAGCGTTTGTTGAGCTTGAGACTAAATTGTCAAACTTTTGTTTTGTCAAACTTTTCTGTCAACATTTTACAAAGTATTAGTTTCGGTAGAAAACGGCAGCTGATCCTCCTCAGGTAAGTTTAACCAAGAGTCAAATCTGCAGAAGCTCTTTGTGGATATTTAAATATTTAACACCTGAGGTTTCGATTGAATAAATAAAACAAAATAAAATTCACATCAAAAACCGATTTTGTAAAGTTTGAAACTGCTTAAATTTTATTTTGAAAATACAACATTTGAATTGGAGTCTTGTGATTTCTAAATGTCTCAAGATGTTGAATCTTCTTCAGTTCATGGTCACAGAGACTGACTCATGTTCACAAATGTTTCCTTATATTAATTATTAGAATCTATTATTGATATTGATTTTATTCGTATTATTGTTTTTCTGTCGTTAGAAATGTCACAATCCCAGATTTTCACTCACGGCTAAAAGGATTTAAAACAATGACCCTGTAAGATATTTACAGAAAACTGACATAGATTCTATTATATACAATATTAAAGACATCTTTGGCTCCAGTTTTGTGTTTTTATTTCTTTTTTGTCAAAGAGATTTTACTCAAATATGAGAGTAGAGAGGCAGAGGGAGAGAGGCTGTAACTATAGCTGTAGAAAAACAGCAATTATCTTTTGTTGATCAGCTCTAATATCACGTGTTTATGATTAAAACAATAACAAGATTTCGTTTTTTAAAAGTGAGACTGAGTCCTGATTTTTACGTTTATCTAACGTTGCTGTTTTGACTGAATTAGCCAGCTGATGTCTTGTGTCCTGGGGGACAGGATATCTGGACGGGGAGCTCCGGCACTGACAAAGCAGAGCCATGTCAGTGCCGGACATCGTGTGTGTGTGTGTGTGTGTGTGTGTGTGTGTGTGTGTGTGTGTGTCCTGCTGCCCTCGGTCAATGCCTCAGCTTCATCACATCACAGTGAGACAGTGAGTGAACAACAGCCTCTGCTCCACAGATGAAGCCTGGGAAACACTGAGCCCTGCCTCTGCAGCACAGCTCTGTCTCAGCATCTTTGTTCTCACACTGTGTCGTTACACACATTTATAGTCTGTTGATCTCTTTTGCAGTTTAAATCAGTTTTAATCTGAACTCTCTTCTATTGCTAATTGCTGTGTGTGTGTGTCTTGACTGTTACTTCATATTGTTGCGAGGAAAATAAAGGTTTTGTTTTTTGTTCTGCTGCAACATTGATGTTGTTTTGTTGGTAGGAACATGAAGAAAAAGAAAAAGGACAAGTGTCATATTATTCAGATCTTTATATTTATTATGTTAGTATTATGGTCTGTAACGTGATCTTTATTTAGGAGTTCATTCTGGGTTCATCAAATTAAATGTTTCCATGTTTTCTGCTTCTCTTTTGTTTTATTTTGTTTTATTTTAAGTGTTGATCCATAATAAGATATAAAAACCATCTCCTCTCTCAGCTTCTCTCTGGAGCTCTAGGAACAACAGGTCGGTGTCAGCCAATCAGAAGAGAGGAGGCTCTGAGCCTCTCTTCTGATTGGCTGACTGTTTTCTGAGTGATCCAATAAAAACAGAGCAGATTTCAAAATAAAACTCTCAGAGAAACCAAATCCTGCAAAGTTGTTGGATGGTGGGTCCAGGTGGTGGGCGGGGCTTTGGGTGACTGCTTAGTTGTGACATCACAAAGTGACAGGAAGTCCTGACAGCTGGTTTTAAGGCTCAGTGTCTGAATACAGGCTGTGTGCATTTCTCTGTGGACTGAGGCTTTGATACTTTCACAGTATTAATATAGAACCTAGAGCTGCTTTATAATCACACTACACATGGACGTCTGCCTTTATACTGTATGGAGCTTTAAGACGCACGTCTACCTTTATACTGTATGGAGCTTTAAGACACACGTCTGCCTTTATACCGTATGGAGCTTTAAGACGCACGTCTAAAATACAATATATTTGTCAGAACTTTCTTTGTTGACTTTGTTGATGCTTATTCAAGTTTTAATTGTGACAGTAGAAGTTTGTGAAGTCACATATGCCTAATGTTAGTACAGCATGTAGTCGTGTGGACTTGGCCTCAGCTGTTAAAGGACTTTGTGCTGATTAGAAGCGTGTCATTATCTCCTGGATGTTTCCATCAGACCTTCCAGAGACGAGGAGCTGAACTGGCTCAGCAGTGGCTCTTTGTTCTGGACATCACTCTTGACATCCTGTACGGTGTCAGCCTCTAACGTGTTTATTCATTAATTTCCAGCAGCGGATTAAATGAGATCGACACGTTCATTCATTTCAAGGTGAACTGCATACAGTACAAATATTGACTTCATGTACTTTTTCCTTTTTTCCTCTCTCTCTCTCTCTTTTAAAATCAGATCTATTACATGTGCTGAAGCCGCCACAGGGAGTTTTTGCAACAGTTTAGGCTGAGTGCTGTTTAGTGTTCGTGGCCAACAATGACATAGACGCTGGCCGGGGACACTTCTGGCACCGACCGCTCAGCTACAGCAGCATGTCACCGGTCACGTCAAGCACAGTCCCAGGCTGAGAGTGGAGCTCCCTTGTTCCCCCTGACGTGAGGTAACATACAGAACAACATCGCTCCCGAGGACCTGTTTTAATATTTCATCCGTGTTTTTAAAACACATCTGGACCGGTTCTGACACTATCTTTACTTTTATTATCGGTAAAAATATGTGGTGATTCACTTCGCCTCTGAATTCCTGCACAATTGAAAACCTGAGTGCGCTCTCCTCCATCAGCCTCTCCAGATGTAATGCCCCGGAAAAAAAAGACGTCCTTCTCACTTCCCATCAAGGTTCACTTCACCCTCTCCCTCCCCCCCGTCCTCGCTGGCTTTCGAGTAGTTGCAGGGGCTCTTCTGGACATTAAATACAGCTTTCATTTCAGCCAGTTCCCACTGTAATGAAACTGTAATGATGCCCATTCAGTGGTGCCGGCGCTGCCAGAACAAACCCATTGACCTCGAGGTAGTGCATGGCATGAAGGCCCCATCCCTGCAGCAGCTTTGAGTGGGGCACTGGAGAGGGACACCTGAAGCCCCCCTCCCCTGTCTGCTGCTGGACTGCTCTCGGACAGAACGGGAGGGGAGGGGTGGAGCTGAGCGGAGATAGAGAGATAGACAGGATGAGAGGAGGAGAGAGGGAAAACAAGAGGGAGATATTTCCACCTCAACCCAAATACCACCCACCTCCTCATATCTTATTTCTCCCAGCCTGTGCACAGCTCTCTCTGCAGCCTCTCTCCCTTCCTCAGGACGTACAGTAGACCCGGCTCAAAGCCTCCGCAGCTACACAGCACACGCACACGCCTAACGACGAGGGAGGGAGCGATATTTTCCGTGCTCTCTATAGGACTGACAGCAGTATCCGTTTCAAACTGGACGAGCTGCTTCACGCTCCATAATGACTTCCACCTCGGTTGCTGTGGACTCATTGATCCATATGTTATAGTGCAGAGCCCGTACATTCTCCACATCATCTCATTGTTTATTCATGACACGGCGCTTCTGAAAAGTAGTAGTGTAGAGTTAGTGAAAGCCAGGTGTTAAAATCAATAAGAATTTACATTTTAAAGGAAAATTTTGTTTTTTTTTTAACTTATTTTGTCTATAAAACATGTATTTGTATTTTAACCTTTTATCATCCGCAGCCTTGTGCTTCAGTATGTGGGACTGTCACAAACGGTTCACGTCGTGGTACCAGCTACCGTCTTTACAGTAGCTGGTCGTCATAGCAACGCTGCTTAATAAAATAAGATGAAATTGAACCTAGACTGACCTGTTCGTTTTAGAACATGTATTTATTGAAAGGTGGTGATACCTGTACGTACAGAGCTTCGCTTGGTGGCCGCCGCAGGTGTTAGACTTAACACCTGCGAGACAGAAGGATTTAAATCAGCCAGCGGTGGATCTACAAAACAGCTGCAACAGGTAACGTCATCAGATCAGATCGCTCTGACCCCAGGATGACGACGGAGGTGGACCGGCCAATCACATCAGGAGACCGGCTCGAGTTTCCCAACTGTCGTTATTTGGATAAACTGACCACGTACCAGGAGCCTGGAGGGTCGAACCTGAATGAAGTGACATATTAACAGCTTTTAGCTTTTAGCTTTTAGCCGCGCAGGATATTTGTGAATGTCGCACACTGATGACGCAGTGATGATTCTGAACCAATCAGAGGTGTGCAGTGCCATCACGTCACCTTTTACTGCCTTTTCACCTGTTTAGGAACCTCGGCCGCGGTCGCACCAGAGACGTAGAACCAGGTACCAGATTACAGGTGCTTTTACCTAACGGAAACACAAAAAAGGCGGGTGGAGTCGAGCTGGTACCACGTGGTGCAAACGCCGCATGTGAGTATGAAACCTGTTACGTCATGACACGATCATCAGATGTCGTCTCTGTGGCGAAACAACGGTTCAACTGAAGATCAGTTTCCTCGTGAAAAAGACATACGACCGTCTACGTCTTCTCTGGATTAGAAAATAACCCTGATGACGTCACGGTGATGTCATCAGGGTGTGTGTTTTTACTGTACTTGGCAGCTGTTTTAATCAAGTTTACACACAAAAGGTTGTAGAACAATCTTCCTGACGTGTAACGTACAAGTCCGACCTTTGCCGTTAATGAGTCCTCACCCTCTGTTACAGTCAGTGAGCGACTGGAGCAGGAGACCGGGACCGTCAGGACCGGCCTGATCCGGATCCTGGTGCCGTCATGTGATTTGAGGAGTCGGGTTTTTACCTCCGTTCTCTGCTCCCAAAGGTAAACAGGAGGCCTGACCCCCCTCCCTCACTCCCTCCCTCCCTCCCTCTCTCTCTCACTGAAGTCAGATCCCTTCATAATAAATGAAGGTTGAGAATAATAGTCTGCTGTTGTCATAGAAACCAGAAAGCGATCTTTGCACTACTTTGTTTTCCCTCCCTCCCTCCCTCTCTCTCTCTCTCTCACTGTGCTGGAAAATGACAGTCAAACCTGAACTCCATGGCCTCCCCCTCCTCCCCCACCTCCCTCCCTCTCTCCTCCTCTCTCACCCTTTCACAACTCTCTCCTTCCCTCCTGTGATCTGTCCCCCCCCCCCCCCCCCCTGCTTTTCCTCACATCTTCCTTCCCCATTTTTTTTTTCATCTCTCTCTCTCCTCCCCTCTCCTCTCCTCCCCCTCCTCCCCTCCCCGGCCCCCACACTGCTTCTCCTCCGAGCTTAATCTCCACACGCTGAGCTGCCGAGTGCTACACATGCAGAAAACAGGGTCATGACGAGTTTATGCTGGTGTTTGGCTGTTTTTGCCGCCGTCACATCCGAGGAATTGGGACTTGGTAGGAATATAAGATTATATGACGACAGAAAAAAGAAGGCGAGGAGGAGGAGAGGAGGAGGGGGGGGGGGGGGGGGGGAGAGAAGTACTACCCACCAACCCCTCCTTCTTCCTCACCCCCCCCCCCCCCCCCCCCCCCCTCCAACTCCCAGCCCCTCCAGCTGCCGATGCTATTGTCATGTGGACGCTCCTTCTGCTGGTTCCTCCATCCAGAACAGCCTGACAGGGTCCGTGTCACTTTTGAGTTTCAGGGGGAACTTTGAGTGTCTTTCCAGCAGCACATAATGTATCATCAAAGCTGGGATTAAACGCTTTTTCTTTCCTCTCTCTCTCTCTCTCTCTCTCTCTCTCTCTTTCCTCTTTTTTTTTTTTTAAATCTTCCAGCAGCCAAAGCCGCTGGAAGATTTAAGCTTATTAGCTTAAAGAGCAGGGGAAGGGAGTTTTCAACTGATGTATGGCAGACTTCAAAGATGGTTTAATCTGTCAGTACACATGCCCTGTACAGGCTATTTATACTGGGGGAGCCATGTTTCTTCCAAACAGCTTCCTCTAGCTACCCCCGCCGTCGCTCAGGGTTTTTACTGTTTGTCAGTGTGTCTAGACGGCTGAGGCTGCTCTTCCTGCGTGTTTACACCATTTCCCCTGGCGAACACCGAGGGTTGTTTTCTTTTTTTAAATTTTTTTTTTTTTGTCGCCACCGTCAAATGATGAAAGCGCGGCGTGTTTGATCTGCGCCGTTGTTTTGTAAGATGCGCTGGATCTTTTCGGCTTATTGCGTAATTGACACTGATTTTTTTTTAAGGCGGTGCAAGTGAAGTTCAAAGGCAGAAAAGAGGAAGTGAAGCAGCTGCTTTTGTGTCCCCAGTAAACTTCTCCAACCTTTTTTATTGTTTGTTTCCTGTATTTTCATCTCGAGCGCCGCCGCCGCTTCCTGCCGTTTGCCTCGTTAAGACGGGGCCGAGTTCTCACTTCCCGTGTTTACTCCCGATCAACCACAAAGAGCAGATGTCGGCGTGATTGATAGCCGTCATTACGGATTAGAAATGCATTCACGTTCAATCCCTGTTAATGCGCAGCCCTGAATCATCTACGCTTAGCAGGAGACCTTTCATGATCACCTTTCATGATAGATTATCGAGTTTTACTCCGGATTAGCTGGAAGATTTTAGGCGCAGAGTTAATTTCAGGGTTCATCTGCTTTGCACAGATGTGTGCGTTCGGTTTGACAATGAACAATGAGATGAAATTTGTACTTAAACAAAGGGTTAGTTTCAGGACGACTCCCACCTGCCCTGCAGAAACCACAAACTTTCCTGTCTCTGAGCCACCTGACTCCTCCCCTCCCACCTCCTCACCTGTACTCCTCAACCACCAATTACTTCCTGGTCCGTTTCCAGCTTCACTCTGCAGGACAGTCTGCCTCAGCGCTGCCGTCCTACTTCCTGCTTTTAGTATCAGAATAAGACATAATGAGGCTTCACCATCATTAGCAGCTTGTTGTATGTTCTCCACACTCTGTTGTCATATCTTTGCAGATATAAGCAGTTGTTTTTAAACCCAGTTAAACCCATTGATAAGAGCTGATTGGTTTGGACACAGTGTAGGAAGAGTGAGCTGCTCGTCGCTGTGCAAACTGTGTAAACTCCTGTGTAAACGTCGGTGTTCTTTAAACTTATTCCTGGGTGGCAGCTCGCTCTCAGACGACGGTGCAGACGGGGGGTGTTCAGCTGAGGTTTCTGGGCAGGTGACAGGTGTGTTTACAGTGTTTCTGCTGTAAAAGATGCTGCAGTGTGAGAAATACCTGTGTTTACTGCAGGGAGTCACTTGCCGGATGTTCGCAGGTCTGTCTCTTGTGGAAAACGTGTATTTACTCCCTTCTTTTCGTTCGGCTTCAGAGCTGCAGCTTTTTTGTGCTTTTATTGTGTTGCACACGGTAAAAGAAAGACGTTGTCCATCACCATTTATCAACACAAAGATCTTCCTGGAAAAAGCTGATATTAAAAGCTATTTTGGACAAAATGACTGGTGTAGATAAGAAAAGGTGAAAACACACCTGAGTTTGTCATTGTAATTGGTTGTGGGCATCAAACCGAACACGGACAATCGCTATGGAGATGAGGAAGAAGAGAAGATTCTCCTGATATGATGAAGACGTTAACAGTTATGACTACTTGAACATCAGGGTGTGCTCCGCCCACAGCGGCGCAAACAGCTGGATGAGGAGACGGTGGTGGACGTAAACAACAGCAGCAGAACGGACAGCGAGTGTGTTTGTGCTGGAGACTCTGGTTGTCGCAGCTTGTATGAATCTTAATTATTAAACATGAAGTGTGACGTTGTGATGTCATGTGTCTGACAGTCTGTGTGTGTCACATCTGAGACACGGCTGCGCTTGAAATAGCATCACACACACACACACACACACACACAAGCGGAGGGTTTGTTTCCCAGCACTCTGCTGTGATTCCATTATCTTTCACTATCTGATCAATCTTTCATTAACATGTTTAAACGGCTCGTATCTAACATCAACCTGTCATCGTCTCTGCAGATCCCCTGGCCCCTGGATCTGAGCTAGTTAGCGTGCTAACACTTTAGCAGCCAGACGTTCTGCCCGACTGATGGTATAACTCAGGATCCATCCTGTTGGCGTCCTGACCCGCGAGTCAGACCCATCAGGACACGTGATAAAGCCGTTATCACACCATTATTACATGAGCCCATACGAGGGGGACGTCAACGCAGAGAGCGAAGGAAGTCGCCTGTTTAAGACGTTTGATTAAAATGAGTCCGGTTGTGGATTTATTCACTTTTAAAACCATATTTAAGAATCCATTACTTATTCATGAGTTCATTAACGGACTCTTTTTCAATTATTTTACTTTTTAATTTGAATTTATTTATCGATGGGTTAATATTTCATTTCTTAAGTTTTCACTGTGAATCGCTTAGTGCGACATCTAAATTACATGAGCTGCGACGACAACAACATATAAAATGTCAAAATAATCACAACCTGATGTTTTTGTATGTATCGCTGCATCGCTCAGCTTCGTGAGATCAATTTATTCAAGTGCATTATTATAATTTGCTTCTCTGACCTTTAAGCTAAATAAGTGGTCGAGCTACATTAATTGATCCCAATGAGAGAACAGCTGGCGAACAATGAGGTCGTTACTGAAGCTCGTTCGCGCTGAAATCAGGAAGTGGCAGGACGACGACAGGTGAATGGATTTTTTTTTTTTTTTTGCTCGGCTGAAGACGCGGCTGTGAGTCATTGATTTTACTAATAGCTCTGCTGTTGAGACGAGCGAGGATGAAATCAGTCACGCGTGAACATAAGTGCGAGCGCTGGTCTTACATCATCGTCGAATCTGAAAAGTATGACAGGCGTTAAAGCTTCAGCGCTCACCTGTGTTCAGTTTAAAATACAGGTGACGGTGAGAAAACGTTCGCATTACCCTGACGTTATCACGTTATCTGAATGAATGTGTGACTGTTAGAGCTGAATAATTAATGAAAAGGTAAAATGTGTCACAACGGATCATAAATGAGGTTATAGATCGCGTGATAAATCATATTCACCAGATGTAAAATCCATATTCATTCATGTAAAATAAAGTTAAATCACAATATTCATCTTTTTTTTTTATATATATGAGTGGAAATCAAACACGAAAATGATCTTTCCGACCCAGGTCTCACCTCCGACCCTTAACTTCCTGTCAGACATCAGCTCAACCTCAAACAGCCAATCACGTTGTCTCGGTCAAACTGCTTGGAGGCGGATCGCTGCAGCGCTCGCCATCCACCTCCTCTTCACAACACATGGGATTCATACGGCTAATCAACTGTTTCCTCTGACAGGTGAGGTATAAGTTAAAGGTCTGTGTGAAGAAGAAGAAGAAGAAGAAGAAGAACCAGGAAGCAGATGCTGTGATAACCTCAGTCATCATCAGGTTTCCTGCCAATACAGCTCTGAAGATTCACCACATCCTTCAGACGTTTGTCAACTAAACCAAATGCAAACGCGGTCAGCGTGCACGCCGGCCTCGAGCAGAAACGATCGCCGAAACGCCAGCAGAGACCGAACTTGATACGCTTGTCATCAAGGTCAGAAATCACATCAGCCTCCAGATCCAATCCACATCTCATTTCCCTGACGACCGACGCTTAACAAGCAGAGGTGCCGCGCAGTGACTGAGGTAGGCAGGCAGGTAGCAGATGGTGCCTCAGAAGGTGTGAGGCTGCATTTAGCTCCACATCTGACGGCTGCTCCGGTGGAGACGGCCTGTGATGCATTGTTCACCGTTAAAGGGCCAGAGATTATTTTCCCCCTTCTCCTGTGTTTTATTTTGAAGGGTTGATCCATAAGAAGGTATCATTTAGTTTCCAATCTCCTCTCTGCAGCTCTAGTAACAACAGGTCAGTGTCAGCCAATCAGGAGAGAGGAGGAGGCTCTGAGCCTCTCATGGGAGCATGCTCCTGCATCAGATGGAGAAAAGGATGGTGCTGATTACTGATGGATGATGGTAGAGAAAAAGAAAAGATGTGGGTACAGAAGAGGAGTGCAGCGCAAAAAGTCCCTGAACTCACCGTTGTCTCACAAGACTTAGAGACACAGTCAGTCATCAGTGGGACAACGTCAACGTGACGATGCTTCAAATGTCTGTCCATCCACCATAACTAATGACATTATGAAAAGATTGTGTTGCACAGTGTGTGTGTGTGTGTGTGTGTGTGTGTGTGTGTGTGTGTGTGTGTGTGTGTGTGTGTCCCACGCTCTGAGACTAAAGGAGAGTGTTCAGAGGAAATAACTTTTCAATTGAGGGAAACTATGTAAATGTTGTACAATATCTTCGACATGGTAAAAGGTTGTCTCACCTATAGAGGCTGGGAGTGAATGAAAGGTCTGTGTGTGTGTGTGTGTGTGTGTGTGTGTGTGTGTGTGTGTGTGTACACAGAGTGAGCCAGGGCTGCTGGGAATGCTGTGTGTGGCAATCGGCCTCCTTTGATGTCGCTCTCTCTCTCTCTCTCTCTCTCTTGTCCCGTTTCAAAAGAATCCATTAAGAAAAATGTGTGTGCTGGAGGGGAAGGAAAAAAAGGTAGGGGTAGGAAGAAGAGGAGGAGAAGAAGAAGAGGAGGATGAGGAGTGAGAGGAGGGGAGAGGAGAGCGGTATGGACCACTGAAGTGTGAAGAGTGTGCAACTTCCTCCCACTGTCTTTCATTGCGTTCTCAGTCTAAGACTATTATGTCTGTGGAAAGTGGGAGAATGAGCAGCCGTTTGCTCTCTCTCTCTCTCTCTCTCTCTCTCTCTCTCTCCTCCTCCTCCCTCTCTTGATCTCTCTCTCTCTCTCTCCTCAGCTTCTTAATAAAGGAAGCTGGTTCCCACAGGCTGAACAATACGTTAGCCAAGTGGAGCAGCATTGTCTGAGGGGCGGATTTGGTGGAACTGAAACTACACGGCCATAATACAGGAATACAGGAGCTGTTTGTGAGTGTGCAGCAGGGGATGATGGGAGTTCTGCAGGACGGACGACGGCGGGCTTTCTCAAGGCCCGGGCCACTTCTGACTCTGTACCATGTCGGAGCTAACAAAGACTTTGTTCTGAGTTTGCACAAGCACTCACATGTATGAGAGAAACACGGACACGAGTTCGGGTGAAACATCCACCTGAAACTGCAGCTGCTCGTCGACACCAGCGTGTGACTCCAGACAAAAACCACAGAGTCACATGACCATACGAAATGAAATGATAATGACTGAAATGATAAAGTCACGACTCCAAGCACCGTGTTTAAGCTGCATTACTGATAGGCCACTGTCTGAGCTGTCACTTCCTGCAGGTCAGCTGTGACGGCGGCCTGAATGATGACGTAGCTTCTGTTCGGCCTGAGCTGCACCTGCAGCTACTGTCACCATTTCTCCTATTGATTAGCTTGAAACAACATTCGTGTCCATTTCAACAGGCTGCACCCCTATGGAGGACGACGTGTGTGAGACTGCGGCCGTCGTCATGGCTGCCGCAATCCTGCAAAGGCTAAAAGGCCAGCCTGCAGAGATTTACACTTTGTGCGCCGTTACCTGTTGAACTGAGCTGAACTCTTGAGTGCGATCCTCCTCAGGCTCGCTGTCGGTGATCCTTCGTTGCCCTGGAAACGACAGACGCATTTCTTGGCCGCCTTCGTCACGGGAAGGTCCGGCGTCTCCACTGTGACGCAGCCGGTCTTCAAACGCAGCCTCTGAAGTGGAACAGAGCAAAGAAAAAACTGAGCGTTAGACGTTTTACATTTGTGTTTACGTTCGGTTCGGTTCTTTCTGCTGAGTTTCACAAATATAACACGTGATGCTCCTCTTCACTTACACTGTACTTTACCTATAGCACCTCATACCTCTGCAGCGAGGTCATGGAGGGCACATCCCACCCCCCACCCCCCCACACACACAGTGGAAGTGCTCTCTGAGCAGCAGATTAGACATGATAGCGTGTCCTCGGAGGCGCGGCGCTGAGGAGAAAACATGCTACAGCTGTGTAATGGTCGTCTTCGTCATGAGTAAATCAGGGTGAAGAGGCCTTCAGAGCCCATCTACATGTGGCAGTGCGAGGGTGAAGAGCCCTCAGGGGCGCCCTCTCACCGGAGAACATGTGATGGCGTCCTGTAAAGCACCGGCTCACGGCAGGAAGCATCACAGAGGCTCATTTGAATGAAGACGCTGTAGTAGCTGAGTCGTGTGTTGTGTGGAGCTGCAGATTGTGCACCTGGTGTCCTTGTGAAAAAAACAAACAGAGCCAGGAGAGAAACAGCGTGAAGTGCCCTTCAGGCGGAGAACGACGCTCTCATGATGGAGCGGACTGAGCATTATGGGATGTAATAGAGAGGTGTAGTTTTCTTTCTGTCTCACCGATTGGACGAAGTGCCCTTTGTTTTTTGCCCCTGCCCCTCAGAAGACAGCCTGCATCTGCCCCTGCCATGAGCGGCGCCAACACAGCGAAGGCTTTCTGACACTGTGACACCTCGCAGCCCTTTGAGTCAGCAGCTCAGCCTGAGCTCCACCTGCTGCACGACATCTGAGTTTAAAGCTTTCACAATGAGTCAGTGTCACATTCACAGACGTGATGTTTGTTGTTTATCTGTTGTGTTGTTGTTGTTGTTGTTGTTGTTGTTGTTGTTGTTGGGGCCTTCACACTGGGCTGCATGAGGCTGACTGTGACGCAGTCGTCCTGCAGGCAGCTTCAAGAGGACACGTTGGTGTGTTTGAGCTCGGCTGCAGGAATCTGTGTAGCAAACACTGAGAGGTCTTTACAAAGAGCTTAGTGAGGAAATGCAACTTTCATCCCCCCCCTTTCCTCCCTCCCTCTCTCTCTCTCTCTCTCTCTCTCTCTCTCTCATGCCCACTCTCTCTCTCCGTCTCAGCAGCCAGATCAGAGGCGAGGCAGGGCAGCCGGTTATAAGCCAGTGGCTGATACATATAGAGGAACAGTGGAGGAGGAAATTACAGATGCTATCAACCAAGTTCAAGAACATGCTTCGGTTTTTTTTTTTTTTTCTCCCCCGACTCTCCCTCCTCCCTCGCTCTCTGCCTCTCCCTCCTGACCCCTCCCGTTCCTGCGATTCTTTCTCTCCTCCTTTTCTTCTTCTTCTTCTTCGCACTGCTGCACAAACAGCGGTCAGCAAGGTATGCGACTCTCCATTCACAGCGGCCCACAGGGGGTCCCTCACCTCGGATCAGCCCCGCCGTTCATGGGATTTATAACCGCGCCCCTTCCCCCATTTCTTCCAGCTCGCCCCCCCCTTCACCCCCCCACACACACACAGTCGATGACCATCACCACAGTGCAGTGCGTTTTTGACAATAAACGTCTCTTTAAGTTAATGAACCTAAATAAAATCTTATTTTATGCCAAAACTTTTCAGGCACCTTCACTTCAGACTTTTTTGCTGACGAAGCTGCACCCATTAAAACTTTAATTAATAATAATGTTATAAACCTGTTCATTCCTGTGCTGTGGAGCTCTGGTGTGTCTTTAATGACGCTTTAAATGTGTCTAGATCTTGACTGGAGTCCACCTGTGGTAAACAAGACGAACTGGATAGAGGGGAGGACGGCTCCTGTTCAGAAAGACAGAGTGTTCAGAAAGTTTTCAGACCCACAGCGTTTTCCCACATTTTTCTTTGTTGTAGCCTTAAACAAAAAGGAAATATTACAGTATAAAGGTAGACGTGTGTCTTAAAGCTCCGTACGGTATAAAGGTAGACGTGTGTCTTAAAGCTCCATACGGTATAAAGGTAGACGTGTGTCTTAAAGCTCCATACGGTATAAAGGCAGACGTGCGTCTTAAAGCTCCATACAGTATAAAGGTAGACGTGTGTCTTAAAGCTCCATACAGTATAAAGGTAGACGTGCGTCTTAAAGCTCCATACAGTATAAAGGTAGACGTCCATGTGTAGTGTGATTATAAAGCAGCTCTAGGTTCTATATTAATACTGTGAAAGTATCAAAGCCTCAGTCCACAGAGAAATGCACACAGCCTGTATTCAGACACTGAGCCTTAAAACCAGCCGTCAGGACTTCCTGTCACTTTGTGATGTCACAACAGAGCAGTCACCCAAAGCCCCGCCCACCACCTGGACCCACCATCCAACAACTTTGCAGGTTTTGGTTTCTCTGAGTGTTTTATTCTGAAATCTGCTCTGTTTTTATTGGATCAGTCAGAAAACAGTCAGCCAATCAGAAGAGAGTCTCAGAGCCTCCTCTCTTCTGATTGGCTGACACTGACCTGTTGTTGCTGGAGCAGAGGCTGAGAGAGGAGATGGTTTTGAGATCTTCTCATGGATCAGCCCTTCAAAATAAAACTCTTGAAACGTGTAAAATGTGGGACCTTTAACATTTTGGCTCCTGATGAACTAACTTTGTTACATTATCGCGTCTCTTCACTTTACAAGACAAATACAAAGTGGTTTTATTTCAGTGGAACTTCATCCGTCTCATACGATGATTCATACCTGTCATGATAATGAGATAATTACCCCACCCCGGGGCAGAACTGCTACATGTTCTTACTTTGACCTGACTTTTGGATTTTTTTCTTCTCTAACACACGACCCATAAGAAAAGATAAGTAACAGGTTAAATACTCCGAGAGCTTAACACCCCCAAATCTTCAGATTTAAAACTGGGTCCTTAAAAAGTGGGGACGTGTCCTCGCTGGACTGAGTTCATCTTCTTTATCTTCGCAGGTACGTTCAGTCCTCACAGGTGTAGAGACACACTCACACACACTCCAACACAAATCTCTCTTTTCCCCTCTGTCGTTCTTCTTTGTTTTGTTTTGCAATTCTTCTTGTGGGGGGAGGTGGTGGGGGTGAGGGGGGGGCTGGCACTCCTGTGGCCCTGCAGCTGCATTTCCTTGCCGGTTCTCAAGGGACAAATAAAACCCCATTCTATCTTTGAAGGGAGGGCCGCATTCAGGCTGTTGTGCAGACGCTCAGATGAAACGCAGCGCGGCCACACAATCGTCAGCCGCCCAAAAAAAGGTAATGAATGAGCCTCTGTAAAAACCAAAGCGCCTCCTGCTTCCAGACGTGTCGATCTACACGTCTCCAAACGAAACAGACGCGTGGAAACAACGGAAACTTGTGCAGCAGCAGCAGAGTCGCTCACGAGGCGTCAGGCTAATTACCCTCCATCTAATGAGTCGTCATTGTGTTTCAGAATTAGATTTGCGTTTCTTCCAATTCACGACTAATGATCGTTTTATTCATTATTCTCTGCGACATAATCATTATTCACGGGGGAAATATGTGGACCGTCGACGACACACAGACTGCTGCACCGGCTCTTCTTCTTTCAGCAGTTTTCTGTCGACTAATTTTAGAACATCATTAAATTCGATTAGATAACGATTTGATCTTGATGATGTAACACCTGCTTCGTCCATATTTCACTCCCAGAGTCACATCGCATGGAGAAATTAGTGAGAAAACCTGCCACCGGGGCAGAGCGTGATTGATGTAGAAATTTGTCACTGAGCAGAAAGAGCGATGACCTTGTGACCCTGGTACTCGTCTGCAGGAACGTCACTCAACTGACTGGAGAAAAAGTGATTTTTGGTTACGTCGACAGTAGAAGATGTAAGTCTGACACCGGCTCACGTGTAGAGACTGACACCGTGCACCTGAGCTACACTGACAACATGAAAACTCTAATTTTGCTCATCTACATGAATTGTATAGATAAACAACATTGTGGTTTTGATCAAAAATGACATCATTTCCTGTTTTATTTTGAAATTATTTACTCTTTTCCGTCGTACCTGCTTGATGCCAGCCTCACACCAAAAACAGAAACCTTTGTGCTCACTATCAACTTGTAATATTGAACATGTTTTGTTTTATTTCAACATTAAGATGCAAAGAAAAGCCTGAGTGAAGACACCTCAGCTGATCGAGACGAAGGAAAACTTAAAGGATTTTATTCTGACGTTGGTCGTCTCAGGTGGTCAACTGAGGAACTGCACTCAAGTGTTGGCTTCATTTTTTTTATCCCCAGAGTTTGTCATATGAGTTAAAGCTGGGGTTGGTGTCCTGTTCAGAAACATGTGTTGTTACACTGGGTGAAATGGTCCTTCTACCTTCAGAGTAATCAATACATTATGTATCAGAAAAAGGAACGACAGTAATCAGTCCTCTGTGGCAGCTGCAGGACTGACACAACTCCGACCAATCCACGCTCTTCAGTGTGAAGAGCAAGAACCAATCAGATGCCTTCATTTCTAGTTCTGTCTCCGCCCCCCTCGATCCCTGTCTCCTACGCGTGCGCACAATCTTCAGGTGTCGCTGTTTCCAGAAGAAATCAGCGTACAGAGTTACAGCAGAACGGATTTCATGCTCATTTATGAGAAATGGCTGAGAAAATGCAGCCCCAGTTACTACTTCCAGCGTTACTTGTAACGTTACTTGTAACGGCTCGTCCCGAGAAAAAGGCGAGGAAGAGAAAGGAGGCTGAAAAGGCTGCTAACAAAAAGACTCTGGATAAAGCCAGACGTCAAACCAGAGGAAACATCGGTGTTGCTTTTGTGGAAACAACTGAGGGATTTGAAGTGATGCTGAGGTTGCTCTCTTTCTGTTGGACAGGTAATTATATGCTTTGCTTCGGGGAGGATTTGTTATTTTTATGAAATGTGTAACTTTTGCTAACGTAGCTACTTTTGTAGCTTGTATTAGCCTAATGCTAATATTAGCTTCTCTGTGGGTTTAAAACGATAAATATACTCCTCCTGCCGCTTCTCATTTTTGTGCGGTGCGCGTTCCAGTTTGTGGGGGCGTGGCTTGGACGTACACACTGACAGGAGGGGGAGGAGGGGGGAGGAACTCAGAGGAGGTGCTGTTTTCAAATCTTGCTAGCTCTCCAGGTTTACCAACCCCAGCTTTAAACTCACTGGTAAGTGACCAGAGGAGTTGAATCCAGCTGATGTTAGAAGACATTAGCGCATTGAAGCGTCTTCATCAAGAATCATACGGTGGCCCGGAGAGGTCAACGCACTGCGCCTTAAAAAGACACAGCCATGTAATATTTACATCATAATAAACCAAAACAGACTCACCTTATTGTCAAACACCACTAACAGGCAGCTGGACACACAACTACAAAAGTCAACAGTGGATAAAAACACACCAAACCACGTCCGTCACCTTTTTATGTCCCTGGAAACACTTCTTTTGTAAGTTTCAGCAGCATGTGTTGTCATGTTGTTGGACATGACAACACACATGTTCTGTCTGGACATGTGTTTCCTGAAGTTGCGGTGTGTTGCGCGCCACTGAACACGAGTTACACAAGTGAATTTGCATGAACAAACCACATTATCCTCAATAATAATAAAAAACAACAGGTGGTAAACAAACAGTCAACACAACAATGACCTCATATAGAGAAGCACCTTTATAAACATGTTAAACCCCAGCCATGGCTGCCGGGCTCATTGTCCTATCACTCCTTTTTCTCCAGCGCTGCGGCGATAACAGTGTGTACAAGCCGCTCCCTGCAGCAGACGACCGCCGCCAGCTGCCAACTGACACGCTGCAGCCGCCTGCGCCTGGCTGCAGACCCTGATTGTTTTTCTTCCACAGAGGTAACAGGGGTTATTTAATGTTTGGATGAACCACGCTGCCCGATACAATCACTCTGTGTGTGTGTGTGTGTGTGTGTCATGCTATGCCATGAGCCGGGGTATTTCCACCACTACCAAACCATAAAAGGCCGTATATTACACACTATTTATATCCAATTGCGTGGAACTACATAAACAGTCTTTGGCCGAAGTGTTTTGAAGCCCTTTTTTTTTTTTTTTGCACGACTCGATGTGCCTTTGCAACCCACCCACATGGAGATAAGCTCCATCACAGGCTCTTATCAGTCACTACAGACACTGAGGAAACCCACAGAGATTTTATCCAAGCAGCCACTTGTCTAACACACTCGTACTCTCTCTGTTACTGTCTAGGGGATTTTCAGATGATGTTATATGCTCAAAGAGATAATATAGATATTGATAAGAAGAGCAGCTGTCGGACTGAGTTATTGTGCGTCCCTAGCATTTATTTTTGTTTTTCTCATGTACTTGAGTGAAATAAATAGCGGTTTAAAGTAATAGTAGGCAGCATCGCTGATCAATATTGTCGATTAGAAGCCCATAACCTGCACTGGTGGTAAAGAGACATAGTGTTATTACTGCGTATACCACCATCCTCTCCAGAGACGTCTTCCACAAGGTTGAACTGTGCGTCCTCTGGCCCCTTGAAGACACTTCAAATGAGCCATTCACACACACTCACACACACAGGGCTGCTCGTCGTGACCTTGGCTGAGAGAGAGAGAGAGAGAGAGAGAGCGATCTGGCCAATGTGATGATTACAGGGGACTTTCAGTGACGCCGCTGTATGTCAGCTGAGAGAGGGATTATCATTCATGAAGGTCTAGGACCTCTTCAGCAATGTGTGGCTGCGTCTTTAAACAACATCTCAGAACCTACACCTTTTATCTTTACCTTTGTCCATTTTTATTAAGGGCTTCACATAGAATAAAGGTAGATGTTTGTCTTAAAGCTCCATACGGTATAAAGGTAGACGTGTGTCTTAAAGCTCCATACGGTATAAAGGTAGACGTGCGTCTTAAAGCTCCATACGGTATAAAGGTAGACGTGCGTCTTAAAGCTCCATACGGTATAAAGGTAGACGTGCGTCTTAAAGCTCCATACAGTATAAAGGTAGACGTGCGTCTTAAAGCTCCATACAGTATAAAGGTAGACGTGCGTCTTAAAGCTCCATACGGTATAAAGGTAGACGTGCGTCTTAAAGCTCCATACAGTATAAAGGTAGACGTCCATGTGTAGTGTGATTATAAAGCAGCTCTAGGTTCTATATTAATACTGTGAAAGTATCAAAGCCTCAGTCCACAGAGAAATGCACACAGCCTGTATTCAGACACTGAGCCTTAAAACCAGCCGTCAGGACTTCCTGTCACTTTGTGATGTCACAACAACAGCAGTCACCCAAAGCCCCGCCCTCCAGCACTTACAGGATTTGGTTTCAGAGGCTCAGAGGCTCCTCTCCTCTGATTGGTGGACACCGGCCTGTTGTTACTGGAGCTCCAGAGAGAAGAGATGTAAAACTACACTGAGACGTTTTTTGGACCCTAAAACCACAAATGTATTTTTATATGGATCAACACCTGAACATGACTCACATCAGGCCACTTGAGAGCTTGGCTTAAAGCCATAGTTTGATCCCAGTGCTTAATCAGATCTGATCCAACTTCATCTGCTTCGGTATGAAGCGAGTTAAATGTGAAACAGGAAATACAGGTAAATATAGCTGTGCACGTAACACACGACATGTGAAACCTAAACAACAGGAAACACTGAAAAAGGCTCAGCATCATAAATCATAGTCACGGTGTGATAAAAGGGACACACACACACACACAAGGACACACAGCATGCAGGACGAGCATTAGGACACACACACACACAAACGAGGGGGGGGGGGGGGGGGCTTAGCTCAGAGAATATAGGCAGTTGTGCCAGCCAGCTGTACTTTAGGAATGATTATGTTATCTATTCAGACAGATCTCCTGGGGGAAATATTTGAAACCATAAAACTGCCAGTTCCCCCCTCTGTGTTTATGTGCATGTGTGTGTGTGTGTGTGTGTGTGTGTGTGTGTGTGTGTGTGTGTCTGGACGAGCTTGGTGACATTGCTGAGTGCAATGAGCCGATGGCATCTGAAGGCTATTAGCATGGGGAGAATACATTCCGGAACTGGCTGGCCAATACAAACATTTGGCTCGCCATAATGAGGTGTGACTAGACTGCTCTGTTACCATGGAGACCCTCAACAAGCCGGTGTCGCTCTCTCACCCCTCTCTCTTTCTCTTCCGCTCTTTCTCTCTCTCCCCCCCCCCCCCCTCTCTCTCTCTTCGTCTTATTACTTTACTAACATCCATTTGGCTGGATCTCATTTGCAGGCTGAAATGCACACGGCTCTGAGGTGGTAAAGAGTTTTCCATCCTCATAATCTCTACTTTTCTTATCGTTGATGACCGGTCGCCAAGACAAAAGACAGGACTCTCCTGACAGTGCTCAACTTTGAGGCGAAGTCCAAGAGCATATTGTAAGAAGGCCCAGAGGGTTTGAAGTGCGACCTTACCGACCTTACCTTACCTTGGAGGCTAACAGAGTGCAGAGCGCACCAACAGGACGAGCAGGCACCCACAACAACATCTTTTCTTCCCAGAAACCTCTGGTACACAAAACAACCTCCAAACGTCCCTGTCAGCTTAGTGCTATACAGGTCTCATCGAGGACAATAAGTCTCTGCAGGTGGTCCAGATACAGGTGTGTAATGGTCAATGGGTTGGACAGTGAACCTATCTCCACAAGTGTGACAAAGTACCGGTACAAAAGGTCCGTTCATTCATCTTTGACCAGCTCAGAGCATAGGAACACATGTACAACACAACACCTGGCTGCTTGATGGATACCACCGTGCAGGTAGGTTTTACACCGTAAAGACAAGATGGTGGTGGCAGTCCCACCACCAAACATGGGTTAAACCCAACTGCAACCATTGCAAAAGCCTCACTGTGCATTAACATGGTAACAATGGGACACCTGCCCCCCACAGAGTCGAGTGAGTCTTGTCAGACAACAGGGACTAACAGCCATCTTACTGGACGTGTTGAAGGACTCTTTCCATCTGTGTTGAACATCCAACCGTCCTCTGCAAAACAATAACCTGCTCTTCAAAGATGAGTGCACTAAGAGTCATAAGTGAGGGTCAATGGGTCACTTGAGTGTGTTACCTTACTGTCAGCGCCAGGTTCACTTGCTAACAGACAGAGCTGCTGTGGTGTCCTGCTGCTTACCTTGCAGGAAGGCATTAGCTTGTGGCTAATGTTAGCTTCTGTTTGAAGACCCATGATAAATACATAAATGGACATTAGCACAAGTTACACTCATAGATATTTACCATTTTGACTTGTGGCCAGAATGGGACATAAAATTTTTGACCGTAATGATGATTTGTTTTTGTTGTTGTTTTTTTTATTTATTGATCGTCTCGACTCCGTTTCTTCTTGCCGTCAGCTGTAACTGAACAACCTTCTGCAGACGCGTCTGACGAGACCTGGACAACCCCCCGGCCAGATCAGGCCCACGCCAGCGAAGGTTTTACTCCGTCAGGTACATTCCACCCTCTTGGCCAGTCTTGTGTTTATTTCCAAGGAGGGCTCTCTTTCCCAGGTCTCTCTTGGCCTCAGAGCGAAGGCTCTTGGCTGAGGTCCACGCTGCACAAAGGGCCCGGGCATTCCAGCTGTCTGCCTTTAATCCAGTGTGTCAGCTCATGTTAATGTTGCAGCGTGAAATCTGAGGGTGCAAAGCGGCGTGGAATATCTACAAGAAAAAAAACACCCTAAGAATTCCTCTGGAAAAGGCCACCGAGCATCGAGCCGGCCGGACCGCGGTCTGCTGGCGGTGGAGGCGTTAATGAATGGTGCATATAGCAGCGCTGAGGACGACCGCATGTGTGTGTGTGTGTGTGTCCATAGGTCTCCGAGCTCGCCAGGCAGGTGGTAGGAAAGTAACATTTGGGAGGTATTTCTAACATCCGAGGAGGATGCTGGTGTAATCAAAAGGAAAAGCGAGGAGAAAGAGGACCCCACGGACTAATGTGAGACTAAATCAGCATTTCCGCTCCTCCTCAGGACCCCCGCGGTCCACTCTGACACACAATAGAGGAATGACACGCTTCTGTGGACGGTTAATTATCTTAGACACACACACACACACAGTACACGTGCATGACCGCAGACAATGATGCAGATGAACATATGCATATGGCGCACGATGCACACACACACACACACACACCGCCCCACGCCCTGTCTGTCTCAACACACTCACTTTTTCTGGCTTTATTATCTGGGATATTTGCTGCAGCTCAGCTTGTGTGTGTGTGTGTGTGTGTGTGTGTGTGTTTGTATGAGGGCAAAATCCTCTTTTCTTTTGTTTATTCTATTATAGAGGGGCCATAAGTTTCCTCCATGTGATCCACCCCCTCACATGAAGGTGCCACCCAAGACGTCCTGTCGCTCTGCCAACCTGTGCTCATCGCTGCCATAAGGGCTTTACACAGATTTGGATTTCATCACTTCATAAAGCAGATTTGCAGAGAGACTGTGCTGCTGCTGCTGCTGCTGCTGCTGCTGCTGCTGCTGCTGCTGCTGCTGATGATCTGCTGCTGTATGAACACAGACTCTTCAACGCATTGTTTCCATGAATTCGCAGATTGATCATTGCTTTTGTTTGTTTGTTTGTTTGTTTGTTTTTGTGGCACTGTGATTTATTTCCTGTTGCACATTAAGCCAAAATATAAATATAAGGGAAATGCTTTTCTAATAATAAAAAAAAGAGTCTTATCCAATTTCCTTTATGCAAATATCCTCTCTGTCTCTGCAAACACAATAATTAATCACCGTATTGTCATTTTCTCGTCGGTGCTTTTCTATCTCATCTCCAACTCCACAACAGAGCTTCCAGTGAATCCTCATTTTGCCATCTTATTAACATAATCTCATAAGAGGTATTACATTTGCCAAGGGTCACTGTTGCAGGGGGAGAGAATGAACATGGGTGCCATCAGCTGTACTAATAAAAGGTAAACGAGCGGCACTTACAGAGCACTTTCATATCGACAACACGACACAAACCTCATCCGCCTGCAGACCGTGCTTTTCCATCACTCCCATGATGCTCGAGGACACTTCGACATAGAGGCTGGAGGAGCCAGGACTCGAACCAACGACCCACTGCACCTTACGGTCAGAAGGACAACAGCTGAGTTTATAGAGGCATTAATGAGATGCAATGACTGTAGTGTGTCATGGATTAAAAGGGAGAAGACGAGTCGGACATTTAATCAAACAGCTTCAGGAGTTCACTGCAGTGCCAGGCTGAGGTCACTCTAAACATGAGGAGTATCGGCTGATTGATTGGCGATCAAAACCACTTTTTCCACTCATATCGGTATCGACGAACCACGACTTTGTTTCCCTTTCCTCGAGCTAAAGAACTGAAAAAAAAGGACAGAGACATCAGTTCAAGAGAAGCAGAAGCAGGACATTGTGAGGCTCTTCGCTTCACAGTCTCTCCAGCAGGAGGCCCAGCAAGAGGCGACGCACAGTTTAGAAAGACTGGGGGGGGAGTTAAGCCAATTCTGACAACACAGAGCTGAGCCTGACAAATCTGAAATGTGCTAAAATGGTCACTGTGCAGATTATAAATAAACCCTTTTTAATTTAGGTCAGCGTCACTGCCGGCATCATCCGCTGGATTAACTTTACTCTGTTGCCACCACTGGTGAGAAGGTAAGAAGGGCAACTACTGTCGAGTTACTGCCTCCGACGTTTCGTCCAATCAACAGCGCTGATTTTTTCTAACGAGCCTCACGTCATCGCTGTCGACCTGAGGAGGCGGAGAGAAATCAAACCTGAACATGAACGGACACGATTAACTGTAATTATCCCCGATGTCCAGCGCTAATCAATAACGTATGAACTGTAGCATCTGTATCACAGGCTCAATATCAGACTTCAAACTTTTACCTCACTGATGATTAATTACCCATGATGCATTCACCACTGTCTGGGAGTCATGACCGATAAGACAGAGGGAGGAAAAGGGACTTGAACTGGACGTCTCCCTGCTCGGAGCTTGGTGTCCATCCCGACCGAACAGCTAGCGCCTGTTCATCCAACTGTATTTAGACAAAACATGTCGACTCGTATCTTTGAAACCACACGACCACAAGCAGGATGTAAGTTATATATATGAAACATTTTAAATTAGAGACATAAGCATTATTGATTAAAGCTGGGGTTGGTGTCCTGTTCAGAAACATGTGTTGTTACACTGGGTGAAATGGTCCTTCTACCTTCTGAGTGATCAATACATTACCAATCCACGCTCTTCCGACACTGAGGAGCAAGAACCAATCAGATGCCTTCATGTCTAGTTCTGTCTCCGCCCCCCTCGATCCCTGTCTCCGACGCGTGTGCACAATCTTCACGTGTCGCTGTTGCCGGAAGAAATCAGCGTACAGAGTTACAGCAGAACGGATTTCATGCTCATTTATGAGCAGTGGCTGAGAAAATGCAGCCCCAGTTACTACTTCCAGCGTTACTTGTAACGTTACTTGTAACGGCTCGCCCCGAGAAAAAGGCGAGGAAGAGAAAGGAGGCTGAAAAGGCTGCTAACAAAAAGGCTCTGGATAAAGCCAGACGTCAAACCAGAGGAAACATCGGTGTTGCTTTTGTGGAGACAACTGAGGGATTTGAAGTGATGCTGAGGCTGCTCTCTTTCTGTTGGACAGGTAATTATATGCTTTGCTTCAGGGAGGATTTGTTATGTTTATGAAATGTGTAACTTTTGCTAACGTAGCTACTTTTGTAGCTTGTATTAGCCTAATGCTAATATTAGCTTCTCTGTGGGTTTAAAACGGGTCGGTGACGCTAGTATTGAATAGATTATAGTATATATATATATATATATATATCCTCCTGCCGCTTCTCGTGTGCGGTGCGCGTTCCAGTTTGTGGGGGCGTGGCTTGGACGTACACACTGACAGGAGGGGGAGGAGGGGGGAGGAACTCAGAGGAGGTACTGTTTTCAAATCTTGCTAGCTCTCCAGGATTACCAACCCCAGCTTTAATGCTAGTTAGCATGATATTCCCTCTCTCCTGTTCTGTGACACCGAGCACTCCTCCAATCTGATTGGCCCGTTACCCAAATATACCATAACCGCCCACGCCGCTGACATAGGTCATAGGCAACAAACACACAGCCTGTTAGCCTTGCTATCGCTGTCTCATATCGTGTCTCTAATTTGCATGATGGCACTGAAGATGCAAAGAAAGCGCCGATCGAGTTGTCGCACCTCTCCTGGTTGACGGCACAGCGTCAATGAAGCCGTTATCATATTCTCATTGGACTTATCTGTTCATTACGCCGCTGTCTGGCTGTATTGTCGGAGCAGATGCTGGAGGGTTCGGGGACGTATTCCTTTATAAGCCATTAAATAGCGATGATGGAGCGATGGCCTCCTGAATATGGAGGAGCTGCAGGTGTTGCGGGAAGCCTGGCGGGCTGATTAAAAGCTTTATCTACAGGTGTGGAACCAGCAGAGGCTGAGCACCGCTCTATTTTCTGTTTGTGAAGACCAGGGCCGCTTTTGTTTTTCCTCCTCCTCCTTCTTCTTCTTCTTCTTCTTCTTCTGCAGAAGCCACAGGGTGAGGTTCTCATTATCACACCAGTGTCATCTTTCTCTGTTTTCATCGAAAAGCCAGATCACACCTCTCGGGGATAGACGGAGGAAGACACACACACACACACACACTATCAGAGTGCTCCTATCTTGCACTAGTTCATAGGCTATTATCAGACAGAGCCTTTGTTTGTTTGTGTGCGTGGTTCAGCGCGGTCAGGGCAGGTGTCCTGCACCGTGTAATGCACACTTCCTGACTGTCATCATCTCAACCTGACTCGTTCGACAGGTTGGTCACGAAAGCAGAGCTCAATCGGCCGCGATTGCGGAGGAGAGGGGGGGGGGGGGGGTTGCATTTCACCACACAATTGTTTTATTTGAAATGTAACCGTGACCTCATTCCAGACCCCTGAATCACCCGCCCACTTTTTAAATTCAGTCCAGTGATTCAGAGACGAGGCGGCCGTCGCCCTCGTCACCAGCCTCGTCTCAGGCCGGAGCACGCGGCTGAGCCAATCAGAGCGCCCGTAGGTGGGACCGAGGTCTGTGATGAGGTGTCGTCAAGCAGAACCAGTCGACTCAGAAAACACCCTGAACACACACACACACACACACACAGACACACACAGAGGCACAGCACGTGAGGAGATCAGATTGACCTGTTCGATATCTGCTCCAGATTTATTGATCACTGATCATTATTCCCTCAGTGAAATCCACTGGATTCTTGGATTATACTGGAAATAATCTCCATGCAGTGTTTGTGCTGAGCTCTCCTGATAATCTCTGATTATTTCAGATGTGGATTTTACATCGTTATGATTTCCTTAAACGCTCTTTCTGTGTTTTTATCCTGATTCTGATCCTGTGTTTCATTTGCAAGACTCTTCTTCTTTGCTCCACGTGAACACATCTGATGCACGATCTGAGAGCACATCAGATTATAATCCAGATTACTGTGTTGCTGTGGTGTTGATGCTGTCATTTGGATCTCACACCTGATTCTTAAAGGCAACAGCTTTTAGTTTCACTCCTAAGATCTAAAGCCTCTTTGAACACTCAGACATAAAACAGCCAATCACTGGCATCATTTGCTCCGAGCATGCTGCATGCTGATTGGCTGACGGACCCTGATGAGATTTACTCATTTACTCCTTAGGTTTTCAAATTTAGTATCGAACTACCATACATAAAAAAAAAACAACGTCGGACACCCCGGCCTCAGCAGCAGTATTATCCCCCTCATGCCAAACATGTCCCCCTGATGAAGGTTAACGACTTTACTGTTGTATAGCAGCATTAGATTAGATTAGATTAGTTGCATTAGATTAGACTGTGCAGAGTCTCCTCTCTTTTACCTAACCCCATCACCTGACACACAAAAAGAAAGAAACTTCAACATGAAACACATCAGCCAAACCTCAGAGGACGACGTGGATAGATGAGAGGTGAGAGAAGAGAAACACCAGTCCACCTCCAGCCCAACACATCTTGGGATACAAACAGTGAAGCACCAGGTCGTCCAACATGGACGTCACTCCTGGAGGACCAACTCTGCAACTCGATGCGACACAAACTGTGGCATGCTACAGCGTGGTAAACAATGACGTGGGACAGAGCCTGGACATTTCATTCAGTGGTAATGAAGAGAGAGGAGATGGAGCACGCTGCAGACAAGCGGCTGTTGTCACGCTGAGTGATGGAGCGGTAATGGAACGGCCATTTAGCCTGATGATCAGACTAATGCAACCAATTAAGTTTGTCATGGCAAAGCGCCAGAGTTTCCCAGGTCTTTGTAACCATGGCAGCTAAAGGCTTCCTCACGCTCTCTGCGCTTTTTGTATTAAATATTATATTTATTATGATTTTTTTCCTTTTTTTTATTGCCATATTCAATATTCAGCCGTGTGATGCCTCTTTTACACAACCCTGATACTCTCACTTGCAGATCTGATGTTTCTTTTTAAATGCATGAGTAAACAGAAAACACATTTCCAAAATAAGAACCAATGAAAGTATGACCTCAGCCCTGCATCCACACACACACACAGAGAGAGAGAGAGAGAGAGAGAGAGAGAGGGTCGCCCTGTATTCACTCATGTTTTGGTTTCCTTTCCTCGCGTCCATGTTTGAAGTCCAACTCGACTGAACTTCTTTCAAGTTCGTTCCCCGCTCCGCCTCTCGTGTGTCGTGGAGGTTGAGGGAACAGAGTCGGATCTTGAGGCCTGCTGCCTATCTGGGCCTCTCATCTACACCCTAGATGCCGAATCCAATGCAATGCAAGCCAACCTGCTCTAAACAAGGAAAAAAAAAAAAAAAAAGGAGGAGGAGGAGGAGGAGGAGGAGAGGAGGTAGAGGGAATGGGAGGGAGAGAAAGAGAGCCAGATAGGACAAAGCTGGGAGTGGGGAGAAACTGAACACAGTGTCTGTTGTGTGTATGAAGGAAAGGACTTGGCACAAACACTGGCCGGTCTGTAAGAGTATCCTGTGCTGCTCCCTGCTCCATGCCTGTCTCCTCAATACTGTCTTTGTCCTCCCACTGTGCACAGTGACACTGAGAATCCACACACAGCAACACCTGGCCCCTGTAACGCTTAAACACAAGGGGGGGGGGGGGGCAGGACGGAGCAGTGGGACAATGTGGTGGGACAACACTGGACAGGTCAGGACAGGACAGGCTCGGACAAATACAGGAGACTGTCCCTCAACGGCAGCTCTGATTATTTCTCCCAATGCTTGTGATCACAGTTTCCCACCTAGCACCCCCTTGTGGTCATGTGGCACATGAACGGTGTCAATCAAACTTGAAGTGTGACATAAAACCTGTAAAGGACGTGTCTCACACTGGACATTTACTGGTACAGTTTGGTTTACTGAGCTTCAACACGTCGTTTTTAGTTTGATGTATTGATAACGAGCACAAGTTTACTGGTTTATACATTACTGCGGAAAAACAGTGAACCCAGGATGGTGCCCTGTGGTACTCCACATGTTGTTAAAGTTACATGCTCACTTCCTCCTTTTGTCTCATCTGTCCTCTTCACTTTTATACTGTATACTCCTGTAGATTTGCAATTGCTGCCCCCCCCCCGAAAGTATGTATTGAATCCTGGTGCCACTTGGACAGTGTAAACACTTAGGTCACATGGTTTATTACCTTATCAAGGTGATATGAAAAAACTTAACTAACTTCCATTAGGAGCGAAGTCTCCCAACACACGTTGAGTCCAATACTCACTGTCATGTGTTGCTCCATTTTGGTTCTATTTGGCTTTTTAACCATAATATTAATGATAATACAACAGATTTCTGCAGCTTTCTCAGCTCACCTGTCTGATGTGGGATTCATCATGTACTTTTTAACCATGTGTATATTTGTGTAGTTTTATCTGTCATCTGTCTCGAGACGAGAGCTGGGACACAGGGTCGGAGGCTCTGACCTTACAAGGTATGTTTTCGGGCCAAGAGACGCCAGGTGAAAGGCAAAGACCCTCCGTTCTACCTGTAACAAGTCAGTTAACCATCACAATGACTCACTGTAGCGTAGTTCCTCTTTATAAATATTGATCAGTGCAACTTGAATATTGAGGGGAAATCCCGCTCTGCCGAGACATCATGGACCAAATCCAAAAATCACAAGTCAATAGAAGAATAGAAGAAGAAGAAGAGAAGAGAAACCGTTATCATCTCCGTGTTTGTGTTTTGTGTTCAGCACCTGTCAGCTGTTTAATGTTCGCACCAACAGTCACGGATCAAGTTGCCCCAAACCGTCGGCCTCATTGCAAACAGGCCTCCACTTCCCGCCTTGTTGTGCCTTGGCAGCCATCTTGTGTCAGTTTCCAGTGTGGAAGCACAGGAGGGGTTTTTCTTTTTTGTTCTGAATGAGGAAGAAACAGGTTCCTGCCACCACAACAGAGAGAGAGAGAGAGAGAGAGAGACAGAGAGTGGAGGAAAAGGAAGGCTGCAGCAGTGTGTGTGTGTGTGTGTGTGAGAGAGAGAGAGAGAGAGAGAGGGATTGCAAGGGGGCAGTGTAATAGAGAGTTGGTGGCAGGCGGTGTTTTTCTTTTAGCAACCTGATCTGAGCCCGGAGTGGAGCAGGACGAGATAAAAGCAGAAAGGAGCGTTGTCCGAAGCCAGCTACAGGAAAAGGACGATTAGAACAGAGCCGGGTATCAGGTATGCAGGCCAGCAGTCCCAGCCAATCACACGCCGGGTACATTAGGCCAGACGGCAGCTTGACTCCACTGCACTAAACCCACCACCACCACCACCCCTCTCACCTCCCTCCCCCCTCTCTCTCACCCTCTCCATTCCTCAGCCCTACTCTCACAGCTCCATATAGTCACATTACTGTGTGATGGCGAATCAACGGATCAGTTAATGCGTGCAAACCGTGGTGATTAGGTTAACGTATCTAAAAGCTGCACAAATCAATATTTTTATATTAACAAGTGGATCGGACGACAACCTGCTGAGCAGCAGCAGCAGCAGCAGCAGCAGCAGCAGCAGCAGCAGGTACAGGGAGTTAGCAGCTAGCTGGTGGAGCACTGTGGGGCATTAAGTGCAGTGGTGACCAGGGCCCACTGGTGGGCTGCAAAGGTATCGCACGCAGGCTGACAAATCAATGTCAATGTGGGTGAAAACGTGCGATTGTAAAATAATAACACTGACAAAAAGCATGTTATTACTGGATGGACTGCATCACACCATGTCGGATTGATTGTGCCCTCATTGATCACATCCATGGCCCAAACTGCAGGATCTTGAATCACAGCAGCTTTGCAACAGGAAGAGACACAGACAGGTGAATCAACAGCTTCATGTTTCTCCTGGACCACGAGTTGATAACGTTTGGAAACAGCTGATGTAAAAGCTAATCTTAAATATATTATAAGATTATCGGTTGTCCGATTGATCAGTATGGTTGATGAGCTACTGTTGCCTGCTCAAGTATCGGCACCAGTTGCACCAGGCTGCATCATGTTGTTGCCCCAGATCTCAGACACAGGGGATGTCAGGGTCATAACTGTGCCTCATTTATATCTTATTTTCTAACAGTAGCATCTGTCTGATAAATATTAAGTTATTATATTGACCGCAGCCAGTCGACCTCTCGTTCGTCTGCTGGATGGTCAGTGTGGTCCTCACAGCTTGTTGCACACACTGCCCCCGGTGGCCAAACACAGAAGTGAGATGAAACCACATCAGATCTGATGAGAGCAACATCTGAGAACATTTAAAATGTGTAAAACATGTCCCTCTGCACACGGCAACTCTGGTGGTGGTGTCTGACCCGCACACTGTCAGATGTTACCTCCACATCTGGACCTCTTCTGGTGCACACACACACACACAGAAAAGCCATCAGCCAATACCACAGGATCCCAGCTGCGTGTGGACAAGTGCATGGACATCAAACGTGACGTCCAGGATGGACACAATTTCTTGGGCTGCTGCTCCTTCTCTCCTCTCGACTGCCTTATTTTTTCATTACACTCCTTGTTCTTTATTTATTCATCCCTCTGTTTTCTCTCCATCCCACCAACCCAATCAGAGCACGGCAGGGGCTGCTCCCTCACCTACATACATGCGGCTGGTGGAGCCTGCAGTAGGTGACGGGTGTGTTTTGTTACCAAACACAGACGGAGCAATTTCCCTTCTAATTAATGACATTTCAATTTTAATTAGCGGCTCAATGCAGTGTTTTCAGAGACGGAAATAATACGGAGAAGTTCCAAGGACAATGCTCATGCTAACACACACACACACACACACACACACACACACACACACACACAGGAAACGAAACACAGAAATGACTGCAGAGTAGCTGTGATGTTTGAGTTTACCTGTCTTCACTTTACCAAACTAAAAGCCTAAAGGATTAAAATGAATGTAATTATAATTATCTATATCCAAGATCGGGTGTGTCAGCCAATCAGGAGAGAGGAGGCTTCTGATTGGATGACTGTTCTTCTAGGTGGTCCAATAAAATCAGAGCAGATTTCAGAATAAAACACTCAGAGCAACCAAATCCTGCAAGTGTTGGGTGGATGGTGGGTCCAGGTGAGGGGCGGGGCTTTGGATGACTGCTTTGTTGTGACATCACAAAGTGACAGGAAGTCCTGACGGCTGGTTTTAAGGCTCAGTCTCTGAATACAGGCCGCATTAATACTGTCTGGTGCTTTTAAATACATTATATAAAGTTCTGTATATGTGAAAGGAAACAAGATGCAAGAGTGGTGAAGTCACATGACCTTGGAAGAAGAAGAAGAAGAAGAAGAAGAACAACAACAACAACAACAACAAGACAAAGAACAAGAACTTTTTCGACCTCTAAACTTTTTCCTCGCTCCGTGCACCTTTGGGAAGCAGGTGAAGTTTTGCCAAAAACATCTACATCAAAGCCGAGGTTGAAAGTTCATTCTTGACCTTGGAAAAAAAAAATCAGATGTCAAAAGAGTTGGATCACAAGATCCATTTAGAAGCTGTTCTGGTGCTTTTGATGCTATTATTCAACTTTTTTTTTCTTATCAATTACTGTCTCTAAGATCAAGAGTGAACTTTCAGCCTGAACTTTTAAGCCAGCATGAATGAGAAAGGTCCTTAAGGCGCTTTAAGGCCTTAAGCTCCATCTGTTGAGGAAGATATGATCAAATGATACGATCGACAGGTCCAGAAATGCATTAAACATGTTTTCATGCCACATGGTAACTGCACCATTGGATGTACGGCTCAAACAAAGAGACCGCTCCACATGAGACTGAGCTGAAGAGAGGCCTCTCCAAACCAAGTCGCTCCAGCTGCATTAGTCAGATGAGCTTTTATAAGATATGTCAAACATGCCCAGTTGTTTGAACCGACCTGTGGGGGAGGACTGCCATCCTCCCCCTTCACCTACAACATCTGCTATGGTAGGAAAAGAGCTGCCATGACGTAATGAATGTAATGTTTGAGTTCAAAGTATGTTTTGTCCAAGAATTATGGTAAAAATACGTTGGAAAATCCTGTCGTCGCAGCCTCCTACCAACCTCCGGCCTGAGGTCACACAGCTGAGTCTGCGGGCTACATGAAGTCAAGTAGGTTTTGATGATATTATGTGGTAAAATTATCGCCGTCACTTATTCATAATCGAGTCGGAGCAGACGCACGATAATAATCTACCGGTTACTGTCACTTTGTAAAATTCCTCAAGTGTCTCGATCAGCTGGACGGCCCTCGGTTTATCAATAAACAACATCAACGAGGTTATCATGGCCCATAAGTTTAACACCACATGTCCATTTTCAGCGCTGATATCACGTGACAGCACATTTCATCGAGGTGTTTTCTTATTGCTCTGGTGTGCATGAGTGTGTGTATGTGTGTGTTTAGGGGGGGGCACATCTGAGGGTCCTGCCGCCACACGTCTTTATAAAAATCCCACAGGAAACACTGTAATATGTAAATGCAAATGTCTGCCCCTTTGCAACCCTAGAGTAAGTGATAGATGGAAACTAACACACTAAAACACTATAAAGGCAGACGTGTGTCTTAAAGCTCCATACGGTATAAAGGCAGACGTGCGTCTTAAAGCTCCATACGGTATAAAGGTAGACGTGTGTCTTAAAGCTCCATACAGTATAAAGGTAGACGTGTGTCTTAAAGCTCCATACGGTATAAAGGTAGACGTGCGTCTTAAAGCTCCATACAGTATAAAGGTAGACGTCCATGTGTAGTGTGATTATAAAGCAGCTCTAGGTTCTATATTAATACAGTGAAAGTATCAAAGCCTCAGTCCACAGAGAAATGCACACAGCCTGTATTCAGACACTGAGCCTTAAAACCAGCCGTCAGGACTTCCTGTCACTTTGTGATGTCACAACAAAGCAGGACCCCTCACCACCTGGACCCACCATCCAACACTTTGCAGGATTTGGTTTCAAGACTAGAGCTCCACAGAGAGAAGCAGAGAGAGACGGACATGTAGGTGACACACACTGATCAATGGGATCTTTAAACCCATGTCCTCCATCGGCACCTTCCCACCAACCTGAGACAATTACTGACCTGAAGCCGCACCACCGCAGCCCCTGCAGCTTTGGCTTTTCATGGCAACACGGATGAGTGGTCGTTTTTGAATTTCAAACCTACCGCACCGTGATCAACTTAGAGGCACTAACGGTAAAAAAAAAAAAACAAACTCCAGCGTGGCTGGTGTGTGACAGTAAGTTCATCGAGGTTAAAAAACAAATCAACAAACATTTCACTGAAATGCAAAAATCAATTTGGTCCTGACTGGAAAACGTGGAAAAAAAACAAACCTGCAGCACAAAAAAACAGTTCAATTTGACACAAATTGTCCTCTACAGGCTTGTCATCTTTACAGAAATGCAGAAATATGCAGAGTGTGTTACTGTGTGTGTGTGTGTGTGTGTGTGTGTGTGTGTGTGTGTGTGTGTGTGTTCGCGTCTGCCTGTCTGACCGTGTTGTGTTCCAGTAATGACATCGGAAGCTGGCAGGGCTTCATGTCTCCCAGGCTGCATTCAGAGGGACCAGCCAGCCTCCCCCAGACTTGGGGTAAAATGGACCGAGCCACTGAATCGGCAAACAGAAAAAGCAGGAGAAAAGGGGTGGAAGGCGGGTGGGGAGGGGGGGGGGTGCAGGGGGGGTGCAATGAGAAAGGGAAGGATGGTGAGGGGATGAAATGAAGGAAGGAAAAAACAGAGATGAGCACAGCCAGAAATTGACAAGTAAGGGCAGGGAGTTGAGGGGGGGGTGGGGGGTTGGGGGGGGGGGCACAAATTGAGAACAAATTGTGTCTTGGGTGGCGGCAGAGTGAGTGAGGAAACCAGAGGAGGGTGTGGAGGTGGAAGACAAGGGGACGGAGGCTGAGGAGCAGTGGGGAAGATGGAAGGAGCCCAGAGGAGGACACTTGGCTGACTTTCAGGTATGCAGAGGGCCGGGGGTCTGAGTGCGCGGGGGGGGGGGGGGGGGGGGGTAAAGCGGGAGACAGAGAGGCGGGGGAACCGAGTGGACAGTTGGGCCGGCGCTAGATTTGGCTGGTACGACCGAGAGATGGCGGGGATCCTGCCCGGACCAGCTAAACAGTCTGTTATGTTTTCATTAAGCACATGAGATGGAGGGCGAGGCGGGGGGGCGAGGGGGGGGGGGGAGGGGGGGCGGCAGGCGCAGAGTGTCTAAAATTAAATGGATGAGGCTTCATCACTGGGGAGAAGTTCCCTCATTACACAGACAAACACACACAATGAGAGCTCACACCGACGGAGCCATTGTTCTGGAGGTCACATGACCCTGCGAAGCATCCGCAGCATCCTGCAGCAGCAGCAGCACATGAATGAACGAATAATCCGACTTAACGCATCAGACGGCCCCGCCCACTAGCTCCGCCCCCCCACCCCAACTCGCAGGTGACATCACGAGTAAAGTTTGTCATCAGTGCAGGTCTCCTGGACGCTATATCTCAGTAACGTCTCGAAGCAGCACCTCACTTGGCCTCCAGGCTGAACCACTGTGTCTCAGTGGTCAAGGGCGAGAGGTCAAAGGTCAAGGTCACTGTAACCTCCTGTTTTACAGTTTTAAAAAAGATGAAGTAGGTAATTTTTGATATAGATGATTGTTTCCCTGGTTGTCTGGATTTTTCCGATCACTTTCACACCACACGTGCGGCCGACAGCGAACCCATTCATCGTGTATGTGCTACCGCGGCGCAAGAGCGCTGAGATGGGCGTCTGCCGCCGTTGCACGCTATGACGACATCTCGGCACGTCCAATCGGAGAGAATGTAGTGGAAGATTGGCGGTTTGCAGAATGACAACAAACGGCCAGGCTGCCTGAAGTCACCTGTCAGCTCGGACCAACTCTCCCCAACAGGCTGTCAAACTGCTCCCTGCTCAGCCTGAGGTACACCTGGGAGCGGTCGTCATGGTGATCCAGCTCCTGGCGAACATATGCTCCCCTGAATCCTGTGTGCCTTGCTCTGCGCCCTACCCCGCGGTGGCGCACGGCACAAACCGCGCTCGGTGTGAAGCGGTCATTATTGACAGATTACGTAAGAAGGTTTCACATGGTTTGAACAGACCAGTCCCACAGAGAGCTGGACGAGGTCAGAGGTCAAGTCGGCCAGGTGAGGTTGTCCTCTGTGTTTTCAGGTGTTGATCAGCGTTTGCTTGCTGCAGGGGAAGTCATCCCACTCATCCCACTGCGTGCTCACTCCTCCGTGATGTTCGGTGAAACTGCCATCAGTAAGATTTACAGCATGAGCTGAGGGGATGTTGCAGTGGCAGTTAATATGTGGGATTGATCGCAGGAAGCTGTGTAATGCTCTGTAGACAGAAGAGCCCTGGAGTTAGTGAGCCAGTGAGACACAGAGAGAGAGAGAGACAACTCAGACGGCTCAGGTAACTGTGACAGAGCTGTGAACTCTCATTTCAGGTGTCTGAGCTTCTCTGTCTGGGGACGATGATGATGATGATGATGAGGAGGAGGAGGACTACGGCTGCATGATATATCATCTGAGCGTCGCCATCGTAACATGTGCAAGTTGCAGTATTTGTGTTTGCGTCACACACACACACACACACCCCCAGCTAGCCCTGGTACACACCAAAGCTCAGTAACGTGGGACGAGCATTAAAAAAAAAAACACAACAACAACTGCATCACAAAAATAAAATCAAAGGAAAACAAAGGCACATCATTTGCAAACAATAAAAACACAACCTCATAAAAACAGGACTAATGACAACTCTCAGCAGACTCCACATGAACCCTGGAGGAGCTCAGACTCAGTGACCGCGTCCTCAGGTCGGCAGAGATGGATCCGACGGAGCCGGGACTGCAGCCTGCGGCGCCAACAGGTGTCCTGATTGCCTCAACACCGTCACTGCGGTGAATTACAGGAGCGGCCAGACCACCTGCCCCAGAAACGTCAGCTCCGCCTGGATGCACCATCAGCGCTGGATGGATGGATGGATGGATGGATGGATCACTGGGGGTTTTTCAACAGCAGCAACAAGACAACATTCTGATGACGTCTCAATAACCTGCTCACCTGTGCCTCACCTGGTCCTCTCTGGTCACAGGACACTCTGACCAACACTGAGACACTCATTCATTCATTCGACCTTTAGTTTACATACAGAAACACAATCAAATCATATAAGTGCCAACAAGTAATACAGCAATAAAAGCCATAAAGAGCATCAGCGATGAATAAATATATTGACAGATCAGGAAGTGCAGTGAGTTGTGCGTCTGCTTCACCTGGCACCTGCACAGTCCAATTACTTCCCCTCGCCTGATAAGAGCCACATTAAAATGAAGCAGTGAAGTAGTTCAAGGGTGTAAAAGACCAATAAGAGCTTTATAAATAAATAAAACCAGAGAGAGACACAGAGATTGAACCAACGCTGGAACAGAAGCTGCAGCGGCGTGTGTTGCAACTCTCTGTGTTACAGCAGAGCGATGAACTGAACTCAGGGGCTTCAGAGGGTTTTGCATGTGTAAGATCTGATCAGGTTGTCTCACGGACCTCTGAGACCACGTGACGCTGCACAGTCACAGTCGATGGTGTTCGAACAAGGCTGGACAAGACTTCACAGAGTATGTGGGACAAGATATTGTCAAACGCAACAGAAAGAACCAACACGTCTCCGTGGACTCCCCTGAGGACTGCAACTGTGAGACAGACGCCTGTACAACTGCAGGAGGCTCCGGGTTTCACCACTTCTCTGATGTTTGTCAGCTCTCGAAGCCTCCGACCTCTCTGATGTGTTTACGTCATTCGAAATCATTTTACTGATGGATGTTTGCAATTTACACATTTCATATTGTACGATTTAAAAAGCCAGTGAACTCAACGAGCACTGCGCACACACGGGGGTTTGGCAAAAACTTACAAGAGCATTTCTGAATATATCCGAAACAGCTTAAGTGTGAGATGAAGATTCAGGCGACGGTTTTGCATCTCTGAAGAAAGATCGACTTCATGACACCTCGGTGAACTGCCGGAGGGCGTCAGAGCGGCTGTGAGCATCTGTGAGAGTCGACATAAAGTTCACATTGAAAGTGATGAAACCTCAACAAGTCAGAAACTGCAGATCAACAAAATTCGTGTTTAAAAAGCAGCCAGCTTGTAATCTCCGGTAAAGATGATTTTCCTGGAGTATTTGATGCACCACTTTGTGGACTTGTTACTAACTTTGTGACTTACTGGAGTCACACACACACACACACACAAAATGAGGTCTGAGCCTTCACAGTGTTACATGCAGTTGCTCACATCTGATAAATGCCTTTAATCCACTGATAAACAATTATCGTAATAACTTGTTTCGCCGCTTAATGACATTTCTGTGTGCTTAATGATGATCTGAACAGAGTAATTGGCGATTCTGCTGCTGAGTGATTCTTTGATTGCAATTTTAATTGATTGGAAAGTTTTTATTCTTTTGATTGATTTGGAGCTTTGATAACTTTTCAGTCATGACTGACTGCTAATTCTTCTTTAACTGCTGAAGAGGGTCGCAGACGACACGACGTCTGGGACTGAACCTGAATCTACCTCCCACATCTTACATTTTCTTATCAGTATTGACAGAAAATATTGTAAATAATCACTTTGGACCCCAACTGAGAGACGACCCGGTCTGTAATTTCTTTATTCACCTGCATCACTCCATGAAGACATGATATCTAAAACATATGGAGGTCAGATCAAATATATATATATATATCTTTACTGAATACTGCGTTTTTGAAAAGTATGTTATCATATGAATACCTTAAATTACAAGAAAAATGTACGGTACAGGTAATTTAAGGTACATAATTAGTAAGATGCCTGCTCTTTGAAACTGGTTAACTTTATTTAACTGGGAAGTTTCCATGCTATCATTAATGCTAGTTAGCCTAGACTGGCTATATACAGGTGGCTAAGCTAACAGAGGCTCTGTTATGTTATCCCAGAGTCAGAACCGGTATCAAAACTTTAGATAGTTCACTGTAGCTTCAAAAGTGTCGCACACACCCCAACAACACAACACGGGAGACACACTTTAACCGATTTAACCAAACAACCACCATTTGCACTCTTAGCATCTGCCTAAGAAACGGTCTCCAAGCAACATGGAGGAACACCAACGAACGACAGAGACCGGCCGATGTCCGCCATGTTGGATCTCAGCACCGCTGATAACACACACCACGTACAATGAAGCTATTCGCGCCATACGCAACTGGTCGCTGGAGGCCACGTTTAGTCTCGTGCTTAAGCAGCCGAGAAACACACAAGGACGTTCGTTAAAGTTATGTTTGCACTCACAAGCTAAATGTCGTTAGCTCGGACAGTTTCTTAACAACAAGCCCGTTCAATTCATTTAACAATAACCACAAGCACAACAGTTCAGTTATGGTTCATATTTAACTGCGTCATAAAGCAGCCAACATGGCGGCGGTGGCTTCTTCTTACCTTCTGACACTTTGTGATGTCCGACTCTCTCTGCCTTTTCTTTCCTCCATTGTTTATATTCCTTTAATCCACGAGGGTCCACAGATAAAATTTTTAAAAAAAGTAAAATAGTATTTTCCAAAAAGTATTCCGAGCTGTATGAACTACCTGTCAATCACCGACAACTGACTCTTCTTCTTCTGCTTCTTTTATTACTGCGTGTTTCCCGGCGGTTCGCAAACCAGCTGTGGAGGTGAACAGCGCCACCTGCTGTGCCTCGGTCATAGCTAGTCATAGCTAGCTAGCTACATAGCTAGCTAGATAGTTAGTAAGATTAGATTAGATGGATGGATGGATGGATAGATAGATAGATAGAATTTTCTTCTTCTGTTTTGTAGCAGTTAGCAAACAGCTGCTAAGTCCAATCTTTTCCAACTCTTTCTACATTTGAGAACCTGCCTTTCTTTCTGATACTGTGAAGAATAAATGATTACATGTGAACTTGGGGTGATGGGATATGGGCCAGGGAAGAAGCCATTACAATATGGTTCAGATCCAAATCATTATTGTAAAGTTAAACTTTCTTCTGGTTTTCAGCTTCGTGTTTGCCCAGGCACATGTGTGGATTTTAGAATAAAGCATGTGCACACATAAATTGATCTGTCTGTAATTAGACCAAAAAAGTAAAGTGTGGTTACTCAGTGTACATGAGCCTCCAAGAACAAACTAGCAGTCCGGGGCTGTTTATTGTATTTTTCTCCTGTGAAGTGAATTCCCTCACTGTTGGCCTGGGGGTGTTTCTCCACCCAGAGCAGCTCTGCCCTTGAAAAATGCCTCTAAAAACTAAACATGGGATCGACCACAGAACCTGCAGCTTGTAATTTCGCTGGCGATTTGTTGAAAAGAAAATCTACTGTAGGTGCTTCTGTGTCTTTTCCTTCCTTCCTTCCTTCCTTCCTTCCTTGTTTCGACCATAATCATTCCACAGTGTGAAATAATTTATGGATCACAGGAGGAACACGTCGACCCACCACATCCACTCGGCTCATATTCTTAACCCTTCTTTTTCTAAATCCCTCCTCTAAATCATGCTGCTTCCTCTCTCGGCCCTTTGTTTGTTTAATTCTGTCTGTGACATCCATCCCACACACAGCACAACATCAGACTGATCAATCAACAGGCTGCTTCATACTGGCTGTCATTGTCAGCGCCATCCCAGAGTCAAGGAACACACTGACAACCTCTGTTTGCATCCTTTCTCCGCTTTCTCTGGGCCTTGAACGGGCCATATAGTCCTCTCTTTGTCCTCCCCGCCCGTATTGATGGAATCTGAAAGTAAGCAGATTTGCAACGGATATTAACAGTAGGCTTGCAGAACAATGGCACAAGGTTGAGAACAAATGTGCCCTTTATGTCCAGTGGGGGCCTTGTTCCAAGAATGGAGGGGAGGAGGGGTGTGTTCTCACACTGTGGATGGAAATGTCTTCTCAGTCTCACACACACAAATCGAAGTCAGACATCACCGTGCAGCACTGTACAGGAGGGTATCATACACACAAACACATATCACACACACACACACACACACACACACCCCGCTCCTCCAAACAAGCAGCTGGGGAGTCTGCGGCGAAACATCCATATCCTCAGCTCACTGCCATTAACGGAGGTGTTCCTCCTCCCTTAATGGCTCCATCCTTCCACCCCTCTGACAGCATCATGGGGAGTGTTATTGGTGGGAGCTGCAGGGAGTCTCCAGCCGGCAGTAACGCCTGCAACACCTCAGTGGGGTCAAAGGAAAGTTTGCTCTGACATGCATTTATAAGGTTTTCTTCAGTATACTGTTGTTAACCAATCGGCAGCGTTTCTCTGGAAGTTTGTGAAGCATCTTCTTAAGGAAACGACAAAAGCTTCCAGGTGGTGATTGATCTGATGTGGCCTGATGATTCACACAGTTGTTGTATTTGGCTTTTATGGATTGTTTGTCATGTTGTTGTTGTTGTTTTTATCATCATTACTGTTTATTTATGTTATTTAGTGATGCGTTGACTGTACACTGCACTATAATGTTAATGGGAAATAAACTTGAACTTGAACTTTCACCATCAGGAGGTTAGCGCCTTTACGTTTCATCCTTTAAAGATAAACATCTATATCTGGTGACTCCAAGTGGTCGTGTCTAAAAAGAGACAGCAGCAGCAGCAGCAGCAGCAGCAGCGTTCAGGATAAAGAGATTATTATTATTATTATATATCAACTGTGCAACATCCCTGATCTGTTCTTCTTTTTCAACACATTCAAACATCCAATTGTACTTAAATTATTATATTATTATTTAATACTTAACTTTACATTACAGTTTTTCTTGTATTTATCTTTTCTTATCTTATTTAAAGGAGACATATTTTGACCTTTTCCACAAATTAAAACAGTTCCCAGGTGTCTTAAAGACGTGTCTGTGACCTGCTTCAGTCAAAACACCCCAACGATTAAACATCACAGCTCTTTTCATCTGCTCAAAACAGCCCTGTTCAGAACGGTGTGTTTCAGTGTCCTGTCCCTTTAAATGCAAATGAACCACTGCTAGCCCCGCCCCACCCCTTCTACTGGTACCAGGTAGGGGCAGTATTATGCAAATTCGAAAACTAATGATATCATTATCTGACAACCGAGGAAACAGCTTGAAAAACCACATGGTTTTCAACATTTTGGGGCCAGAAGGCAAGACACACCTGAATATGTGTTAAAGAGCCTTCAATAAGTGATACTTCCATGATGTGTCCCTTTTAACTGATCATATATAAAGACCTTCAAAACAAAACACTGTAACCAATCCTTGCATTATATTTCTTTATTAACACGTCCACTACAATCAGTATGTTCATTTTAGTTACTGTTATTTAGGTTGTGGTTGATTCGTTTGTTTACGCACCTGATTTTCTACACATGGCGACAGGAAGGAAACTCGTCATTCTTTAACCTTCATGAAGGAAACACAGTCCCTGAAGAAAACGTGTTTCCACACGTGTGTGTTTAATGCATTTTGAAAGAAAAAAAAGACACATTGTTTTTCTTATAAATGCCAAGTTGAACTCAAAAGCAATAAAAGCGAAGTCACTTTTGCCTCCCATAACTCCTCTCTCCCTTATTAAACATATATATACAGTATATGATAATAAAAATAACAATGATAATCTTTGTACCTCACACTTCCTTCATCAAGAATCCAGGTTTGTTCTTGGTACAAGAATATGAATATGAATCTATTTTAGTAAATTAGCGATACGTTCACCTGTGTGGATAAAAGCAGTATAAAGTAGGAAGGTGTTGACACATGGCGACTGCATTTCTGTTGACAGTTTTTAAATAAAGTTCAATGGCAGCAAGTGTTGACAAGAACCTGCAAGAACTTGCGTTTCTTATGCAACTGTTCAGTTTGAATCATTTTGGTGTTTTATTTGTCACAATTCATTTTTATTTTCACACCTGGAGAAAAAATAAATAAATGTAAATATATACACACACACACAGCCACCTGTCATCATCCAATCTGCATCACTCATGCCTGAGCAGGTCTGCCATCTTGGACTGATATGTACAGCAACACCACTAGGACAAACTTCTTGGTTATCATTGTTATATGATAATAAAACTGTCACACTGATGGGAACAGTCAGTTTTTAAATGAATAAAACAAAACAACCTCCCAGCAGCAGCGATGACCAGCTAAATCAGCTGAAGTGGATGGAAAAACACCTGTTAGAAAGGTCAACAACCAAACTGATGGTTGGACGTCAACCAGAGGGTTAAAGGTGTTTACATGAGCACACACGTACATCTTTGTTTATCTGTGTGTAAACAGTGAATGTAGAGAGGATGTGGATGACGATGGTATATGAAATACAAAACTAGAAGGACACAGAGAGAGAGAGAGAGAGCACACAGATCAGCCAAGGCCAACCATCTAGAAATGTTCAGTTGTATAATGCTGCGTTCAAGGCAACTGGGAATTCAGAATTTCCCAGTTGAAAACTCTGATTTCCATCTTCAAAGCATTCAAAACGCACCACGCCAGATTAACCAAAAACTTTGCATTCACAGTGCTTCATGTGAAGCATTAAAACCTTACAAAGAGCACACAACAATAAAAAAAAAAGCATTTTATAATCATGAAACAGATCAAAGAGAAATAAGCAGAGAAATGAAAAAAAAAAATGTAGCATAAGAACTGATCCAGTTTCTGTCACAAGCTCAGGTCCAAGCTCCTCTCAATCAGTTCGTATCTACTTACACAAACAAACAAACAAATAAACAGAAACACATGGATGGAAACAACCTACAATAGAAGAGTACAAATGTTGTGTCACTAAACTAACAGTGTGATCCATTACAACATCAGAAACACCTCCTGAAGTCAGTGTTCAGCTTCAGTCATACTGAGCTTGCAATCCAAGATGGCCGCTCCGTGCATCAAGTAAACATTAGGTTCAGATTACGTCACAGCGTCGTGACAAGTCCTGGCTCAAGTCAACGGCTCCCCCAAATCCAGCCTTCTCTTGCCTGTTCTAAGAGGACACACTACCTAGCACGCTAGCTATCTGAGTGTAGAGGTGGCTCTGCACTGTAGCCATGGTAACCCCACTCTGCTGCCGGCTTGAAGGCGTGTTCGCCTGCTGAGCAGGGCTCTGCTGGCTGCACTGCCCGTGGTGAGGAGCTGTTGGAAGTGTAAAAATAAACGCCACTTTCAAATGTTTGACGTTAGGATGTTGATCAGGAAATGCTGCAAAGGCTCGACCGTCCCATTCACCGGAGGCTGATATGGCCTTCGGAGGACCCAGACCCTGAACCGGGACACAGCTACTGTGTTTGTGAAGTTGTGGTGTCAGCAGAAACTTTTGCTTTGACGCTAATGTTAGCCTCCTTACAGACGGTGTAGCCATGAACCAGGGTGGCCTGATCGTGTCATGGTCTCATGACAGGCAAAGGAACTTACAGCAGAAAAACTGTCAGTAAAAATGTCAGTATGACGTGATATTTATCTTTCATGGGACTGGATCTGAAGATGAAGGTAAAGAAATGATAAGGATTAAATGAAGTTTCACATCTAAAAATAACAATGCGTTCACATGCTCTGCTCATTTCTGTGGGGAGATCAATGCCGCAATACCCATCAAACTCTACAAACTTTTAAGTCTTCTAAATCTTTCTAAAGGGCAAAAAGGCAAAACTCGCAGATACCCGCGGGGCCGGAGGAGGGAGGAGGAAATAACAATTTCTCTTCGGCTTTCTCTGCCTCTCGCTTCTGTCTGCGAGTCTGACAAGGTCAGAGCGATGATTCCTCCAGCAGACGGGGAGAGTCTGAAGTCGGCCCAGAGCACCACCCCAGCTGTGATGCTGTCAGAGACGTACAACACCAGTATCAAACGACGCCAATGGCCTCCACCACACTCAGATCATGGAGCGAATGATAAAATAGGACAGGAGGAGTGAGTCATAAAAAATACATAAATCAGTGTGTGTGGAGTAACTTCAGTGTAGCAGGCTCAACTCATTTCAAGAGGTGTTGTTGTGGTTGACACGCTGCTGCTGGTGCAAAGGTCAAAGAGGTGGAGATGGTCCTTTCTGCTCTGAGGCATCATGGGAAAGTGGTGAGCTGGAGATGTTGGTGGGATCATCCTCTTCATAACACCTTGATGGACCAAGAAAAATGGCGGCGGTGGACGGCTCCTCTCCTCGATTGGAAACTTTTCACATATATTCCAAAGTGATAAATGGCTCTCTTTGTGTTCACTCAATTCACTTGCCTTTCTATTTCTCATTGGATGAAGGGTCAGGAGCTGGTGATACAGCCTAGGCTTGATTATCGTGGTTACCATGGTCCTTGTTGTCATGGTTACTCTAATAATTACATGGAAATGTCACCAAACTGCTTCTACTTCTTTACCCATGTCATAACAACTGTGACCACAAGATGTCGCCTTGACACTAAATGTGACGACGGGTCCTGAGTATAACATATGCAACATATGAAGTGAATGTGTGTGTGTGTGTGTGTGTGTGTGCGTGTGTGTGTGTGTTACTCCACAGGCTGTGTTGTGTGCGTCTGTGCTCATCCATCAGTTCCAGCTCCACCTGCACCAGGGGCCTCACTCACTTCTCCACCAGATGGGTGAGGAGATCCTGGGCATCAGCTCACACAGCATCTCCCCCCAGTGGCTGCAGCAGCAGCAGCTTGTCTGGAAAAGAGGCAGATATCTGCATTACATTACAGTGTGTTAAAAACCCATTTATTAAAAGTCTTTCATACAAGCAAGGAGACTGAATGTGAAGTCTCTGAATACAGGATGTGTTAAATATTATTTCACCGCTTTAATATAAAACGTCAAACTTCTTCTCATTTTTATTATTATTATTGGTTTTTGTGAGATGATTCCCCTCTGGACCTCTGTGAACACACACCAGTCTGTGCCTGTGTCTCCCACCTACATATTTATATGCACTGAGATCTGGTTAAATGGTGTAATTCAATGAAAAGATTGATTGGATTAATTAAAGCCTTTTGATAGCCTTAATTAAACCAGCTTAAATCTTGCAAGCTCAGTTTTACAATGAGACATTAGTGTGGAAATCGTCCGCTGAGAATCAGTTTAACCGAGGCAGAACGACGGAGCAGCAGCTTCACATTGAAACTGTAGCCCATTGGAGACGAGTTGAGTCAGTGAACGCCTCACGCTGCCTCTTATAAAACACCAGTCCTCAGGTTGTCTGACAGGACGAGCTGTGACCAGGGGTGTAACCAGAGTTTAGAAATTAGTGAGGTGTGGGTGGGAGGTCAGCAGCAGTTCACATAATGTGGCAAAAAACTGTGCATCAGCTTTGAGCACTCTGGTTATCTGATATCTACTGTATGTTAACATTCCCTCATGTTGTTGTGTCATTTCCTTTGATCTGATGCAGAAACATCTTCAGTGTTTATATTGTTGTACCTGCAGGATGAATGAACGTGGTCCACTCTGGTCCACTCTGCTGTCCGTCCTGTTTGTCCATCAGCTGAGTGGAAGGAACACGTGTCCTGGCTGTAATCCTCCTTCCCTGTGATGTGATTGTCCTTCAGTGTTGTAGTGATGCTCGGAGGACTACCGGGGCTTTGTCAGGATGAGGACTCTCGGCTTTCATCCTCTCTGTTCTCGCTCTCTCTCTTGCTCTCTCACAGCCTTCCACCTCTTCTTGATTGTGCACCGTCCACCTCCAGTCTGTTGACCTTTGACCTCAGCCAATTAGAACCAGTCAGAAAACTCTTGATCAGCTCTTGACCTGTGGAGGGTCAGATGAGTGGTTTGTTGTTGTTGTGCATATGCGCATGTGTGTGTGTGTGTATGTGTGTGTACACTCTAGTCTGACCCTACCTGACCTTCAAGTAGCCTAACCCTACATTATAAAACAACCAGCAGCTGTGTGTGTGTGTGTGTGTGTGTGTGTGTGTGCACTGTTTAGCTGAGGACTAGACCCAAAAAAACAAAAAAAAGGGATTTATTAAACTTACTGGAACATGTGGAGAAAACTCTGGAGCACGGGGCAGATGATCTGATGAGGGCGACAGGAAAACACAGAGGTAACATACACAAGGGAACGAGACGCAGGTGGTGAAATCAGACACATCAGGTAGTCACAAGAGGGAGAACACAGGAAGACAAGATATGGACTTCAAAATAAAACAGGGATGACACATTGTTGCCATTTCTGCTGCTAACTTTGCTAACTAGCCTGATAGCATCTACTTTGTCTCTTAGCCAGCTAGCATCAGGCCTGCTAGCCTGCTGAATCCCAGTTAGCTAGCTCCAGGCCCAGCAGCCCTTAGCATATGTTTCCTAGCCTGTATCCAAGCTAGCTTTCAGCTAGCTTCCACTTTGAATCACAGTTAGCCACCTTCCTTCTTAAGGTCTAGTAGTCAGTTAGCCTTTGGCCCGATAGTCTGCAGCATGATAGCCAGTTAAAGTATCTTAACTCTACCCACTAGGATTCAAATCTGAACTTTTTATAGTTGCTGAATACAAACAAAACTGAGGGATATTAACAAAGTGTGTACAGTGCACCACCACTGCTGTTTGCTCTGTGTCTCCAGACCCGTTTACTCCTGTCAGACTGATGCTATCACATCACCATCATCTCCATTAAACATCTGCTGATGTAACACAACCCTGTACAGCTCGGTTCACTGCAGACCCCCACTCCCTGGAGTGACCCTGTGCTGTGTCACTGTGAACCTCCATTTCACATTTTCACAAAGCTGTGAATAATTTAGAGAAGACCTGATCTGATGGTGTTGAAGCAGTAAAAAAGACTCAGGCCCAGTGAAATGCAGCTTTAATTAAACGTCACCTGATGATCTGACGAGTCGCTGCAGAGCAGAGCCTCTGCTGCCCCCTGGTGGACGTCTCTCACACAAACATACCTGTAACTGTCCAAAGTGGAACCTCGTTCCTCAGCAACACTCTGAGGGTCCCTGTGAGGGGCCCCGAGGGAGCCAGACACAGCTCCAGCCTGACGGACGACTCCTGTGTTGACTCAGCTGGGACACGAAGCAGCGAACTGTTAATGAGTTACTTCATCTGATCCAGTGCTGAGCTCAGTGTGGAGCTTCACAGGCACTGAATACATGCACATATATTACATTTGCACATGAGAAGACCTTCAATGGCAACATATATTCTCCTCTTATTAATCTTCTATAAATATTTTCAGTGAAAATGAAATGGACTCATACTGAATAAAGAGAAACCAGTTACTTCATAAAACAAAAAAAAAAAAAAGGATTTATACTGTGAACAGTTCATCAGTCCAGGCTCCGCCCTCCTGACCTCTGTGTGTGATGACTCAGATGTTGATCTGTGTCATGGTCCAGTCAGATGTGACTGTGTTGGACAGTTGTGCACTGGTTTACTGGACGAGTGCACACACACACACACACACACAGGTCTTTGTTCTCAAACCAAGAGTGAACTGGAAAGTTACTTTTGACGGCCAGAAACTCAGCCCAGCTGTCACTGAGTCATGATTCCAGTCAGTCACATTACTCACCTCAAAGATGCAACTGCAGAAGAAAAACTGCAGAGTCAGGAAATAATAACAATTCTCTGCGGGTTCAAGTTCAAGCCTGCGACTCTTTGTGTGTTCATTAACCGTGTGTTTCTCTCAGCAGCTCCAGGGATGCAGGATGGAGACCACAACAGAGTGAAAAACCTAAAAGTCCTTGTAGAAGCAGAACTGATATAGAAAACCTGACATTCACATTGTTAAAAGCTTAAAAAATAGTATTTTATATCACATGCAGGTGAAAACTATTAGCTCAGTGAAAGTAGATATAATATTAATGCATAGTATTTTTTACAGCTTGGTTTTAAAAAGCACTCAGTGGTATGAAGGTGAGTGATATTAGAACCGGCTCGAAGGGTTAAACTCATAATTCAATTAGGTTTTAATGAATGTGCAGCCAATCAATCAATTATAATCAAAGTCTGTAAAACAATATCATTACCCTGACAGCCTCCGTCCTGCAGGGCTCGTAAAACCGTTGAATCATCACACATGACTGAACGCACCATCTGTTTACTGTAAACTTGTTGGACTTTGATCACATGACGCTTCTTCTTCTCTCCACACGAGTGTTGATTTTATTTCTTCATCTTTTTCTGGCAGTAAAAAAAAAACACTCCACCCTCCTCTGGATTTAAAAAAAAAAAAAAAAAACACACAGAAAAAGATGGAGTTTAATTTTCAGCAAGTTTATTTCAGTATAAGTGGTTTTTAAAACACCTCACACTGTTTCTCCAAACATCTCATTTTTCTTGCAACCTCTGAGATAAGCAAGCAAGACATTAACATCTTCAAACATGGCCAAGTCCAACATGATTAAACTCTGTGCCAAACGACATTTTGAAGCAAACTATTTGACAAGAGTCGACATTAAGACAAGTGGGGGAGCAAACGATCACATAATAACCAATAATTATACTTTGTACATGAGTAAAACCTGACTAAAAACAGACTAGGTGGGCAGCTTACAGCAGCCGACGCAGAAAGGAGCAGTGATCTGACAAAGTTAACCAAATGCCCTAACAAGAGAAAACCTCCTCAGCCTTATGTATGGGTAAGGTGTGTGTATACATGTGTGTGTGTGTGTGTGTGTGTGTATATGCATGCATGTGCACTTGTGTTCTATCATACAAACAGTACCGTTTACATAGAAACCAAATGTGTTCTAATAAGGCATTATGTGGCACAACACAAAATCAGAAACTCCACGGAGCAAAAAACAGCATCAATGCCAGAAACATCGGTTTTTAAGGCCAAGAAACAGAATAAAGTCGTGAACAGAGCCGAGTGAAATCAAGCTTGAGTCTTGAGGAAACCTTTTAAATGTTAGTACAGACACCGTTTGATGACGCGGGGGATGACGACAAGCAACACGACTTAACAGGAATTAAGACAATGTACGCCGCTCTGAGTTAATCATTTGAGCTTTTGAAGGTTGTAACCGCTGAAGTGTGACTGCACAAGCAGAACGGGAGCTTTACAGATTCGCCGCAGCGAAGGGGAGGTGGGGGGGGGAGTGCATCAGCTTCACAGGTGGTGACAGTAGCATCATGATCTGGGACAATACCTTAACAAGTATAAAATACATTCATGAAGACATCTCGACAAAAACAAAACAAGGTCAATAAGAGCAGAACACCATCAGTTCAAATGGCTCAAGCTGAGAGGCAAAAACACAAATATATCAGTTAATGGACTATAGTGCAGAGTCAGGTGAGGGGGCGGGATCTAAACAAAAACAAAGATGGTTCCTCAAAAATGCTCTCGGTGTTATAACGTTAACAGTGAGACTCCAAGAGATAACATCACCACTGGATTTTATCTCTGTCCAGTCAACTGGTGCTTGGTACTGACCGAGACTGGCCTCACTGGGACTAAACAAAACATTAAAGAAATTACACATTTTCTCACATATCTGGAAATTTACAGACATTTTCAAAATTTTACTTCATCAGATTTTTTTAGATATCAGTTTCTGAGATTTCACAGTACAGTGGAGGCGAAGGGAAAAGTCACTGTGATAAGGATTAGCTTGCTACAAGCTGGCAGCTAGCTGGGCTGCCTCTGAGCTAGCTTGCATGTTATTGGTTAGCTAATCAGTGAGCGGCTAACAGCAGTTAGCATTCTACTATAAAGAAGTCATCATGTTGTTGTGGCTAACTACCATAGGCACAGACTGTAACTAGGTTGCTAGTTAGGTGTTAGCTAACCAGTCAGAGTGAGCTACTGTGGCTGGTTAGCTAACAAACTTAAGGTCCAGTCAGTACTCATTTGTTTCATGTGAAATGTTCCTATTCTTGTTTTACGTGGCTTAAAAGCAAAGTCTGACAACAATGCTAGTTCTAAAAGTGTTGAGGCTGGTTAGCATGAGCACAAGCTACCAAGCTAGCATGTCAGTGGTTAGTTAAACAGCCACAGTGTTGTTGTCACAGCTGCTAGCATGTTATTAGCACATTATAGTAGTTACATTTTTGGAGCTAGTTACCCTGACGACTTGGTGGTACCACTACCAAGCATGTTACTGGTTAGCTAACCAGCCACAATAAGCTACAATGGCTCTAACAGTAGTTAGCATGTTACTAGCATGTTGTGGTGAGCTGGTACCAACTAGCTAGCCTGTTACAAGTTAGCTGGACATTATACCTGACAGTTAACGCATACAATCGTGCCCACAGGACTGTAAATCCCCCCCCCCCCAGTGAGATTAATGTTGCTGTATCATCAATTAGCATAAAAGTAGCTGCAGTACAGTAAGACCTCCAGGAGAGTGTAGCTGTTGAAATCTCAGCGACAGATGTCTGAAAAACGGGGCAAATAAAACCAAAACCAATGCGTGTGACCAGACCAGTGTGAAAACATTTACTCCTGCATAAATGAACCCTTCTTAATCTTTTTCTAAACCAGTTGACCTGAACCTGACTCATTATCACAGCTACTGACAATGACGACGTGTCTGCCAGTCGTTCCACCCACGGCTGGTCCAGGTCTCTGAGCCTGTTCAGCTGTGGATGGACAGTAGTGCTGCCTAAGCCTGGGCGGTGGTGGTGTGTTGTTGGTGGTGTTGGTGGTGGTGGTGCGCTGGTGTCCGCTCCGACACAGTTCCCTGAGAACCCCAAATACATTTCCTCTACGACTACAGCTATGGCAAAATGCTGGGGACGATAATTTGTGGTCCTGAATGATTAAAAAAAAAAAAATTACACATTTTACAGAATGATATGGTACAGCATCACAAGGAGAGAACATATTAAAAGCCCAATATTTACAAATAGTCGCGCTCTTGGCAACGCTGTGAGGGATTCACTGCCCCCTCAAAGCCAGGGATTTTCTCGTATCGTGGGACGTGTGTTGCCTCTATAAACAGACGTACAACAGTACAACAGTGTGCTGGTGGTGGGAAATTAAAAGTGTACCTACAAGGGGGGGGGGGGACACTATGCGGTGCCAATGGTCAATCAATAACAATCCAATCACCGATCTGTTTGGTTGAGCTGAGTGTAACAGACTTGTGTTTGTTTTTTTTGTTTGTTTTTTTTGTCCTTTCTTTTTTAAAATAACATTTACAAGAATCAACAGTTTCTTCCAAACTGGTGATCGAAGACACAACGATTCAGATTCAGTAAATGCAACACGATCCACCTCTCATCAACATTACATACAGAGCTGCAGTACACGCTGTACTATCACCTACATATGTAACACTTACTGCTCCCATGTTTTCTAATTTGTACATGTTGTATACAGCGTGTATCTAAATATGGATTTTTTCTGTGGTTTTTCTCGGTGTGTGTAATTTTTTGCATTCTACACTCCAGTCTCTGGATGCTTATTTTGGCTTTAAGCAATGAACCGCTCCTATGGATGGTGAGTTTGCATTACAAATAGGGTCTCTCTTTCCCTGGCACGCTCCACAAACTCAAATCCTTCACAGTTTGTTTCAGTGTCCACCTCTTTCCTCACAGTCCTTTTTTTTTTTTTTGACCCCATACATATATATATATATATATATATCTATATTTAGTATTATAAAAAATAAGTTATTGCGCATCCAAAAAAAAGTGCATTGTATATTTGAAAAATATCTCTTTCTCTCTTTACACTTTTCCATTTTTCTTAATGTTTCCTGTGACTTTGGAGGGAAGGATGGGTGTGGGGGGAGAGAGAGAGAGAGAGGGGTGGCGGGTGGGGTGGGTGGGGTTAGGGTTAGGGTGGGTCGGGTCCCATCAACAGTTTTGCGATAGCGTACGAAGTGATGGGAGAGAAGAAGAAGAAGAAGAAGAAGAAGAGAAGGGGAGAAAGGAAGAGAGAGAGAGACGGGTGGTGGAGGGATGTGTTGCTACGCGATGACCATGGGAACGTCGTCCGAGAAGCCGCTGATCATGGGAGCATCTTCATCATCATCACCTGGAGAGGGAGAAAAGAAGGGAGGGGGGGGATTAGGAAAAAAAAAGTATTTTGCTGGAGGAGATAAGGCTGACATAATCAATACATTTCATTATTGATAATGAATCAGATAAAATACTGCAGAGCTACAGTGACCAGGTTCTGTCTGTAGCATCGTACAGCTCGCATTAAACTTGGGTCAATGTGTCAGGTAGATATAAGTGAAGCTTTACTGGAGTTTTATTGATCACCTGCTGAGGGTCAGTGTTCAATAATCAATAATTAATAATCAAAACAGAGAAATATGGGGTTGGTTTTGGCAGAAACGATGCTATGAAATAAAAATCGTCTAATATCGGCCCAGGTCTGATCAGGCAGCAGAGGGAGGAGACCAATACAGAGCACATTCATTAAACTGACTTGTAATATTGTCATTATCTTATCAATCAATCAATGTGTAATAAGGAAACAATTTCACCATCCTTCAGCTACAAGAAGATAAAATCTGACACACGTGTCTGTGCTGCTTCTGTTAACCAGACTAACATCAGTGTAAATCCACAAACCTCAGCAGCAACAAGAGAATCTGAGACCTTTATTTTTCTGATTTTGTCTTCCTACGTTTTTTTTTCCCGTCCCTGCATGTGAGGAGAAACTCGACAGGTTTGTGTGGAGGTGACTTCTCCATCTGTCACCGACCAGCTTTTTATTTTTTTACTCCACACCTCTGACACTTCACAGGAACCTGAGCAACCACTCGACAGTGACAAGGACACAATCCCCAACAGGCTTCCCATCAATCGCCTGTGTAAACGGCACAGACGGGGCCCTGAATGCTCCGTAGAGAGGAGGAGGGGAGGGGGAGGTTTCCTCACCCAGCTCATCCCCGGAGGAGAAGATGGCCGAGCCCAGGCGGGAGTTGTAGTGGGAGTTGGCGAAGGCGGTGAAGTTGTTCTGCAGCCGGCGGTGTCGCAGGTAGAGTGCCACCAAGCTGCCGCACACGCCCAGCAGCAGCAGGAAGAGCACGGGCACCACCACGGCCGCCATGTCCCCTGAGTGGCCCTCACCCGTGGAGGCGTCACTGGCTCCTGGAGGGGAGAGGAAAGACAGCTCAGTTCACCTTCATTACCTCACCCTTTCTCCCCTGACTCTCTCTGCAGCTCACTGCTCAGCGTGACCCCGCCGTGTTGCCGTACCTGCCGTCAGCTGGTTGTAGAGCAGCAGGGCCGGCTCTCCACACAGCTGCCCGCCGAGGAGGCAGCGCGCCTGCACCGAGAAGGTGTAGTTGTGTCCCACCAACAGGCTGCTGATACGGAAGTAGGTCTCGGTGGTGTTCCCCAGGTAGGACGTCTGGTTGGTCAGGCTGTCGTGGACGTGCACTTCGTACCCCTGTGACATCAGAGGAGGAGGATGATGATGATGATGATGATGAAGAACAGGCGAAGCTTCTCTATCAACACACTGAGTTTCTACTTCTGCGTTTTCAGATCATATCTGAAAACAATCTGATGATGTGATGAATCTGAGGCTTTTTTACATTTGTTTATCAAACACCTGAACGCGTCACAGCAGAGGAGCTGAAACAACAGGAGGTGTCAGGTAAACTACAGAGTGATGTTTGGGAGTCTGGTTTTCTCCTCCTCCAACGTCGTTGTTCAAATCAAACATGGCGACGTTTCTCAAACATCTAAATGTGAAGCAGCTGTTTTATTATTGATCTGATGCGCAGTTAAACAGAGACGGAGGCAAAAACATTTCCACATTTCAACGTCTGGAAACATCTCAGGGGAGAAGATTTGAGATTTCCACAACTTCTCCCTGAGATGAAACGACTCACTCGGCTCTCGTTGAAGCCTTTCTCTCTCACAGCCAGACTCTTCCAGAACAGGAAGACGTGGTCCTTCTCCGTCAGGATCTTCAGAGCTTCAGGGGCTGGGAGAGGAACTGAGGAGGAGGAGGAAGAGGAGGAGGAGGAGGAGGAGGAGGAGGAGGAGGAGACAGGAAGTTCAGACAGACAGAACTGAACTAGAGATCATCATCTTCCATCTTTACTCATTGATTTATGAGGAAGTTAAGAACCAATCAAATGATTAACAACCATGATGTTTGATCAAATCAAGTTCTGTCTTCTTTACATAATGTAAAACAACAAGTTTCTCTGTTTTTCATTCTCTCATTATTGATATAATTCTTATTAGTGTGTGTGTGTGTGTGTGTGTGTGTGTACCTGTGCTCAGAGTGAAGCTGGCCTCTTTGCTCATGTTGCGGAGGCGAACAGAGACGCTGTACCGTCCTCCAGGCTCCAGGCCTCTCAGCTGATACTCCACCGTGTTGTTCTGTGTCGTCAGTTTGTAGTCGCGCTCCACTTTACGGATCACGTCACGCACGTGGATCGCATACGTCTGCACACGCACGCACACACACACACACACACACACACACACACACACACACAGAGGTGACCTGACTGACGACACTCTCTCCCTCCCTCCCTGTTTCCAGCTGTGTGTTTATCACCATGACAACGTGAGATGACGTCATACCAGCGGCGTGTTGGGGGCGTCGTAGGGCGGCTGCCACTTCAGCATCGCCTGCGTCTTGTCGACCCGGACGCGGTGCAGGTTCCTCGGCGGCAGCCGCTCGTTGGGAATCATCTTCACCACCCAGTAGTCGGAGGGAGGACCGAGGAACGGAGAGACGACACGGACCTGGAGACGGACGACAAAACTGATACTGAGCAATATTACCCATAAGTCACCTGGAATCAATAACTGTTAGGACCTGTAGATGATCCACGGTGTGTTCATACAACTACAGAGACGTATCCCATGATGCACCTCTCCTTCAAGCCACAGACATATAGAACCTGGAATCTGAAACTTAGAATCTGGAGTCCAGATGTTTTTACAGATGTTTCCATATGTAAACAAAGTGTTTGTTGACTTAATATCAAAATCTCAGATGAAGATTTGTTGAAAAACAAAGATGGAAAATCTGAAGAAAGAAAACTGAACTTTTTCAAACGGAATAGTTTTATTTTTCCTTTTCTTACTGGTTTCTGTTCAACACAACTTGCTCAGGACCAACAGACCCTCATGACGGAGAAGACCTGGATCTAGACCTGCAGCAGACCTGGAGGAGCGGTGAGGCGTTCAAGTGCAGTGAAATAAAGTCTGTAAAGATTTGGACTCACCAGGAAGAGATACTGCTCGTCAGAGTCCACGGTGACGGTGAGACTGAGGGAGGACGAGTGAACCAGGTGAGGAGTCCGGTACAGATCCAGGAAGGAGGTGGCGTAATACACACCGTACATCTACACACACACACACACACACACACACACAGTGAAAGATGGAGCAGGTTGAGAACCTTAAGGATCTATTTTATGTGGAAGGATCTACACACAGACGTGTCATGTTTTATTGAGTTCTGTCACTTTTTCCTTTTTCCTGTTACAACACCATCACTGTCTGTGTGTGTGTGTATACACACACACTGCTGATATTCCAACATGATCACAGCAGGTGTCGTATTACACCTGACCTGCCCGTTACTTTGCCTCTGTTCATTTACATTTTGAATTAAAAGGCATGTGAAGATGCTGAAGGACGGACTCCACCTCAGAGAGACCATGACCTTATGTAATAATAATGCATTTTATTTTAGTGGCACCTGTGCAGGGGCTCCACTGATGGTCCAGCTGCAGTCCACAGCTGTCTGGTTCAGGGCCCGGACCTTGAGGAACGGTTTCTCCGGCTGCGTCCCGGCCGTCTGATGGTGGGACAGAGCGGTGGGACTGTCCCCGATACTGGTGTGAGCCCAGACTGCCACTTCATACACTGTGCCTGCTGTCAGGTTGGTAGCTGCACACACACACACACACACACACACATTGAGTGAGTGAGTGGACAGGGACAATGACTGTGACGATGGTGCGTTCAGGTGCAGGACAGACTGTGGGTACCTTTGAGGATCCCCTCTGTGACCGTGTAGTTCTTGCTCTCCTTCATGTGTTTGTCAAACTGCCAGGACAGGATCACGATGTAGTGCTGCACCTGAGAGAGACAGAGAGGTCAGCCATGTTCTCACACACACACACACTCTGTCACACACACACACACACACACAGAGCACAGGTGTCTTACGTCGTACTGGGAGTTGAGGCTGAAGGACAGACTCATGGAGTCCTTGGTGATGGTGTCAGCGATCACAGACGGAGGAGGCAGAGCTGCAGGAGACGGCCACACATGGTTTCATCCATTCATGACATTTGACTTGGTTCTGAACTTTATTTTCTAAACATTTTTAATCTTTCAAATTAAAAGCCTCGGAGACTTTCAGTCCAGAGAAGCAGAATCTGAACAGATGAGACTTTAAACTGAAATAATCTTTATTTAAAGAGTTTCTAATAACTCATTCTGTCTCCGCTGGACATTTTGGATTTGCTTCAGGATGAGTAGAAACAGGAAGTAGGAAGTGTGTTTCCCAGAGTCCCTCAGGTGATGTCATGAACTCACCTGTACCTGGACGTCAAACTGCAGCAGCTCACCTTTTTTAGGAGTGATGGATTTAAGAGCCGTCCAGTTCCCGACACCTCGACTGGTCACTGCTGCCACCTGGAGACATCGCCACGGCAATGTCAAAAAGACTGGACATGACAGTGTGTGTGTTTGTTAGTGTGACAAAGTGTGTGTGTCTTACCCTGAACTGGTACAGTGTGTCCGGCTGCAGCTCCTTCACCTCAGTGCTGGTTGTGATGCATCTCTGTGACGTCCAATCAGGAGCTCCATGCTCGCTGTACTCAACCTGACACACACACACACACACACACACACACACACACACACACACACAAGCACAGGCGTCAGTAACACACACTGAGACACTGCACAGTTTCACACAGAGAAGAAGAAGAACTCACAATGTACTCCCTGATGAGGCCGTGACCTTTGTCTGGTGGACTCCACGAGACCTCGACCGTCCCATCCTCACCGTTATCACAGGAGAGCTGCAGGTTCCTGGGGGGGTCGGGCACTGACACACACACACACACACACACACACACACTGTTAATGTCTCCCTTTCTGCAGCAGCCAATCAACTGACTGGAAAGTTAATCTGAATCATGTGCAAAAACACAATGATAATTTAAATACACTCCTCCTGCTCAGTAAATCAACTTCCTGTTTGTTGGTCATGTGACTCACCTCCCTCCGGCGTCCGGACTGTGATGACCTCGTTGCTCTTGTGCAGTTTACTGAGACACTGGGTCAGAACTTTGACCTGGTAGGTGGAGTCGGGCTCCAGCACCGTCAGCTTGTAGCTCGTCTTGTTGCTGTGGGTGTCCATGGAGGACCAGGACTGTGTCCCCACCAGTCTGAGGAGGAGGTCAGAGGTCAGAGTTCACACACACACACACACACAGCAGGGCGCCCAGATGTCAGTGTCACAGGCAGGAAGTCACCTGTAGTAAACCAGGAAGTAGCACGAGTCCACGGGGAGGTTCTTGGGACGAGACCAGGTCAGAGTGATTGCGCCCAGGATGTCTGGGGTCCACTGGAGGTTCTGGACTTTGTAGGCCAGGGTGTCCACTGAGAGGGAGAGAGAGAGAGAGAGAGAGAGAGAGAGAGAGAGAGAGAGAGAGAGAGAGGAGAGAGAGTTAGAGTCCTAACTACATATAACGACCAGTAGGTGGCAGCGTTGCACTGTGATCAAACCACAGGGAGACAAGCAGCATCTGTCCACCAGCTCCAGTATATGAACCAGTCCAGACCAGTCAAGACCCACTGAGACATGTCAAGACCAGTTCAGACCTGTACAGATCCTTTCAGACCCACTGAGACCGAATGAGACCAGTTCAGGTCCATTGAGACCAGGTCAGACCAGACTAGACCAGATCATACTGAACATTCAAGACACACTGTAGGACCACCTACTTTGCTTAACACACACACACACACACACACACACACACACACACACACACACACACACGCACACACACACATGTGCGTGGACCTACAGGTGCAGTTGTCCTCGTCGCTGTGGTCTGAACAGTCCAGGAAGCCGTCACATCTCTCACTGTCCAGGACACAGGCCTCACCGTCAGAACAGCGGGTCCCGTTCACACAGAACAGAGGCCCCCGGGTGGCTGAGGGGGAGGAGGGAGGAGAGGTGGTGGTGGTGGGGGGGGGGGGGGGAAGGAGAGCGGAGGAGAGTGTTATATTACTGGTACTGTTCACTGCAGCTAACACAACAGGTGTTCTCCAGGTGAGACTCACGGCAGTGGGCTTCGTCCGAGCCGTCCTGACAGTGCAGCTGTCCGTCACAGCGCTGCCAGTCTGGGATACAGTGGGGGGGGCGACGACACAGGAACTGACCCCGCCCGCAGCGGCCAGGGGAGGGAGGGGCTGGGGTGGGGGCGGGTGGCATCGTCACGTTAACGGCTGTAGAGAAACGAGAGGAGCAGAAGAGGAGGAAGAGGAGGAGGAGGAGGAGGAGGAGGAAGATACTGATGTTGTTCATGTGTTTATTTTCTCTGATTAAAATCTGTAAAAACAACAAACAAATAAATAAATGATCAATTATCATTATCATTATTGATAAGAACCAGTCAAACCTGTGGGACATCCGAGCTCGTCGCTGCCGTCCGGACAGTCGGCGTAACCGTCACACACCCAGGTGTTGATGATGCAGGCTCCTGAGCCACAGTGGAAGCGGTTGGGGGCGCAGGTGGAGGGGCCCGGGGCCACGGTGTGAGGAGTGACGCCACCTAGAGGAGGAGAGATCATTTATCTGACGCACCACACTAAACCAGATTCCTTCAGACAGGTGGAGCACAAGAGCTCGTCAGTCACCTGTATAACATACAGTACAGGACACATGCTGCTTCATGCAAATGTAACTTAATAATTAATAATAATCAATAATAATAATGATGATGATGTGTTGTAGTGGGACTCAGGCTCATGGTACCTGTGCACTGGGCCTCGTCCGACCAGTCCCCACAGTCATTCTCTCCGTCACACTTCCACCAGGTCGGGATGCAGCGTCCGTTCCTGCACTCATACTGGAAATACCTGGAGCAGCCGGGGAGCTCGGTGGGAGCAGCTGCACAGAGACAGAGGCAGGGACAGAGAGACAGAGACAGAGACAGTGAATGTCCTCGCTCATTACATCATTATTCTAATTAAATATTAGCGCAGTAGCTCCGCCCATAGCCCCGCCCCCTCCTCACCACAGTTGGCCTCGTCAGAGTAATCCCCACAGTCGTCCATGCCGTCACACTTCCACTCCAGACTCACACACACTCCGTTGGAGCACTGGAAGGTGTAGCTGTCACACACTTTACCAAACTCAGACGGCGTGGCTGAAAAGCAAAACAAGACACAGAGACGTTAAAACACATTTTTATTTTCATGATCAAAAAAACAAAAAAGGGAACTGAACATAATTCATATTAGAGTGAATCCTTTTTCCTTTAGGATCCGTCATCCTTTGGTTCAGTAGATAAATGAATGAAACTACGGTGGCCCTGAGGGCTCAACTCACTGCAGATTCAGAAAAACATGCAGAGACACAAAGTTTTGTTTCCATTGAAAACACTTTTGTTTCTGTGTCATCGAACTGATGGAGTTGTTTTGTGTTAAGCTGCAGTGAGTTGAGCCCTCAGGGCCACCGTACATGATCAGACAGGCTGAGGAGAAAGGTTCAGATTTTATCTGCTGATTCACAGATTCAACACCAACTGGTTCTGTAGCATCTGGAGATCACCACCTGTTCTCCACAACCTGCTCCTGCTCAGGTGAGTGTCACCTGTGGATGTTTCCCTGGCAACAGTGTCACAGTGACACAGCAGAGGCTTGTGAATGCTCCTCACCACATCCTGCGTACTCGGCGTCCTCGTCTGATCCGTCCTCACAGTGTTTGATCCCGTCACAGACCAGAGACTGGAACAGACACTGGGCTCGGTTCTTACAGACGAACTCCATGTAACGAGTGCACAGAGGGTCTGAGGGACGGACAGGCAGACAGACAGACAGACAGACAGACAGACAGACAGGCAGACAGGCAGACAGACAGACAGACAGCACATTAACACACTGGAATCTTACACAACTTATAGTGTGTTTCATACAGACCGGTGTATCTGTGTGTGTGTGTGTGTGTGTGTGTGTCACTCACCACAGTTGTGTTCGTCGGCTCCGTCCGGACACTCCTGGATGCCATTGCAGTGGACGGTGGCTGGTAAACAGGTGTCGTTGGAGCAGAGGAAACCTTTACAGCGAGTTCCCTCTGGAGACGAAGACGACGTCAGAAACAAACAGGGAACAGACCGATGTTAAAGTTCTCGTGTGCTACCACGGCAACAACAGTAGACAGAAAACTAAACTCAAAGATTAAACCTGAGTTTATGCACTCTGAGTTGTCAGGTTAGAATTCGCTGCAGCTACAAACTCTTCATGCTTCACATTTGTTTCCTGAATCTGTGTTGGATTGTGGGGTTTACAGGATGTCTGTGAACTCACCACAGCGTTGAGGGTCTTCATCCGAGTCGTCCTGACAGTCGTCGTCTCCGTCGCACATCCAGCGCTGAGGGATACAGTGACCGGTCTGACACTGGAAGCTGCTGGCCTCACAGGTATGGTGGCCCACTGGGGACAAACACAGCACAGATTAACATCTCTTTCAAAACAAACAAACAAAAAACAAACAAACAAACAAACAAACAAACAGGTGGCTGCTTGTCTTTAAATTATTTCCTGCAGGCGCCGTGAGGTTGCTCACCTGTACAGTTGGCCTCGTCTGACCAATCCCTGCAGTCGTTGTCTCCGTCGCACCTCCACGCCTCCCGGATACAAACACCCCGGGCACAGGTGAACTCACCTGGGCCGCACTGGTGAGACTCTGACAAACAGAACAACAACACAGAGACCGATTGAAGACAAAAAACTAAAATTCAGCTCCAGAGTTTCATGGACTGTCGAAAACTTTATTAAATTCTGTCGTCACTGTGAAGCCCCAAAAAAACACAGAGTGAACCCTCACAAAGATCTTTGAGAGTATAGGAAAGGATGCAACACTTATGAGTCATCACCACTTTGTCAGCCCTGATACCTGTTTAGATTTTTACAGTACAAGAGTGAATACAGTAAGTCTGACTCTTAGGACTAATAAATATCTGAGAAACTGGTCTGAGGAGTTCCACAGGGCTCAATTCTGGGCCCATGTTGTTTTGTTTATTAACTAAAAACACCAAGAGCTTCATTCTGAACAGTATCAGAGCTACAAAATGTTCACACTCACAATCTAACACATGTTTTTTAAACAACAACAACAGCAGCAGCAGCAGCGCCAGTCTCACCACAGTGCTCTTCATCACTGTTGTCTCCACAGTCGTCTTCGTGGTCGCACTTGAAAGCCAGAGGGATACAGGAGCCCGAAGCCACGCAGCGGAACTGGTTGGATGGGTCGCAGGTCGTCGTGGCTACAGGACACAAACAAACAAAACCAGACAAATAAATAAATGTTTCTGATGTATGGAGCGATGGAGTGATGGTGCTGCAGACTTACGACACTCCTGCTCGTCGCTCATGTCTCCACAGTCGTTGTCGCTGTCACATTTCCAGATGCTGCTGATGCAGCGGCCATTGGAGCAGCGGTACTGGTTCGGCAAACAGCTGTGCTCTGATTGGAGGAGATGAAGGGTCACATGTAAGCTTTCATCATCATCATCATCATTAACATCATCATCATGACCCTGCAGCGTGTCACGTTTGTGTTCGTCTCACCCGTCTTGACACAGGTTTTGTTGTGCAGCTGGTAGCCGCTCGGACACTGACACTGCAGCTCTCCGTTGGGCATGGTGACGGTCGGAGCGCCGTCCGGACAGACGCAGGTGTGACGGTGGCCCGGCTGCGGCAGACAGAGCAGGCTGCAGGGCTGGTCGGCACAGGCGTTGTGTCCTGGAGGACGACGACGAGCAGAGGGTCACAAACGTTTTCCAACTCACAGGCCACAGCAGAATATGAATGATCTGACGTCAGAAACCAGCTCTTCATGTTGATTCTCCAGTTTTTGTTGCTGATGTTATTTTTGGTGCAGAGTCAGACTCATGTGTTAAACCTCTGCAGGTCTTGAATAAACAAATGAGTTTTTAAACATTTTTAAAGATAAATTTCTTTGAAAATATATAAAACGTAAAAATCTACATCCTTTCAGCATCATGGCTCTGCTCTTTCACAGATCTGTCTCATTTGTGTTTCATATGATCTTGAGGTTGTTGAGGATGAATTTCACTGCTCTCTTTATTCATTTAACAAGATTCATGATCTATTTTGGTTTCTGATGCTTTCAAATGCAGGGACTTTTATTTTGGCGAGGCTCATAGGACACAGCTTTTCTCCATCATAACTGATGTGTTTGACCCTCACATTCAATTTGATAACGAACATGATGATTTAAGTTTCACTTCACTGACAGTGAAGGTAACACAGGAAACAAATGATCGTCCTTGTCGGGATTCGAACCAGCGATCTCCTGCAGAAGGGCCAGAGCCCACATGGGACGTGCTCTCACGCTCCTCTCTCTTTTCTTTTACCTCTGTTCTTCCCCTTGTAGAAAATCTTCAGGTCCATGACGCCCGTCAGTCGCCCGACGATCAGCTCGTTGTTCTGGGAACCGGCTTTAGGAGCTTTGAAGATTCCCATCCTGGACCAGTCGTCCCAGTACAGGTCGTTCTGAGGAGGAAACCAGGAAGAAGAAGCTTCAGAAACATTTTCACCCATAAACCAGTTTAGTTTTAAACGTCTGATCCGATCAGGAGGAAAGGCTCCGGTGTGGAGACGCTGCGTGTTGACCTTGAAGACGGCGATGGCGTACGGGTGGGGCAGCCCCTCCATCAGGACGCTCCTCTGGCCCCCGCTGAAGTCGGCCCTCTCGATGCGGTCGCTGTACGCCTCGGTCCAGTACAGCCACTGGTCGTCGGCCGTGATGCCGTTGGGCCAGCGGACGCCCTCTGACACGATGCAGGACACGTTGGTGCCGTCCATGTAGCTGCGGTAAACGCCGGCGGCCCGGTCGCCCCAGTCGGTCCAGAACATCAGGCTGAGGGAGGAACAGGAAGTTTTACTGGTTAATTGAGACGTGGTGCAAAGTTTGACCTGTTTGATCCGACAGGAAGTCTGAGCTTCGTCTGATTTATCATCATCATCATCATCATCATCATCATCATCATTGTTATTACAGAGTTAAGTGTAAAACGAGTCCAACGTTTCTGTGTCTGAGCTCTGAGGGACAAACTGAGGAGTTTGACCTTGTTCATCTCTGATGAAACGTAGTCAAGAGGGAAAAGAGAAGCGAGAAAAGTGAAGCAGCAACAGATTCGTCTGCTGACTGAAAGAAAACTACACATGAGCAGCTGAGCTCATCGCAACCGGAGGAAAACAGAAACACGTTTACAGAAGTGGAACCAAGTCTGTGTGATGTGACACACTGAAGAAGGTGTCCACTCATCTGTTCAGGAGGAGGAGGAGGAGGAGGAGGGAGGGGAGGAGGAGGAGGAGGAGGAGGAGGGGGGGGGGGGGGAGGAGGAGGAGGAGGAGGAGGGGGGGGGGGGAGGGGAGGAGGGGGGGGGGGGGGTCGACTAAACCAGAAGGTTGACCTTTGGCCTTTGACAACCAAAGTCAAATCATTTGGTCCTCCAGTCCGACTGAATATTGAGTCGAATATAACGACAACGTGGAAACAACATGTAAGGCCTCGAGTGTGTGTGTGTGTGTGTGTGTGTGTGTGTGTGTGTGTGTGTGTTCACCTCTCTCCAGGAAGCAGAACCAGGGCTCGAGGATGTTCCAGGATGGAGGAGTTGAGCAGGGTGTGACGTAGATCTCCATCAGGATTAGAAACCTACACACACACACAAGAGACAGGTGAAGCAGTGATGATGTTTGACCTCTGATGACCTCTGGTGACCTCTGATGACCTTATTCAACTTCTTCAGGAAACCTTATAAAACATCCTGTGCAACAGTAGTTTGTGAAAACACAAACACACACACCTCAATCTTCTGCGCTCCGGCATCGACCCAGTACAGGAGCCTGCTGATGGGGTCAAAGGTCAAGGCCTCCACGTTCTGCAGGTCCTTCCTGACGACGACCTCCTGACCCGTGCTGCCGTTCAGACACAGACGCTGCAGGAGAGCAGAGACAAACACAGATGAGACCCAGCTCTGCTGCCGGCTCTCTGCTCCAGGTCACAGAGGGTCAAAGGTCAGCGGCTCACCTGTATGGTGTCCAGAGAGATGTCGGCCCAGTACAGACAGTTCCTGTCGTAGTCAAAGTCCAGAGCCACGGCCTCTCTGAGTCCGGCCAGAGGCAGAGCCTGGTCAGTGCCGGTCGCCAGGTCGTAACGATGGATGGAGTTTCTGACGGCGTAGAGGATGAACTCGTTACTCTCTGCAGGGACACGGGGGACAGGAGGGACAGTAGAGACATTAAAGATCGGAGGAGACATCAGCTACAGGCAGCAGCTCATCAATTATTGATTATTAACTATTATCATTACAAGCACCTTATAAATGTGTTTTATTGATCCATTGATCTATAGACGTCGCTGTTGATCAGTTACAGTGACCTCTAGTTTAAAGGAGACTCATCACCTACATCCTGTTTATGTTTGGAGGTCAAAGGTCATGAACTTTACACCAAGTCTCGTGTCTGTGTTAACGACTCACTGAGCTGCAGCCACTGATCAGCTGTTTGACACATAAACAAACAAACAAACAAACAAACAAACAGCTGCACCCTCAGACTGGATGGAGTCACATGAAGAAGTGAATAAGTTGAGTTTCACCTCCGACGGGACACGGCAGCATCTCTCCACCCAGCCTCGACTCCACGTCTCCTCCACTGCAGCTGTCGCCTGGAACCTTCCTGTAGCTGCAGCCGCAACACACACACACACACACACACACTTCCCTCAGTTGGACACTTGGAGGCGCTCTCACCAAACAGATGTAGTAACAGCATTGAACCAGTGAGGACAGAGGCAGGTTTGTATTCAGAGGAGGTCTCAGCTAATTAAAGCTCATTAACAGAATAAAAACTAACGACTGCGGCTCCTGATTATCAGGTGGGAAGCAGCAGGTGAAGTGTGTGTGTGTGTGTGTGTGTGATCTGAGCTCATTAAGTCGTTAGTTAACGACAGGTACCGACCCTTTGCTGCGGCGGTACGTCGTCCCAACAGGACAGGGGACGGGAGGAGCGTAAAGGTCACCGAGGAACTCAGGGTCAGGAACACAGACCTGAAGGGACAGGTCCTCACTGAGCTTAAAGCCATAGTCACTGTGGGGGGGTGGGGTGGGGGGAGGAAGAAGAGGGAGGAAGAAAACAAACGTCAGCGTTCTTTAAGTTGAGTCCATCATGTTCCCTCGTGTCTGTTTGATTCATGTAAATAAATGAACTCTGACCTCTGACCTCATCTGTGATCGAAGGGTTAGAGTTTGTCTTGAGCTGCAGGTCTGACTCTGTGTGTGTGTGTGTGTGTGTGTGTGTGTGTGTGTGTCTCACCACTCGTAGTCCTGGCGGGTGCAGGAGCAGTTGGACACGGTGACGGGTCGGTCGAAGTCTTCTCCGTTGAAACACGTTGCGTGAGGAGCTCGTCTCTTGAACGTCACCTCTCTGCCCAGGAGACACTCGTTGCCGTGTTCATCTGACGGAGACCAGCGCTTGTAGTCGGCGTCCGAACACGGGACGCCTGGAGACGACGGCGAGACAACAGGACACCAGGGGTTAATCTGTCCACTTGTCCCCCTCTATTTCTCCTCCACCTCCTCCCTCTCTTCTCTCCTCCTTCCACACTCGCTCCTCCCTCCTTCACCTTGGTCTCTCCCCCCTCTCTCACTCTCTACAGCCTCGCTCCCTTTCTCCTCTTCCTCCTCTCTCTCCTTCACCTCACTCTCTCTTCTCTTCTCCTTCCACTACTCGCTGCTCTCTCCTTCACCTTGCCCCACCCCCTCCTCTACCTCCTCCCTCCACACTCTCCTCCCTCTCTTTCTCTTCTTCCTCCTCTCTCTCCTTCACCTCGCTCTCTCCTTTTCTTTCTCCTCCACCTCCTCCCCCCACACTCTTTTCTCCTCTACTACCTCCCTCTCTAAACCCCCCCTCCTCCTCCACCACCTCCCTCTCGTCCACCCTCCTCCTCCTCCTCCCTCCTCCACCTACCCAGGACGTCAGAGGTGTTGACCTGCAGGATGAGCCAGCTGTGTCTCTGGTTGGCGTAGGAGCCAAAGATGGTGAAGATGGTGCTCTTCTCCCCGGCTCCGTCAGCAGCTGGTAGACGTACACCTCCCTGTCGGAGAACTGAAACTCCGTCCACGTCTCTCCTTCGTTGGTGCTGAACCTGACGGAGACACATCCCATACCACCTTAAAACCACCAAGCTCCAACCACTTCCTGTTAACAAGCTCCAACCACTTCCTGTTAACGAGCTGAACCTCTGGCTTTAATGATTCAGATCAGAGCTCCGCTTACTTGAGGTGTGTGGTGGCTCCGCCCTGAGCGATGGCCATCAGGATCCCACCGTGGTCTCCCAGGTGTAGAAGTGAGGACCAGCCAGAGCCTGAGGACACAGTGAGGTCACAGTGAGGACAGAGTGTGAGTCAGAGGTCGTTTAATCTCAGAGCTGGAACATCCTGATATTTATGAGACAAAGTTGAATTAATGTGGAAGATCAGATCTTCTTATTTCCTGACAGTGATGTAACGGTGCGTTCAGGTGCGTTGGAAGTCGGAGCTCTGGATGACGTCACCTCAGAGCTGAGGCTTTCCAGACGGAAAACAAACGGATAATATAACGAAAGGAAAACATCACTTGTAAATGATAGGCAGGTAATTTATAACGTTTTTACAAAGCCGTTCAAACTGCAAACATATAATGTTGGGCTGTTAGCTGTTAGCTATTGTTAGCAACACTAGCAGCCATCTTGAATTTTTGTGTTGTGTCTTGAGAGATTCGTCTGACAATCTGAGAGAGTGTGTGTGTATGGGGGGGGGGGTTCAACATTAAAATGACAACTCGGAGCTCAAAAATTCTGACTTCTGAGTAGAACCTGAACACACCATGACACCTGCTGCTGGAACAGGAACTCAGAGGAGACAGAGCTACACGAGCTGGGGAGGAAACTTGAACACTTCCTGTTGCTTTGTTCATTAGAGCGGAACAAAAGCTGGTGTCTGAGATTTTCAGACTTTATTCTCTGACATTAAACACAACAGCCCTGATTTGTTTCAGCTTTTATGTTTTTTATCTAGTGTCCAAATGAGACGACAGAGGACGTACAGCCCTGCTGGGTTCATGCTGCTGCTGATGATCAATACAATATATCTGTATAAATATTTACTCGACATTAATCACACGTTTTCTGATCTAAATGAACCTTGAAGGGATTTTTTATGCAGCTTTATGCAAATGTGACTTAATTATACATGAACCAAAAACAATGAAACAGAAAGTAGTGTTTACATAAACACATTATTATTGTGTTTCACTTTCAAACATCATTAAGAGGTTCGTTAGTGCAGATGATCCTGTTGCTGTTGTTTTCTGTAATAATTTAAAAAACAGAAGTTGTTGTTTTTTGGCTCTTCAACACTTTGCATTATTTATCCTCCAGACAAACTGCAGCTCTGTTCATTTGTAAGTGAGAACATTTAGCTGACGCTCTTAAAGTCATTATGTTCAGTCAAAATAAAAAGGTTTTTTTATTCTGTGGATCACATTAAACCTGCTTCATCTGTTTCCTCTCTGAAAACCGACACAGAGCTTTATAAGGTGATAATGAGCCAGATGTGAAGTTTACAGCTTGTTCCAGACGGCGGCTGAATTATCCAATTAATGCAGCGTTTCACAGGCGGGATGCAAACGTTGAAACGCAGGAGAAGAGATTGATTCTGTCAGATAATTATTGAAATAATGTGATCAAGTATTTCTGCAGTGTGACATCACACTGGACCGACCTCTCTCCACCGGGCTCCAGCGCTGCTCGACACGTACACGTTGGGTTTACTGGCCAAGTTCCTGCCCACAGATCCTGCAACCAGACGACAAACAGGCATTTAACACACACATACACACACACACACACACTAGCAGGGGTTTCCTCCCTGAATTATCAGGGACTCCGTGCAGCATGGAGCTCTGCAGATCTCCAGACATGAGGCCTTCGCTGCTCCGGCGACATGAGGAAATCACACACACACAAGTGGAAAGTGAGAGATCACAAAGAGACTGAACAACAACAACAACAACAACAACAACAACAACAACAACAACAACAACAACAACAACAACAACCACCAGACACTGCTGCTGCTGCTGTCAGCTCAGGGATGAAGCAACATCATCATCATCACTTTAAAATAACTGGGTCACACGTTATAAACAACGTTAGAACGACACGTCTCCTCGCTGCAGAAACCTAACGACTTCCTCTGAAAATCTCCTACACACACACGTGACGAACAAGCGTCTGTCTGATGTGAGAAAAGATAAACTTTTATCGACCCAAACTGACGTCTGAGGAGTTGTGCAAACACACACACACACACACACACACACACACACATAAAACTGCATGTATAGTTGTGTGTGTGACCGTCGAGTGTCCGCCGGGCGCTGCAGCAGTAATTAGTCCATCTGTTAGAGAGCGATAATAAAACCAGTGGCACCAGCTACTGCCAGTCCTCCTCCTCCATCGCACCCCCCCCCCACCCGCCTCTCTCCCCCCCCCCCGCCCTCTCTCTCCATGCACATTATCTAGTAAGGATTTAATTAGAGGGAGCGTCTGAGAGCAGCCGCCACGACGCTGGAGAGCATCAACAAATCAATGTTTCCCAGCAGCTGTGAGGAGGAGGGGGAGGACGGAGTAGAGGAGGATGAGGAGGAAAGGTGAAGTAAGAGGAAGAGGAGGAGGAGGAGGAGGAGGAGGAGGAGGAGAAGGAGGAGCAGGGAGAGAAAAGGACAAGGAGGAAGAAGTTTAGGAGGAGGAGGGGGAGGAAGACGAAGAGGAGGGAGAGAAAGAGAAGGAAAAAGAGGAGGAGGAGTAAAGGTGAAGGAAGAAGAAGAGGAGGAGGAGGACAAGCAGACACCACAGAAGAAGACGGCTCTTGTTTACAGCGTTGGACACGGTTCATCTGTGAGATCAGACACGGAGGAAGTTGTTGAGCAACAGAGACGCTGACGGGTCAGAGCTGTCGGTGACATCATCGTCCTCCAGCAGATGGTCCGACGTCTCCTCGTCTCCTCGTCTCCACTCAGAGCCTCGGATACTGAGTCACACAGCTGAACTCAGAGCCGATTAATGAAAGTGATCATATTATCACTGATCTGTTTTCTGTGAGTTACTGTTCAATAACTGCCTCTAAACTACAGTCAGCTCCTCCTGGTCGTGTCCCTCCACCGCTCAGACTAGTTCCAGGTTTGTGTCCTGTCCTTGTCCTTCATATTTTTAAAGGTAGAGTCATTGCAGACTTGTATTTTATGAGGTCACACCAACCTTGACCTTTGACCTTAGACTACAAGAGTGAAGTCAGTTTGTGTCACTGAGATGTTTCGACTCTGGTTCTGACTGTTACTGAACGGAGACATTATAATGTCATTATTATTATTGATAACATTAATGATAACATTTATTATCAGTTATCAGAGAATGAGGTCACACGGCATCACGACAGGTAACTGCTCCCACCTGTAGCCATGATGAGTCCAGGTGCTGAGTCCTTGGATAAGATGGGCATCCTCCTCAGCTGGATGTTGAACAGCTGGCTCCACCTCTGGGCCAGGTGAAGAGAGCAGCCTTTACTGAGCTGAGGGAGAGGGAGGAGTCACATGATGATGATGATCAGCTGTTAAAGATGGCCGACAGAGAGGTGAGGGCCTCTCGTACCTGACAGTCGATGGTTCCTCCCAGACTGTCGGCGGCCGGCGGCTGGAGCAGCTCCCACGTGCCGCCTTTGTCGAAGGTGATGACGGAGCGCATGTTGTCCTCGCTGACGGAGCCGTTGATGAGCGTGGCGATGAAGACGCCTCGCAGCCCCTCCACGCGGTGCAGGTCGGCGAACGGCTCGTTGGCGAAATACCTGGAACACAAGGAGGACGGAGATTTTAATTTCCCAGCAGAGCAGAGAGGCGTAAACAGGAAACGGGAACTTCATTACCCAGAAACCACCTGACACACAAAATGACATGTGTAGCTGTGTGTGTGTGTGTGTTCACCTGATGAGTGTGTTGCTCCCTGAGCCCTCAGGACTGTAGTACAGGACGTTCTCCAGCGACAGGGAGAAGGACAGACCCTGCGTGTCTGAGATGTACAGGTGTGTGACGTTGTTCAGGTGGTTCACACACACAAACACTTGGTCCTCAGAGGCGTCTGCGATGTAGTACTCCTGTTAGAGAGAGGAGAGGTGTGTGTGTGTGTGTGTGTGTGTGTTAGTATCAGAGTGAAGAGTGTGGAGGTGGTTCCTGCTCCTCCAAAATAAGAGCAGCATGAGTTGTGTCTTCTATTTTTAGAGCCACATGGTTCACATGTCTGATCAGATCAGGTGAGCTCAGGTAACTGGAGCTGTGTCATCAGCATTAAGGAGCCAATCAGCACGCAGCATGCCTGGACCAAGGTCTAACAATGCTGGTGATTGGCTGTTTATTCATGCAAGTGTGTAAAGAGACCTGAGCTTCAAAATAAAACAAATTATAGTAAAGTTTACATCATAAAATGTTTTGTTGCAACTAAACTGATTTCTACAAAACAAAGCTGTAACTGTGGTAATTTACAGAGTTAGGACATGAATACAAAAAAACAACATCAACATGTGAGGAGGAGACTCACTGTGATTGGATGACGTGTCATGAACTGGGCGGCTTTCATTGGCTGGCGATTATAGGAAACCCAGAGCTGAACGGATGAAGGTTCGTGGCTGCCGAACAGTTTCTGGAGAGAGAGAAGAGTTCAAACCATGATTTCAGAATAAAACACTCAGAGAAACCAAATCCTGCAAGTGTTGGATGGTGGGTCCAGGTGGTGGTGGGCGGGGCTTTGGGTGACTGCTTTGTTGTGACATCACAAAGTGACAGGAAGTCCTGACGGCTGGTTTTAAGGCTCAGTGTCTGAATACAGGCTGTGTGCATTTCTCTGTGGACTGAGGCTTTGATACTTTCACAGTATTAATATAGAACCTAGAGCTGCTTTATAATCACACTACACATGGACGTCTACCTTTATACTGTATGGAGCTTTAAGACGCACGTCTACCTTTATACCGTATGGAGCTTTAAGACACACGTCTATCTTTATACTGTATGGAGCTTTAAGACACACGTCTACCTTTATACCGTACGGAGCTTTAAGACACACATCTACCTTTATACCGTACAGAGCTTTAAGACACACATCTACCTTTATACTGTATGGAGCTTTAAGACACACGTCTATCTTTATACTGTATGGAGCTTTAAGACACACGTCTATCTTTATACTGTATGGAGCTTTAAGACACACGTCTACCTTTATACCGTATGGAGCTTTAAGACACACGTCTACCTTTATACCGTATGGAGCTTTAAGACGCACGTCTACCTTTATACCGTATGGAGCTTTAAGACGCACGTCTACCTTTATACCGTATGGAGCTTTAAGACGCACGTCTACCTTTATACCGTATGGAGCTTTAACGCAAGCCTCTTTGAGCAGGTGGACTCTCACAGCTGGCCTGCAGCTGGGAGGTCGTGGATGAGTTTCTTGTTATCTGCGTCCTGATGATGTTTTTCTGTCTTAATCTCTCAGCACTGCGGCGCTCCACAGTTGGGGAAACATTAAATGTCTAGACTCGAAAGGTTTCCCAGTGGGGTACAGAAAAAAATGTGTGTATATATCTGTATATATCTGTGTGTGTGTGTGTGTGTGTGTGTGTGTGTGTGTGTGTGTGTGAAAGAGATAAACTCCAACTGCACGTCTCATTGTCATTACAAATACAGTAGGAAACTGTCAGCTGGAAGAAGCCGAGCTCTGATCTCTCGTGAATTACAAGCATGCAGAGCAGACTGAGGGGAAGACGTGAGCATATCTCATTTCTGTGGTGTGTGTGTGTGTGTGTGTGTGTGTGAGAGAGAGAGACAGAGCTCCCCTCTGAACAGTCCTGGGGAAATACTCCAGATTTTTGGAGAAGTGACTCAGACTTTCATTTGAAAGTCAACGAGGCTCCACACAAACACACAGTGATGATGACACGACACATTTACTGTGGTGGAGCGATGAGGAAATTCTCCTGTGGCTGTGAAGGACCTCAAAGCTGCTGCTCTGCTCCTACGCTCCTCTGCTGCTTCAGCCACTGTTGTGTTTTCAAGACGACAGGTTTTAATAGAATAAAACTTTATGATACTTTATCGAGGCCACTGTCCGTATGCATCAGGTACAGTACCAACACACCGTATCACATCCAGCAGGACACAGTAAACCTCCTCATTATCTCATACTGCAACACAGGCTGATGCTAGCTGGTTAGCATGCTAACATCAGCAGGTCCAAGGAGCAATAGAGATAAAAACCGGAGCCAACAGTTGGATTCAGATCGTTGGATTCTTATTCTTAGTTTCATCATCAGACCAGAAATCACATTTTTAAAAACGAGCGTGTGACTTTACAAAAAAAAAAAAAAAAAGCAGTTTCTGATCTATTTCCTACTCTGCTCCTCTTCGAGACCTTGGGCCAAAATATCAAATTATTTCCTCCAAAGCAACGAGGGAAGGAGCAGACGATGAATGATGAAGGCTGGGCCCGAGTCTTTATCATCCACAGAGAACAAAGTCAGTGTGCAGTTCACTGACATCACGTTAAAAGGATTTCTGGGTCATGACGGCTCAAATTTTGGGAGCTGTTCTGATGGTGTGTCACCTCTGATGTCTGTGACGATGAAGGACTCTGACAGGGGCAAATCTTTAAAATCAAACAGTGTCCATCTTCATTAAAGATTATTTTATCTCCACTTTTTCCTTTTTTTTTTTTTTTTACTTATAGTTTCCTCCGTTCTCTCCATTCCCACCTCCTGCCTCCTCTGGCTGTGAATTTGTGTTGTGATTGGGCTCAGTTCAAGCTTACACTGAACTGAGCAGCTTCATTATTTTCTTTTGAATTAGCATGGACCACCCTGTAAGATCCTTTAACAGCAAGACCCTCCAGAGAGAGAGAGAAAGAAAAGAAAGAAAGAAAGAAAGAAAGAGAGAGAGAGAGAGAGAGAGAGAGGCAGAAAAACAGCCATCATGGAGCTAACAAGAGTAAGATCAGGGACGAGCAGAGAGCAGGACGCTGGCTTCACAAAGCTATAAATTGGTTTTGAACAAAGAAGTCAGGCAGGAATTCAGAGAGCAGAGCTATTCGTTTGAGTCTGGGGTGGCAGAGTTAGATAAATGTACTGGTTAGAGGAATATAAATGGTCAATTCTTTCATAATCGCAAATCAGCCAGTTCAGAGACGGCGCCGCTGGGAGACAGAGAGGGGTCGGGCTTTAATAGCATCTTATCAAATCCAGATCCATCTGATTCCCTTATTTAAGTCTAATTTGATTTAGTTGTTAAATTTGCAAGTAATTTAACATCCAGTTTTTATCAGTCGTTTAGCAGCAGAAAAGACAAAAGCATGACAGACATCACCGTCAATGTGCACAAAACGAAACACAGGCTGACAATTCAAATATATATCATCACCAGGAGATCACAAGATTAGCTTAGCATAAAGACTGGAAGTGGTTAGCCTAGCTGTCTACCCCTAAAAGAGAACAAACTTCCAGCACCACGTGAATTAATAAGTTTGTTTTGGAGGATTTGTTTAAGACAGAGCTAAGCTAACTGTTAGCCCCGCCTCCACTGAGTGTTTGTGCTAAAGCTAAGCTAACTCCTGATTCTAGCTTCGTATTGTAGACGTGACAGCACCATCAATCTCTAGGAAATTTAATTTTCTAAAAAGGTCAAACTGTTTATTTACAACATGAAAATCAGATTTAGCTCATTTTGAAAAACGTTGCATTTCAGGTTCTTGCTAACAATCTTTAGCCAAACACCAAAACATCGACACTTCCAAGAAAACTGCCAGGAGTTTAACGTTAGCCTGTCGCTAATGTTGCTACAGTTTGTCACCAGTGATGTTTAAGATGGAAACAACAAAGACAATAACGTAGAAGATTTAGGTTTGACGTCAACCTGCTAATCTGCTAACGAGCTAACCAAAGCTCAGGGTCACGGCTAGCTACAGTTCACATTCACCTGATGCAGCGCTGTCACTCAAATCTTAATTCTCAGCCTCTGAAGCAGATAGAGACATGAATGACACACCGTCTGAGACCTTAAACATTTGGCTTTTACTGTGAACGACTGCATTTACACTAATGTTCAGAAATCTACAACGTCCAGGACAAAGACAGTGACGGACGTCACATTTTTCAGGCGGTTGTTTTTCAGCAGTGTTCAGGTTTTAGAGGACGGCTCAGGTCTCAATGGGTTAATAACAGAGGAGGGAACGGACTGAAAAGACATTTGATAGCAACGACAGATGCAAAACCCCTAATTACCAACTATCAAAACCCAACCGACCAACACGCAGTACAGCATGATGGATATGGTGCACAACAGGAACCTATATTCTGCCTTTATGAAATGCATAAACCTGTATTATTGCGTTGGACAGTTGTGTGGCTGAGTCATTCACTGTGACAGGAAGACGGATCTGGAGGAAGGCTGAAATTTAATTCCCTCGATTCTTCAAGTTTTTGCCATAAAAATGAAAAATATTATGTTGGTGAAAGTCACAATATCAGCTATCAGCGACTTCCCTCCAACACAGAGAGGCTGAGTGTAAAAAAAAAAAAAAACTAGTTTCAGGGCTTCAGCTCAGCTTGCTCTTGTGTGTGTGTGTGTGTGTGTGTGTGTGTGTTGGAAGGATTTGTGACCATCTTTGAGTGCCTGAGCATCCCCAGTCTCCAGCAGAGCATGTCAGCCCTTTCCATTCACTCTATTGATTTATCTGGTGTAGTGCCCAACATCGACTGTGTGGTGTGATGTGAAAGCAGAGCAGCGGCTGCGCTCAGACCAATGGACGGAGCAGAGAGAGAGAGAGAGAGAAAGAGGGATAAAGGGAGACAGAAATGTCTACACAGGAAGATAGAGCCACATTAAGACGATGTTAAATGTATAAAGTAGGTATGTCAGAGACATCGTTGCACGCTGTCGTGTATATATACAGTCACTCAGTCTGGGTTTTCAGGTCAGTTTACTTTGTGAGCCGAGAGGGAAAGTTGGACAGGAGAATGTCTACTATGTATTTTCACATGTAAGTGATGGTGATGATATGTTTTTCCACTGAAACCACAGACTGAACTCGTCCAGCAGCGACTGGAAGTGAGCTCCTGCTACGCTCTGTACGGATCTCTGGATCCAGACCGACGTAGGCTGGTTCAATCGTCTCTGCAGCGCAGGTGGCAAAAACACACACTACAAACATTACACACGTATAAAACCCAGTCATCCATCAGTCAGAATCTAAATGCAGCCATATTGGCAGTAATCTTCTTTCAATTATTCTCCAAAAGGCAAGCTGGAGCTATGGAGTTACTGAAAGCTGATAGAGGCTTTTACAAAGGAGCTATGGTGGCCCTGAGGGTCAAAACACACAAAACAACAACCACCATAGATTCACAGAAAAGGTGGGATTGGACAAAACTCAAGTCCCTGGCTACGGTTCAGTCATTTCCTGACATGCTTCACTCCCGATGGACTGATGAATTGACTGCTTTGTTCTTTTAGCCTAAAACAAACCAGCTAGGTTTCCAGAAAGTGCTGTCGACGTCAAATGAAGAATCTTCTGAAGCTGCAGTTCCTCTCCTGACCACTAGAGCAAGTCTCCAACCACGAGTCAGTCCCCAAAGACTCCCATGTTAAAATGTTCAACGTTACAGCTGATACAAACATATTTACACCCTGGTACAGAAACTGTTTCCTCAAACTTTTCACGCATTCTGGATTAACTAGGAATTAGGGGGCGGAGTCAGGCACTGCCAAGACGGCGACAGTAAAGCAGCTCAATCTGAGCCTCACAAACCTGTGCTGGCGACACAGAGGCTGCAACCATCTCTATTTCCAGGCGTTCATCCCTGTTCACACTTGCAAATCACCAAACAACCTCTAACAAATGTGGTGTTTTCCAGGGTTCAGAGAGATCTGTGATATTTCCCTGTTACCCACACAGCCTCAGAGAGACAGCTCCTCTTTCCCCACACAGCAAACAGGAACAATGTGACATTTGTTAAGGACTAACCCAGAGGAAGAGTACATGTTGCCCCTCTCTTTATATAAGGCTGACATTTTATCATAACGAAAGGTGCTGAAACAACCTGGAAATGTCATGAGCCAAAGCTGCGGGGCAAAGTGTCCTCTGTATGTTCAACCCACCGGATGTAGGTTCAATCCCACCAGGACTCTGAGCACCAGTCTGTATCTCTGGGTTCATCTGGTGCATATTCATGACCCTCTGGCCCAGTGTACCTCAGACACTGCTGTCATTCGGTCAGGATAAAGCCAGCATGTCATTTCATATGTGATCTGTGTTCAAGAGGATCTATGGTGGATCTGTTTGTTTTCGATTTGGATAAAATCAACATCAATATTTGATACATGGTGATAAAATGTGAAGGTCCCATATTTGACTTTTCCAACGTTTTTATTTGTTTAGTGTTTAGTTTAGGACCAAAAACCATCTCAGTGTAGTTCTCCATCTCCTCTCTCAGCTTCTCTCTGGAGCTCTAGTGACAACAGGTCGGTGTCAGCCAATCAGAAGAGAGGAGGTTCTGAGCCTCTCTTCTGATTGGCTGACTGTTTTCTGAGTGATCCAATAAAAACAGAGCAGATTTCAGAATAAAACACTCAGAGAAACCAAATCCTACAAGTGGTTGGATGGTGGGTCCAGGTGGTGGGCGGGGCTTTGGGTGCCTGCTTTGTTGTGACCTCACAAAGTGACAGGAAGTCCTGATGGCTGGTTTTAAGGCTCAGTGTCTGAATACAGGCTGTGTGCATTTCTCTGTGGACTGAGACTTTGATACTTTCACAGTGTTAATATAGAACCTAGAGCTGCTTTATAATCACACTACACATGGACGTCTACCTTTATACTGTATGGAGCTTTAAGACACACGTCTACCTTTATACTGTATGGAGCTTTAAGACGCACGTCTGCCTTTATACTGTATGGAGCTTTAAGACGCACGTCCACCTTTATACCGTATGGAGCTTTAAGACACACGTCTACCTTTATACCGTACGGAGCTTTAAAACTAAATGGTTTGGAGATAACTTGATAACTTAACTGGGTTTCTCTCTCTCAGATATTTTCCTTGAGGAATATGATGAGTCTTAAGGAGTTACCTAACACTACCAAGTCAGAACTGTATGTGCAGCAACTGGCACACTTCATCTGCAGCCTCTGATATTTCTGTACCTCCCGAGGGTGAAGGTTTGAGATCAGAAGTGGGAAGACACACGAAGTCAGGACTTCTTCAAACAAGTAGAAATAACTGACATGCGCTATTTCCAACTTCATATCCAGTTATATCAAGGTCGCACATAACAGTGTTTACCATGATAATGATAAAGCTGCTATTATTGCTCTAAAGCTCATCTGACCAATGTTTTACTTTACATTAAAACTAAACTAAATTACAATTCTTCATAAAGTGAAAGGAGCAGTAGTGAAGTATCACCATCACTTTAGCTCTGCATTTAGTTTTACAGCCACACACAACAGCTGCTCATTGTTTTAATACACTCTTATCAGCATCATTTCAAGCAGCAGCAGGGTTGAATTAATCAGCTCTCATAAAACCACTGTGCCCTATCCACACAGCCTTCAGCAGCAGGCGGACACAGTTAGCAGTTAGCTGGAGCAAACAGTGGAGCAATACAGTCTGACGGATGATCCAGTGTTTATGTCCTTAAGAAAACAAGCGTCCTTCATCAAGTTTAGTGTCCTGGTACCAGAATGTCTTCAGTATGTGCAGAGTGCTTAAGGTCCAAACAAGTATCGTCCATGAGAGAACGAGAGAAAGTTTGAGTCCCGAGAGACAAAACAGAGGCAGTGTTTTAAACGGTTTGTGTTTGCAATTATATTGCGATACAATAAAATGCACAGACTGCGATTATGCTCTAGTTATGTGTCATGCAAGGGAGAGTGGAGAAGAGGCAACACCGCCACACTGTTACCTGTTTATATTGGCCTCGGGTTGAGCTGAACGCAGCACTGTGGAAACTTTCATGTCGAAGAGGAGCAGTACGTCGCTGTGCAACTATTCTGGTTAAAAACAACAACAACTGCAGAACCTGCCTTAATAAAACACCACAAAGCCGTGTACAATCGCCGTGTGGCTAAAACGCCAACGACCAGTGAGTCTAACGCCAGGGACACACCGGCTGCGGAGCCAGTTTCCCCTCGGCGCCGATGTTCACCAATTGTATCGGTCTAACACCAGCAGCACCATGGCACGCACCTCCACGGCCGGCTCGCACCCTGCAGTGATTGTTTCGGCGTGGGGTCTATTTTGTGCACGAGCCACAAGCCATTGTGTTGGGGCAGAGGGGCAGAAGCGCTTGTCGACCGGCGTGGAGAAATGCACGTCTGGTGTGATCAGAAAGGCTCCGGCTCGCATGCAGTTCTCGTCGCGCGGCGCTTCCGCAGCCGGCGTGTCCCTGGCATAACAAGTCAAACAGCAGCCGACAAAGGTCACTGACTGAGAAGCTTGAAAGTATAACGTCATATGAACGCAGCTCAAAACGACCCGGTGCCTCGACACGGTGAGCGAGCTCTGACAAACACTCTGGATCAGCAGCACTGAAGTCCAGAACAGTTACTGACTGGGTCTGTTCAATAACACAGACGATAAGGAACTTAAAAAACAATCACATAATTAATCACAATCATAACATTGTTAAAAAAGAAAAGACAATTCGATGAATTTCCCACATCGTTCTGATGGGAAATAAATAATACATGTTGTTTCTCCACTGAGCAGCAACACTGTCAGAAACGTTCACAAGTCGGAGGGAGGCGTTCGCTAAATTGTTCTAAGGAGCTGAAAATCATCAAAAACCTCTGAAGCCTCTAAAAAGTGATGCTCTTTGATCACACAGCTTCAGTCTCCACTTCCTGTTTTTCCCCTCTGCCTCCCCCAGATCGTCTTTGTAGAGGATCTGTGATCTAAATGAGAGGGAATACACGACTAACAGATAACTGGGAGGAGACGGGACGGCTCTTATCAACACACCCATTACATCTTCTAAGCCAGTTATCGTCCACTGGTCTCATCGATGGGACCAAAGGCTGAGGTCTTTAAGGTCTGATTAGGACTCGGCTCCTCCGGATCCCTATTGTTGGTTAAAACTCTCCATTTTATGGCTCTTTAATTATCTCCAGCAGCTCGACACTGCCAAAGGCTCTCGTGATATTCCATTACTCTAATCCTATTAGACCGGGATTACTCTTGTCTTCATTCTACTGTCACTTCTGCTCGTGAGTGTGGCTACGGAGCTGACTAGCCAAAAGATGTTGCTCCTCTGAATCCCAACTACAAGACAACTCATGGGTCATTAGTTATAAGGTGTGAACCAGGCTCTGTTGGACCATTTCTTTCAATACTTTCTGACCTCCCAAACCAACCTGAGGCGACGCTCCCCAAAATGGACCGGTTTCAGAGAGAACCTGGCCCATGGTCTGGTGGTTTGGGGACCACTGAGCACCAAACCCACTCGTTCCCACTGAAGATATAACAGACATGTATACCTTCCTAAAAACAACTGGAAACTGTAGATTTTAACAAACCAGGCTCAGGAATATAACACATTCGCTGGGCTGCAGAATCACATGTGTACGACTAGGGGGGCCCAAAAGTGACATGAGAAAGTTGGTGTGGCCTGATCGGTTGATTGTATTTTCATACAAATGCCCTCCAGTCATTTTGTGTCTCACTATTATAGTTTATAATGTGACTAAAGCCACAGCAGCAGGGGCAGTGTCGTCATTTTGAGGGACTTTACTTTCTTTATTCAGGTCTCATGTCACTCTTGGGCCTCCATACAGGACGAGTACAAAGCCGTTTCACATTGTTTCATCATGAACCGCTGCCGGGCGTCACATTCGCAAAGTGCTGACAGTTTATAGGAACTTGAGACTTTTTCTTTTTCTTTTTATCGTGACAACTGAACCAGTTCAGACCAGCCACAACACCGTGAGACTGTTTACTGGCTGTGCAACAATATTCTGTTGTGAAATGCTTGTTGTTGCCAAACACAGCGCACAAGAGTCAGATAAAAAAACAAACAAAAAAAACCCACAAGAGATAACACACTTCCCTTCCACTGCAGAGCTGCTACATCTTGATAACGTGAACTTGTATCTGTGGTGGTGACCGTGATGAAGCCGTGGACCGATGACAAAACAGGTGTCGTGTTTACTTTTGGTTTCTCTGGTTTCACTCACAGCGACAGGACGAGTGGCCGCTCAGGGCCGAGACTTCCACTGGACTCAAAGCCACCAAGATGTTGTCCATATGAGTACAACTGACCATAACTTTGTTTATGTAAGTTATTTACTACGTGATGTCCAGAGGAAATGCATCAATTATCAAGGGAGGAATAAAAAAAACACATGTTGGATGATAATAAAATGAATAAAACAGATGAGAGCTGCATAATGTGCAAAAAAATAAAAAATATTAGGATTATTTTGGATGTTGCAGTGATTATTTTTGCATCTTAATTCTGTAATCTGAAGGCCTGGACGTCCCTGTGGTGACTGTTCACAATGCACACTAACAATGTCATAACGCATTTTAGGTTTGACAAATTGCTTTGCATATTCACACTCAGTCATACTGTGATTTCCATCAGTCGTGCAGCCCTGAGGCAGATGAAGGAAAATCAAGACTAAACTAAAAGTAGAAAGCAAAAGGTAAAAAAACAAAGAAATCCAGAGTTAAAAGCTGCGCTGTGAAGTGTTGTATCTTAGATTCTGACGCGTACAGTGTTTATCACCTGCTGTCAATCAGTGCTGTTGTTAACGAGCTAAAAAACACAAGGCGGAGAAAGTGACTGTAGGTCGTTCATTAACCGACACACTCGCTCTGCAGCTCCAAGATAAAAACCGTAGCTAAAAATGGAACAAAAGTTTATTTAAAGTTTTGATGAACTCAAATCAAACACAGATTCATGATTCAACACAGAGGGAGTGGGCGGAGGAGGAGGGTGGAGGTTGACGGTGGTTAACGGTGGGGTTGGTGTTGTTGTTTTAGTGGGATCATTGTGCGGCTCTTCCAACATCTTGATTCACATACTGAGCAGTAAACAAACCCACATCAGAGGCCGTGTGAGGTTAACCTCATTACACAGCGTCAGTGGCTGGGACTGAGCAGCTCTCATTAGGTTGGACCACTGCAGCCACTGGGAATTATTAAGGCTGCTCTATATGGTTAAGATCTATGGCTCCTTACGCTGCCTGCTCGTCGTGCTCTCTGTAAACTGCACCGTATGCATCATGCATCTGTAGTAACGACCGAATAAACATTTACATAATGTAAAGATGGATCAATTTCCTTCTCAATCAATGTCTCCTTCACACGGCTGAGCAGATAGCAACAAAGCTACAGTGGATTTATTCATCTGGATCACTGTATATTCAGAGCAGAGCTCCGATGGGACTTTTAATGTGGAGAAAATCAATCTTCAGCTCAAGTACAGTTGAGTAGAATATAAAAATCTGTGACTTAAAGCACGTGAGAAACGTAAATAGTCACTTAATCACAGCAGTGAGAGCTCCTGCTGCTGTGACCACCGAGCCACACACCCGCCACACACCCGCCATCCCAGTGAAGAGCGAGGAGATTCCTGAAAACAGCTGGACACTGCAGTTTTTGAGTAAATAAAACCATTGTTGTGGCCTGTTTCAGATGCAGTTAATGCAGAACTACGGAGGCCCAGAAGTGACATGGGATTAAATAAATGACTACGAGCAATCAAGTAAATTTAAGTCGTTTCAAACAAGATTAAAAAAAAAAAAAAAAACATCATAGTTTTTTCGATATCAATTGATCAATTCCCAAACTGGTCTATTTCTACAGTTGTTTCTTAACCAGTCTCAGGGGGCGTGGCCTGATGAGTGACAGGTTTAAAGCCAGTGCGATCAGTTTTAGACACCGTCTCCTGTCACCTTTGGGCCTCCATACTTGGCTTTTCGAGGTGCAGCTGGTGGAGCTTTAACGTAACATCTCCAACCATCTGATATTAATTATGAGATCAGACAAATCCCTCACAGCTGACCTCGCTTTGCAATCAGCTGTTCTCAGTCTGAGAGATCTGACGCCACAGGCCGCCGCCGCCGCCGCCGTCGACCCATGGCGATGAGTGCCAGGAAGCGAATCGGTCCGAGGCGGCGCGTGTGAGAGAAGACGGGAGGTGAGATCCAAATCATCTCCACCATCTGCTGCTTCTGTCTGTTTGTCTCCTGCTGCTGCTGCTGCTACACAAACATTGGCCACTAACACTAACAATGACAAACACACAGCGCTTCACGTCACCGCCGGCCAAATATTGATCCAACGCCTATGAGATTCAGCAGATTATGTCCAAGTGGGGAAAAGAGGCTGCTTCACTTTGCTGCGTTACAACAGAGGATTTAAAGACATTTGCAGAAGAAACAGCAGGAAGTCACTTGTTTGAAATGTTAATTACGTCTCTGACAACTGGAGCCTGTGGAAGTAAATCAATGTGAAGCTGCAGAGACTCAACCAGGGAAATCCAGAGCGACTAAACAAAGAGAATAAACAAAAAAAAAGACCACATGCTTTGTCTTTTTAATTTACTCCCACTCCTACAATCGCTGCTTTGAAACTTTTTTTATCGAACAGTCCAGTGTTTTTCCCTGCTTCTCCTCAGAAGCTCTGACGAGGACCCGAGGCTCCACTTGAACAAGTTGTTTCCAACAATAACTCAGTGAATGTTAACAGTGATGCGTGCAGCTGCTCTAAAGGCAAACAGCAGGGACGAGGTTTTCACAGCAACATCCTCCACTCACATCTAAACACAGTTTGTGTGAGCGGGTCGAGCTCGGCGTGGAGACACCTTGGCAAAGCGTTCGTTTTATTTTCATGCATTTAATTAATATCGAGGGGATGAAGTCATCAGTTTGGACCAAGCTCTTTCAGCTGGAGCATAAATCATGATGCCTGAGCAGAATAGTTGATGGAATAAAAAACACTTGAAGAAGATCTGAGGATGTAATTTGTTAAATCTGTTTTATTTTATTTCTCTTTAAAGTTGAACGATGCAAGTCTGGTCTTCTTTGCTAACCGTCCTACTCTCAGCCATGTGCATTTATTTTCAACGAAGCCAGCGAAAAAGCAATCGATGGAGGGGTTGGATAACGTTGTTTATCATATATGTGTTACGATGTGTATATTTGTGCAGTCTTATCTGTCATAAACAAGAGATTACAGGTTATGGGGCGCGTTTGTGTCGTGGTGCCACCCAGACGAGAGCTGGGACACCGGGTCGCAGGCTCTGAGGTTGGTATTCAGCCAAGAGACGCAGAGAGCCTCCATTCTCCCTCTAACAAGCCATTGAACCATCACAGTTACTCTGAAGGTGTTTCATTAAGGTAAAAATGTAGCATATTATAACAAACATATGTATATACATATGGCAATCTTTGCTTCGCTAAGTTAGACTAAGGTCATCCAGACGACAGCATTTGACCCTGCAGCTCTGACGTCTTATTTTTCATTATTTGCTTCATCTTAAATCAGATAAAATAACAGACATTAAATGTAAAGCGTCCAGTGCTTTTCGAGCTGATGAACAGCCCAAACACCGGCTGTAATCTACTGACAATTACAGAAAACTGAGGAAATGTTGAACTTGTGAAGTGATGAATTACCCGATGTATTCGTTATCTACTCTGTCACCAGTTTTTATTTGTCGATGGACTCACTGAGGAATGAATCACCTCAGCCTCGTTCTAACCTGAAATAAATCATCATCAGGATCAGGTCAAATATTTTTACTGCCAGAAAACGCTGCCAAAAAGTTTGAGGGCAGAATATTCACCTTGGCTCGCTGCCTACTCCCACTACTTTGATTAAAATAAGACGTAATGTCATAAATATATATATATTTATATATGTATTTGAGATATTAAACCACCTCCTTCGAGCTCAGTTGTTTCCCTGCTGTTGGTCCGTCTTACCCGTGTGGTGGTGGCGAACATGTACTTGTCCCGGAGCTGGAAGCTGTCCACCTGCTCCAGGATCACTCTGCGGTTCTGTTCGCTCTGGAAGAAGTCGGTGCTGCTGAGGACGGTGGACACTCCCTGAGGCTCGTGTCTCTGGACCAGCACTGTGGTGGGGGGGTCGTATGGCTCCACACCCCTGAGGATGAATGAGAGGGGGGTAGCAGGAGGACAACAGATCAGATCAAGTGTTTGTTTTTATAGACGCCAAAACACAGCTGTCTTTGTTTTCCAGCATATTTACACTCACATCCATTTACTTCCTTCTAAACACAGTGTTTTCAGTGGTTACTTAATGGAGCGCCAGTAGGCCCACATTAAAATTTCAACACCCCCTCCTCCACCCGTCCGACGCACTAAAACCTCCCCCTGCTACATCGGGGAGGGAATCCTGACTCCATGGGTCTGAGCGTCAGGTTCATCACCAACAAGCTGCTGTAAAATAATCAAGCTGATTAAAAACTGAAGGTTTTGTTTTGACCGACGAGGTTCATTGAAATTTTGATTTTATCATGTCATTTTTACTTGACACTCAATATATTGCTGATATTCCCAGGACTCATACCTGAAAACAGGCACTGCTATGAGCTAACAGCTAATACACAGCAGCTCGGTAAACTTGTTAAATGTTTGATTCAAAAGACTAAAGACTAAAATATCACCTTTATTTCGACATTATTTTTACAAGACAAGACATGTGATGAGTGAAATATCAGTCAACACCAAGACTGAGTGTTTCCACTGAACAGGCTCATAAAAGCAGATCCAGACAGCTGAGGTTTCACACATCACAAACCTAAAGAACCAATCAGAACAACCTGTGGACACAGGGGGCGGGGCTAAATAAACTACTGTGTCAGACACTGTCAGTGACTAGCAAACAAACAACACTGACAAATACAAGATGCTAACTGTGCTAGCTGCTGTAAAAGATGCTACCCGTGCTAGTCTGTGGTTCTGGTTCTGGTTCCTCCTGTGATTCTGGTTCTGACTGAGTCTCTCTCTGATGTTTCCTCCTCTGATACCTGGATGCAGGTGGTGGGCGGGGTCAAGGACTGACTGAGGTTTCTCAATAGGAAGTGAGAGTAGCTAACCTTCAGGCGTGTTTTTTTTAATGTTGTAAAACCAGGTTAAACTAAATATTAACCAAAGCAGAGGATGTTTAACATGAGTAGAGAGCAGCTTTAACACAGTTTGTCTCTAATGCACTGAAATGAAATATCTTATTATCATAAGCTAACGCTGCCGGCCTCTGGAGACACGAGGCTCTGTCCTTTAAACCGATGAGTGCGAGGGTCAAAACTGAGCAGCTTTTAGTTTGACGTTCTGCTGTCTGTCCTTTGCTAATGACAAAGGAGAGATAACAGATTTGTTCCTGCTGCAGCTTTAGAGGATTTAGCCAAACCCTGGGTGTCGGAGCAGAGTCGCTCTCTGGTGCATTTTCCACATTCACATGCTCCAATTTTCACTCACATATGCAGCAGAGCACTCGCGCCACTGTAGTCTGTCATTAAGGAGAGCAGCACTGCAACACTCAGCAGATAAAACACAGCAGAGGACTGACAATTGAAAGGATCAGGCTGTGATTTTTAGATTTCTAGCAGATACTGATCTATTAAAAATGCACCTGAATCGGCGCAGGACACTTCTACTGCAGGAGCTGCCTTATTTAATGGAGCAGTCTCTGCCTCTGTGGATGGTGACACAGCTAAAAATCTGCAAATCCTCCATTTACTATTCATTAAAAGGTGTTTAAGTTCACATACACCCCCCCTCACACACACACACACACAGACAAATCCACTGTTCACAGCCCCTGTTCCTCAGGAGACTGCTCCTACCAACGCCAACGTCTGCTGTGCATTTTTAATGCCACCTCCTGATGCAGTGACAAACTGACTGACACTCTCACACCGAGCAGCCTTGTAATCTTCCTCCGGCTGCTGTGCAGACATTAATATTAGGTGAACTTAAGACTGCAGACGGCACCAAGATGGAAATATCTTTGGAATATTCTCCATCTCATGTTGCTATCCGCCGTGTTTTCCTTTAGATGTCTCATTCAGGAAGCGTTGGAGAACATCCTCAGAGGTGTCAGACTGAAAAACACGGACTGAATTCAGCCTCGGGAGGCGGCTGCACCACCACCACCACCACCAAAAATCACTGAATATCTGTGCTGTTTCAGAAGCTCTTCACACTCACAAAGAGTCCTTTGCTGCAGAAACTGCATTTTTTTCTAATTAATAAATGTCAGCAGAAGCTAAATACAGACTATCAACATGATCAAACCAAAAATATCACCCTGACAAAACAGCATGGTCAAACTATTTATGGTCGAGGTTGTTCAGAAACTGTGGAAGCACTGAATGAATGAAGGAGGTTCACTGCCTCTTATCGTGCGCCGTCCAAATCAGAGTGTTTTCCTCTGGAGTCTCGAGAGCCGAACAGAGGGAGCAGTGTCTTGGCTCGGCTCTGCCTCTGTGGCTTTCTTTCAAAGGCCCCTGTTCAGCTGATGGACGCTGTCTGGGCTGAGAGAGCACGGAGGGCTATTCGCAGTCCCGTCTCTGTCTCTTCCTTTGAATTAATCTCTGCCCAAACGCCCCCTCCTCCACTGTTTTGGCACTTTCTCATTTTTCTGCCAGTCCTGTTTGTCATTCAATTAGGGCTTTTCCCGAAAGCGCGCTGTAGGAAAATACCACTATTTTTTTTTACACTGAGCTGCCAAGAGCCAAGCTTTAATCAATCTGGTCATTTACAGGCCAAACAGTTGTAGCGTCTCGTACTATGACCCAGAATATCTGCTGGAATATGTCAACAGATCTGAGGTGGACGACTATTTAATGACCCATAAGAAGAGAACAATAACACTGTCCTTACAAAAAAAAAAAAAAAAATCTACAAGACAAATTTGATTTGAACATTTAACATTGATTTGAATTACTCTAAAACTATGTGGCAACAAAGTTTAAGTCAGATTGATCTGCTGCCGCAACAGACTCACAAGCTAATATCACAAGCTAATGTGAAATTTCTACAGTAAGCTAACATGACAAGCTAATAAACTAACTGTACAAGCTGAAAAAACAAGCTAATCTGACAAAACAGGTTAATATGGCAAGCTAACATAAAAAAGATAATAAAACAAGCTAATCTAAAAGGCTGATGTGACAAAGTAACAAGCTAACAAGCTAACTTGCAGAAGCTAATGTGAAATTTCTACAGCAAGCTAACATGACAAGCTAATAAACTAACTGTACTATCTGAACAAACAAGCTAATCTGATAAAACACGTTAATATGGCAAGCTAACATAAAAAAGATAATAAAACAAGCTAATCTAACAGACTGATGTGACAAAGTAACAAGCTAACAAGCTAACTTGCACAAATTAATATGACGAGTAAGCTAATTTGACAAAGTAATATAACATGCTAATGTAATAGGCTAACACGAGAAGCTACTCTAACATGATAATGTGAAAAGCTAGGAAACTAATCTAACTAGCTAATCTGACAAGCTAATATAAGAAGCTAATGTAGCAAGCTAATATGACAGAGAGGTTTGACACCATATATGTTTCGACTCTTTATGAAAACATTCAAACTGTTTGACATGGAATAAGTTCTTCTTTATACTTTACTGAATACTATTTAATTATAGTAAATTATTGTTTCCTTTCTGTTATGTCACTGTAACTTTGCTGGGTTAAGTTTATTGTTACTCTAATCATCTGTTCCAACATGGTCTGATTAGTTTCTCCATTTTGTGTTAACAAATAAAACAACAACAATAGTCTTGTTACCAAGACAACAGTGCACACAACAGACCAGAGTAAAAGTGAATTCCCTCATCATCAAATGTCAACTGGTCCTTTACGTGACAAATTTGTGTTTGAGACAGCCTGTATCTTTACATTCTTACATTCACTGAGTGTTTTATTTATTCTGTCATTGTGATACTTATGGGTGCAGCTAAAATAAGTTATTCTCTGTTTTTGCAGAGAACCACCAGGAACCCCCTCAGGGACTCCTGGGGGTCTCTGAGACCCACTTTGAAAACCACTGGCTCAGATATCAACCGCCACTGCAGCTGCTTCTCTTTCCCTTCTGCAAACACAACCATTTAAATGTTCTTGTGAATATTAAACATATTCTAATTTGTTCTCTTTCCCACAGTAAAAACGAACAGTCTTTTTTATAGCAACCACAAAGACACATGGTGATATCTGAATCTGAGTTTCGGTCGTACACTTTGTCCTGCTTTGTTTCCTGAGCAGGAGGTTCTCACTATCACATATCACATCGACACAGTAATCGGATTTCTCATCGGCCGCTGTGCAACAGAATGATCCAGGTGAGGTGCGTCCAGGTACACTGAGTGCTGATGATCCATCTACGGTGGAGACGTAACTTATTCATCTGAACACTCATTTATCAACAGGCGTCTGTCAGAGCCGTGTGATGATGTTCGGTGCTGCGTCCTCAGTTTCCCTCATCCCCTTGTTTTCCCTCAGTCTGAATCACTGCCTTGTGCCCGACTGCTTTCATTTAAATTTAAAGTAACACACTCAAATTGCTGAGGCTTTTGGCAGGAACAGGGGGGCCGAGCAATCACTGATTTCATTGTCTGACTGTTTGCAGTTTTGCAGCTCAAATGGCTGCTTCTCCTCCACAGCTAGCACTTATCAAACCAGGCCACAGCCAACCGTAAATCACCCCAAAGTCACTGTTTTGTTCACAACAGGTCAGTGTTTCCTCAGACCTGTTTGTGCTGAGGACTGCTGAGAGGTGTAAAGAGGAGATTTGTAATCACAAACAAATAAACTGATGCTAACAACAAGCTAGTATAACAAGCTAAAGTCACAAGTTGACACAACATCCTAATGTAACAAGCTAATAAGTTCATTCAACAAGCTAAAACAACAAGCTAATGTGACAAAATTAAACAAAGCTGACAAGCTAATATAACATGATACTTCGATAAAAGATATTACAACAAGATAATCTGACAATCTTGTATGAAAAGAGGCTAATCTGCCTTTAGAACAAGACAAAGTACCAAGCTAATCTGACAAGCTAACAAGGTAAACAATAATATGTTAAAAGCTAAAGTTAAGCTAGCAAGCTAATATAACTAGCTTGTTTTGCCAAGCTAATATGACACATGAGAACAAAACAAGCTCCAAGCTATGTGACAAGCTAATAAGATATACTAACATAACAAGCTAATATAACAACCTGATCATATTTAAAACACCTTGATGTTTGGTAAAAGACCAAACAAAAATCACTTTATTATTATCTATTTTTTTCCAACGAAAATCAAATGATCGTTCAAAACTATCACTCCAACTAAAATCACAACTGTTTATTTCACATCCTGCAGCCTGTGTTTGCATTTTCTTGCAATGTTAATGGCTGTTTAAAGATTCTTACTTATTCAAATATGTTTTTATTGTTTTTAAATGCATTTTTAATGTCATCTTAATGTTCCATCTTTAATGCAGTTCGCTGCCTCTGCTGAATGGGGCTTTATGAATAAACCTGCCTTGCAAGTTATGTGACTGAAAATAATATAACCACAAAGATCATTATGAAAGTTGTTTGCGTAAAAGGTGAAGAATCTATTTCCGCAATTAAACCCGCATACATCAAGTTCCCCTTCGCAGCAAACAATGAAGTTGTTCACTCAAGACTAACCCTCCTCCTTCAAAGACATGCAGTCACCTCTGGGAACAGGATCGAACCAGTGCTGCCTTCACATGAAACAGGAAAAGTCACCGGAGTCACTTCAGGGTACAAAAGAAAAAACAAATTTACCAGCTCGTGGCTGTACAACCGCCAACCAGCCAAGCTGCTGTTTACACATACGTCTGTCAAGATTATATTCAAGGCTTCAAAGGGTTTTGGATGTAGGGCTGTGTCAGTTTGTCATGACGAGTCTGTACATCACCCGTGTTACAGGACCTGGCCACCACATTAATATGCCGTGTGCACAGGGCCACAAGAAAAATGTGTTTTAAAACACAGAGTGAAACCATCCAGTATCTGTATAAACGTTCACCATAACAAACCCTCCATCCTGGAGGACAGAGGCTGATCTTTCAAAATAAAATACCTAAAAAAAAAAAACCAAAAACATAAAAGCATCTTTCAAGTACACGAGCTGTACAATTCAGCCTGGAAGTAGATCAATGATGCCCAAGATGCTCCACCCCGAGATCCACAATAGCAACAATAACACAATATCTATCCATCAAATGAATCTGTGCAAAAACACAAAGAAATCACAAAGTGACAAAGTGAAATATCTGAATCAAGGGAGCTGCAACTGTGTTCTGATAAAAGGCAAACGTGTCAAAACATTGTTGTGCATTGTCAGCACCATAACTGTTGTGTTGCTATAGAGACGCCCCGGACAGAAAGTCATATTCTCATCAAGTCGTGTTTGTTTGATGAAAGATCCAAAAAAGATCATCAAGCCCAAATTACACATTATTATTTTGCCAATATTCCAGTGTTGATGTGTTTTAACATGATTTCATGTTCTGTTGTTTTTCCCAATAAAAGGTTCCACACAAATCAAGTTTTTTGATATAATTGGTATTATTATGATATTATCACATAATGTGCATTGTCAATAGTTATTCTGTTTTTCTGTTTGTACAACAACACCTCTCTATTAAGACACTTAAAAGATCCAACTTCAAAATTTCATGAATGTTTAAAACTGGTTTGATAATTTTTCCCGTTTATTTAGTATCTGTGTAAAGTGTCAGATGTTGTTATTGTTGTTAAACTAACACGCCTCCATCAGCTCCTTCTCTCCTTTCAACCTCATTCAGCTGCTGTGCAACAACAATGTCTGACAGTATCTCATGTGTTCAGTGGTTTTCTTACCAAAAGTAGGTCTTCACATGCTCTTGGATCAACACCCATGTCTCCCCAAAGTCGTCTGATTTCCACAGCTACAGAGGAAAAGAGAGAGAGAGGGAGAGAGGGGGATGAGGAGGAGGGGCAGGATGGTGGTGGTGGGGGGGTGCAATGTAAAAATGTAGGTCAAGCTCATTCCTTTGCTTCGGCTCTTACACATATGAGGAGAACAGCGAGGAGCCATTTAGCTCTGAACTGGAGACAATGGAAGTTAAAAAAAACAAAACAAAACAACAACAACAAAAAAAACCACACACACCAGTTTCTTCTCTTCGTTTCCATAACAACACATGAAGCAGTTAATCGATGCAAACGAGATAATAAAACACACCATTTGATGTATCTTACAGTTCACCGCTGCAGCTCTGACTCATCACAGTGAAAATGTTTCGATCTTAGAGAGGAGGAGGAGGAACCACTGTTCACCTGCTTGTTTGGGTGGGAGCTGTCGTAGCCGAGCACCAGGTTGGATCTCCTGCTGTGCAGCAGCAGGTCTGTGGGTTTGAAGGGCAGTGAGAAGCCCTGGACGCTCTTACAGAAGTCAAAGGTGTTCCACAGGTAGTTGTTGGTGGAGTCCACGAAGAGATACTGAGGAGGGAGGAGAGGAAAAAGAAACATGATGTCGTCTCTAAGTCCTGCTGCGTCGGACATATTCCCCGGCCTCATTACAGGGTTTGATTATGTTATTGTTCTGAGCTGATCCCTCTTTCCTCTGTTCACTTTTCCTGCTGCGTCACCATGAGCAGGTGGAGAGGAGACGACAGGATCACCGTCGACTGACAGCAGAGATAATTAAGGATGATATCTGACGAGGGGATGTTGGTGCTCCGTCATCCAGAAACCATCTCTGACATTAAAGTTAAACTCTGCATGTAATCATCTTTAAATACCTGCTCCAGAAATTTAACGCAGAGGCTCAGATTCCCTCACTTTTACTTGCCTGGTGTGGGCCGATCTACAAAAACAGTGGATACTACATTACCCATAATGCAACTCAAGCACATGTCAGTCAGATCTGACTGGTCACCATTCACATCTTTTAAACTTCACAGACTGAAGCTCTTAGTTATTAATTTGTAATAAGGAGCTTCGATCACATCAGGGGTTTTATTTTATTGATTTTATTTAGTAAAATCATCTAAAAGTATCTAAATACATCTAAAAGTGCATGTAGTGTCTAAGTGTAGATGTAATGTAAGTTAAAGTTAACGATGCTCTAATCAACATTAACATTAACTGACATGAAGGATCTGAAAATGTCATTTGAATCTCACTGATGTGAAGCTATAATGTGTAAATTCAGGTGTACTCTGTGAAGCTCCGCCCACCTTTCATCCAACATCCTCATCGGGTTCGCTCTCATAAAACAACCACAACCCTTCAACATAAACAGAACCAAGGTGCATTGTGGGTAACGTCGCCGCAGAAGGGAAACGTCTGCCACCGGAGTCACAGACAGAATCAGAGGATTCATTTCATTACTCCACCCACTTAATCCCACCTGTCGTACCTGCTCGTGTTTATAACCTTCAGAGTGACGTTCGCCTGACAATGGTGACCTTGATGTTTAACGCAGGATGATGTCATGACGGTGACGCCGTGACTCACCCTCCTGTTGTCTGCAGGGCTGTGGTAGAACTGGGAGATGATCTGTTTGCTGCCGTCCTTGAACCTGGGCCCGAGGAGCTGGAACCGTTCTGAGACCAGCATGAACGTGGTCCCGTAGTCGTAGGACACGTAGACCTGGAGACGGAGCGGACAGGAAGTGACCAACGTACGGACCAGCTTCACATTACATCCAGAGTCTGTTTGTGTGACATGACCTTTGACCTTTGACTGACAAATCCAATCAGTTAATCCTTGAGTCAAACTGAACATTTGTGCCTCCCACAGAAGGTTCTCCAGATACTGTGTTCACAGGGCCAAAGACATGTTTTGTGAGATTCCTGTGACCTTTGACCTTTCACCACCAAACCTGATCGGTTCTTCCTCGAGTCCAGTTAAAAAATTTGGGACCAAATTTGAAGGTTCCTTCAAGGTGTTATGGAGTCATTGCATCTACAAGGCCACAAAGCACATTTCTGTGAGGTCACCATCACCATGACCTTTGACCTTTGACCAGTTGCTCTCTGTGTGACTATGAATTAGATTTATTTCATTTCATTTACTTATGATTTCTGGTCTTAATGAGCAGAGGAGGAGGTTAAAGCCATCTCTGCTCCAGCGACACCTGTCACAGGTAAACTAAGATCATGTGACTTGGCACATCAGCAAAATAAAGTCAACCTGCTCAATACCTTCTCTTTGTGAAGATAAACTGTGGGTTTGTACTGATGTGGACATGAGGAAAGTTTGGTGGAATCATAAACTGTATAATAAACCACACTAATCTGAAATATTGATCATAAAAATCTGAATGAGATTAAAGAAATGACTCGACTGCTTCTCCTGGGGAAGTAAACACAGTGAGAGACAGGAAGCTTCAGCTCTGCGCCAAAATAAAACCCTCCTCCATTAAAACAACACTGTGTAGTTTCTCAGCCTTAAAATAATGTTTTTAAACTAGTAGAAAAAACAGCGGTACCAGTGACGGCTCCGTCAACGACTCCGTGCGACCGGGCTCAGGCTGCAGCAGCAGCACGACGCGTCATATTAACCGTTTTCTACCACTTCAATGAGTTTAGAAACATTTTCAGGCCGAGAAACTACATAGTGTTGATTTAACCTTTAATGAACCAAAAATGCTGAATTATCTCTGAAGAGACGATTTGACATTTAAAAGTGGATCTAAAGCTGAGGCTGAGTGTGTGAGTGTGAGTGTGTGTGTGTGTGTGTGTGTGTGTGTGTGTGTGTGTGTGTGTGTGTGTGTCTGAGAGGTGTCAATGAAAACTGTTCACTTTCTCTTATGTCCTCATGGACTCATTAGAGCTCTGGGAGCTTGTCAAAGAAAAACTAAATGAGATCAGATGAATATTGAGCATCTGGGGCTTCCATCCAAAGATATTAATATTAGTGTTGAACCTGGAAACACCAGGAAGACGAACCAGGCTGCGTTCAATGACTGTGAATCATTACATCACAGGAAACCTGATAAACACGTTAAACTGTTGTCACTGCCTTGTTTAAACTGTCGGGTGGGGCGTTCAGGTGCGTTCAGGTGCGTTCAGGTACACTTACAGAGCTGGTCCGGGGCCCTGTGGCTCCGGCGCTGTCCCGGGCCAAAGCTACGATGACGTTGCTCTTCTCTCCGGCCCAGTGGACGACCATCTGGTTGTGGGAGTCATTGAGGTTGGCCTGCAGAACAAAGGGGGGGGGTGAGTTAGAAATGAAGAAAACAAAACACTGATACGAGATACGAGCTCTGTTCACGCTGCTGATCAACGACACTGTGCAGAAGAAGCTACACAACCCACTCTGTTACAAATGAGAAACTCAATCAATAACCACACACACACACACACACACACACACACACACACACACACACACTCACTGCGGCCCTGCAGGTACACTCCACTCAGTAAACTTTAGACAGAAGTGAGGTCATGACCGTGTCACTGTGGACCGGGAACATTAAACTATACGTTCACAGACTCAAATACAGGTGGCACTGTTTGTTTTGTTGACAAATCCCATTAAAGCTCTAAAACCAACAGTGTGTTTGATCTGGTTTGATCTGGTTTGATCTGGTTCCACTGGTTCCAACTGAAAAACACATCACACACAGGAACTCTTTAGAAAAGCTGAACTCTATATCTACTGTCTAGGGAACTATTTTCTGCTGTGGAAGAATACACGTCTGGCTTTCTATCATATCTGTGGCAGGAGGACTGAGTATGAATATGGTTTAAAATATGATTTTATAACAGATTTATACATTTATTACAACTTTTACAGCAAGTTTGAATATATATATATATATATATATATGCATAATACACATACATGTAAAGTACAACATACAGTATTAATGCTCAGTGTCAGTGAAGGTGCCACAGCTCAAACTTTTACTCGTCGCACTGACGACACGTAAAGAAGAAGAAAAGACACAAGAGTCAGAAAAACAGACGTGTCATCAAGATGTCCGTGTCGTCCAGAGCAACAGAGCAGCTCAGTGATGTCATCGTTTCGACATCGACAGACTCTGAGTCATTGGTTTTAGTGTTTTTAATAAACACACACACCTGTGGATGGAGCTCCAGCTGTGTGTGTGTGTGTGTGTGTATGTATAATGTATATATGGACACACTGGATAAACAATGACACAGACACACACACACACACACACACACACACACACACACACACACACCCTCTGGACTCATAGATCAATGAGAAGAAATGAGCTGTTTCATCTTTTTCTTCGTCTCCTCCATCTTTTATTGATGATGCTGGGAGGAGCCCAGAGGACCCTCCTCTTCCTCCTCCTCCCCTTCCTCTTCTTCTTCTCCATCTACCTCTACATCTCCTTTTTCTTCCTCTACCTCTTCCTCTTCATCTTCTACCTCTTTTCTCCTACCTCATCTACCTTTACCTTTTCACGTTCCTCCACCTTTTCTTCTCCTTCCTCCTCCTCCTTCCTTTTTCTACCTCCATCTTCTTCCACCCCAACGTCTTCTTTGTACTTCTTCTATCTCTTCTTACACAGCTACTTTTTCTTCTTCTACCTCTACATTTTCTACAACTTCTACGTCTACCTTTCGCTCTTCATCATCATCTACCTCTCCCTCTTCTTCTTCCACCTCTACCTTTTCTTCTTCTTCTACCTCCTCCTCCTCTTCCTTTTCTTTCCCAGCGTCTCACACTGTGGGACTAAACGACGAGTATCTCCGCTGCTCCTGTCAGCCGAGATCAGACACAAAACCTCGACCCACTTCTCCCTCGTAACTTCTACTATCGCCACGACGACGGAGCCAAAAACCTGTGGCGCCGAGTGAGAGGACGAGGAAACGGAGCCAGATAAAACTGTTCACCCAGAAACATGTCGGTGGCTCGGAGCAGCTGCAGCTTCACTCATCTTAAAGAGACGCCCTGGAGACAGTGACAACAGATATTGTGTTTTGGCCGAGGATTCTGGGAAATGTAGTGACATCAGAACACTTTATCACAGAGCATCTCAGACTCGGATGATACATAAGGTTGGATTTTTCCTTTAGCGTGACGCCGATGTCACTGCCAGGCAACGACAAAGCCAACATCATCATCATCATCATCATCATCATCATCAGGACCAGACTGTGTGTCGCCACCAAGACACAGATTTAACAGTTTCCCCATGTCGATTCCAACAAAGGCCCGACTATGAGCTGCTGCTGCTGTCAGGGCGCCAGCTCCTCTGATACACAACTTGCTCTTAAATCTCTGGTCTTAGTGCATCAACCCCTTCCACCTCCTCCTCCTCCTCCTCCTCCTCCTCCTCTGGTTCCCTCAGCCCGCCTCCCTCAGGGCCGCTGCCTCGGTGAGAGCCAGCTCTGCCTGTCAGGCCAAGGTGTTGCAGCAGAAAATCTCTGCATTTTAGGCTTCGATGGCCACAATGAGAACAAAGAAAAACAAAACAGAGAAACAGAGGAAGGAGATGAGATGGCAGCAGCTCTGCCTCAGACTCACAGGGCTGAGTCCAGACAGCGGTGACGACAGAGGAGATAAGGCTGCAGCAGATACGGGGTTAACTGTTCACAAAGCAAAAGACGGGTCTGAGTAACACAAGGAAAACAAACACTGAATTTCAGAGGAAAATGACCCAACACTGTTTTTTCCTTCCACGCAGCAGGATTGTTCTCACTTTACAAATCCTGAAGTCGCTCAAAGGTTGGAAATAAGTTAAATGACTTGAAATCAGACAGAAAATACAAACTCAGTCTCTTTGACAAGACGTCAGTCTGAATGTAAAGATCTGTGGACTCCACCAGGACCGGGGATCGAACCCAGAACCCAGAGACACGATACACATCCTGAAGGTGGTTAGGATGTGATTTCCTGTTTGAGTCTATTTTAGAGAAACTTTCACAATGTGCACAAACAAACAGGGTTTTGTCTCCATCGATTCAGATTCAGAACAGTTGGACCTGCGTTCGCTCTTCTTCAGTTCCTACAACATCGGAGTCAATAGTGTTTGTCCAGAGGAATCTCCATCGACTGGAGGCTCAGACACAAAACAAAACCTCTGTCGCTGTGTAAAATATTGATAAAGTGCTTCAGAGAGTCAGTATCAATGGTATCAATCAAATAATTCAGTGACGGCCCGACGCTCCAGCTCCTCACTCAGACTGTGTTTCCTTTTCATCTCTGCTAAGCAGTTGAACATGGGTCAGTCCTGGGGGGGGGGGGGGGGGGGGGTGTTGAGTGTTTACAAACTGCAGAGAACAAACCTACAGACTTTACTTATGCTAATGACATGATGCACTGATGCTGAAAGACATCGGCTCATCTTGAAACAGGCCTGAACACAGAAGTAGTCCTTAAAACAGGAACCTGTCTGCACTCAGACCTGGACCCGGGACTTCAACCACAGAAGCTTCATGAGCCACTGGATAAAACAAAGAGAGAAAAAAGAAAGTGCATGCGGCCTGTTTCACAGATTTCCTGACTAACTGAGGTACAAAAGACTCGTTCTAACCCGATTTCAGACGATATCCTGAATTCAGACACAAACGAGATATTTCAGCAGCTGAGATGTCAAATCCTGATAAACAACAGGGTCATGTACAGGGAGGCAGCAGCTCTGAGCTCTGAGGCCCAGGTCCAGACCATAATAATGCGATGAGGAGCGTTTGTTGAAAAGCTTCACACGTCTTTACGTATGCGGAACAGCATCTTTGTTATAAGCTCCATAAACGGCTGCTGCAGAGAGAGAGAGGGAGGGAGGGAGGGAGGGAGAGGGAGGCTGTGTGGTCTGCCTCAGTTCTGTTGACTCACAAGCTCGCCCGACCTTTCCATGACCCCCCCACCACCACCACCACCACCTCCCCCCACTCCACTCCCCTGGCTTTAAATCACTGTCGGCCTGACCAGCAAACATTTTCATTTTATTTTCAGTGTACACGGCAAACGACGCTGCCACTGCAACACACGATCCAGCCTCTGTGTGTGTGTGTGTGTGCGAGCCGCTCGTCACACACACACACCGCCTCTTCTGCGGCTCTCTTTACGTGGCGGGTCTATTTTGGCCGGGACTTTAAGGCGTGAAATTCATTTTTAATGCTGAATGAGAATAATGATCAGCTCCTCCACCGCCTGTGATCACCTCCACTGGTTCAGGCCAGGATTTATAGCTGCGCTCATTTGCATATTTTTTACTGTTTCTAAGTGAAATATGATCGAGGCCACTGTGTCTGTGGAGGCCTGAGCATCAGAGGACTGGGTCTGTCACAGTATTTACAGGTAAAGCTGGAGGTGGGCGCTCACCTGGACACACTTTTTCCTTTTGGTTTATCTGCTGTGTTTTCATCGTGAGCGTCCAACCACAATCTGACATGTTCTTATCGACACGGTGAGACGGAGGACGGACTGTGGACTGAAAAAAAAAACCTACAAGAGTGACAGACAAATTTATCATTGTGCAAATATAGACGAACAACACCTGAGTTTGATTTAGACTGTAACTAGGAAACAGAGAGGTCACCAAGGTACCTATAAAATTTTACTGTCATGTTTGTCTTAAAGCTCCATACGGTATAAAGGCAGACGTGTGTCTTAAAGCTCCATACAGTATAAAGGTAGACGTGTGTCTTAAAGCTCCATACAGTATAAAGGTAGACGTGCGTCTTAAAGCTCCATACAGTATAAAGGTAGACGTGCGTCTTAAAGCTCCATACAGTATAAAGGTAGACGTCCATGTGTAGTGTGATTATAAAGCAGCTCTAGGTTCTATATTAATACTGTGAAAGTATCAAAGCCTCAGTCCACAGAGAAATGCACACAGCCTGTATTCAGACACTGAGCCTTAAAACCAGCCGTCAGGACTTCCTGTCACTTTGTGATGTCACAACAGAGCAGTGACCCAAAGCCCCCCACCACCTGGACCCACCATTCAACACTTGGATTCTCTGAGTGTTTTATTCTGAAATCTGCTCTGTTTTTATTGGATCAGTCAGAAAACAGTCAGCCAATCAGAAGAGAGGCTCAGAGCCTCCTCTCTTCTGATTGGCTGACACCACCTGTTGTTACTAGAGCTCCAGAGAGAAGCTGGAGAACTACACTGAGATGGTTTTCAGATCTTCTCATGGATCAGGCCTTCAAAATAAAAGGCAGAGGAAGCTTTGAACTGGGTGACCTCACTGCTTATTTCTATATTGCACCATTTTGTTCTTCATTTCTACCTTTTTCTACTCATGCTGCATCATTTTATTTCCACGCTGCCTGTTTTTATTAATACAGTGCGGCATCTTGACTCTTTAAACTCTCCACTCATAACGCATGCACTGCGGGGAGATTGTAATTTCGTTGTAAGCTTGTTAATATAATAATAAGAAAGTTCTTCTCCTTCTGTTTCCATGGTAACCAATGATGCACATAAAGCAATTTTCTATCGTCTTAAGACAAATGAATTCACAATAAGTCATTTTGGTCCAATCGGTTTTCCGTAGTGTTTTACATATTGCCCGTGCTGTGCAGGTTTCCTACTCGGTGTTCCCATCCATCAACCACCATGACGGCTCAGTGGTCAATTGGACAGTAGGGAGTTGGGCGGAGGGAGGGAGTTGGGCGGAGGGAGGGAGTGGGGGGGCGGGGGGGTCACGGTTCCTGCTCGTCTCTCTCACACTCTCATGTAAAATGCATTCGTCCTCACCTGAAGCCAAACAGGCTTCACTACACTCAGCCAACTGGGGGTTTCTCTCCAAGCTCTGATTGGATCAGCAGATCACTGATCGATGATCCATGATGGATTCCTATCAATAAAACTCACGGTCACACTGAACTGTCTCTCTGTCTGCGGCGCCACGAGAACAAAAGGACAAAGAACAAAAGGAGGAGTGTGTTTCCTAATGTCACCACTGACCCTGGTTTTACTGGGAGACAACCTCGTCCTGTTCTGTCGCTAATTATCTGATCAAACCTCCACCGTTTCTAAAGACGCCAATCGATCGGCTTTTATTTTTCCATACGCTGACGACGCTCTGGGATTCAGCACTTTAACCAGCTGGACCTGCTCCACGCTACTCAACAACAGAGATGAATAAACACGCAAAGTGAAGCTGACGTCCGTGTTAATAGAGGCTAAACATGTTTAATGTGTTTATGCTGTCGTTTGTTTCAGCGACGAGACGACGATTCCTCGTCTGAACGTTCAGGTGGAGTTTAAGGAAAGAAAGATTTGCTTCGAGGCCGAGAGAGAAAATCCTGTTTCATGCTCAGAGTCTTTTGTCTTGTTCACACACACACACACACACACACATGACCCACCAAACAAAGCCTTAACGTGCCGCTGGTCCAGGATCAGAGGCGACGCCACCATGTGACTGATGTGAAAACTATGACTCCACCAAAAATACTGATAAATATTGATTGATTCACAGTAAATGTTCATAATTCTTATTCTTCGTCTCGTCATCAATCTGCTCGTGTGTTTCTGCTTTACCGTCAAATTTAACGCATTTATGTGAATATTTATAGAGAGTTGCGTAATTTACAAGGACCGTTAATTACCTGTGGCCAGAAGTCGTACATACCTGGTGCACTGGTTGCCTTCAGTTCGACCTAACGGTGCCTTCGAGTGTCGCTCCTGTCAGAATAAACTGATAAGTGATGAATGTGGTTTTTGGTTCCAGTGAATCAACTCTAGTATTGTTTATAATGTCAGTCGCTCAGAGTGTGTAAGGCGTATTTTGATGACGTCATGAGACCGTGTGGGATCATGGGAGATGTTGTCTTCACCGTCACAGACGATGGAGATCGATCTCACTGGACCAAAAGTTGTGTTTGTCATATTTTTCACATGTCGGTGGGTCGGTTCATTTTAAAGTGGGAAACTCGCTGATTGTAACTTATAGAAAGATAAAAACAGGCAGGTGCCCCCCCCCCCCATCCCACCCCACCCCCCAGGCTCCTATTGATCTGAATGGAGTCCATCCGTCCGTCCATCCATCTGACCGATCAAAAGAAACTGACTGCCATGAAGAGGCAGGGTCAGGACGTCTGAGCCTCAGTGTGTCACATCACACTTACCAGTTTTTTTTTTTTTGGCCTTTACAGGTTTATCTGGCTTTTCTTTGCACCAACAGGCCGTCACATGCGGTGGAGAAACTGGCTCCGCTCCTCATCAAATAGAACAAACAGAGCAGCTGGTCTCAGATCAGTCTGTCTGGCCGTCTGTCAGCAGTTTAAAAAGCATCTTCACTAATGCACGCTGCTTATTTATTGAGGAACGGGACCAGAGCCCATCGAACGGCGGCTTCCCGCAGCACTGCATAGTCACACACAGGCACATTAATTGGCATCAGGGAGGAAAAAAAGCAAAGCGTGGTGTAAAACCAGGACGGATCTTTGTAGGGATTAGTCACCGACACCAGACAAGTCCGAGCCAGACTCATCCCTGCAGAGCCGTTAGTGAAGAAACCTCCAGTGCTGTTAAATAAACTGTGTTAACCCAACCTCTTAGCGGCTGCACCCCCCCCCCCCCGGGTGAAGTGTGCTGCACGGCCGGCCTGTGTTATTTCCCATCATCCCTCTGGAGGAGGACGAAATAATTCAGGCCGTCTTGTTTCGGAAAAACACAGATCTTCTGCACATCAGGAAAATGACACTTGATCTTTTAAAACTCAGGCCTCGCAGCAGCAGCTGATAAGGAAAGTACTTTATCTCTATGTGCTACATTCCTCTGCTTCCTTCCCACCCTTCTGCCACTGGCTATGTACTGGTGGCACTGGGGGGGGGGGGGTCCCACAATAAACAATAATCACAGAGCCGTGGGGAGAAAGGAATCATATAGAGATGAGGAGATGAAGAAGAGGAAGAGGAAGAGGAAGGAGAAGGAGTAGTAGGAGAAGAAGGAGAAGAAGAAGAAGAAGAAGAAGAAGAAGGAGAAGAAGAAGAAGATGAAGTAGGAGAAGAAGTAGGAGGAGAAGAAGGAGAAGAATAAGAAGTAGGAGGAGAAGAACAAGGAGAAGAAGAAGAAGTAGGAGAAGAAGAAGAAGAAGTAGGAGAAGAAGGAGAAGAAGAAGGAGAAGAAGAAGAAGAAGTAGGAGGAGAAGAAGAAGAAGAAGAAGAAGTAGGAGAAGTAGAAGAAGAAGAAGAAGAAGAAGAAGAAGAAGAAGAAGGAGAAGGTGAAGCAGAAGAGCTAACTGTGGTTCCTTCCTGCTACTGACAATCAGCCAATAACGATCAATCAGGGTATTTCTGTCATTAACACATGAAAGTTGCAACAGAACAAACACTTCACATGAACTCAGCACAAAGTGAAACTGTTTGTGACACAATCTGTAAACAGAAAAACAACATGACGAACGTCCTCGAGGCATCAAAGTGACGTGAAAGATTCAAATCACAACTTCCAGTCAGGAGGACTTTCAAAATAAAATCAGAAACAGAAACCACATCATCAAAACACAATCAAAAATGACTGACGTGATTTGGCCTCATCAATCTGACTGACCGATCAACTGACCGACCAACCTAACAACCGACCAACCTAACAACTGACCTGCCAATCAGCCAAACAACCGGCCAACCAACTGACTATCAACCAACCGACAGACTGACCAACCAACCGATCAACTGACCGACCAACCAACCGATCGGTTGACTGACCAACCAACTGATCAACTGACCGACCAACCTAACAACCGACCAACCTAACAACTGACCTGCCAATCAGCCAAACAACCGGCCAACCAACTGACTATCAACCAACCGACAGACTGACCAACCGACCCATCGTCTGACTGACCAACCAACCGATCGGTTGACTGACCAACTAACTGATCAGTTTCAGTCTCAACAATTGATCATCAGTCGTCCTCCAGCACAACAACAAAACTGATGATAAACCCTGACATCAGAGACATGTAGGGAAACCGGCAGAACCAGTCACGAGCCGTGTGTGTGTGTGTTATTCTAATTAATTTCCCACAGAGCTACAACCACCTTGGACATTTATCCCACACTCCTCTCTCCCCCTCCCCCGTCCTTAGCTCTCCATTATTCAGCACCAAGGTTGGGGGGGGGGGTTATGGCCAACAGAGCACTGGCGGCATGGCCGGTCTCAAACAATGACATCATCTCTGCAGGACTGGCAGGCAGTGAGGGTTGGCTGCTCTCTCTGCATGTGTGTGTGTGTGTGTGTGTGTGTGTGTGTGTTAGCCTGAGCTGTTAGCGACCGTGGTGCTATCAGCTCCAGGGAGGGTGAGGCCTGATGTTCTCACACTGTGTGACGGCAAGGTGCTGACAACTACACTAAATAAGACCTGAAGAAGAAGATTGTGGAGACTGGACGCTGTGTGTGTGTGTGTGTGTGTGTGTGTGTGTGTGTGTAGAACATTTGTTATTGTGGATCTGTAGAAACTGGTAAATATTATATTCAAGTTCTTCTTCAGCAGCTGCACAAACTGAACGGAGGTGAAGTCTGGTGTCAGATCTGACTCTGAACTTCCCACAGTTCACCTCCATCCACCACAGTGAGGACTTTTAATTTGTAGAGTGGCTTATTATATCACATATCACATGTCTGCTTTTATTGTGAAAGGAGCTTCATACCAACCGCAGCTTCCTTCAGTCTCTATGGAGATCTCCAGCATCACTCAGCCTGTTACCCTCTGTTTTCACATTATCATTAATATTTAAACTTAATTTATGCGACACCCTTTCAAATTAAAGGCTTTACAGCATATTATTGTTATAAAACTATCATATTGTATTTTATGTTTCATTTGTCACACTCGAAAGTGAAGTGGGAGCAGAGCTGTGTACAAATAAAACCCATGACCGCGACCTTCCTCCTCCACAGGACTGGATGTCTGAGACAAGGCAACTTCCTGTTTGGACTTTTCAGAAGAAAAGACCAAAGATGGACTGTTAGTGACCGACCCATTCAGTGTGATATTTGCTGAGATAACATCGGTAACAGATCCGAGGGAAACAGGCTTTAAAGGTCATGCTTTAAAAGGTTGGTGAAATTGTGTGTGTTTTTGTGAGTGTGAAACTAAAGCTGGTGAGAACGACACTTGTGAACACAACAGGCTGCAGTGTAGACGTGTGCACATCCTGCATGTGGCCTCGCTCTGTTCGTTTACCAGTGTGAGCGCACGATGATTAAGAGACGACTGTAACATCAAGGGTACCAGAAATAGCAGCGATGCTGTCTCTGAACAACAACAACAACAACAACAACAACAACAACAACAGCAGCAGCAACAGCAGCAGCAGCAGCAGCTGGTGAGAGACCAACAGGCAGCAGGGTTTGTAAGAGTCTGACTCTTCACCAGCCTCGTGTTGTGTTTCTCAACAGCGGATTAATTCCACACGACTGAAAGACAACAAAGGTTTTTTTTCAATCAATGACACAACGTCCCACCTGAAACCATGGCGACCACCGAGCAGAGACTCACACCACCTTTATAAAACGACCTGGTAATTGTGGACGCCGTGTCAGTTTGATGCCAGAATGTTCCATAACACGACACCGTCATCCACTTCGATAACACACACACCACCGGACTTGTCCATATCAAGACATTCACAGCTGAAGCAGGAGAACGTCCATGAACGCCTCAGCTAATGACGCTAACCAAAGCTAACAGGGTTGTTCTTACAGTGTGGATCAAGTGAGATCAAACCACAAACTGAGTGAACAACAGCACTAACATTATTTTTCTCCAGCGGACCAACCAGTGACAGGACATCATCTCTACATGAGACCAGGCAGGTTGGAGTTCACCTGACGAGTCCGAAGACACACAAGCGTAGGTTCTTACTGGCTGATCTGACTGACACAGACTAGTTCAGTCAGTAATAAACAACCATGCAGTAAAAGTCTTCAGAAGAGATTCAGAGGAAGATAGTGGGTTAAACCTGCCTGAGGTCTGCAGCAGTGGTTTACAGCTGTTTGCAGCGGTTTGCAGCTGTTGGCAGCTCTGACACTTTTGAGTTTGATATGCACAAGAGGAAACCTGTGCTCATGTGACCTGACGACCTCAGACAACTGAGGATCGAGAGCTGCTGATTTGCTCCGTCACAGAGTTTAGATCTTCATCAGACAAACTGCCTGTCGGTGGAGACGGCTTCATCCTCTCTGGAGGTGGATGAACAGATAACAGGAGCAGCTACAGGCGGAGAGGAGTCAGTGGAGCTGGTTTAAACGTCTCTGTTCAGGGTTCGACTGGATGGAGATAACCATGAGTCCACTGAGGGAACACCACGGAGCCTGAGGCTGTCAGCGAGCAGCCTGACACGACGGGGAAGTGAGTGTGTGCAGAGGTGGAGGTGGAGGTGGAGGGTGGAGAGAGCATCATGATCTGGGTCTGTAAACATCAAGGTCTCCTCCAAGACCTGGACCAGGACCAGGACCAGCTGAACACTGAGCAGCTGCTGGAGCCGGTTTCAGGTCATGGACATGAAACATGATATTTGTTCAGGTGTTATTATCTTAAACACACTGTGTGTGTGTGTGTGTGTGTGTGTGTGTGTGTGTGTGTGTGCGCTCCCTGTTTGCTTTAATTATCCTTGCGATCTGTCTACCTGCGGTTAACTGAGCAAGTCAGAGTCTGCACAACAGGACCAAACCACAGGAGGAAACCTCAGAGGAGCTGAGTGATGGCGCTGAGGTGAGGAACAGATCAGAGGTTTCAGATGTGTTCCTACAAACTAATTAGTGATCAAACTCATTTCAGCTCATTTTAAAGAGGAGCCATGCCAGCCCTGTCACTCCTCCTCCGCTGTGCTAACCCTCCTCCCGGCCACGTGCATTTGTTTTCAATGAAGCCGACAAGAAGTCAATCCATGAACCTGTGGGTCCGATGTTACGTCGTGGATATGTGTGTGTAGTCTTATCTGTCATAAACAAGAGGTTACAGGTTATGGGGTGTGTTTGTGTCGTGGTGCCGCCGAGACCAGAGCTGGGACACCGGGTCAGAGCCTCTGATCTTACAAGGTTGGTTGCCAGGCAAGAGACACGAGGTGGAAGCCGAGAGCCTCCATTCAAGTTACAAGTCATTTAGTTAACCATCACAATTACTCCTGTTCCTGCTGTTTAATCAAGGTAAAAACGCAGCATAGTTAGCGTTTCATGCACGGAGCGGCCATCTTGGATTGTGACCTCCGGGTTACTGAGGTTCCTCTGAGTTATAATTCTGTGTATCTGATGATTGAGACGACTGGGAAACAGGAAAAGCAAGCTTCTGAGTTGTAATGTAACGCACCGTGTGTCAGTAACTAAACAGCTTTGAGCAACAGATTAATTTTTATGTCTGTTTGTTCAAGTCTGTCTTTGTGAAACCAGCCTCAGTACACAAAGGAGATAAAGTCACGTCCAGAGTTGGGAGAGTCCCTGGGAGAACCGAGGCCTCGATGGGAAGAGATGAAGGAACCTGTGACGACAGAAGCTTCTAGACTGAAGACACCTGGAACTAACAACCTGCTTAAAGCCAAACACCTTTAAACTCTGAGAGGAAACAGATCGTCTGCCTGCGCCTGACAAGACAAAGCTCTGGGCATCATCACACTATAAACACAATGCATCAGTGGACAGAATGGATGAATGACTGAATGGCAGCCACATGAGTCACAGGTGACGGTTCACCTGTCAGGTGCAACAATGACCCTGCAGCACGCTGCCATGACAACGCTGCAGGAGCAGGCTAAGAGACGTGAACATGGCAGCACAAACACGGAAGCGTGTCGTTCTTATAAATAAATGAATCATAATTTCCTTTGTGAATTTAACATGATTTCTTAACGAGGCTGTTTTTAAAGCTCTTTACCTTCAGATGGTTTTACAGGAAATGAACCAACAGTTATTTATTAGGTGTAAAAACAGCAAAGAGCTGTAATGTTCAGGTCATCCAGGTTAATCACCACGGCAACCACTGCCTTGAAACTCCTCACCAAAACCTACTGACCAATCAGACCCCTGTAAAAACACTGAGTCATCATCATCATTCCTACAGGATCCTGACAGGGACAAACACAGTCATCAATAATAATGAGTTTGGTGGTCAATGTTTTCAAATGAACATGTTCCTCATATCGTTTACATTTAACCTCATTAAACGTCACTGCTGTAGGCGGCGGCGGCGGCGGCCATCAGATGGATCATACTGAAAACTTCACACATGGCTCTGATGATGTCGTTTATGATCAGCTCCAACTCCAGCTTCATCACACAGGTTATCAGGACAGTCAGTGTTAGCTTCGGTTAATCCAGATAACCAGGAGTTAACCTGGGTTTGTTAAAGATGCTTCATATACTACAGGCCTCTGGTGCTGCCTTCAGGATGATGATGATGATGATGTTGTTAGTTACACCTGTGCACGTCTGTCCACCTGTGACAACTCAAGATGTCTGCTGTGAGAAACAAAAAGGGAAGCTCCGACACCTTCCGTGACCTTTCGTTTTCAAACCTGCCTCTCATCAGTCTCCTAACGTAAACATAAACATCCTGGAGAACTGGTCGGTGCACAGGAGTATTTCCTGGTTGAAGCTTCTCCAACATGACGGTCTGCCTGTCTGACTGCAGCATGACAACTGTCCTCTGGCGTCTTGTTTGCTTAGAGAGCTGCCAGATTAAAGAAGCAGTCAGATTACAGAGCGGTGATGTGTTTATACCTTGCATCTTAAAACTCCTGATTTAACTGTTGGTCAAAACAATGCACGGAGAGCAGCTGGTCATTCACAGGCTTATCATCACTTTACAGCAGCTACTGAGGAACTGATGGTGCAACAAACTTTTCAAATGAATTCCTACACTTCCTGCAGAGAGCGCAGACAGATTTATCAGGCAGCATTATCACCACGCTCTTCTCTTCCTCTCTGTTGTTGAGCACAACATCCATGTTGCTGAATTGTCCTGCACACGCTGACAGACGCACAGCCGCTCTGGGAACTTTGGTGCACATGTAATCTGCAGGCTTGCTGCATAATTCTGCTTTAAATGTAAATGTCTGGATCTAATCAGCCGCAGACAGGTTGCTATTACAAAAAAAGGGGGGGTGGGGGGGCATGCATGTGAGTTTGCATTCATTTGCACACATGTTAAGTGGAGTGTAACGCTGCGTGGCTGCGCTGGAGACGCCAGGTGACTGGTCGTCGCTTTCAGGGTCAAACGAACCACTTTACGCCGCCGCCCCCCCAACCCCCCTTCTCCACCCCACCTCCACACGGTACCGGACACAACCGGAGCTACTTGGGCATATGGTGCAATAAATGATGCGACTTAGAAAAACAACAGTGCGGGCTTGCGTAATTTTCTTGCAAGACATCTTAGGCCAGCCCGAGGTGATGCACAGCGTTCCGGCTCAAAGTGAACCAGTACCACCGGGGTGTGTGTGTGTTTGGAGGGGGTGGGGGGGTGCTGCTAGCCTTACCTGCCCGTACACCTTCGGCATGGTCGATTCACCGCTGCTCCGGCGGCGTCGATGCTGCGGGTGGGTGCCGGAGTCTGACCCGCCTTCGGAGGTACTACGGCCGGGGAAACGCAGCGCTGGAGCCGCGGCGCCCCCTCCACCTCCGTCTGGGAAACCCTCATTCGCCTCTATCGTGAAAAAGCCTCTGTTTTGAGGCAGCGTGAAGCTCCGCTCCGGGTGAAGGCGGAGAGTCGATGCATTTATTCCCGCGACCCCGAGGACTAATAAATACAGCGAACACCGAAGAGACGACTGCATCCTGCCCGCTTGTGTTATCGCCATGTTTGTGTACGTTTGGCTCGGATTAGGTAAGACTGAAGAGCTCCTTCTACAGGCGGCGATGTCCCCGCTGCTGCTGCTGCGTTCACTAACCATGGGAATGTCGGGAAGATTAGCATCCGACCACCACAAAGCATGCATCTGTTGGCTGAGAGGTGCACACAAAGGCACGCAGCGAACACACGGTCTTCCACGCACCGCAGACGTGAATACACAACCGCAGCCATAAAATCAACACGAATAAAAACACAAAATGAAATAAAAACGTCGTAAAACAACAGTAAACCTATAAATATCCAACCTGTCTATTCAAACACATTGAATTGTATAAAAACGCGTGCAACGTTTTGGAAATAGGAATAATTTAATGAGTCTATGTATGTTAATGTATGTTAATGTAAATATGTGTCCTCCCATATTTACAAAGATCTGTTTAAAATGGATGAGAAACACAATTATTTTCAATAAACGTCAACATTAAATGTGTCAGTTGTGACATTTTATTCAATAAAAAGAAAAATCACGATGTACACATACACATCACGTGGGTATCTGTATACATTTACACGCACACAGCACAGGTATTTGAAATTGATTACTGCAGCTTAGTAACATAAATACATTTGTGTTTATTAGACCATTTCTGAATCAATTCAAGCTATCCATTCATTGTCAGGCTGAATACAGACTGCACTTCCTGTAGCTACATCTCATAACTTTTAAGTTAATGTCAATCATCCAGGTCACGGTTTCTTGAGGAGCTAAACAAAGCTAATTGGACTTCGTTGAGGTCCTTTACGTTGTTTGCCTGATGCCTTTCAGAAGTGACCCTACATCCTGATGTTGTGAATTTACTCTGTGGTTTGTGTTGCTGCTTTATGGTTTGATTTGACACAGCGAAATAATCCACTTTGCTGCCACCGGGTAGCAGCATTGATCTGCAGTTTAAACCCACCACTTAATCTGCTTCTGCTTGCTTACAGTGTGGTTCTAATCTTCCTTTGTATAATCCCATTGATTTTACCCACCAAGGCTCTATGATGGGGCCGGGAGACACTGCACATCATTTGTCTCTCATTAAGATGAACTTTTTTTTTTTTTTTTTAAACAGTGTTTTTATTTTCAGTCTTAAACTTTGGTGTTTTTTTTTTTTAATTGAGTGTTATTATCAACAGCTTCATTAAGAATCATTTAATGATAAATCGGAGGTCACTGTCTCATTTACATGCACTGACAGCGGAACACAAAATGATTTATTGAGCGATCGTAGCCATAAACATGTAAATGAGTGTGCTTCCCACTGGCCCTTTCCCTGGCGTCCAAATTTACGAGATATCCCTGAACGCAGCAGGTGACAGACACACGCAACTGCACGAGCGTTACTTCGTAGACTTTACTGTAAAAATAAATAAATAAATAAATAAAAGTCGATAATCACCTACAGACTTTGTCGATTTTACACACATTGTCAAAGAATTATCAGACAGTTCGTGTCCTTGTCTGTTAGTTAAATGAATACATGACATTTAACTAACGCAAAAGAACGTGTGAGTCTTCTAAAGTAAACCGTAGCCAACGGGTTTAAACGTCTCCAACGTTAGCAGCGTTAAGCTAATTTGGCGGTAGCACACCTGTTAGCTTAAACTAGCTTCGTGTTCGCTAGTTAGCCCGCGGCTACTCTCATAGGCCTGCTACTGTACTGTGATGTGAAATTGACCAGCTAAAGGCTAAAGTAAGTCGGATAATATTACATTTATGTATTTGACGGTAAAACGCCAGCTAGTCATGGTTTTATCAGCCTAGAAAGACAGAAATATTAGCCAACATCGAGCTACACTGTGCAAACTACCTTTTTATTAGACCGATTATCTCCATTACCTGTCAAACTAAAAGCTGGTATTCTTTATTATATGTAGCTAGGTCTCAGTCCAATAATGAAAACAATGTGTTGAGCATCAGTTGGGCCCATTATACTTGCTAACATTATGGTTTGTAATGAAGTTACATAGTTTTGATAATTAGTGGACGGTGAGGAGTAAGATTTAAAATGTATTTAACATGGTAATCCAGTATCTTTTATCACTAACAGTGATGCTGCCTATAAAATACTATGCCAGATATTATTTAAATGCTGATTTCTGTGCAAACTGTACTGTAGCATTCATATGAAATATACTTATTAGTCTGGTTTGATATGATTTCATATTTGCAGTAACATTAGACCACAATGAAAGAGGCAACTGCAACAGGAAAGCTGACGCCACTTGCAGTGAACAAGAGGACTGTGACCAACAAAAGCCCCGTTCAGACAACATCCGCAGAGGTACGAAGGAGCTACTTGTTGCCCCTCATGTCCATGTCTAGAAAAAATATATATTTCGTCATCCATATCCATCCAAATCTTTGCATAATCATTGTTTTTTCAGTATGAAGCAATGAATGCTCTGTGCTGGAAATGCTATGGCATTACTCCACTTTATTATCCTTCATATTTTTGAGATATATGAATGATGGTTTATTACAAGCAGTCCTTTCCCTGTTGCAACAGATTGAACAAACACCTGCAAATACAGACAAATCTCCACCTAAGAAGAAAAAACCTCCGTCTAAACCACCTGCTTTGGAGTCAGAAGATGTGTTCGAGTCAACAGCTGCAGGTTTGTGCACTGTCACACTGCCAGTTACACAAGTTATGGGTTTGTAAGACAATTGCATTCCAGCTTACAGAGAAATATAACACTGTTGGGTTGTCTTCATGCATGTTAATACAAGTACACATACGATGGAAGCAACAAACAAGCTGTTTTTCATGCTTTGTGCATAGCAGGCCACAGGAAGTTAGAATGAAGTGATCTGTGAACTAAATTGCAGGGGCGAGGTGTGAAGCAGAAACAGGACATGTGGCAAGTCTCTGAAATTTTTGTTGCCTTGTCAACATCCTGTTTAAAAATTGTGTTTAATGTGTGTGTCTTCTTTGTTCCTCCTCTGATTGTAATACTCAGAGTCACACAGTCCAGGGTTGCTCTGGTTCTGGACCTCATAGTGAAGTCAAACAAAATGGAAATTCATTTAACCAACTAGTGAAATGTGTTCTTCTGTCTGTTTCAGGTGCTCGCAGAGAGTTCAACATGCTGCTTTCAAAACTTGGTGAAGTCTTAAGGTAGGTCGCAGTTAGAAATAATTCATCCATCCACCCGTGCATTATCAAGCGTCTTCCAGACATTCCTCTTTCCTGAGGGATCCCTAGGCTGGATATAAAATCCCTCCCCACAAGCTCTGGGTCTGCCCATGGGCCCCTTCCTGGTTGGACATGTCCAGGAGGAGGCATCCTTATCCTTTTGCGTGAAGGAGCAGCGTCCAAACTCCTCTACCTGTTTTCAAAGGCTCAGCTCAGAATTTCCTCAGAGGAAACAGTTTGAGCCGTTTGCATCTACGATCTTATTATTTCAGTCACTACTCAGAGCTCATGTCCACAGGTGAGGATTGGAACAAAGACAGACAGTAAATTGAGATGTTTGCCTCCCAGCTCGGTTCCCTTTTCACCACAACGGTCCGGTCTGACGGCTACATTACTGCTGATGCTCTCCTGATCCGTCCGTCGATCTCCTGCTCCATCTTAACTCGTTAGATAAATCAGATCCTTAAGAAATCAAAAGCATTTCCTGTTTTAAAATCCACCAGTAGATAGGAAGTTAAGCTGAATCCTTCACCTGTTACCACAAAGGTGTTACACTTCTCCCTTGTTTAAATAATGACCAGAGCACTGTATGCAAAATATCTGCATGTGATTAAGAGGTGAACGTGAATCCTGCAGTTCTGCTTTTTTTACATACTTTACATACCATTTGCACTGTTTGCTGTCTTCATTGATGAAGCATGTGCTCTAACTGATACATCTTTGTCGTTGCACAACTGCATTATCAGCATTTATGGTTTGTTTCAGTGAGAGTGCCGCAGCTGATACAGCACAGATGAAAGAGCTGGAGGGCATTTTGACACAAGCCCGAAACCTGGAGTCGTTCCTGAAAGAGAAGAAAAAGCACCTGAAGCAAACTTTAGCTCTGATTTCTGACAAACTTCTGGCTTAAACGTGGACTTTAATTTTCTTAAACAGCCATTTAACCCAGGTATCATTTCTTTTCTCAACATCTTTGTGTCCATGCGCTCTCTGCAGTTCATATGTTAGTCATATTAACTAATAAATGCCATGATTTACATGAGATATTCCTTGAACTAGAAAATAAACTACTATATGTTTACTGTTGTGAGGTCACTGAGTCAGTGTGAACTGTATTTGTTCTTCCTCCCAGCTCAACACACATGAACCTAAATGTGACCAAAGTAATTTAAGGAATGCTTTTAGTTCAGTATTCACCAGTGTATGTGTTATTGTTAATGAATAATTAAAGTGCCACCATAGTAAAAATACTCTCATGTTGCTATCATTTAATAACTGATATAAAAGGGCAGCAAACACCCAATAGAAAACACACTGCAACACATTTCTCTGCCCTGAGTGTTGTCATGATGAGTGGGTGGTCAGCAGGGGGCGGTGTTGAGCCATGTTCCCATCGTTGCCACAGTGTCAAAAATTCAGATCATGAAGTTCATCAAAATATCTGCAACACACCGACGCATGATGTCGTGGGTTCTGTGTCGGGTTTTGTAAACTGCTGTGTGTGTTGTTTGTTACACAACCCTCCCCTTCAGTTGACCAGGTGAACACGCAGATGTGGAAACGTTACTACAAGGAGGAGATCAATGCACATACAATGTTAAAGTGGAGTTTTTTTTTTATTCAGGCAATATTTACAGGTTTTAATTCATGTCGTATGAAATACAGAATTTCTTAAAGCCATGCATTATCCATAAACATGTGGGTCCAGTCCCAGGTGCCTGTTTACAAAATGTTATGTAAAGACTAGCATAAAACAATATAAAAAAAACAGCATTTTTCTTTTTGTACATCTATATTTCTTATATTTCTTTACCTTTAACACAATGGTTTATATGTAAAGAATAGAAAAATGTATTTAAAACAAGTTCAATATTTCTAACAGTGACAAAAACAATTCAAGAAAACTATACATTCATAGCAGAGTAGAGAGACCTCTAACACTGGATATAAGAAAAGACAAAGGAAACTAAAGAGTACAGTATTTACATTGTAGAACATCTGCCATGACACGTGTCTATTCACGTGACGTCCTCAAACGTCTACGCTGTGGCGTTGAACGTCCCGTGGAAACCGTAGGGGATGTTGACAGGCACTGCAGCTCTGCCCAGCTCCTCGAATGTCTTGGCATCTAAAACCAGCAGGAACGTGCTCTTGTCCTGAAAAGAGTCAAGACAAATAAGTTATAAGTCGTTTGCATTTAAAGGCATATTCTCCTTGGTTTTTGTGTTAGAACCAAAGATCTCTGACTAAAACCTGACTGACCTTGTTTGGAGTGATGACAACAGACAAGATGACGCCATCATCCTCCTCTGTGGCGTTAGGGGCGGGTACGAAGATTGGTTCGGAGGGGTAAAGACCAGGTTGTTCCCACACCTGTGAGACAACAGTGACTCGTCAGCTTCACATTTTATTGGTAATACAAAAAAAAAAAACAGGGAATTATTTCAACAAAGGATTCAGCCCAACCCTCCCCGAGACTCACCTTCATTTGTTTTCCTTGGATATCCATCTTGATCAGTGTGTCTCCGACGAGATGTCTGAAGCCACAGCCATAGAAGTAGCGGTAGGAGTGGGTGTTGTACTTGTCATAGTTGATCTGCGGGAACTCCAGGCCACCATACTGGTGGAGATCCTCCCCATGGAGGTCCTCATGGGTGCAGAACACCTGCACAAGAGCAAACAGCAACACATGTAATGAGACAAGCTGAGTGCTGGACGCTACAGGACATAAAACTGGACTGTACGTAGACAAAGAACCTTTCAGACTGCGTATCCCTCCTCTAAGAGGCACTATTTTATCAGCCAAAGTTACCTAATGTTCTTCTGTGCTATCAGCAGGAGCTGGTATCAATTTTCACACCTATCAATAATGACTGTCCTGGTTTCCTGTGTGCAGGCTACATGCTTGTTGGTCATATTGGGACCTTACCTTGTTCTTTGAGATCCTCATTGCGGTGGCTGTGGTGTTGGTTCTGTTCAGGTTCTGGTTGAAGGGCGTATCGTTGTCCACATTGAGAGGCAGCACGAAACGCCGTGGGAACACTCTACATAAGGTGTTGTACACCTGATGAGGAAACGTTTCACTTTTTAATACGAAAGCCACAAACAGTTCGACCAAACTGACATCATCTACTGTGTCAGGAAAGGTCGTTGTCTTGTTGTGACATTTAACTTGCTTACCTCATCGAGGGCGTCCCCAGACTTGCGCAGGTTCTGGACATTGTAGTTATTGATCGCCTGTCCATCATCTGAAGCACACATGTCAATGATCAAGAAGCCATCCTCCTCGTATGCGTTGATCTGATGGAAGGTTGACAGTGCCTTGGTGACGTAGTTGATGGAGCTCAGCTGAAACAGAAGAGCAGAGGAATGAAGGCAACCCTCGTTTGTTTTATGCACATTACAACCCTAGAGAGCAGAGTGCATTTCGAGAACGCTGGGTCCGGGGTAGAGCCTTACCTTCCCAGTGTGCTTGTGGATCAAGTGGAAGATCGTGTTGCGTTTTGGGTCCCAGAACATACCATCGCTGATGCTCTTTCCTGTCAGCTTTCCTGTCACAATCTTCAACAGGTCCATCTTGATGGGCTGCTCAATGAACACCACGTAGTTCTCAGACATTGCTGCGATGGATTGAGAAGATGATATTCATTCATATTCAAAGTGCTGAATGGATGGTTTAGAATCAGCTGAAACCAACTCAGAGGTACGGTTTTGGACTGAAAGGAGCGAGCAATCACTGACAAAGAAACACCACAGTTTGAGTAACAGTAATGAGTGTCTAGTCAAGGCTCAAGGGTGAAAGCAGTGAGCAGTGAAGTGCCCCTTCCTCACCAAAGCTGTGGTAGTAGGAGGGTTTGGTTTTGTCCACTGAGGGGATGGAGCACAGCACTGTGGCTCCCTCCAGGGTTTCCTCTGCTGTCGTCTTGGTCGGTGGCACTCGGATGATGTTGTAGAACGCTCCTGTCGGCACAGACACGATTAGTTTCCTGTTGAAAGTCATCCATCGCACTGCGATTTGGTTCATGCATCTAAAATACCTTTAGTGGTGTAGGAGTTCCCCATGTTGTAGGTGGTTCCATCAGGCTCAGTGTGAGGGTGTGCGGTGGCTCCGTTGACAGCGATGAATTTGCTCCAGTCCACCTAACAAAAAAAAGCAAGACTTCACTTTTGATGTTGTGCTCTTTTATGACTTTCCTCAGGTGTCATGTGGTAAGCAGCAGGTCAATGAAACAACCTGGAGTGCACAGCTCTGCCTCTGCAGAATGATCAGTCACAAACTGATCAACAACATTCAACACTGTGTTACCTTTTTGATTGTCTCCAGTGTCTCAGGGTCCACCCGGTGCATGACATTGGTTTCCGTGCTGACGTAGTAATCACCTTTGTAGGTCACAAAGCTCACATTGGCATTATCTGTGGGCTCTAGAGAGGAGGGAGATGTTACCAAAGTATAAGAAAGCAAGAAAAAAAAGTGTCTCTGATGAGCTGCAGTAAAATGTGACACTCACTTGGCAGTTCAAATCTGGACAGGAAACGCTGGAAGAAGTTTTTACAGGGGTCCGGCATGGTGATGGTCCCAAACTCAGACACCGTAATGCGGTTGTGCTCCTTGTTGGTCTGATAACTGTCACTGGACAGGAAGCGGCTTTTGTATGTCACCTGACCATTAGATATTTTGAACTGGTGCAGGAGAGCCATGCCGTCAAACCAGTGGTTGAACCTGAAGGGAGCGGAGGGAACAGGAGAGAATCAAATCAAGACCATTTTATTTACACAGGAACCAAAATCTGCAGGTAGATTCAGGCTTTCTGCACTCACTGCTGGTTTCCAATCTCAAACTTCCCGGGCCCATTCCTCAAGAGGTTTCCTTTGATCCACGCTGGGATTCTGCCGGTGATGATGGTGTTGATGGGCTCAGGGGTGTCCTCCACCGAGCTCACGATCTTCTCGATGCAAGGCAGTCCATGCACATCTGTAAAGTGGTTGATGTTCTTCCTGGACTTGGACTTTGCTATTTAAAAACAACAACGACAACAAAAGTTAGCGACGTTAAATATGAATATTTGACTTTAAGATAAATAGTGCGCAGCGGGAAGAGTCGGATCTTTACCTGGGGCATTGTGTTGTTGACTTGTGATGGTATCCATGGCTGAAGCTTTGCCTCTTGAGTATGTAGCAGTGTCGAATGGCTGCGAACCCGTCCTGTGTTGCTGCAGTCTCTCTGAGATTTTATACTGTCCTCCTGCTGGTCACGCCCCCTGGAAACAGTCGGTTAATTAGTCAAGCAGACAGTGATTTCATTCTTATGTAAGCCTTTAAAAAACAGAAGTACCCTGTGATCACAAGATAACGGCAACTTATTCCGAGATAATCACTTGATTTTACTGACAAGTAGCAAAATCACCGTGGCAGCATTCATCCATTTTTTGAAAGTAGCCCTTTATTTTACATAGTCGGTACTTTATCTTTTAAAGTGTGCGTGCACATGTAGGGATGGGGAAAGAAGAAGAAGCACATGCACCATCCGCCTGTTTTTGTTGTTGCATTTTTCTATTTCTGGAATAATTAACTAAATAGTTTATATGTGACACAATTGTAATCAGTCTCTGATACCTGCTTATAGAATTTACAATGGTATCTATAGCATCTCCGGAGAGGTGCACTAAGCGTTTTATGGTTGCACCGGGGGCACGTAAGAGCAGATCAAGAGGAGAGATGCAAGGTGGATCCCCTGCTCCTTGTGTTTCCACACAAAGGACACAGATGTACAGGTCAGACTCCTGCAGGATCTAAATTGCCCATATAGATAAGAACATTATTACCCAACCACGGAGTCAGGAGTTCACAGGTGAAACCACGTCCATGGTCAGTTACATCAGTCATCAGGTATATTTGATGTATTTTCACTATAGGAACAATGTTGAGTAAAAAGTGAAGTAGGTCTGATAGATATTTAACAATTTCTACTCAATTTATGCAACATGGGCATTTTGACAGAAAAGACTCAACAGCTGAAAAGTGGATCAAGTTTGAAGTGAACAAAATGGGTTTTAGAGGCCAGTTCAGTTTTTTCTCTTCATGTGTCTCTACTTGAGAAGACAGAACGTGTCCCAGGCTGGAAACACATACACGACGACTTTATCAGCTCCCACTTTACGTTATCTGTGTGAACACCAATGAACATTGTTCAACATTATGTATATTATGGGTGAAGCTGAGGGCAGGCGATGGACGGGTGATACACTTAAATATGACACGAACCTTCAGGAAACAGGCAGGTCGTGTCTTTAGTGCCTTTAAACACTCTTCTTTTCTGAATGGTTGATATGTTGTCGTGTTTCTTTGTGTGTTTTGGTCTTTGTTGTGTTTTAATTACTGTTTTATTTCCTCCTTTTTCCTTTCTATGTTTTATTTTCATTACAACACAGCAAACAATCAGCTGGTAAAACCTCATTACATTCGAGTTTGGCTGAAAGATTTCAGAATATTTCATAAGTGGAATCAGTCAACGATAAAGCAACAAACAGCATCAAACAAAAAACCTTCTTCTCCAACAGAAAGTAGAAACTGAAGCACTGACTCCACTGGGACGTGTGTCAATGAGTAAAAAGCTCAGATCACACAATCCTCTAAATTAGTTGTTGTGTCAATACATGATGTTACTCAGCAAGTTTTAAGATTATTTCTCCATTGCAAACATTTGATGAGGTGCCATGAGAAACTGTCAAGCCTTTGTAGAGCGAGTTGATCACATGATACACAATTAAAAATGATCACAGGTGCCATCAGATCTTTCAGTTTCACAGCAGAGGCACCTGCACCAGAGGCAGGATTGACCACGTTTGAGTTAATGTAGCTGAGCTATTGAACATCAGCTTGTGCTAGCACTGTCCTTTTTTGGGGGGGGGGTCTGATGGTGTGATAGTATAACAGAGAGAAGAGGTTGAGGAAGAGATCTATTGCCAAGCAGAGATAAGAAGGGGAACCCGTTTGTCCAAAGGTAGCCGGACCCACCTGCCACCACCTCTACAGTTTACTAATTAACACGTAACATCTTGATTTCTTTATCTGCAGAAATATGTTGAATGTGCCCAGTTTTTCAAAAAGGCTATACAGCTAGCCACGTGTCTGTTTCAGATCTTTATGCTAAGCTAAGTTGTTGCTGAAGCTTTGTCCTCTTTAGACTCTCTCCTGTCTCCATGCAGCGTGTGTGTATGTTCGCAGGTGAGGCCAGAAACGTTCAGAAAGTTTTGCAAATCTTGTTTTCAAACTGCTTAATTCTTATGCAAATGGAAGAAGCTATAAGACAAATGAATTTCCCTCTGGGATCAATAAAGTATTTTCTATTGTATTCTATTCTATTCTACTGTTTGTGTCAGATCCTGTAACTTGAAAATAAACACTGAATTCATCTTATTTATCTTGCATCAAGGAAATTCCCAACAAAAACAACTCGTGCCCGGCAGCAGCCTCATCACTGAATATAGATCAAACATAATTAGACAAGTGAAATTGACCCATTTAGATAATTTCCAGGGTCAAAGCAGTCGTGTGTCACTGCTGGTAATTCAGCCCGATAATGCTGTGATGACTTTACTTTCTTCTGCTTGTTCGACGAGGATGAGGAAACATGGATGTAACACAGGAACCACTGTGTGGAAAGCTGTTGATATTAAAGCAGATTTGTTTCCAGTGAGCAGAGCGAAGGAGGATGCTGTGTTTACATCTGCATTGCAGCACTTTTAGTATCTTATAGTTGTTTGTTATTTTCTCTCTATGATACATTAAGGGCATTATAATCCTAAAATAGCAACTGTGGCTTGATGGGAAACAAAGAGCAGTTTGTGTGTGTCTGGCGCTGGCAAACGACCGATGATGGAAATATGGTGTGTAAAAGTAGCTGAAACCACAGCACCACCACCAACAATCAGCTCCTTGTCAGTTAATGATAACCCAGGATCCATACTGGTGCAGAGGGTATGCAGAGTCCATGACACTGCAACGTCTGAGCATTGGGTGTCGACCTGGTCTCTGTAATATACCATATGTAGATATATTGAAGTGGGTTTGAAAAATGAAATATTAAACCTTTTATTATATGAACGTCAATAATCACATTTTAAATGTAACGGCTGTAGTTTTTCATGTTGTTAAATCCATGATTGTTTTATACGGACACATATCAATCTAAAGTGATAGAACTGTATGTTTGTAATCAATTTGCAAAATACGTATTGTTAATACAAGACAATGGTGGCTGCAGCATCACATCGAAAAAGTACAACTATTTTTGATACATGAACATAAAGACATTTCATTTTCATGATGTTAAAAAAAATGTCATTGACATGGGATGTTTATACGTCAACGTTTTTCAAACCCAAACACTGTATTTAACATTAAACTGAGCCCAGTGCCACGTATAGATGTTCCTTATTATTGTCCATCCAATAATAATGAAAATCTTATCAACCAAAAAAAAAAAGTGCTTCATAAGAATTCACATTTCCTTTGTGTTTTTTTTAAACTTTTATTTTCATGATTAAAAACAAAAACATGTGATTTTTTTGATTATTATTATATTTTAGGAGTAATGTTTCTCATTCTGCTCTAACACTGAATTTACTAAATATTGTCAACAGTTTCTTTAAAATTGTAAAAAGAAGGTCGACAATAGCGTAACAAACATTATCACCATCGCTGCATTTGGCTGAAACGAGTCATTTCACAGTGCTTTGGGGACAACTGAGTCCCCCACGTCTACAAACACTTTTATTATTGGCACTGATGGGCGAAACAGGAAATAGTCTTGTCCCAGTACATCGGGTCCTAGAAATAGTAGGAGTGCTCGGGGGCAAAGCGCTTCACAAAGGTCCCCTCACACAGAAACAGAGGAGAACTTTGGTTCCTCACCCACAGCTTTGGAAGGACTGCAGACTCAGCAGAGCGTCAGTGTTTCAGCAGACAGACAGCGTCAAGGTGATCATGAGTGGAAATAAAAACACATGCAGACTTTTACTTTTGTCTAAATTGTTGTTATTTCTCGTCATTTTTGGTTGACTAGATTCTTTTATGTTCAGTTACTGACTGTGTTGTTTCATTAGCGTATGTATATACGTGTGTGTGTGTGTGTTTTATCATATGTATTGTATATATTTTGTGAATTGGAACAAAATGCTCTAATGTTAAAGCATCTAAAATACTGCAACATGTCTTGTCCCTCAGGACATGTTTTGTTTTCTGTTTATAGAATTTACTTTTGTACTTTGTTTCTGTTTGATGTCAGTTGTTTATTAGTTCTTTCTTTGTTGCTGTTGTCAGTCCAACATGTGTGTTTGTGTATATATTATGTTTTAAAACTCTGCAAATGAATCATGTGCAAAATCTCTGTTGCCTATTTCTCACTAAAAGAAACAATCAAAACCAAACGTAATTCCTCTCTTATCATATCAAATCTGCGATTAAAAGCATCAAGGTGTCAAATTGCAGATCCAGTAGATTACGGAGCGACGATCAAGAACAGCTGTTTACCCTGCTTCTGGCTTTGTTTTGCTCTCCAACCGACTTCACTGTTTTACACACAAATGTGTCTTTAGACAGCAGCCGGAGCACAGAGGTGGTTTATGGCTCGATGCAGATGCACATCCAGAAGAAGACCTTCTTATGTGCAACATAAACATAATAAGTGCAACCCAGTGTCGAGTCACCACACTATAAATGACCTGTTGACTTTTCAGTGACTGGATTTATGGCTTGTTATCTCTCATGACTGAAGTCAGACAGAGTTTAACCACTGTTTGACAACCCTTCAGATAGCAACGCTTCCTGATAAGAAAGTCTAAAGTGATATTTCTTTCATTGGTGCAATGTCATCGTCTTTTACGTTAACAATGAGGATTTAGTTCATGTTTCCTACATGTGCTGATCCAGTACTGGGTCATGGCCACGCCCCAACCCCACCGAGAGGGCAGACTCTTCGTTGCCCCACATTTAGCAGTTTGTGCAAACCTTAGTGGGTGTTTCAGGCACAGAGATCACAACTAACACAAAGAGCTGTATAATCTGATCACTGCTTTAGAAATGATAATGCATTACACTTTCAAATGACAGTAACATGTTACTAAATAACCTGTTACTACCCAACACTAGTACTCATGGTGTACAGACCAGGGATCAGAGGTACCCAAGACAAAACAGGCTAGGGACCACTGCTTAAGGTCATCGATCCAGGTCACAACACCAGTGAGATGAAGCAATGCATGATGGGTAATTCATTGGTGTTTTGACAAGAAGTCTTGGGAACTAACTGAATAAAAGATGAGAACTGAGCCGTAGTCCCGGCTGATCATAGTCACGCCATGTTTCATGAGCGTAAACTGCTCCCACCTGGTGGCAGGTATGTGTCAGTGCAGGACGAAAAAGAAAACCAGGATGTTAACAGCTCACTGTGAAGTTTACCTTGACCTGTGAACTCATTTTGGCCACTTGGGGGCAGTAAAGAGCTGTGAATGTAAAGCTGATGTTGCAGCTACAGAGCAGCAGCAGCAGGGATTTATTTTGGTTTCCTGAGAGATATTTGATTATTTTATTTCCCTGTTCTTGGTTAATATAACTTATTCTTTCAACTGCTCTCGTAGATATATAGATATAGAGGGTCGGGTGAGACAGATGGCATAAGATGTTTGTTTATTTGCAATATTTAGATTTGTGATACTTTAAACAAAATTTGTAAGACTGGTTCAAATGTTAAAAAAAGGATGAAATTTAATTTAAAAAAGAAAGAAAAGCTGTTTTTCCTACATTAAGCGCTTCACTACACTGTATTCACCACAGTGACAGGTGAAAGGTCACCATAGTGCCAAGCCATATTGCTGCATAATGTTACCACAGATCGTTTAAGCTTGTGTTGCAAAGCCAAACAGGAACTTCAAATTTAGGAAGTCATTGCATGCTTGCATCAAAGTCTGATGGTTCAAACGTGTTGCTTCGAGTGAATATCAACCACATTGTTGTGACAGGTAATTTGTTTATGACTCACTAATTACTGAAGATTAAGTTTTGAGTCCCTTCAACTGACAGCTGCACTGTCAAAGCCAAAAAGAAAAAAAAAGATCAATGAAAGAAGAGAAGGAAAAACATTACTTTAAAACCAAAACACTGACTTTTTAATTCCATAGACGTCAGATGGAAAATTGATCCATGAAGTGAAAGCGGAATCAATTCTTTACATTTCTAACTTCGACAGAAAATGAAACAGGAATAAACCTGGACTCACTAGTTTTCACTTCTGCCTCTGAAAGAAAAGAATAATGTTGACTAACATATACATGTGTGATATATTCTCTCTGTAGCCCCCGATTAAAAACAATTCTCTGATGAGTCATTAAAGCTGCATTAAAGCTGGGGTTGGTAATCCTGGAGAGCTAGCAACAGAGCTAGCAACAGAGCTAGCAAGATTTGAAAATAGCACCTCCTCTGAGTTCCTCCCCCCTCCTCCCCCTCCCGTCAGTGTGTACGTCCAAGCCACGCCCCCACAAACTGGAACGCGCACCGCACGAAAATGAGAAGCGGCAGGAGGAGAACTATATATATGTGTATGTATATATATATATATTTATATATACATACACTATAATACTAGCGTCACCGACCCGTTTTAAACCCACAGAGAAGCTAATATTAGCATTAGGCTAATACAAGCTACAAAAGTAGCTACGTTAGCAAAAGTTACACATTTCATAAACATAACAAATCCTCCCCGAAGCAAAGCATATAATTACCTGTCCAACAGAAAGAGAGCGACCTCAGCATCACTTCAAATCCCTCAGTTGTCTCCACAAAAGCAACACCGATGTTTCCTCTGGTTTGACGTCTGGCTTTATCCAGAGCCTTTTTGTTAGCCGCCTTTTCAGCCTCCTTTCTCTTCCTCGCCTTTTTCTCGGGGCGAGCCGTTACAAGTAACGTTACAAGTAACGGTGGAAGTAGTAACTGGGTGCATTGGGTGGTGCAGTGGGTTAAGCGGGCGCCCCATATGCAGAGGCTATAGTCCTCGCTGGGCCCTGGTTCGAATTCCTGGTTCGCCATTTGCTGCATGTCATTCCCCTTCTCTCTACCTCCCCATTTCCTGTCACTCTACGCTGTGCTGTCCGATAAAGGCAAAAATGCCCCAAAACTATACTTTGAAAAAAAAAACTGGGGCATTTTCTCAGCCACTGCTCATAAATGAGCATGAAATCCGTTCTGCTGTAACTCTGTACGCTGATTTCTTCCGGAAACAGCGACACGTGAAGATTGTGCACAGGTGTCGGAGACAGGGATCGAGGGGGGCGGAGACAGAACTAGACATGAAGGCATCTGATTGGTTCTTGCTCTTCGGTGTGAAGAGCGTGGATTGGTCGGAGTTGTGTCAGTCCTGCAGCTGCCACAGAGGACTGATTACTGTCGTTCCTTTTTCTGATACGTAATGTATTGATTACTCAGAAGGTAGAAGGACCATTTCACCCAGTATAACAACACATGTTTCTGAACAGGATACCAACCCCAGCTTTAACTCATGTGTTAGTTATGAGTCAGTTTCAATCTTATTTCTTGCACCGCCTTCATTTCTCTATTTAACCGATGTGTGTTTTATAAACGCTAGATACGGTTCACACACTTGAGGTGAGCGGATGTCTGACATGTGTGTTTGACCGACGGAAAAAACGGGAGGAGGAAAAAATCACTTCCGATAAGACGCGGTGTGTGTGGGACGCCCCCCTCCCCTCCCCTCCCCACCCTCCTCCGCCTCAGCACGTCAAACGTAGATACGTTCGGCTACACAGACAGTTGCACGAGGGAAAGGCCCGCGAGAGACCCGCATCAAGGAGAGAGAGAGAGACAGACAGACAGAGACAGACAGAGACAGACAGAGAGAGAGAGACGGTAACGAGCGCACGTTAACGGTCAACGTTAGCTGAACGCGACCACAGACAGAAGCAGGAACCAAACGGCGTCGGTTTGAAATCTGCAGCGGGAAGTTTTCACTGCCGTTACCACCGGGCTGTCCGCGCGCGAGAGGGAACACAACGCATCGTTAAAGGTACGTGATATGGTGACGTCACACACACACACACACACACACACACACACACACACACACATGTTAGCTTAAACTCAGCCTACTTTTGTTTTCTTTTATGTAAAGAACTTTATTGCTGTGTTGAAAATGACATGTCCACCTGTGGACAGTCCCTGCTGCTCATCTTCCTCTGCTTGTCTTGTCTTGAATCAAAGTCTTAACAGACGCTGGGGAGTGGACCCCACACCACAAACCACCCTGAGCCCAGCAGCACTGAGTGGACAGTCTGTGTCCCCCACCAGCATCCACACACCACAGGGTCATGCAGTGATTATGTCAACACATAATGTCAGGAGCTGCCTTTTCCATCCATACACAGCAAGGCTAAAGTGCAGCATCAGCGCAGTCCTTAGTTCTGCTAAGACAAAGGAGGAAGCTGTCATCCAGCATGTCGTCATACAGGGACAACATCTGGTTAATCCATCAGTCCCGTAACTCATCATTGAGCTATTTCCGATTTGGCACAGACAGCTGACCCAGTGGGCTGCAGCTGGACGCACCCAGTGGACACACATCTGCAGTCATGTCTCAAACATACCAAAGTCACAGTCACAGTTTTTATGACAAAAAATAATAATACAGTCATGCTAAAGCCAAGCTAACAGTACATGCTTGTAGTACTTGTAGTAGTGTTTTCAAACATGCTTGTAGTACTTGTAGTAGTGTTTTCAAACCCAGCAACAGGAAGCCGCAGCAGGAGCACGGAGGTCAAACATGCTTTTTGCAGTGTTTGTTGTGTATTTTCTGAATTTTCAGCCCGTTTTGTGTTTTATTCTGTTGCCGGACCAAATGAAGTCTCTTTCATATAATTTGATGACAAAAACATTTCTATTATTCTAGTTAATGATAATAATGCCCCCCCCCTCTCTCCCTCTCCTCCTCCACCTGTCACTCAGAGTCGTATGCACAGCTTCCCTATCGACTTCCCTTTTCTTTTTAATTTCTTTATTTCAACCACTTATGACGTGTTTAAATGTTCACTTTCTCTTTGCCACCTTGTCTTACTGCGACTCTGTCTTCCTCTTTTCCTGTCTGCCCCCCCCCCCCTTGCCATCCACTCCTCCACAGTGACCTGAAACCACCACAGTCCTGCTACTTCACAATCCCACCCACCCAGCTGAGACTGGACTGATGTCCTATTTCACTTCTTTCTTTCATGTCAGCGTGAATTTTTTTTTTTTAATTTTAAACTTTTTTTTTAAAGTTTGTCGTCAGCTCTGAGTTTCTGTTCACACCTTTCCACGCCTCTCATTTAACCACGTGTGACCTGATCTCATTAAATACACGGCAAGTCAGCAGTCAGACGGGCAGTCTGGGCAGCAGGGGTTGATTTACGACGCTCGGTCCACCACAGTGTTTTACATTGTATACATATATATAGTGTATATTGTTCTGTCGCAGGTCCACTTGATGGCAACCAGCAGCTACCCCGTGACATTCATGGATGTATGTAAAACACGCTTCATCTTCAGTGGTGAGAGAATTCCATCTTGGATTAATTTCCATTTAATGAATCAGATAATTGTATTATTATTGTTTTATATATAATAGTTTGTATATATATTTTTTTTTTTACTCTCTATAACCCCTCTTCTCTTTTACATGCGGCCGTCTGATCTGCTGTGTCCTGCTCTCTGTGTCCAGTGGATAAAACACGTGAGGCTGTTCGTTTCCATTTTATTCAATTTATCGATGCTTCTCTCCTTGATCCTGGCTGAACGTGCAGGGTCTCACTGATGTCGTGACGTTTGTTTTTTTTTTTTTCTTCTCTCTCAAACACACAGCCTTGTTTGAAGACAAATTCACACAAGCGAAGTGTATCATACATCAGCTCCACAGCAGCACAGACAAAATCCTGCTTTTGACCAGTGAAGGAGAATTTCAAGCGCGGATGTTGAGCAAACCGGAGCAGGAGCAGACTGGTAATACTCAGACCAGTAATGCCTCGTCTTTAAAACTGTATTTAAGATGGTGCTAAGAAAAGCACTGCATTGAGAATGTAAGCCACAGCTTCTTTTGAGAATGTCTTTGTCTTCTCAGATTGCACATTCAACATCCAAATTTACAACAATGACACACAATGTTCCAGTGAGAGGGGAAAGGAAACCCCGGTGATGATCTACGTCAATAAAGGTAGCAAGAAGCTTGTGGCCTTCTGCAGCAGCGAGGATGAAGTTCATCCCAAGGAAATGGTGAGTGCAACACCTGCTGTACAGTTGTTCACAGTGTGTGACGTTAAGTTTACTTAACTGTCATTTGAGCTTCAAGTCGTCGTTTTTTATTATTTCATTTATTATTAAAAATCCGAAACTTACCAAAATGATCTTTCAGCTAGTAACAACAGGTCAGTGTCAGCCAATCAGAAGAGAGGAGGCTCTGAGCCTCTCTTCTGATTGGCTGACTAATAAAAACAGAGCAGATTTCAGAATAAAACACCCAGAGCAACCAAATCCTGCAAGTTGTTGGATGGTGGGTCCAAGTGGTGGGCGGGGCTTTGGGTGACTGCTCTGTTGTGACATCACAAAGTGACAGGAAGTCCTGACGGCTGGTTTTAAGGCTCAGTGTCTGAATACAGGCTGTGTGCATTTCTCTGTGGACTGAGGCTTTGATACTTTCACAGTATTAATATAGAACCTAGAGCTGCTTTATAATCACACTACACATGGACGTCTACCTTTATACTGTACGGAGCTTTAAGACGCACGTCTACCTTTATACCGTATGGAGCTTTAAGACACACGTCTACCTTTATACCGTATGGAGCTTTAAGACACACGTCTACCTTTATACCGTATGGAGCTTTAAGACACACGTCTACCTTTTTACCGTATGGAGCTTTAAGACAAACCTCTACCTTCCTTTACTTCATGTTTCCCTTCAGGATGTTCCATGGCAAATTGAGGAAAGCAACCCAAACAAGGCCTTGTTCTACCTGACAAAACTTCAGGGATCCAGCAAGTTCATGTTAGAGTCGTCTGTGTACCCACGGAAGTACCTGGCGTTTCAGGCTATAGAGGATGACGTCACTCTGGACAAACTGGTCCTGCGTAAAAAAGGTTACGATGAATTGGACGAGGCCTGTGAGATTGTTCCTAAGTAACTGTGACAAAAAAAAAAAATCACCCTCTTTGTTTCATTAGAGAGAATTAAATCACAGGAGGTACGACCCTGTGGCGCTCACTGCCACAGAAACAAGATGCGTGGATGTGTCATTATTAGGTTTCATAGTAGGACACAACACACATACAACATATTAATGAAGTTGTCTGAGTTAAATAATCATCCTTCATTGCATCATGTGATCTAAATTTAACTTGTATGAAGGTTTGTGAAAAACTGATTTATTCTCCTACTGATCAAATGTTCATTTTCAGAACTGTTTTATTATGAAAGTCTTAAATTTATTTGCGACATTTTTCCCAAAGATTCTTTTTATTGGTTCATAAATAATCATGATTTACAGCTGCGTCTGTACAGAAGCAGAGATGAGGACGTGTACGTTGTTTTTCCTCCTCACGGTTCAGTAACATCTTTGTCAACACAGTTTCTGTTTTGTGAAACAAAGGGGGGGTTTGCAGATTAAATTATTTTATATTTGTAAATATGAGAATCATATCTGCTTTGAATTGCTTTTATACTGTATGATCAAACATTTAATGAATTCCCATAAAGGCATTATCTATTTTTATACGTTTTGTACTATTCTCTCTATATATATCTCTATATATTGTTCTGTCCTTTTTGCTTTTCTTGCCAGTCATCATGTTATTAATACAATATTAACTGATCAGAAATCAAGTCACTGAGGCTCAGCACCAGTTACTGACGTCCAAAGATCACATGGTCACCTCAGCGTTTTTATTTCCCTGCCTTGTTGAGTCTTGTGTTGTAAAACTCGAGGAAAAACTGGAAAGAGCTCATAATAAAAGTTTTGTTTAATATTTTCAGAATGTGTCATTGTCGGTTTTTCATGTGAAATGTGCCAACGTTACACAGTGGAAGGAGTCTGTAGTTCACACATGAAGTACAACACAGCTCAGTGTTACAGAGGCAGGCGTTTCATACATCACATCACTGTCACTGTCAACCCGTGTTTTAAGCCCCCCCCCTCCTCCTCCTCCTCCCCCGGCAGAGGACGGCATCATGCAGCTGGAGATTCACACACCGTTTGCTGACAAGTGTTTGAACGCTGCTGGGCTCCGTTAGCCGCTCTGCTGCTGCTGCTGAATGATGATGATGGTGATGATGATGGTGATGATGATGGTGGTGATGATGCCTCCTCCCTTACCTTCAGTGAAGTGTCAGTGCAGCAGCAGAGCAGATCACCAGGATCTAAGAACTGGGCTTTAACACTGAGTCTGAGCTCTTCTCCCAGCACAAACATGACGACACCATGGCAACAGAAGCCGTGCGAGGCGTTTGTGAACAGGAAGGAGGGTGTGAACTGCTCGTATACAGTATGTCATGGTAAAGAGCAGAAAGGTAGCGTGTACACAAAAACACACTTTACACCTGAACATGAAAAAAAAAAAAAAAACATGCGCCGGTGTTTCCCCGGGTAAATACAACAGGCATGAAGCAGGATACTGTTGGATGTGTTGTTATTTGTAGAATCGGTCGTGACATATTTTATAACTTGTTGATTAAGCTTTAAAATACAGAGAGAGAGGGAGCGCAGCTGAGATTCAGTCCACAGTGAACATGAACACGAGCTCGTCTCCCACACGTAGGTTTAAAGACGACGGTCACCAGGTCCCCGGATCATCAGAACTTCATACAAAGGCCGAGCCTGAACTGATGGACATTAAATTAGCAGGTACAATGTGAATCACTGTCAAAATCAACATGATATATTTATAATAATATACATAGAACACCTTGAATTTTTTACAATCAGGACCAGGACCAGATTTTCTCCTGTCCCAGTGTCCACGTCCTCCCGAAACCACCGCCGCTGCCGCCGCCGCCAACCACCCCCACCCGATCCCTGAACCCTGACCTCCCCAGCCCCCCGACTCCTCCTTCAGTCCACAGTCATGCTCATTTGCTCCAGAGCAGAGCGATGGCTTTACAGATGCCAACGTCGTTGTAGTTGAAGTAGCAGAGGCCGGCGAAGGTGACGGTGGACAGGAGGAAGAGGCCGGCGTTGGCCATCTTGATCTTCGCCTCGCCATGAACGTAGTCCGTCAACACCTGACCGATGCCCCTACGAACACATGGAGGTGAACACAGGTGAAATGACAAACTTGTGTTACGCTGCAGCTTTATACAGGTTTGACCTGTTGATCCAAACCCGTCGTGTTCGATAACAAACACTTGGTCACTGCTGATGACCTGGACCTTTCACCTGCAGCTCAGAGTCCACAGAGTGAAGAAAACCCAAATGCACCTTGGGAGTTGTAGTTAGTTTCTGATCTGTATTCACCTGTGCTGGTGCGTTCAGGTTCACGTCACAGAAGCTGATATTAGAGGCTGAAACACCCTCAGAGCAGGTGAGTGAACCTCTGTGCTTTAGTTTACGATCACTTCGAGTTAAACTGAACAGAGCTGAATTTTAAACTGATTAACTTATCCTCTGCTACGTCCTGTCTGACTGAGGCCATGCCCCCCCCCACACACACATTCCTCAGTGCTGTAAAGTCCCATCAGATGGCACTGACAACAGGAAGCTCTCCAGCTTCTTCCTGTGGCGACGACTCCAGGTGACACCACAGCGTCCGTCCGGCTGGTTTTTGGTTGAAGGGGGCGTGGCTTGTAGACAACTACACCTGCCTTGGAGGCGTCTCATTAGTGCTGACTGGCCTGATCTGTGGCCTCCACCTGCGCCCTGACTGACGGGCCGGCACATCGCAGTGACGCTAAGCTGGAGCCGCCATCTTAAGACTGCAAACAAAGCCGGATCTAACCAAGGCTGAATTAACAGCTGCTGACAGCCCCCCCTCCTCCCCCTCCTCCTTACCCCCCCAGACCCAAAAACCTGTGGCACAAAGTTTGCCTTGTGTGTGGTAAAGGTCAGTGAACGGGCTGGACCTCAGTGCCGGGTCGAGACGCTGGTGGAAACGAGTTTGTGGAGGGTTCAAAGGAACATCACATGACGAGCTGCTGAGGTCACGTCAGACCGAGCCGCTCGCCGCTCCGGACGCCGAGGCCCTGAGGACGTCAGGTGACATAGGAATTCACCGCCCCTCCCCCATGTTTCCCAGGACGGGTGAGGTCACTCTCATTTCCTGCTCTTCTCAAGTGCTTTTTTTCTTGAATTACCATTATTAACCTTAATATTCCACTATTTCCTAACAAACTGGTTATGAAGTAACATCTTGAGGAACTCACGGCCGGAGCAAACAGATCTGTTGGGTAAACAGGAAGTGAAACTACCTCATCTGTCGACCGTGGTGATTTAATGTGTTCAATGAAATAAGCGTCACTCACCAGTGGCCGTGCAGCGTCAGGGCGGCGGCCAGCGAGTAGTCCATGACGGGGCCGGGGCTGAAGTAGGCCACGGGGCCCATGGCGAGCAGCAGGATGCTCAGCACTCGCTCGGCCGTCCAGTGCAGAGAGGCGGCTTTGGAGCCGGATCCTGCTGCAGAGAGAGAGACGACAGACTGTGAAGGCCTGAGGTGTCGACGCCGCTCGACTCATTCATCTGACAGTAACGCCTCCACACGTGAAGTTAGTCTAACGACGACAAACACCGGTGTCTCCAGGCGCTTTGACAGGAACGCTTCAGACGCTTGTGTACCTGTCAGGTGAGTCCAGAAAGTGCAGATGTTGTTAATAATGTTGTCTTAAATCAATAACATTGTCTCAGTTGAGTTTGGATTTCTGATTTACAAGGATTTGTGTCAAGATGTTGTTTTTTAAATCAAGTCCAAAGCCACAAAAGACATTTTGAACCAAACAGCGTAGACACTGTGTTGAGCTGCTGAGGAAAAGATCACTTCCTGTCTGAGTCAGCTACATGAAACCAGTGGACAGACAAAGAGACGATGGGACAGAGAGCCTCAGTCTGAAGCAGCTGCAGTGTCTCTGTGTCCTGCAGCAGCTCTGAGTCTGAACATCGGGTAGTGATACGTTACATCCTGAAAACCACCCCAGTGTTTATCTGCTGTTCTGCCGACTCATTCAACAGACACACCCGGGAGTGCTGCTGACCTCATCTACACAGCCACAGGCAGGTGGATTTATCTCACTGAATCGTTCTGTAACATCTCACAGGACTTTGAACCTCACACTCTTCAACCTCCTGGAAAACAAACAAGTAAAGAAACAAACAGAAATCATGTGCAGTCAGACCGTGGTTACACACCTGAGCTTTTAAACCTGAGGCATGACGCCTGACAGACGTGACCAGCGCTGTGACACACACACACACACACACGACACGTCAAGGTGCGAGTGAATTCTGTGGATTTTATTTGAAATGTTAAGTTTTCAACTGAATTACAGTCAGAAGTCGTTGAGCTGCTCAGACGTGACACTGGGACTGACGGCTGCAGCTAAAGCTAAAGCTAACTACAGCCAGAATGAGCCCAGTCAGTGACAAAGGTTCAGATAAGACAGACTGCGATTGATCCTCTGATCAGAGTCTCAGTCTCAGTGATAAGAGCCGATGTGAAGCCTTTTGTTGTGCAGGTGAACTGCAGACTGTCTGGTCTCATGTAGAAATGACTTCCTGTCATTCATTAATGATCCACTAGAGAAAAATAACGTTAGTGTGTCAGCATTCATTAGAGGCTTTTCACCTCTTTCTACTGATTTGGTTTATTCTGGTCACATTTCTACTGCAGAGCTGCACTGAGGACATTTTAAATAATCAAAGTTATTGATTTTTTAACAGTAAAATGTCCAAACCTCCAGTACAGATTAGTGTTCGGATCACTGCTTAAAAAAAGTGTATCAGCTGATTAATTGATCGTTAAAATGAGCAGTCGGGCCTCACAGACGATCACTTGGCTCCACAGAGCTCACACTCTGTGAGTCTTCAGACAAAAGGTCGAGTAGATCTCCAGTGAAAACCTCTGAGACTGTTTCAAAGTCACAACATTTCCATGTGGCCTTTGAGACAGCACGTCTGTCGCTCTGCCAGCAACCCACTAACCTGAATGTCAGGCCACAGCTTCAGGGGGAACCTGAGATGAACCTGCCCCCACCTCCGGTATGTGAAGGGCGCTATATCTGGGCTACGCTACATCAGAGGTAAACCACTCACCCAGCAGAGGCGTGGGCCACCTGCTGAAGCCACATGTATGTTATTCTACAGAAACGCAGCTGAACTAGGTGAAGCACCGCACCGGAAACAATATGTAAAACAATCCAGACCATAATGATCCTGTTCAATCAATCAAACAGGCCGACCTGCTCAGTGTGAGTGAGACTGGTGCGCTCGTTCAAATGGACTGTGGTGACGCCTACGTCCACCTGTCAACACTGACCGTACAGAGCCTGCGACGCGTGAATCCTGGCTGTCAGCAGGTACGGCTGCTCCTGGTTTTTGTGAGGTACAGCCAGCGGTCTGGACAACAAAGTGCTTTGGTACCACAGAGCTGCAGAGAGAGAAGAGACAAAGGGTGGACGTTTTACAAATGGGCACAAGTTATCAAGTTACGTAGATCACACAACAACCCGTCATACAACCTCACAGTGTATCCTCATCTATAGACACATGCTAACATCATGTGGTGAAGATATTAGCATGTGTCAACACAACACAGGAGTGAAACATTTACATTATCAACAGATGCTATGTATTAGCATGACATACACAATTTAGGTGTGTATGTGAGTTTTTTCCCCACAGTTTGCCATAATCTTGTCTGAATACATAGATTTCTTTCTCTTTTTTTCCATGTGTTTAATGAATATTTATCACAATAACATATTTCTGTTTTGGGTGCAAATGCAACTTTAAAAATATTTTTTAAAAATTAATAATTGATAATTGAGCTGAACAGCAACCTGTTTACTGACTTTTAAAAGAAAGTATGGTTTCAAAGTTTAACGGGACCATGTTGGTACTGAAATACTGTTCTTTATGAAGAAACACCACCTTATAATTAACTTCCGAGGCTGTGATTACATGTGATATGATGTGATATGATGTGTGGTTGTGAGTTTAATTTGGTTTTTTCTTCTAATGTTGATCCTTTTTGTAACTTTACAATCTGACTATACCTCAGACTAATGAACATATATAGTTGAGCCACTGAATGATCTGGTTACCACTCACCTTTATTATTATTATTTTAATATATTTTACATTATAATTCTTATAATATTGAACAAACTAGCTTCCATACCTGTATAAAGAGTTGATTCTGACAGGTGAACACACTATATGTTTGTGTATTTGCATGATATCTATAGTATGTACCTCACATTTCCGCAGCTCGCGTGCGAGTAATAGCGTCACAGCCGGTCAGCCTGATGTCATTGACGACAGCAGGTATAAAACCGCATCACGATTCAAACGCCTGACATTTAAACTTCTCTAACGGCTCACTAACTTCATGAAACGTTAACCGGTAACGGCGCGAGGGAAACCGTTAAAGGAGAGTCGTGATTAACTTGAATGGTGAACTTGAAATTAGCCCCCCTGTCAGACGTGACTTGCTCGTCCAAAGCTAACACTCGACGTCCATCACGTCAAAACGCGCCACCGTCAACCGGATACGTTAAAATAAGTTAATATACATTAACGTACTCAAACACCGAGAACAGACCAAAGGAACTTACGTTTAACTCCTCTGCGGCACACAGAACTCAACCTGACGATGGCCGCCATGATGATCATCCAACCAAGGTCACCACAGTTACCCGGATGTAGTTTGCTGGTGACGTCGACGGAACAAAGATGCAGGACGTCTGATGAGAGGAGCGACACACAGCGTGAACTTTGACTTATAAATAAAAAAACGCTGGAAAAAAAAATCTGATGTCCTGAAATCAGTTACAGCTGCATCACAATAAATATGATTTTACATCCTGAAAACAACAAATGTACTTGTTTATAATCCATTATATAAAATGTGAGCCTCACATGAAACGCACCGACGCACTGTCTTTACAATTGACCCGGAGTTGACATGAACCAACATGTGGTGTCTTATCAGTCAGAGGGGTTGATTAAGGTCAAATCATGTTGCAGACAGTTGATATGACTTTTTCTGTAAACATTTTGACCCTTTCTTATGATGTTATATCTTAATTCTCAAATTTCTTTGGTTCATAAATAGGTAGATTAATATACATAATATGATAACTTCTTAGAGGTCATAGATCACCCACAACTAACTAACTAACCAACTAACTAACATAATAATTAAATAATTGACTGATTAACTGACCCACTTACTAGCTAGCTAACTGACTGACTGGCAAAGTGGCCGACTGGCAAAATAGCAAAATAATTAACGATCTAACTGACTGAACAAATGGCTAACCGGCTAACTAACTAACTAACTAACTAACTAACTGCTACTGAAATGCTGGAAACAGATTCACTGACACGGACTCCGATACACTAGGTGGCGGTATGTAGCTTTAAAGCTGGTTAGTGACCCGCCAACCACGAAGAAGAACAGGAAGAAGACGCCGAAGAAGAAACCGTTGGTGTTTTGTAGATCAGCGGTGCTCTCCTCTTACGTCTGTGATCCGCGGTGAAACCGAAGGTCACTTCACCACGTTGCCGTCAGAAACACGAACCGGCTCCGAACCGACTTCACCTTCACCGTCATGGACAGCTTCGACAACTACAGCGCGTCAGAGAAGGCGGAGGCGTCCGAGCTGCAGCGTATGATCGCTGTGGAGCAGCAGAAAGCGCAGTTCCAGGCCCAGGTGTGTGTGTGTGTGTGTGTGTGTGTGTGTGTGTCAAACCGGCCTCTCTGAACCAACCAGTGCCCGGTCCGGTGCTGTAGGGCGGAAGAATATGATGTAACATCTGCACTGTGTTTTATAACTAAGCTAAGCTAATGATCTTGCACTAGCAGTAAGACTCCATTGACTCCACTGTAGCATGATAATGTGCTAAGGTCACATGACATTATCTGAACACACTGACCTGTGATGATGCAACTGAATTACTGTGGTATTAGCTGAAGGCCTGGACAGCAGGTGACCCTTACCTGCACCACCACGTGCACTGCATGTCAGATGTGTCATGTTTAAAAGCTACAAGGTCTTTTGTGGTGTTTAGAAATTAACTAGTAGTTTAGCTTGTTTATTCAACAACACAGAAAACCAACGTGCTTAAATTATAAACTGTTGCCTACTGGTTCTGGTTTGATTGATTTTCACTAAATGTAATAAGCAGGAAGAAAAAGGGAGTTAATTTACTGAATGGACAGATGTGGTGATAATCATCAGGTAAATGGACCCAAGAGTACAAGCTCATGATAATATATTTATCCTTCAGTGTCACAAGAAGCTCATTAAGACATTAATGATTATAAAAAATACTAATTGAAATCTCAACCCACCTTCACATGTGAAAACGACAGCAGGTAGAGTCAGACTTTATTTTCTGTCCGTGTCTGATCAAAGGTTCATCGCAGAATTATATAAATCAAATCACCAGGTAATCTCTTCTTTTCTTCTCTGTCGGTGGCAGGTGCACAATTTCACTGACATCTGCTGGGACAAGTGTGTGGACAGTCCAGGCTCGAAGCTGGACTACCGGACGGAGACGTGCCTGGTGAGCTGCGTGGAGCGGTTCATCGACACCACCCTGACCATCACCAACCGCTTCACACAGATGGTGCAGAAGGGCGCTCATTAACGAAGGGCCTATGGATGCCAACTGGACTGAACCGTGACATAAACAAAAAACCTCTCATGAGTGGATGGAAGATGATGTGAAGAGGACGTGTGTGTGTGTGTGTTTTTTTGTTTTGTTTTGTTTTTTTTTTAAAATAACTTACTGTTTATCCTTTGGACTGAAGCGTAAAATCTATAACAGATGAATCATATCATGTCTCCATCCTCTTTCATTAAACTACAGTGTTCAACATATTACAGCTTATGAATTTAGAAAATGTCTTTGTCAAGAAAACAAAGCAAACGCACTGCAGATAGTCTCAGAGTTTATCATATAAAAATGTGATGTTTTTTAAATGGCTGTGTCTCTGGTTTCTCATTTGTAACGAGTCTTTTACTCTCAGACAAGAACTTCATTCAGATGTTTTATTTTCTTGTTGAAGTCTAGAGTGAATCTAAGTGAATGAAATACAAAGCATCACACAGTAAGTAAACATCATGTACCAACAGGAACTCATCTCACCTCAGTTATTTAAAACAAAAACCTGACATTTCGGGTTTCTGCTCCAAAACATGTGTCAAGTATCTGGTGTAGACCTCAGTTAATTCACTCATCGTTTGGTTGATCAACAAGAAACTAATATGCAACTAGTTAAATAATTGACGAGTTGTTCACTGAGTTACTTTGCAGGAAAAAAATGAGTTGATTCCAGCTTCTCCAGTGCAAAGATTGACTGACTTTCTTTGACTTATGTGACAGTAAAGCGAGTATTTTGAGGTTTTTCACCATTTCATGATATTTCACAAACCAAAAACAAAAATAGTGTCATTGAGAAAGTGCTGGAAGTAATTGTTAGTTAATATTACAGTACAGTTGTTATTTGTGGTTTTGGTCTGGCAGAAAATCATGAAATATCCATCACAGGAAAATGATCTTATTCATTTTTCACCATTTTCTGCTTTATTACAAACCGAAAACCAAAAACAAAGACAGTTTCATTCAAGAAGCTCCTGGAAATAATTCTCTAAAACATCACTGCTTTCACTAACACTGGCATAATAATTACATTTGCATTCATGCTAATCTGATTAAAAAGTGAACCAGGGTCTGCCAATAGATTCCTGATCAATAGAAATGCACCTAGATCAATAAATATGACTCGATATAAAATATACATCATATTGGACGGAGTGGGTCGACACTGACAGACCACACACAAGATGTTCTGCAGGTGAATCCTATGGGAGTAAACATGGTGCAGCATAGTTTAATGCATATACAGTTGGTTCAGAAAGTATTCAGACCCCCTTCAATTTTTCACCTTTTGTTATGTTGCAGCTTTATGTTAAAACAAAACTATAAAAACTTATTTTTTTCCTCATCAGTCTGTGTGTCTTGCACTGAGGGGAAGCTTTTGTAGAAGCTGCATAATGACAAATGGTGAGAAATTGAAGGGGGTCACAAGGGGGTCAGACTGAACTACAGTGTCAGGCTGTTGATGTTCTTTGCCGCCCTGAGTGCGGACTTCATGGCCGTTTCGATCCACCCATGAGGCGTGGCTGTGTGCTCCCCTGCAAAGTGGATCCGGCCTTCCCTCTGGAACAGCTCGCTGGCATAGTGTCCCTGCTGGTAGGGCGTGAACAGGGCGAAGGCTCCCAGGCTGTAGGGGTCCAGGCCCCACTTCTTGACCATCCCCCCCGTGCACAGATCCCTGATCCCCTCCCCGTGGATCTGGATCAAGTCCTCCAGCACCACGGCCATCAGTTCCTTCTCGCTCATGCCCTGGAAGAGGGTGGAGTCATCTGAGCAGGTGTAGGATGCTAGGAGGGCCCCCGCTGCTGTCCCGGGGAAGCTGTGGCTGGGGTAGTAGATGAAGCGGGAGGGGCGGTCCGTGACGCTCTTGCCCCCAGTGATGCCCTCTTTCTCCCAGAAGCGCTCCTTGAAGCTGAGCACCACCTTGGTGGAGCTGGCGTAATGAACCGAGCGCAGTGCCTCCATCTTGTCCCCAGAGAGCGGGGGCTGGAAGTTGATGAAGAGGGTGGCCTTGGCGGTGGACGTCACCAGGGCGTAGTCCACGGTCAGGTTATTCAGGGAGCCCGAGTTACGCCAGTCCTGGTAGGTGACAGTGACGCCGCCGCCGCCAATTTGGTTGATCGCCTTCACCTTGGAGTTGAGAAGGATGGTGGCGTTGAGCAGCTGGTAGAAAGCATTGGGGAGGTGGTCAAAGCCGCCCGTCACCTCAAAGTACCTGGAAAACAAACAACATCAAAACACAGAGGTCAAAGGTCAAAGGCTTGTTTTGCTTTAATGAAGTGTCTGATAAACTGAATGGAGACTGACGCTGTTTGTAGACGGTTGATTTTCTAATTATAACAGTTTATAGCAAGGCTTCTACTCATGTGTGGTGGTGACTCTGTCTGTGGGGACATTTCTGGGCGGAGTCAAAGTGTTTTCCTTAACCAATGATAGAGCGCAGGTGAAGCTGGGCAGTTGAGTCTTACAGGAGGGGCCCAGTTTGAAAGTTGTGTTTACAAACTGCAATGAACAAAGAGAGCTGCACCAGCACCAGCGTTAACCAAACCTACTGCAGAATATTTCTTACTTGGTGTTGTCATTGATGTCCGACTGTATGTACAACATCTCGATCAGTGACATGTAGAAGAGGCTGTTTTCGTTCAGGATGTCCCCGATCATCCTCAGGGCTCCACGGCTCAGGTTGCCCTCCTTCACCAGATATTCCTGTCAGCCACCAGACGTGAGATGAACAAAAATCCACATTCGTGCAAATTCAAGTGGATTCAGTTCAAAGTGTGTAAATCTCTAACCTTCACTGTGTAGGAGTCGTATTTGTTCAGCATGGCCCTGCAGCCCATTGCCTTCAGGTCGTCCCTCACCTGCGCACAGATCACAGCACTTATAGAAAGATGAAACAGTATTATGATATTGAATAATGCATTTTATGAACACCAACCTTCCAGAGAGCATGAGTGTAGAGCTGAGCCGCCGTCCTGCCCCTCTCTCTGTCAGTCAGGGTGTAGTTGAGCACGGTGGGGTCGCTTTCAACAGCGTAGGTTTTCTGCAGCACGTTATTGACCAGGTAGAAGGTGTTGATGTCGTCTTGGATGAAGTGGTTCAGGGATATTTTTATTTTGGAGATGAAGGACAGCAGAATCCTGTGGAATATATTCAGTAGGTTCATCAGTATCTCACAGAGATGAGATGAGAGTCTGTGGTTTGTGTCACGTCCTCTGTTTAGTTCCTGTTTTATTTTGAGGTTTAGTGTCCTGTCTTCCTGTGTGCTCCATCCTGTGATGTCTCTCACCTGTGTCTGATTGCACCACCTGTGTCTCATTTCGTGCTGCGTTCAAGACAACTTGGAAGTAACTGAGACGTCGGAGCTCCAACTCAGAAATCTCCGACGTCATAGCGTTCAGACTACAGGTGAACTCAGAGGAGGAAAAACATGGATGCCCTAAAAGAAGTTTGTCATATTGCGGCTGACTGCTGAACACGAAAAATATATGCAGCAGCAATTTATGTTTATTTTGGAAGAAGATGAAGACTTGTAAAAACATCGGCAAACAACTTTTGTTCCATTCATACCATTATTGATGAGGGACGCCATGTTTCGTTGCTGTTACTGACGTCAAGTCAGAAAATCAGAGCTCTGAGATGATACCTGACCTTCTGACCTGTAATGGCTGAGTTTGACGTCGTTCAATTTATTTTTCACAAATCGAAGCTTGTTTTTTTTCGAGCTGCGAGTTGACTTGATCGCAGCATTAACCTCAGTGTTTTCCTATGGTCTTTGTCGGCTCGTCTGTGTTTCTACCCTGTGTTCCTGAGTGTTTTCTGCGTGCTCTGGCAAGTCCAGTAACTCTCGTCATTTTGTTCCACTGCATCCCTACCCCCAGCCTGACAGCTGTGAGCTATGAGTCAGAAGTTAATGATTTAATCTACGGGGCTAATCTTGGGGCAGTGCAACAAACTGTAAACATAACACTGATGTATTATTATCCACTCATCAAAGCTGATATGACACACGTGTCATATCAGTGTGTCAACAGCTGTGAAATGAGAAATGAGAAGTTCTACACTGATGTTTTGCCAACCAACACTGGAGGACTGGCAGAAACAACAGTGGTCAGGTAATTCTAGACTGAAAAGTGCAGTAAGAAGTGTTTTGAAATTTAACATTATACACTGTGTTTCCTGTGTATAGCTGTGACATCACAAAGTGACAGGAAGTCCTGACGGCTGGTTTTAAGGCTCAGTGTCTGAATACAGGCTGTGTGCATTTCTCTGTGGACTGAGGCTTTGATACTTTCACAGTATTAATATAGAACCTAGAGCTGCTTTATAATCACACTACACATGATGGGACTCACTTATGGAAGCTGGGGATCCTCATGGCCCCCACCTCTGCGTACCAGCCCTCTCTTCTGTTCCTGAAGGTCTCCACTCGTCCTCCGATACGGTTGCTCGCTTCTATTATGGTCACCTTGTTGCCCACGGAGACACAATCATCATGTTAAACACACGTCTAGCCAACAGTATACATTTTACTGCACTGTTGTATTAAGACTTATACCCACACACACAGGGTCTTTGCTCTGTTCCTGAACCTGACCTCAGATACTGTGTCTGATAAAGGTCCCTTCAGGTGACAGAGACATTACAAAACCACACCTACACCATATGGAGCTTTAACGCAGACGTCTACCTTTTATATGACACTAAATGGGACCTTTAAAGTGTATCCTTGTCACCTGTCTGTCACAGAACAGGTCATTATTTCCTCACTGTAGGTGACTTTACCTTGTGACCTGCGTCTTCCAAAAACTTTGCAGCGGTCAGTCCAGCAATGCCTCCACCAATGATCGCCACGTGACGAGGCGTCTTGGTGGCGGGGAGGCCTTTATCCACGATGTTGAGGAGCTCGTTGTAGTCGGTGTCCTGGAGACACTCGTACAGAGGGTCTCCGATGATCCCACTCACAGCGACCACCACCACCCCCACCACGACCAGAGGAACTGAGAAGAGCAGCGCAGTGAAAAGATGAGGTCATAAAGAGACATGAGGCAGACACTTTCTAATTTCAAATGGCTAAAACTCCCTAAAACAACGCTGAGAAAATACCAACTTCCTGTTTTCCTTGTTTTTGTGCTGCAGACCCTGAAAACCTCGATGAATCACAGACTGACATCAGCTCTTTAACGGGTTGCAGCTCATGACTAATAACCAAACAGTTCTCTGGGGTTTTTCTCTGGTTTTCCCGGTTCATTGCCCATCGAGCTCCGTAGAAATGATTGTTGTGGTTCATGTGTCGGTTGCTGCAGCTGGGAACTCTGAACACAGCTCACTTATAGACCAGCCTACTGACTTATATACTTACTTATATACCTACCAATTGACTTATATACCTACTTACCTACTTACTAATAAACATACCTACCTACCTACCTATATACCTATCCACTGACTTAGATACCTGCCTACATATCTACCCACCTACCTACATTTTACTCCACTACATTACTTCGAAGGAGTCTTTAGTCAGAGGAGTTAATTTTCTTTTATTTTGAAATGATATTGCCCTCAAACTGTGTAGATATAAACCAGTCCCAGTCACGTTCTCCTGGTGGCAGCTTGAACACAGACGTGTCCTAACAACATCTACATCAGCTAAATATGTAAACAGAGCACCTTCTCTCTGGACTGTGGAGATCGGCTCTGAAGAAGGATTGATTGCTCTGTAAATGTTTGCTGTGTTTACCATGACCACACTGTTGTTCAGACGGTAAATGTGGAACAATACAACACTGTACTGACAGACTTTTTAAAAGCAGCAGTGCCACAGTCACCTGTACATGTCTCACTTCTCACTGAAAGGATGAAACTCTTCACAGCTCATGAACTTCCTTTCATTATTTGAGCATCACAAGCAAAATGCAGCATTCAGTTATAAAAATACCTGCCACACATACATGAAGTGTCAGTCATATCTGCTACAGTCAACTCATATATGACCATTATAGCTCGATCAATAACAAAACAGCTTTTCATTTTAGGTTATGAAACACAACATAAATGTTTTTAGCGACTTACTAAGTTTTGCAAACATGAAGTAGAGTTTTCATGAACCATGAAACCGACAGTTTAGAGAATCTTATTAAAACTGTTTGAGTGGAGTCGTTACTCACAGAATTTGCAGAGCGCCATGTGAGGGATCATCTTGAGGATGAAACTCCACGGTCTGGACTTCTTCCTTCTGCTGCTGATATTGACACTATGAGAGGAAAAGGAAACCTACCACACAAGTTTGGTATGAGTTTAGTGGGAGAGGCTTGAATTCAAGTTTAATCTTCACATCCTCACACTGAATCAATCAATCAGTACACGGCGTTTGGTGAAAACTGCACATGAACAAATCTAAGAAAGAAAAAAGTGAATGAACGTCTCTCAGGCTGGTTCCACTCACCTGTAACAGAGGTAATGTCTCACAAGTCATGACTGAGGACAACTGACCAGGCTCCTTACTAACGCTAAACTTTTTAACGCTGAGCCCCTCTCACCCCTCACACACACACACACACACACACACTTGCAAAGCAACCTGGAAAACCTGGAAGCGTGGTATGTGTGAATTTGCACACAACGTAATTTTAATGAGGGACTGAGTGGCTCCTCACGTCTGCTAGAAATATTTTCCCACACCGGCTCGAGAGTCAACCACACTGAACAAATCAGATTAGTGAGGTTATACTAGTCATCTGCATGCATACCTCATTTCCTCCATCTTCATTCATTTCAATATCTGACCTGAAAGTGCTCATTTGCTGCTATCATTTAATAAAGAGACTTCAGTCTGCATCAGCACATACACCACACAAAAACACAGCTCAAAACATTAAACAACTTTTTCTATTACAAATATTCTAGTTTTACATCGTTCGTAGTTCAAAGACTGAAGACACAACAGTCCTACTCACCCATATCCTTCTGTGTCCACAGCTGAATGGCACACAGGCAGATTTTAAAGGAGTAATTGAAACCAAAAGTGTGTGGGTGTGTGTGTGTGGGGGGGGGGAATTCAAGACGGGTAAAAAAATAGATAATGAAACTTGAGTTTCATTTTCCTGACAACATCAGTAGCTGCACTGTGGTTGTTTGTATCCATAGCTAAAAGCTCAGTAATTACATTGCTGGAAACTGGAAGTCATAAAAGCGATGACAGAAAAAAGAAACTGATGGAAACAAAGGAGAAGCAAAGAATGGGAAAAGAAAAGGAAACAAACCTGTCAAACCCCCTGAAGGAGCATCAAGTGTCTGCCTCCTCTGCTCTGCTGCCTTCAACTGTCTGGCTGCTGGTTCAGCACCACGCCAGGTAAAAGGACCTGACGTGACTTCAGCAGCTCAGGTGAGATGCTGCATGACAGGTAACACGTCCAGTGATATAAGAAATGGTTTATGACTGAGGACGGCGTCGCTGGAGGTCAAGGTGCAGGTTTTATTTTAAGGGGTTTTTTTTTGTCAGTGTATGAGAAAACACAGGGGTCACTGAACTAAAGAGGCTTTGGGAGTTAAATCAACCATGTTAATGTATTATGTGTATGCACACTGGGGTGGGGGTGGGGGGGGTCAGCTGCAGCCTCAGGTGTTGGAGTGGTGAGGTGGGAAAGTAGAGAGAGGAAATGACAATGTGCACATTAATGATAATAATAACCCTTTATGTGGGTGTGAGTCATGTTGCAGCCTAATGCCAGTAATAGAAATGAAACACTTGTCTCATCAGTCTATTGTACGATCAGTTCCTCATAGTAAAACCACTGAACCTTTAGAAATGTTGTTATAATTATTTGAAATATTGGTTTTATATATATGTATATGTGTGTGTGTGTGTGTGTGTGTGTGTATGTATATATATATATATATATATATATATATATATATAGTATTAACACATTTTCACCATTTTTAATGTTCAGTGACAACATGTAGGCCCACATACATACATACATACATATATAATATTTGGGGTTTGCTCTTAAATTGTTGAATGTTTATGTCTAGGTTTCTCTACATTTCTCTACAGCTACATGTACATCTTTTTTAAACATTATATATCACTACAGTCACTTTATAAATGATAAACTATATATGGCTTTATTGTAACTATAGTAAAAGAGGCAACACGTCTGGAGAAACTCATCAGCTGACTTTCAGCACAAAGACCGTGCTCAGCAGCTAACAAGCCATGAACCATACATAGCCGTCCCATGATTCTTAGCCGCTCGCAAAGCCTCATGGGAGCTGTAGTTGTTGGGCGCCAACCGAACAATGCGTTTTATGTACACATTTTCTAAGAGATACTGGGTCGTAATTTGAGGGACTATTTTTTTTTCTTTCTCCGACCGCCTCGTCCTCCTCCTGCATTGAGAAGCCACGCGGAGGGTTTTCTTGTTTGACACTTACGTCACGATACAGGAAGTAAACAAAGCAGGCGAAAGTGCTCATCGAGACGCTCACGAGACCTCCCATTGAGGGCCATGTCAGCTCGAGCAGGTTAATTATTTTTTTCACTTTTCTTTTTTAACAGCTCTGGTGACATTCATCCACTTAGCGCGGCCCTTTGTGCGTTAGCTAGCCAATGCTACGTGTAGCTTTGTGTGCTAGCCCAACGCTACGAATCTTCAGCCACAAACACTACAGTTTAATGTTGCTACCTGTTGTGGAAAACGATTGCAACACACAGGGCATGTCTGACAGACCTCTGAGAAATCGGCATCATCTTGTCTTTAAATCGGAATATATGTTTTAACCCGAGAACTAATTATATTATCAATATTTTTGGCTCGTTTCCCCCCTGCGCCTTTTACATGCAGTCTCCGTCCACTGCTAATAAACCGTGGATGATGGAGACAGAGGGAGTGATATGTCTCTGACACAGTCATAATATAGATATAAAATTGCTCACAGTCAAATAACTCGTATGTCTAAAGCTCAGCTTTTGCGTGTAACTGAATCAATAAACTATAATCACACGTTTATCGTTGGAAAACAACTAACCACTAAACCAGCGCGTTTTTAAACGCAGTTCGGTTTCGCGTTTTCTCAACATAGAAGATTATCGGTTGTAATGTTAATCAAACACGTTAACTAGTTTATTGAAACGATAAAAAACAACACAGTGTGACTGAACATTGATTACGGACACAGCGAAGCGAGTAAACATTGGCTAACTGTTAGCAGCTAGCATACATCTATTAGTGGATGTGGAGGATGCACGAGCCTCATTAAGTGAAAAATGGCCCTAACATCCTTAGTGTGAATCCGTCTGTGATCCTCCCGCTGCATCTCACCAAACCAGGGTCACACAGCTGTGCACCGTGCACGAGACTAACATCTGTTGATCGGCCTTTAATATCGATTCTGTGTCCATGAAACATAACGTGGTGTGTTTAGTAAAGTGAGGCAGCAACTACATTAAACCGCCTGTGGCGTTTAAACCAGGTTTTATTGTCATAGTTTTAGTGGCTTTAATTGAACTCTACAGACACATACAGTAGGAAGCATGAAGCACAGGTAAGCTGCCAGGTGTTGACACCTGTCTGCACCAGCCTGTATCCTGGTGCTGATGCAGACACATGAGTTTTATGAGGAGAGGCCCACAGGGGCCCGTTGTGGCTCTGCTCCTGTTTGCAGGTTATTATATTCACACATTCAGTCTCATGTTATACCAACATTTGCTGTCTGCTTTGCTTCTAAAGGTGAGATGTTGCTCTGACATGTGTGATCTCCACGTCTGATCCTGAGGGTGTCAGTGCAGACATTAACCCCTGCAGCGCTATGACTGAGGTGCTGGGACAGAGGAGCCTGTTGGGCTTCGGCGTGGTGTTGGCATGGCTGGTGCTGTTCCACCTGCTGGTCAACATCTGGCTGCTGTGCGTGTTCACCAGCCTCCTGGTGGTGCTGGGTGGCTGGCTCGGCTCGCAGGCCGTCCTGGAGTCCAACAGTGTGGTGCACCTGGAGAGGTTTATCTCACTGGAGCAGGTACAATGGCTTTTGGGAAAGCTGGTGCAGAGCTGGAGTTTCAGTGTCGCTTCACTCAATGCTTGTTCTGTCTTTGCTGGACTTCAGATTGCAACCACTGTGGAGGATGACGACCACTTGGACCAGGAGATCCACAACACAGTGAGGAAGATCATCAGGGACTTTGTGACCTCCTGGTACTCCACCGTGTCCTCTGAGAGCGGCTTTGAAACCGAAGTCCAGGAGGCCATGATCTCGATGGCCATGGAGCTGAAGCTACGTGCAAGACACGTCGACAGGAAGGTACGCTGATGATGATGATGATTCAGGCAGCTGCTGCAGCGCTGTGGTGGGTTTGTGTGCACGTTCTGAAACCAGGTTATGGTGAACTTCCTGTCCTGACCCGATTTCTCAAATTTCATGTAAATAAGTTTTAAAGAAAAACAGGTGTCACGATGTGGGTGAGACACATGCCATCAACACAGCTCGACTCCGACACACAGGTGCTGTGATCATCTGTGTGTAACTCGTCATTAGTGCACAGAGCAGCGACAGGTGTGATTTCCTTGGTTTGTACAGGGGGGAAAACATGTATTGAACACGTCAATGTTTTTCTCACAAAATATGTTTCTGATGACACGGGGAATAAGTATTGAACACATGAAGAAAAGGACAGAAGCCAAGAAACCAGAGTCTGTGAGTATTTAGAAAGTCATCCTGCCCCCTGTCAGCGCAAAGTAATATCAGCTGCTTTAGTCCAAATTGACGCCTATGAAAAGGTTTCTCATCACCACGGTGTCACACAAGAAAAAACAAGCAAGGAGCTCTCTCAAGACCTTCAGAGACTTATGTTGCAGATCATACTGATGGCCTCAGTTACAGATGTGTCCGAATGCACCGTTTTATCCGTTAGTGCCGTTAATTGGAACTGAAAAGATCATCATTTCACCATGAACCTGCCATGACCAGGTGCTCCTCGCAAGATCTCTGACAGAGTCAAAAGAGTCACATACTAAGAAGAGTTGTTCAAGAGCCAAGGAGCGCTGACAGAGAGCGATAGAGAGACCTGCATTTAGCAGGCACAGGTGTTTAAATGAAAACAATGAGTAATGCTCTCAGCCTCCATGGCCTCCATGGCCTCCATGGCCTCCATGCATGCTCACCATGACGCGCTCAATACTTCTTTTCCCCGCTGTGTATTAGAAACATGTGTTTGCTTCTTTCATATGCATTGATATACATTACACTATATAATGGTTTGTGTCAAAATCTATGATGATGAAAATCTATTTATCATCAAATATTGATCCCTTCACTTCTTCGTTCCAAAGTCCTTCAGTTTCACAGTCAGGGAGGTCTCCGCTCTCCTGGGAGAACATGAAACTGTAGAAATGATCTGATCAGCATCTCACAGCAGTTTAATCACAGAGCGTCGTGGAGCTCAGGGTTTGTTGAACTGTTGGACCTTTATTTACACTCCAATCAAGTTCTGGACACATGTAATTAGAGCAAACAGAGCAAAGAGTCTGAATGCGTCTGTCAATATGAGATTTCAGTGATGGGTTTTAATACACAGGAGCCTTCAGCTCACAGAGAAGACTCTTATCTTTCATTTCTGGCATACACATTTTTAATGAATGAGTGATTTTAGTTTTTGATTTTTAATACATTTCCAAAAACATCTAGAAAAACGTGTTCTCCCTCTGTTGTCATACATGACTGAGAACACACTGATGGATAAAAGTGAAGATTTGACCCGTTTACAGTAAAATGTACGACACAGTAAAGTGAAAAAGTCTGAATACTGTATATTTAAATACCGTCCATCAACCTGTACACTGAGTGAAACTCCTCTGATCTGCACAGGAGCTGACCCAGAGGATCCTGGACCTGTTCGGCTGCCACCTGCAGGACTACATCCAGGCCAAGGAGCTGGTCGCCGAGCAACAGCCGTCCGTCACGGCGAAGTGGTGCGGTGAGAGCGAGCGGTTGTGGAAGGCGTACTCCGGCGTCACCACCCCTCACCTGGCCGTGAGCAGCGACTCCATGGAGCTCAACTACACCCGGGCGGTTGTAGATCTGCTGCTGCACGTTCTCGTGCCGCCGCCGCACCTGGAGACCCGTACAGGGCGGTTTGTCGTCGGGGAGCTCATCACCTGCAACGTCATCCTCCCGCTTATCGCAAAACTGTCCGACCCAGACTGGTTGAACGTCCTCATGGTGGAAATATTTGGCCAATCCAGCCAACCCCAGGAGCTGATGACGACGGAGCCGCTGGCTTCGTCTCCTCCGCCTCTGCCACCGCCAGCACCGGCACCACCTGCTGCATCAGAGCTCGCTCCACCGCAGGAGACCACGCAGGTTTCTCAAAGGTCGACTGAAGTTCCTCCCCCAGGGGCGGAGCCTGAGGCCACCCAGGAGGCAGAGACACCTGATCTGGCCGCCTACGAGGTGTTTGAGTCTGACGAGGTGGACTGTCCGCAGAACAACGGCGAAGAAGAAGAAACCACTCGACCGTTTCTAGAGCATTACATGAGAGCGGGGAAGTCGAACCCGTTCTACCAGGAGAACGACTCGGACCTGGATTCTCCTCTGGCCGACTACAAGCAGAGCTCCACCGACTCCCTGGTCCTGATCGGCCAGGAGGACGGACTGTACGACAGGCGGAAAGAGTGCGTCACCCCTGTGGTGAACAGCAACGGCGTGGACACGGAGGACGTCCAGGTGGATTCAGACCATCCTAACGGCTTCAGTAGATCAGCAGAGGCTCCGCCCACCATCAGCAGCCTGCAGGACCTGGAGAGAGAAGGAGGCTCCCCGTCAGTTAACCCGTCCAGAGAGCTCCTTCTGGGGGTGGATCAGACCGGGCTGGGAAACTCCAACGAGGTGACGGTGGTCAGTCCGCTGCCCGGCTCCTCCCCCATGCCATCCTTCAGTTTCGAGCCCCTGAGCAGCCCGGACGGACCCGTCATCATCCAGAACCTCCGCATCACCGGCACCATCACAGCTAAAGAGCACCGAGGCACCGGCTCACACCCCTACACACTGTACACCATCAAAGTAAGTGACGACAGTGATTCATATCTTCAGTTCATCAAATAGTTTTTTAACTTTAAACATTAATTTTTTTTTTTTTGCCAAAGTGTCAAACACAAAACTGTTAAAGAATGAAACCGAGGTTTTAAAACCTGCGTTGAATGAAGCTGCAGTATCAACAGGAAGTAGTTTAAAATCTCACATCCTCCTTAGGCCTCACTGACCTTTGTGTTTGTTCTCAGTATGAGACGGCGATGGGCTGTGAGAACCCGGGGGGCGTCCAGCCGGGCGCCGAGGATGCTTCCGCCATCGACGTCATCCAGACGAGCTGCGAGAACCCGTCCCGTGTCCAGCCGGTGGCCTATCACATGGTGAACAGACGATACAGCGAGTTCCTCAACCTGCAAACACGACTGGAGGAAAAAACAGAGCTGAGGAAACTCATCAAAGGTTGTGACTCAGAAATGACATCATCATCATCATCATCATCATCATCATCAGCTGTGGGTTTAAGATTCACAACAAACATCCAGACCTTTCTCTTCATCTCTCTGTGTCTCAGGTGTGAAAGGGCCAAAGAAAGTATTTCCAGACATGCCGTTTGGAAACATGGACAGTGACAAGATCGAGGCACGAAAGGGGCTCCTGGAGACTTTTCTGAAGGTCGGTGGATCAATACTTCATCACATCAGTTCAATACTGATACATCAGTGCTCAGTGTTTTCTTATTTTCTCCACACAAGACACAAACAGTGGCACAGAAACAACACAATATTTAGCGACTTCAGCAAAGACCGTACGATATCAACACACTGCTGTCTGTGGGGCCAAAAGCTAACCGCAGTCAGAAAAGCCACTCGTAGCCACAGATGATGCTCAGAACAGCACCAAACGTCGTCAACAGTACCAATAGGGCCCCAGCATGTAAAACAAGGTGTCATTCATCTGCTAGCTTTGCGTGGTTTCTATAGGAAAGAGATGAAATCAGAACTCACACGCTCTCCTCCGGTAATCGACTCGTCAGGGCTTTCCTATGACCAGCAAGCGGCTGGAGGCGAGTATCCTGTGGTCTTTGCTGAAGTCGCCACAACTAGAGAAGTTTGTGGTTGGGAAACTTCATCTCTGGAGCGGGTATTTTACTCAGTGTCACGGTGTGTTAGACCATGGGTTTTACCCTGGAATGTCCCTTTAAAGCTGCAGCATTAAACACTGTTCATGCTGTTGCTGTCTCAGCACCTCTGTGCCATCCCTGAAATCGCCAACAGTGAAGAGATGCAGGAGTTTCTGGCTCTGAACACAGACGCCCGCATCGCCTTCGTCAAGAAACCTTTCATCGTGTCACGCATAGACAAGGTTTGTAAAAGAGACGTGGTGTGTGTGTGTGTGTGTGTGTGAGCCTCTGCCTGGGTCCCAGTGGGTTTGACAAACAGCACCCGTCTGTGTTTGTGCAGAATCTGATGAACGCCATCGTGGACACGCTGAAGACGGCGTTCCCTCGCTCGGAGCCTCAGAGCCCCACAGAGGACAACGAGGCCGAGGTGGACGGAGGGAAGCTGAGCGGAGACAAGAAGAGCAAGTACGAGTCCACACGTCCACACACACACACACACACACATTGGACATGTGTGCACAGATTATGATCTGTTGTCCAAGGCGTCTCCATAGCAACACAACACTGATGATGCTGATGATGGACAACAAAACTGCAGCTCTAAATTATTCCCCAGTTTTAATCTCATCTCTTTTTTTTTTTGGTGTGTGTGTGTGTGTGTGTGTGTGTGTGTGTGTGTGTCCCCTCTCAGGTCTCGTCTGAAGTTCTCCAGTAAAAACATTCCTGCCTTGAACGGCGGCGACATCAAACCAACGGTTGTTTTCAGCTGTGAACAAACGAGCACAGTGAGAAACTGACTCAGAGGAAACAAGATGAAGTTATGTTCAATTGTAAACATGTGATGGAAACCTCCTCCTCTTCCTCTCCTTCCTCCTCCTCCTCCTCCTCCTCCTCTCCTCTTCCTCTTCCTCTCCTTCCTCCTCTTCCTCCTCTTCCTCCTCTGTGCTCTGACAGGTGTTCAACAGGAAGACTCTGGCAGATTTACAAACTTTTATCACGGAGCAAGAGAAACTGTCCCTCGGTGACGAGCCGGAGAGAGAGGACGGTCAATCTGTCGGAGAGGTCGGAGAGGTCGGAGGTCGTCTGCACGACGGCCTGAGTGGGAAGCAGAGTCAGGAGCGAGGTAAGAGCCGAAGCGTCGTGTCGTAGAGTCACAGCAGGTAAGTAAGTATCTCAGAGGTGACGGAGGTCACGCTGCAGCCGAGTTGCTGTTTGTAGGTCAGAATCAGATCGATGCTGGTTTCAGTTTCAGTTTCAGTTGCCCACCAAAGAAACAGCAGAAGGTTGTTTTACAAACAACGTGCTGCTGTGCTACATCTGCTAAATGCTACTTCTTCCTTCTACCAAATTACCCTGTGACCTTCAAGGGGGTCGGTTTTCAGGCTGTGGGGGTGGGGGGGAACCCTTGGGGCCAGATGCTGGGCTGTCAATAGTAAGGATCAAGAGCCAATAATGAGTCTGGCAGAGTTTCCGTGGGGGACGACCAGGGAGTTTGTGGTTTGTGTTTTAACATGCATGTGGTTAAGTGAGCAGAAGCAACAACAACAAAAAAAAACTCTGTTGGTTAGTATTGTGAGGCTTCCACTGAAAGTGATGACGCAAAGAGCACAGATTGTGGCAAGTGTCAAATACAGAGGAACAAAGAAGAAGAAGAAGAAGAAGAAGTGCCCACAGTTTTTCCCAGAAGAACAAAAAATTTTCTCGACATGAAAAATGTCAAAAAAATCTCATGTGACTTCAGAAAAAAACCAAACACGGAGGATGATCGACGTCTGATCTGTGACCTGAGGCAGAGAAAAACATGTTTGATCCCAGACCAGGAGCAGTGGACCGTGACCTCTGACCTCCTGAGCACTGTGATCAAACAGATTACACAACAACTGTGACTGTGAATGATGAGGAAATCAAACAAAGGAAACACTGAACAGTTTTTTCTGCTTTTTGTTTCTGTTTAAACTAATGATGCTAAAAAAAAAAGGATTTTGTTTTGTATTTTCCCGTCACTGTAACTTTGAGGGTTCGCTCTGGCTCGGTTTATGGCCACGCCTGGTTTTTATGTCTGCGCTTCATTTATGAATCCGACCTCCTCCAGGGATTTGGTGAACTTCATGAGTCATCACAGCAGCTGCTGCTTTAACATGAGGCTAAAGTCAAATGTAGAAAAATCTGTCTCTTCATCATTATCGTCTTCTTCATGATCACTATCGCTCTTCCTCCTGGTATGAGTCACCCTGGCACCCTCTGCCCTCTGACTCACCGTCTGTTGTGTCGCCCTGACTTCCTGTCTGCTTCACTTTCCATTCACTGTTTCACCATCTCCAGTCGGGATCCTGTGATCGAAACCAGCTTGTTTCACCTTCCAGTCACGGATCTCATCCATCAGGCCCGGCTCGTATTTGAAGCAGCGTCTGTCGAGCTGAAGAGACAAAAAAAAAAAAGAATCACAGGAGCCATGTTGAATTTTTTTATTATTTTATTTCATCAGCTTGACCTGAATCACAACAGTCCTGTGTTATCACCTGCTGCAGAGACACAGGTGGTTCAAACTGATCCAGATCCAGTCTGGATCCTGGTGAACGGCCACGTGTGTCAGAGACGGAAACTTAAAACTCGCTGTGATTATGTTGACGTCGAACTGTTATGTAACTGGACGGCTCACAGAGACGAGAGAGCAGAGAGAGCGTGCAGCTCTGTGTGAGCTCTGTGGTTTGGCTGCAGAGCGGCTGCAGTCGTCGACTTGTGTCTGTGACCGCTGGCGACAAGAGCGTCTTGATGCAGGTTCATGGTTTTAAAAGGAAAGCCGTCTCCCTTTTACTTTGAAACGCAGACTCTTACACCTGGGTGGATTGTTAGTGAGACAGTGCAGACCTAGGTCCTGTTCGTGGTGAGTTGATGACACACTGTGTCTGAGCTGTGGAGCTGCACCACGGATGGAAAATAAACTCAAACCAGACTTTTTGATGAAAGATGTAGAGAAAACGTGAAGACAACACAGAGATGAAAGACAGAGACAGACTGAGCAGCATGTCAGTTTTAGTCACAAAATGATGGTGTGGTTGTCGGAGAGTGTGAAAGTAAAGCACTGATCGATGAATGTGATTGGTATATAATATTTAAGGAGCGTTGTGGTGAAGTGTGGTGCAGCAGAGACACTCTGACCGACAGATTATAGATTATAGATTATAGATCATAGATGTGAAGGAAACTTTTAACTGGGAGTTCAGCTTCTTCTCTTCATCCTCGTCTCACTCTGAATGTTTTTATCTTTATTTAACAAACAGTTGTGAGTCTGATGAAGTGACGCCAACGTCTCTGTCTCTGTCTCCATTGTTGCATCATCACCAACACCACTCTGTCTCTGTCTCCGTCTCCGTCCATCACGGGGAATCACCGTAGGAAAAAGCGCATGATCTCATTAACGTCGTATGGAAACGATCTTTGCGTTGGCCTGACACTGGAATCAGACGTTCCTGCTTTAATTGGATCCAAATTGCATTTCGTCCTTGTTTAGGCATCTGGTCATTGTCTCATTGTCTCTGTGAAGGACTGCGTTTTTTTTTTTTTTTTCCACAGCCACAGTTACAGATGAGCAGCTTTTACAGCCCATGTCACACTGACTCCATGTTTACAGTGTGTTTACTGTGTGTTTACAGTGTGTTTACAGTGTGTTCATGCATTTCATTGTTTTTCTTTGTCTTCTTTAATTGTTTTGTTTGAATTGTAAGTCGTTCAGTTTGAACATTCACTAGAAGAAATCAGAGACATGACGACTGTGATATTTAGAAACTAAGCAGCTGCAGGTCGAGTCGAACATGTTCAGGTTAAAAGAGTCTCATCCTGCAGAAGCAGCAGTACCTCAGTCTCACCACATGAGGGCAGTGTTCATTATCTATGAGGAGCTGTTTTCTGATTCATACTCATGTTCCTCCACAGATCTTCAGATGTAAACTCTCAGTTTGTTTTGAATCTGTTCACATTTGCTCTTTAAACAATAATTAATCAGCATGTGTCTCTGTCTTTGTCCTCTGTCCTCTGTCCACAGCGTCTGAGACAGCGTTGGCCGACGTGGCTCTGAACATCCTGTGTCTGCTGATGAAGGAGCAGTGGAGCTGGATCTGCACCGAGAACATCCAGAGGACCATCAGGCTGCTGTTCGGGACGCTCATCAACAGGTGATGTGGTTCCTGATCGTTGACACTCACCTCATGTAAAAGACACATAAAATCACTGTTGTGTTTTATTTTCTGTTGTTTTGCATCTTTGCACTGGTCAAACATTTTTCTAATTGATTTTTTTGTTATTTAAAAGCTCAGCAGGATAAAATATAAACATGTTAGTTTGCTACCAGCAGCATTTTAGCTGGTTTTAGTGTTTAAACCCACAGAGCAGCTGATGCCGGTCAGTTTTATTGAACGTTGCAGCATGAGAAAGAGGCCGCTGCTGCGTCTGTAGATGTGTTGTTGTGTTTTAGATTCATTTATTCAGGCATTTTATTTGATGGGAGACGTGGAAACAAGAAAATATGGAGAGTTATTTCCTCTGGTCTCAGATCAGTTGAGCAAATTCTGGTGACAACAGGCAAAAGATATTTAATCACCATTAATTGCATGGGTAAGTCTGTAGTTATTGATTGATTAATTGCATGTTTTCTTATTTGCTTGGTCAGGCATCTCCAAACTGTTCCACAAAGGGCAGAGTGGCTGCAGGTTTTTGTTCCAACACACCAGACCTGACTCATTTAATCATCTGATCTCAATCTGGAGACAGCTGATTGGTCAAACTGTGTGTTCTTGATTAGTTGGAACAAAACCCTGCAGCCGCAGGCCCTTTGTGGAGTGAGTTCGGAGATGCCTGTGCTAGGTGTTTATCACTGGACAAATATGCAGCTTAATGCAAATATAACTTTTAACACATGAGCCAGAAACATTTACAGATATTGTCTGGAAACCCTCAAAGACCTCACAGCATTTAGCATAAAAAGTATGATCTCATAAAAACATGACGGCTCCCTGTCAGTGGTTTAGACTGAGACTGCAACTGCTTTTGTGTCCAGCATCTATAGGTTGGGTCAAAGGTCAAATGTCAATACAGCAAAACAAAAACAACAAAGAACAAACAGAAACATGAAGCATAAAAGGGGCCGTTATTACTGCACGTTTCCAGCCTTAGTTTAGAGACGTTGCAGCTCCTTTGTGTGTGTGAGAGCGTCCACAGCTGCACCTGGTGCTGTCAGGACAGATCATCATGATCAGAGCTTTCTGACATCACATCGTGAGCTCAGTGAGCTCAGGTGTAACTGTATCACCGAGGAACGAACATGATGTTTAAAACTCAGCTGCAGACACTTTTCTGAGTTTCCTTCTGTATGAGACGATGACGGCGGCGGCGGCGGTGTTGCTGTTTCCCCCGGCGACGCCAAAAAAAAGAAGGAAGAATTTGCATTTGATCAATGCTGCTCTTAGCTGTGAGGTATGTCTGGTTCAGGAGGAGTTTGGGCGGGAAACACATGGTGTATGTTCAGTCAGCAGACAGTGAAGAGGGAGGCCAGGTGACGTTTGCTGCCCAGAGGTTTCACATCTGTGACTCTATAATGTGTTGGTTTTATCGGCTCTGACTGGTCTGAGGTCAGCTCTGTGGTTGGTTTTCAGTGCATTAGCTCAGTGGAAACAGACACAGGTTCATCCTGAGAGTCGACTCATAAAGTCTCTTTTGTCGTCAACCTGTGACCAGTCTGCAGGATTACATTACACCTGGGCTGGCGACAAGTAGGAAGAGCAAACCTCTGGTTAGCTACAGTCGTTGTTAGCATTGTTAGCTCATACCAGCAGATAAGGAGGTTACAACACGTCTACAGGGAGAAGCTGCACAACACAACACTCATTTAATGACACAGGAACAAGACTGAGGGTCTGATTAACTGTGTGATGTTCAGCTTTTATCCACTGATGATGCACGCAGTGGCCATCTTGGATTGAGGAATTATAACTCTGACTTCAAGAGGTGTTTTCTGTTGACGTAGCCGACATGTGAGATCCACAAATACACAACAATTAACTATAGATATAGTGTGAAGTGTGATCAACATGGACATATATTCAATATTGTTCCTGTTTCATTCCTCCTATTCCCAGCCTGCGATCAATAAGTATCTTATTAACATATAAAGACGTCCATGTCCTCAAATTGATCCTCTAACCTGTAGGTAGTTTGTTGTTGCAAGAGGAAAAAAATATATAGAAACATAGCCTCACACAAACGACCCAAACCGACCTGTTTAGATCATGTTACTCATGATGCTGAAAAAAGACGTGATGGAAACTTCTGCACTGGAGCTGCTGGAGCTGCTGGGGCAGGTGGAGCTGCTGGTGTTGGTGTTGTTGGGGTCAGGACATGAAGCCACGTGTTTCCTAGTGGAGATTCCTCACACAGATCTGTTTATGAGGCGGTGCAGAGACGGGCTTATGTGGAGTCGTTAGTCAGAATATCATCGTCCGATATTTTAGACCGAGGCCGAGTCCTTCTCATAAAAGCAGCGGCATCGCTTACGGCGTGGCGTGCACTTATTAAGCACTTAGCAGAAACATAAACAGTAAAGAAATATGCTCTTTATCCCATTAGATGAACTCGGCCTCGCTGCCTCAAGGCTTCTCACTGCAGTGTGTGTGTGTGTGTGTGTGTGTGTGTGTGTATGTGCAGACATGCATGCCTCTGCAGCAGCAGTGGTGGAGGAGGAGGAATTCCTGACATCAACTCTGCAAACATTTGTCGCAGAGAGTTTGGCCTGTAGCTGCGACTGCCTGTAAACTGAACATGCAGACAATGTTCTCAGGTTCTAGTGTTTGTGCCGTTAGCGCCATGACCTCACGTTCCCCCGGGGTGTCGGTATCAGAATATCTCTGCTTCACATTGATACCGGGTCCTCTATTTTAAGAAGGTCCAGCAGTCCAAGCATGAAAGGCCTTGTACTTTTGTTCAGCCTTATCTATATCCGGCGGCGGCCTGTCAGCATGGCTGTGACAGCTCTCAGTGTGGCAGGTATCTCCTCTCAGCGGCCGGCCGCTCACAGGAGGAGGAGGTGCAGGAGGAGGAGACGAGATGCTGATGATGAACTGCTGTTGATGGAGGCACCACATGTTGTGTTGCTAAAACGGTTCTGCTCATTTACAGCATGTGATCGCATGCTCGCACCTTTGCTGCAAAAACCAGTGTTTTCCATGGAAATATGTGGAGCTTGGATGATTTCATCATCGCTGTAAAAAAAGTCCCATATATAAGTTTCATGTTCACTTGACACAGGAGCAGCCATTTTCCCCCTGTTGCCTTGGAAACGTAATGAAGTGACGTAATTATGTGACGTGAAATGAAGAAGGTAAACGAAACTGGGAATGCTTAGAGCGCGATGAATAAGGCATTTTTTTGACATAGGATGAGAACTTAAATGTTTCCAGCTCTTTCTGTGATGCACGGTGCGTTTGCTTCTCATGTTTCTGCCAGCTCCTGCAGCTTTTGCACATTCCCGCAATTTCATCACATTGCAGTTGCAATTGCAGAAATACCCGTCGCATGTTCCATCGCCGCAAAAAAAACTCTTTGAAGGTCTGATTACTAGAAAAAAAGCTGAAGAAGATGAACAATTAAAAAAAAAAAAATCCAGGTCCTGGACTTTTGCGTTACATCAAGTAAAAATGCAGGAGTAAAACAAGCACAATTTCACATTACATAAAAGTCTCATTATATAAAACTCGTGCTGCAGAAAGGAAAAAGTGATTAGGCAGTGATGAGAATGATAGTTCAGATTGTTAGCACATGTCAGGGTGTTTTAAAGCGTCCAGGCCACAACCTTTGGGCTCCAGCCAGTGATTTTATGATGGTTACCAGAACCGGGCCTGAGTCTGAATCTGGATGCACTCGGCCTCACTGAGAGACACAAAAGACAAAAGACAGAGTAATCTTAGTGTCCGGTCCGTAGCCAAGCCTTAAATCAGGTGGTGACGGTCGGCGTGGTGGTCCAGCACCATGGTCCAGACTTTGGTGAGTTCCTGCGTCTTTAATCACTCATCAGTCAAAATTGAAAACGTGTTAATACTTGATCTGTTCCTCCAGTGACCGGAAACCTGCAGATCTAATGTCACGAACCGTCCACCAAGCTCAGGCTGAAACCAAGGTGAATCCACTCCTGGACTTGTTAGCATGCTGATTAGCATTAGCATCATCTCTGGGTGAATTAGCTGTTATCTCCTCCCTTTCTGCTTCATTGTTAATACTTTAAAAATTAACCTTCAACCTCCAAACGCTGAAGATGCCAAGTTTTGCATCGTGCAGTTACACAGTCGACATTTTGTTCCTCTTTGCACTTTTTGGTGTTTCAGACGTTTTAACCGACACCGTTCACCAAAACATGTTCCTCTGCCATGTGATTTTAGAGCATCGACGACGATTGATTCTGGTTTAAAAACGTGGAAACAATGATATTTTTCTCTCGGTAGCAGAACGATGACGGGTCCAACCACTGTCACCTGCTGCTAGCTCGGCTGCAGAGTGATGCTAATATTCAATTTTAAGTAAATGACAGAGTGCAGATGTAATATTAAGAGGGATTTCTGCAGCTTTTAGTCATTTGAAGTTGTTTTCTGCTGTCTTTATGCTCGTTGCATGAGTCAACAGCTGTTAGCTGCTAACAGATTAGCAGCTAGATGCTAACAGATTAGCCGTCTGTTTATAAATTAGTGTCCTTTTAGTTTTGTTTTCTTTTTGCTCCACTGATGGTCAAAAATGATCCAGTGCTTCCATAAAAGAATAATGTACAACAACATTGAGTTAATTATATCACAGTTATATCAACACTGTATAATTATACCTGTTATTAAAGCTTGTGTTTGAGTTTGCACTTTTACATCAACACCTTTTTGTTTTTAGTGCACAAGTTGTATTAAAGCTAAAGATAACCACAGCAGCATTGCTGGTGTTTCACACTCTGATACCAGTTAAGTCACTGGTTTAAATTAATCCAGCTGTGGCTTAAAATAATCAAGTCGTCCCAATTAAAGCTCGGACACCTTTCTATTTCTTTTTCGGTTCGCGGTCACGGTGTAGTGCTTTTGAGATGCTGGAGGTTAAAGAAGGAAATGACTTCACCGTGCGTTACCGCTCACTACTGAAATGTGAACCACTCATGTTTTTCAATACATATTCAGCACAAAGGGAAAAAAAAGCAGCGAGATGTCGTAAGACTCCACAATTTTCTGAACACGCAGCCACAGGAGTGAATTCAACTTGGTAAAAGTAACCGAAGCCTTTTTTTCCTCATAAATAAATTGATCCGCACATTTGCCCTAAAAACCTCACGGGGAGCATTTTTTTCACCAGGACTGACAAGATACGTCGAGCGCTGTTGAGGTTTTTATATAATCTGACAGCTGCTGGTAGGAAGCAAATAGAAGCTGAAGGCTGCAGAAACCTTATCCGTGCCAGTCTACGGCGGTAGTGCATGCGTACATGTCAGAATTTAATTTGGAATTGTGCATGGATTGAGAAAGTGTGTGTTTCTGTCTGAGAGATGAAACCAGGACCCGACTTTGGGTCGCCAGATCTGGGTCTCTGTGTGCATGTGTGTGTGTGTGTGTGTGTGTGACAGATCTGGCTGGAACCACCGGTTCTCTCTGCTCCTATAAATGGGGTCCAAGGCGAAGGCTCTGGTTTGGGAGATGTCTGATTTTTATGGACTGGAAAGTGGGACAGTTTAAGATGAATATAGTCTCTTTCTCTTAGACAAGCAGTCTGGATGGAAAATCCAGCTGGAGCCAGATCGTTGTCAGTGCCTAGATGTACTGTAGATGTGTAGGAGAGAGCGCAGCCACTTTGTGTCAACAACGCAAGCATGTGTAGGGACACTCAACAATCTCCTGTGTCTTTAGACGGGTCTGTGCTGCCTTCAGTAGCCAAATGAAAAGGTGCGTAAACTCCAGTTGGCAGCAAGGATCCATCGATATGAAAAACTGTCACATACATGAATCAGAAAGTTAGTTAAAGTTATGTAAAAGTTATGTTGTCATGTGTCAAATTTTATAAATGATCCATGAGACGTTCCTATATACTGCACATCGCTGTTGTCCTCTTGGACAGTGATTGGTAATCAACTGTAGGTGCAGAGTGAACATCATTTTTCTGACTCCGCCCACTTAGTGAAGACACAGGTGCAGGTTGTCAGCGAGCTTCCTGTGATCTAACCCAGATTGATGCCCACTCTGGACCTCTGGAGCCTCTGTGATGGCATCTTCAGGTTTCTGAAGCTCAGACCGAGCTGCTGCTGCTGCATCGTCGCCATCTTGAAAAATGGGCAAAGAGGTGGAGCATTATTCGCTCAATTATTCGCTCACCCACCTGCCACTCAAAGAGGCCACGCCTCCAATTTTGCAGAGCTTTTAAACCTTAAAAAATGGTGAGGAAATTATGCGTAGAGACCAAAACATGTTTATTCTGCTGTAACGTTGGACATTTTATCTTAACATGGGAAGTTATGGAGACTGACTCACTCTGGTGGTCAGGAGAGGAACTGCAGCCTTTAGCTCTTCCACGTTAGCTGCATTTTTTCAGCCCTGGAGGTCGGGGCTCGTTTTCGGACCTGAATATCTGGTAATGTGATCGTTTCACAGATGCAGTCTCAACACCCCACCCTGACAGCTCGTAGCCTGATCCGGCCCCCGTTGAGTCGTTGTCTCCATGTTGTTCACACCTGCCTCCCTGTGAGATCACATGACCCGGCGCATCGTTCCCCGAGGACAGTCTTGATAATATCCTGAAGCGTGTGATGCACCAGTATTTTCAGATCCTGTGGTGTATGCATGCTCAAAAGTGGTGAGGATTTTTTTTTAAACCCCGGTGGTCGGATCCAGGCCTCGCTGCTTCTCAACTCGTTTTATTTCACCAAACTCTCTGTGGCACTGAAGCGCTGCCAGTCTTAAGCTGCACCTGTCATCCAGTGACATGATCCTTTATTTTTACTCCCTAAAATGACATATTAACACTTCCATAAACATTTCAGTTCACAGCTCGATGATGGAGGTGAGGATGAAGGGTAGTGTGGAGGCTTTAAGGCTTGTCAACAGTTGTCATAGCGAGCGCTCTCACTCTCTCAATCTTTTTCCTTCGCCCCCTCCGTCTCTGCTTCTGCTACGCTGTTAATTAACACCCAGGCATCTCCGTCTGACATCCAGTGGCCGGCTTGGGTTTCACTCGTGGTGAACAACAAGTTGTTTGGCTTCGGGGAAAGTGGTTTCTGTCTCGCCGCTGCGCTGTTTAGACTGTGACCACATTGTGGTGTTTGGAGAGAACTCTGAAGATGTGGTCAGAGCTCCAGCATTAACAAAACACACTGGCTTTTCTAAGTAGTATGTTTTATTCACCTTGAATCCACTCATGTGCTGTTTCGTAATTTGTTTTTCACTTTTGCGAGTTGGCAGCTTGGCTCTGAGTTTGTACGTTGGGCAGGTGGCACCGCGGCACTGATGGATCCAAGAGCAACTGACCTGGATGTTAATCTGGTTTTTAGAGTCATTCCTAATTGAGTCTGTTCTACAACCTCATGTAGGTGAGACAGTGAAGACCAATTCATCAAATGGAAAAATCCAAACAGCATCAGATACCGTAACCTTTAAAACACCCTGAAGGTTTTACAATGTCTTAAAGGGAGGTTTGAGGAGGTTGTTGCTTCAGACATTTATTTGTGTACTAGACGGGAGGTTATAATACGTCTCCAGGGTGGATTGGAGGCTGCAGTGAGTCACTGCTGGGGCTAACTGGTTAGCATGCTAATGTCAGGAGATGAAAAGATGAGATACAAAAGTTCCACGAGCGACAAGAGTTTCGTAAGGCAGAATCATGAACTCGCAGTGTTTCTTCTTCGTGACTGGCCGCAGCTAAGAGGTTAGCATACTAACTTCAGTAGCCAATCAGAAGAGAGGAGGCTCTGAGACTCTCTTCTGATTGGCTGACTGTTTTCTGAGTGATCCAATAAAAACAGAGCAGATTTCAGAATAAAACACCCAGAGAAACCAAATCCTGCAAGTTGTTGAATGGTGGGTCCAGGTGGTGGGCGGGGCTGGTTTGACTGCTTTGTTGTGACGTCACAAAGTGACAGGAAGTCCTGACGGCTGGTTTTAAGGCTCAGTGTCTGAATACAGGCTGTGTGCATTTCTCTGTGGACTGAGGCTTTGATACTTTCACAGTATTAATATAGAACCTAGAGCTGCTTTATAATCACACTACACATGGACGTCTACCTTTATACTGTATGGAGCTTTAAGACGCACGTCTGCCTTTATACTGTATGGAGCTTTAAGATGCACGTCCGCCTTTATACCGTATGGAGCTTTAAGACGCACGTCTACCTTTATCCTTTATACTGTAATATTTTGCAGCTTCCAGCACGGAGTGTGTTCAGAAATCACCGTCGTTATTTTCAAATGTAATGTTTCACTGCCTTTGGAAAACCACCCTGGTCTGTTATTTGTCTTTGCACCAGCGTAGAGCTCCTGCTTAGCTCCATGCTGCTGTCATGTGTTGAGCAGATCCATATGTCCTGATGTTTACTCATGTCAAACGGGTCATTTGCCTTGTAGTCCTGTGTAGACGTGCCACCATGTCCTCCAGAGAGACAGAGAAAAGACTTTAGGCAAACATGTATTAGCAGATATTTAGTTTGAGGTGTTACCAGTGTACGAAAGTGGCCATACGTCAGAATATTTCTTGGTCTAGTTGTGACTTTAGTCGCCCGTCTTGTAGACGTAGTGTGACTTTACAAGTGTCAGAGTTAATATTTCACTATGTGTTAACACAACAGACGAGCTCATGCCTCGTTACTGTGTGACGACCTAATGATTGTCAGTGACAGTGATGTGGGGAATCCAGGGACGTCCAGGAATCCAACTCTTCTATAAATGATTGGACCCAAACCAGAGATCCCTTCCTTGGCTCGGAGAGGGATTTGACACATCTGGTTGTTTTCACATCGAGGAGGCGATACCAGAGAGTCGTCCTGCTGTTTTTCTGTGTCTTTGACGTATGGGGGTTCCCGGAGGCCAGAAAGAACAACCAGACCCCTGGAAGCTGGGAGCTTCTTTTGTCAGCAGGATATTCACTCTGTGAGCTGAGAGCGCCGGTGGTCGGGCCGGCAGGCGGCCCAACGGTGGGCCGCACATGACAGATATCGCACTGGTGGGAAGAAGAGGAGAGAGAGAGAGAGCGCTGGACGGAAAAGATGCTTGTTACATAACGGTGCGAGCGATCTATCAGGCTGTGTGGAGTGGGGGAGGTGTGACATCCACGGACAAGCTGTTCCCGAGATGATGCACTGTTCAAAGTGGGATCAGGCCGTCTGAGTGGCTTATATCTCGCCCTGTGTTTGTCTTGGACCGTTTCCCTGTGTCATGTCTCTGTCATGTAGCTCAGGGCTTTATTCCTCTTTTACATCTGCAGACGGTTCTGAACTATAAATACCGTCTTCTATTACAGGGCTAATAGTAGACGGCGGCGGTGGCGGCAGCAGCTACCTTTCATATTCCTGCAGACCTATGTAATCGTCTCGAGGGGACGCTGGAGGTCAAATACCAGGGTCACTTCTTGTGAAGGTTATGAAACACACTTATCCCTCAGTGCTTCCAGCCTCTGTGCCCATTCCCATTTATCCTTATTTAGTGTTCGAGACTTGTAGCGACATCAACAACAACCCCCCACCCCCCCCCCCACCCCACACACACACACACACACACACCCCTCCTTCCCCCGTGGAAGCACATGAAAGATAATATGGGTCGTTATTGTCCACGCACTCGATAAAGTTAGATGGAGGACAAGTGCGTCGTGCTGAAAACGCTGCAGAGTGAACCTGATAAGTGATAAACACGGTGTCTTAAATAAGGACAGTAGCAGGATGAAGTCATGCTTTGACCCTTTGGCCTCCTCCTCCTCCTCCTCCTTCTCCTCCTCCTCCTCGTCGGTGTCTCTTTTCAGCGCTCACCTGAGCCTCGGGTCCGAGACGTGGCTCCGAAAGTCACGGTTCATCTTCGGCCTCCAGAGACATACTTGTGCAATGACATTGTGTCTGTTGAAAACCGGCTGTGGGCTTATTTTAGCTGAAATGTGACCTGGTTATACACTTGTCTGTGTTTACCATAAATGGTAACTAAAATAAATCCCCGGCGGACTCCGGCGCGCTCACACACACACGTGAAGCTCCGGCCGGCTCAGCTGATGTTTTACGTTTATTTGAATTTTCTTGCATCACAAAAGAATTCGAAGCATCTCCTCTTCATCCCGACGGCCGTGGATCCCGTCGGGGCGAGGCGATCGTTGGAGAAACTCAGCTGATTGGAAACCTCGAACGTTTATCAGTTTATCTTAATCACTTTATTTATAGAAGAAAAACACTCAGTGTCTTCAAGAGGATTCAAGGGAGAGAGAAAGTGAAGAATTACCAAGAGTTATTGCTCAAAATCTGCCTCAAATGTGTTTTATAATCCACAAATTTGCTGCTTCATGCAAATCTAACTTTATTAACAATGACAGAAGTTGGTCAGGAAGCTTCAAAGGCTTCACTGCATCTGGCTTTAGAAAACTTTGCAGAGACGGTTGAAATGAACTAAACTTAGAATTTGTCAGCCTTAATTATGAAATCAGCGTTAGGAATCAGCGGCCTAATCAAGGTGTTCAGAGTTCGGTTTGTGGTTCTGCAACGTCTCCAGTTTGTGCCTCAGAAGCTTTGAGTGGAAATGACAGAAAAAGCTTCCAGGTTTGGTTGAGGTGGAAAAATTTAGTGCATCGATTAAAACGCTGCAACGAGGTGCCGTGGAAACGGACGGAGCAGATAAATCAGGCGGTTTGTGAAGCATGTTAGTGGGATATGGATGTCAGCGTCGCATTAAAACACGAAACAAGCAAACGGGTCTCTGTGGTTTCCCGTCGTTGGAGGTTTGACCGCTGCTTTTTACATCATGTCGTTCGGTTGCAGCTTCTTCTTCTTCTTCTGGAGCCGTTTCATGGAAACACGCAATAATTCACAGTTTCTTTTCAACCAGATTTCTGGAAATTTGGTTTAAAATTTGTGCTGCAATTTGAGGCTAAATATGATTAATGTTGTTGTTGTTGGTGCCGTCGGCCTCACAGGCACCTCTTCGTTTAACCATCACAACTGCTGGACCTGTGGAAAACACACAGCTCACACTCACTCCCCCCCCTTCACATCCACAAGTGTGAGTGTGCACGAGCTGCCAGGAGCTCGGTGGGTGTTGAAATAAAACATAAGTAACGTCTAGCGCTCAGTTTTAGCAGCCGGTGTTAACCCTCAGGTGTCCGTCAGCTGCCGTCTGAAACAAGCGAAGCTCAGTAAACAGCTCTGAAAATGGAAAAGCTGAACGTTCAAGTCAGTTTGCGTCTGTGACAGAAAACCTATGGATTCCTATAGTTTCCATTCAGTGGATGTGAGCTAAAGGAGCAGGCAGATGTGACAGATGTGTGCACCTCTGGAAACTCCAGTGCAGTGCTCAGATGAGGGGGGGGGGGTATTTTCCTCTGAGGACTATAGTGTGTCACCTGCACTGTAAACGTCTCTTTCCTGGCAGCCCCGAGCAGACAGAGAGCTGCAGTAATCACTAGCAGAGCGAGGAACTGGCTCGCTCGCCCTGTTCTTTTCTTTTTCGTGAGAGCGGCGTGTTTTTCACCCGGGCGGTCTCGGGTCAGCTGCAGTCGACTCGTCCACCGCTTGTGTACAACTGACGCAGCTAAATCAGTCCACAGCTCTATTTTTTCCCTCTCAGAGACGAGCACAAGCGTCTACAACGAGAGGCTTTTTTTTTTTTTTTGCTGGTACCTCCTCTCCTGATGTGAACCACACACACATTTATTTGAGTGGCGGCCGCTCGCTCTGTTTGTTCTGAGCCACATGAAGCCCACAGGCCTGAAAACTGTCTGTGACAGAGCGGAGCTGCTGGTTTTCATGGAAGCAATAACAAGACGCCACCAGACCACAATCTCTCATATAGAGTTACTCGGCCTTTGTCAGCTCTAATTGGTCGAAAACACTCCGTTCTGTGTGTGTGTGTGTGTGTGTGTGTACTGATGTATCTCAGTGTTTGTCTAGTGTGTTACATGCATCATGTTAGTGTTAAAGGGGAACTATGTCAGTCCGGTCGCTTCTCCGCTGTTTTGCTAACCTTCCTCTCATGTGCATTTGTTTTCAACAAAGCTGGCGAGAAAGCAATTCATGGAGCGCTGGGTAGCGTTATATAACGTTGGCTATGATGATGGCGTGATCACAGTGAACGGCGACTATGTTTTGACGGCACGATGTTTTGACTCTGATGAACGCGAGCCATTGTTAGACACGGCCTGTAGCTCGGTGCCTTAGCTTCGACTGTGCTCGCTTCAGTTACATAGCAGTTTAACAAAACATCACATAACGTCTGGTCCCGGTGGTCCTGTTGGTCAGGTAACCCCACCCCCAGGTTCTTAGCTCTAGACCAGGAGAGAGTTGGTGCTTGTCTGGACCCAGGTTTGAGAGTCAGGCAGTCGAAAAGCAAAGAAGGTAGATCTCAGGTGTTTGAGGCTACAAACGTCACTGAATCAGAATATGTGTGAGTGTCTGCAGCAGTTTGAGCCCTTCAGGCTCTGTCCTCTGGTGCTGTGTTGTCTTTTGTTTCCCAGGACGACCTTGAACCTTGAACCTTGAGGTGAATCTTAAAGCTCTTATGGGATGTTCCCGGTCTGCAGTGGTCAGGATCTATCAGATGTTGATTGATCCGCAGCGGGGAACCGGCCACAGGGTCAGGGGTCAGGGCCAAGGCTCCTTGATACACATGGGGAGCAAAGGCTGGTCCGATCCAACAGACCAGCTACTGTTGCTCAAACTGCTGAAGAAGTTCAAGCTGGTTCTGATAGAAAGGTCACATGACAAAAGGGACCAGCACCATATGAGGCAGGGTTGGGGTGGTCGTGATGTTAGACCTGATGGAGCCAGTCTGGAGAGACAAAGTCTGGAATAATCAGCCAGCCACTGTTGATGTTGTCCTGCCTGGTCACAATCACATTTTTTCTCCTGCTCGAAAAGGAGTGGATGATGGAGGGGGAGGAGGTGGGGGGGCGGTGTCTTGGGAGCGATCCTGTAGCAGTGACACAACTGTTTGGAGGGATTTAATTCTGGAAAGCAGGATGGATTATTTTTAATAATGTGTGTGTGTGCTGATTAGAGATTTTAATCCTCTTAGGGCGGCATGTGTCTTATATTTTCCTCTCTATTTCTGTATCCTTTACAGCGCCAGATATCCAGTGTTTTTCTGGCGTGTTCGATTCCCGTCACAACCAGAGCACGTCGGTCAACTGATTTTTACTTTTTTATTTTTTCCACAGAATATCATCATCTAATTACTAACCGCAGCTTGTAATTTGGCGGAGCGTGCTGCTGCCAGTGCTGTGAGACGACGAGGAGCAAATATATCTCACCCAACTGTCGGGAACTTGACGCTCAACCAAATGTGGCTTCGGGGACAGGTTTCTTCTCCAGGCCTCCATGATATGGTTGAGTTTTTTCCCCCAAAGCTCAAGAACGATTGACAGTTTTCAGACATTCACGGCTCAAACTGGGTTTCAGAACAGACTTTGGAGAAAATCAGCCAAAGAAAATCCAGATGTAGGTTCATTCATTAAGGTTATGTGAATATAAAGAGTTTGTTTGCTGGTGTAAAAACAAACGGAGGTGCTGATTTTTCACTTTGGTACCGTTACATCATTGCTAGAGGCGAGGGCGCAACAAGATGACATCAGTAAAGAAAAGACGGCGGCCAAACCTCAAATGAAGACGAACATAGAGAGAACATGATAGAAAATAATGACATTAGTGTTTGTATCATATATTGCGATGCATTCAGTGGCTTCACGTACATCTGAGTTTTTAATTTTCCAACAGCGATAGAGGCAGTGAAGTCGGAGAAGATCTGTGTCTCCTGTTTATCGTCTCATGTTTCCACGTGTTGAAAAGAGGTTGTGATGTTTTTATGAGCGGCAGTGTACTGCAGTGTGCTCCTGAGACTCTGCCTGCAGCTGAAATACACAGCGGTTATGTAAGATAACAGACAGACGTGTCAGTGTGAGCGATGATATGCTCACCCTGACAGCAGCCATTAAACATGTGATGTGTTTATTTGCTGCGTTCGACTCCACATCCTGTCTCCGAGCCGGAGGGGAAGTGAGAACCCAAAAAAAAAAAAAAAAAACCTGGTGCTGTTTGTTACTTTGATGTGGGAACCGGTCTGTTGCTCATTCGCTCTGGGAGTCTGGTTCCACTGGACTTTTATTTTGACAGTTTATCACAAATTAATAGACGCTTTTATTGTGTTTTCTGTTTTATAGCGTTTGGCATGTACGGTGGCCCTGAGAGCTCAACACACTGCAGCTGAAGAAAACGCATACAGAGATATTCAAATTCACAGCAGGAGAGTTTCCAGGGACACAAAAAAGTGACGGACCAGGCTAAAGGCTAATGCTAAGCTAACAGTCCATCCGATCAACACCATGTGAATCATGTGATACTGACGTTCAGCTTATTGTCCAACCCCACTAACAGGTAGCCATCTGCACCACTTCTAAAGTCCAGAAGAAGAACAACTGAAGGCCCCAGACTGGTCCCTCACTTTACTGTGTCTCCGGACTGGTCCCTCGCTTTTTTGGGTCCCCAGACTGGTCCCTGGCTTTATTGTGTCCCCGGATTAGTCCCTGGCTTTATTGTGTCCCCAGACTGGTCCCTCGCTTTATTGTGTTTCCAGACTGGTCCCTCGCTTTATTGTGTCCCCAGACTGGTCCCTCGCTTTATTGTGTCTCCGGACTGGTCCCGGGGTCCTGGTTCTCAAGCTGCACTGCGTTGAGCCCTCGGGGCCACCGTAGATATGGGATTTTTGGGGCCAACTCCGATGGACATGGTTTCTAAAGCTTGAAGACACAGAGAGTGTGAACATCAGTTCTTTTCGTTGTGATACGTCTTCATCTGGTTACAATCACATGGAGCTGAAAGTGAGTCTGAATAATGTGATGTCAGCAGCAGGCGACCACATGACGCTGATGAGCTCTGAGAATTACTGGAAATATTTAGGTCAATGGAAGAAAGTGTTGTTTTAAATCCAAATTCATAGATTTAATATTCATCTTTTAAAGAAAACAAAGATACAACAAGGAAAACTTTCCTTGTATTATTGAATATTTTTGTAATATACAGTATATTTTGTCTCTACATTGAAGTTTGGCATTGACAAATACAGTAAAACCTGAAACATAAAGTACATACATCACATGTGATTAATATCTAAATGTTCCTCCTCAGGCTGTAGTCGATGCACTGATGCAGAGCTGGGATCAGCATTAAAATATCGGAGGGATTTACATAAAGAGATTATCCTGAAACGGACCTGATGTTATCACTCCTTCAGTTTCCTCTCTGCAGGTCAGAGAAGGTGTGAACAACAGAGTGATGTCTCACCTCGCTGATAAACAATCTTTGGCTGAGTGCAGACAAACAGCCACGTCCCGTTGTGTCTGTTATGGATTTGTGTTAATTAGCATCAGCCAGAGGAGATTTGATAAGAGATCCGCTGGCGTCAGTGGATCCTGGTGTTTCATGGCCAAGACCTGGGTCCAAAGTGGAACTGGTCCGATGCTGAAATCCAGTGTGTTTCCTGTGTTTCCTGTAGTGCTGCCTCCATGGTCGGGGGAAAGGTTTCAGTCAGGTTTATGTTAGTTCAGGTTAAGTTGAGGTGATGTTAGATGGTTGGATTAACCTCTTCAACTCCGCGGGGACGCCGGCGTCCCCGAGCCGCTCCTCTTCTGCAGTTTCAGCTTGCTCGGGCTTACTACATTGGTAAACATGGCGTATTTGGTATCTGTGGCTTCATTAGGTTGTTTTGCTAATTCAGTATCGATTTTATTTTGTTTCTCATTTATTTTTGCACAAGAAAATACGGAATATCTACAGTCCGAAGCGTGATCGTTTTCCCCGTTTCAACCGAGGGAGACGTTCCCTCGGTTTTATTTTGAAGTTAGTGTACGACACGGATGTTGAAGGGAGGGTGCTGGACATTGATGTATTATAATGGACAGTGTAAATAAAGATTTAGCTGATTCAATCGTAAATGTGTACAAGATGAAGAAGAAGAAGACTCGTAAATATAAGCGCGCAAACATGGCGACATGGCGAACATGGCGACATTGCGACCGCGGTGTCCGCAGTCGCCATGTCGAAACACGGAGGAAAGGGTTAGTTATGCCCATACTTTATGGGCATAATTTAATAATTGAACAGTTCAATATTGCAAATTTGTGTGATAAAAAAATGCATGAGAAAAACACATTTGGTGTCTCAGTATACCATTTGGTTATCATGTGTCCATTTGGACTCTCATCTCCGCCTGGATCTTATCATGAAAAAAACATGTTGAATGGTCAGAGGGACCCTCAGCCGTGCATGCTCAGTCACACACACACCCATATTAGTCAGCTGGGCAGCTGACCGCTGTGATAGCTACGGGGAGCCGGACCGGACCGCGGAGACTACAGCCAGGCTAACCCAGAACCTCTGGCTGACCGGGCCGGACTCAGCAGAGACACTCAGCCACCCGTTCAAACACTGGGGCACACTGTACAGAGCAGGAATCAGGGGGACGGGGGCAGCTGGCCCCAGCCGCTGGCCCCCGGTGAGAATAGTAAGTGAGCCACGCTGACCGGGCCGGACTCAGCAGAGACACTCAGCCACCCGTTCAAACACTGGGGCACAGGGTACAGAGCAGGAATCAGGGGGGCGGGGGCAGCTGGCCACAGCCGCTGGCCCCCGGTGAGAATAGTAAGTGAGCCACGCTGACCGGGCCGGACTCAGCAGAGACACTCAGCCACCCGTTCAAACACTGGGGCACAGGGTACAGAGCATGAATCAGGGGGGCTGGGGCAGCTGGCCACAGCCGCTGGCCCCCGGTGAGAATAGTAACTGAGCCACGCTGACCGGGCCGGACTCAGCAGAGACACTCAGCCACCCGTTCAAACACTGGGGCACAGGGTACAGAGCAGGAATCAGGGGGGCGGGGGCAGCTGGCCACAGCCGCTGGCCCCCGGTGAGAATAGTAAGTGAGCCACGCTGACCGGGCCGGACTCAGCAGAGACACTCAGCCACCCGTTCAAACACTGGGACACAGGTTACAGAGCAGGAATCAGGGGGGCGGGGGCAGCTGGCCACAGCCGCTGGCCCCCGGTGAGAATAGTAAGTGAGCCACGCTGACCGGGCCGGACTCAGCAGAGACACTCAGCCACCCGTTCAAACACTGGGGCACACTGTACAGAGCAGGAATCAGGGCGGCGGGGGCAGCTGGCCACAGCTGCTGGCCCCCGGTGAGAATAGTAAGTCAGCCACGCTGACCGGGCCGGACTCAGCAGAGACACTCAGCCACCCGTTCAAACACTGGGGCACAGGGTACAGAGCAGGAATCAGGGGGGGGGGGGCAGCTGGCCCCAGCCGCTGGCCCCCGGTGAGAATAGTAAGTCAGCCACGCTGACCGGGCCGGACTCAGCAGAGACACTCAGCCACCCGTTCAAACACTGGGGCACAGGTTACAGAGCAGGAATCAGGGGGACGGGGGCAGCTGGCCACAGCCGCTGGCCCCCGGTGAGAATAGTAAGTGAGCCACGCTGACCGGGCCGGACTCAGCAGAGACACTCAGCCACCCGTTCAAACACTGGGGCACAGGTTACAGAGCAGGAATCAGGGGGACGGGGGCAGCTGGCCACAGCCGCTGGCCCCCGGTGAGAATAGTAAGTGAGCCACGCTGACCGGGCCGGACTCAGCAGAGACACTCAGCCACCCGTTCAAACACTGGGGCACAGGTTACAGAGCAGGAATCAGGGGGGCGGGGGCAGCTGGCCCCAGCCGCTGGCCCCCGGTGAGAATAGTAAGTCAGCCACGCTGACCGGGCCGGACTCAGCAGAGACACTCAGCCACCCGTTCAGACACTGGGGCACACTGTACAGAGCAGGAATCAGGGGGGCGGGGGCAGCTGGCCACAGCCGCTGGCCCCCGGTGAGAATAGTAAGTGAGCCACGCTGACCGGGCCGGACTCAGCAGAGACACTCAGCCACCCGTTCAAACACTGGGGCACAGGGTACAGAGCAGGAATCAGGGGGGCGGGGGCAGCTGGCCACAGCCGCTGGCCCCCGGTGAGAATAGTAAGTCAGCCACGCTGACCGGGCCGGACTCAGCAGAGACACTCAGCCACCCGTTCAAACACTGGGGCACAGGGTACAGAGCAGGAATCAGGGGGGCGGGGGCAGCTGGCCACAGCCGCTGGCCCCCGGTGAGAATAGTAAGTGAGCCACGCTGACCGGGCCGGACTCAGCAGAGACACTCAGCCACCCGTTCAAACACTGGGGCACAGGGTACAGAGCAGGAATCAGGGGTGCGGGGGCAGCTGGCCACAGCCGCTGGCCCCCGGTGAGAATAGTAAGTCAGCCACGCTGACCGGGCCGGACTCAGCAGAGACACTCAGCCACCCGTTCAAACACTGGGGCACAGGGTACAGAGCAGGAATCAGGGGGGCGGGGGCAGCTGGCCACAGCCGCTGGCCCCCGGTGAGAATAGTAAGTGAGCCACGCTGACCGGGCCGGACTCAGCAGAGACACTCAGCCACCCGTTCAAACACTGGGGCACACTGTACAGAGCAGGAATCAGGGGGGCGGGGGCAGCTGGCCACAGCCGCTGGCCCTCGGTGAGAATAGTAAGTCAGCCACGCTGACCGGGCCGGACTCAGCAGAGACACTCAGCCACCCGTTCAAACACTGGAGCACACGGTACAGAGCAGGAATCAGGGGGGCGGGGGCAGCTGGCCACAGCCGCTGGCCCCCGGTGAGAATAGTAAGTGAGCCACGCTGACCGGGCCGGACTCAGCAGAGACACTCAGCCACCCGTTCAAACACTGGGGCACAGGTTACAGAGCAGGAATCAGGGGGGCGAGGGCAGCTGGCCACAGCCGCTGGCCCCCGGTGAGAATAGTAAGTGAGCCACGCTGACCGGGCCGGACTCAGCAGAGACACTCAGCCACCCGTTCAAACACTGGGGCACAGGTTACAGAGCAGGAATCAGGGGGGCGGGGACAGCTGGCCCCAGCCGCTGGCCCCCGGTGAGAATAGTAAGTGAGCCACGCTGACCGGGCCGGACTCAGCAGAGACACTCAGCCACCCGTTCAAACACTGGGGCACAGGGTACAGAGCAGGAATCAGGGGGGCGGGGGCAGCTGGCCACAGCCGCTGGCCCCCGGTGAGAATAGTAAGTGAGCCACGCTGACCGGGCCGGACTCAGCAGAGACACTCAGCCACCCGTTCAAACACTGGGGCACAGGTTACAGAGCAGGAATCAGGGGGGCGGGGGCAGCTGGCCCCAGCCGCTGGCCCCCGGTGAGAATAGTAAGTGAGCCACGCTGACCGGGCCGGACTCAGCAGAGACACTCAGCCACCCGTTCAAACACTGGGGCACAGGTTACAGAGCAGGAATCAGGGGGGCGGGGGCAGCTGGCCCCAGCCGCTGGCCCCCGGTGAGAATAGTAAGTCAGCCACGCTGACCGGGCCGGACTCAGCAGAGACACTCAGCCACCAGTTCAAACACTGGGGCACACTGTACAGAGCAGGAATCAGGGGGGCGGGGGCAGCTGGCCCCAGCCGCTGGCCCCCGGTGAGAATAGTAAGTGAGCCACGCTGACCGGGCCGGACTCAGCAGAGACACTCAGCCACCCGTTCAAACACTGGGGCACAGGTTACAGAGCAGGAATCAGGGGGGCGGGGACAGCTGGCCCCAGCCGCTGGCCCCCGGTGAGAATAGTAAGTGAGCCACGCTGACCGGGCCGGACTCAGCAGAGACACTCAGCCACCAGTTCAAACACTGGGGCACACTGTACAGAGCAGGAATCAGGGGGACGGGGGCAACTGGCCACAGCCGCTGGCCCCCGGTGAGAATAGTAAGTCAGCCACGCTGACCGGGCCGGACTCAGCAGAGACACTCAGCCACCCGTTCAAACACTGGGGCACAGGTTACAGAGCAGGAATCAGGGGGACGGGGGCAGCTGGCCACAGCCGCTGGCCCCCGGTGAGAATAGTAAGTCAGCCACGCTGACCGGGCCGGACTCAGCAGAGACACTCAGCCACCCGTTCAAACACTGGGGCACACTGTACAGAGCAGGAATCAGGGGGGCGGGGGCAGCTGGCCACAGCCGCTGGCCCCCGGTGAGAATAGTAAGTCAGCCACGCTGACCGGGCCGGACTCAGCAGAGACACTCAGCCACCCGTTCAAACACTGGGGCACAGGGTACAGAGCAGGAATCAGGGGGGCGGGGGCAGCTGGCCACAGCCGCTGGCCCCCGGTGAGAATAGTAAGTCAGCCACGCTGACCGGGCCGGACTCAGCAGAGACACTCAGCCACCCGTTCAAACACTGGGGCACAGGGTACAGAGCAGGAATCAGGGGGGCGGGGGCAGCTGGCCACAGCCGCTGGCCCCCGGTGAGAACAGTAAGTCAGCCACGCTGACCGGGCCGGACTCAGCAGAGACACTCAGCCACCCGTTCAAACACTGGGGCACACTGTACAGAGCAGGAATCAGGGGGGCGGGGGCAGCTGGCCACAGCCGCTGGCCCTCGGTGAGAATAGTAAGTCAGCCACGCTGACCGGGCCGGACTCAGCACAGACACTCAGCCACCCGTTCAAACACTGGAGCACAGGTTACAGAGCAGGAATCAGGGGGGCGGGGGCAGCTGGCCACAGCCGCTGGCCCCCGGTGAGAATAGTAAGTGAGCCACGCTGACCGGGCCGGACTCAGCACAGACACTCAGCCACCCGTTCAAACACTGGGGCACAGGGTACAGAGCAGGAATCAGGGGGGCGGGGGCAGCTGGCCACAGCCGCTGGCCCCCGGTGAGAATAGTAAGTGAGCCACGCTGACCGGGCCGGACTCAGCAGAGACACTCAGCCACCCGTTCAAACACTGGGGCACAGGTTACAGAGCAGGAATCAGGGGGGCGGGGACAGCTGGCCCCAGCCGCTGGCCCCCGGTGAGAATAGTAAGTGAGCCACGCTGACCGGGCCGGACTCAGCAGAGACACTCAGCCACCCGTTCAAACACTGGGGCACAGGGTACAGAGCAGGAATCAGGGGGGCGGGGGCAGCTGGCCACAGCCGCTGGCCCCCGGTGAGAATAGTAAGTGAGCCACGCTGACCGGGCCGGACTCAGCAGAGACACTCAGCCACCCGTTCAAACACTGGGGCACAGGTTACAGAGCAGGAATCAGGGGGGCGGGGGCAGCTGGCCCCAGCCGCTGGCCCCCGGTGAGAATAGTAAGTGAGCCACGCTGACCGGGCCGGACTCAGCAGAGACACTCAGCCACCCGTTCAAACACTGGGGCACAGGTTACAGAGCAGGAATCAGGGGGGCGGGGGCAGCTGGCCCCAGCCGCTGGCCCCCGGTGAGAATAGTAAGTCAGCCACGCTGACCGGGCCGGACTCAGCAGAGACACTCAGCCACCAGTTCAAACACTGGGGCACACTGTACAGAGCAGGAATCAGGGGGGCGGGGGCAGCTGGCCCCAGCCGCTGGCCCCCGGTGAGAATAGTAAGTGAGCCACGCTGACCGGGCCGGACTCAGCAGAGACACTCAGCCACCCGTTCAAACACTGGGGCACAGGTTACAGAGCAGGAATCAGGGGGGCGGGGACAGCTGGCCCCAGCCGCTGGCCCCCGGTGAGAATAGTAAGTGAGCCACGCTGACCGGGCCGGACTCAGCAGAGACACTCAGCCACCAGTTCAAACACTGGGGCACACTGTACAGAGCAGGAATCAGGGGGACGGGGGCAACTGGCCACAGCCGCTGGCCCCCGGTGAGAATAGTAAGTCAGCCACGCTGACCGGGCCGGACTCAGCAGAGACACTCAGCCACCCGTTCAAACACTGGGGCACAGGTTACAGAGCAGGAATCAGGGGGACGGGGGCAGCTGGCCACAGCCGCTGGCCCCGGTGAGAATAGTAAGTCAGCCACGCTGACCGGGCCGGACTCAGCAGAGACACTCAGCCACCCGTTCAAACACTGGGGCACACTGTACAGAGCAGGAATCAGGGGGGCGGGGGCAGCTGGCCACAGCCGCTGGCCCCCGGTGAGAATAGTAAGTCAGCCACGCTGACCGGGCCGGACTCAGCAGAGACACTCAGCCACCCGTTCAAGCACTGGGGCACAGGGTACAGAGCAGGAATCAGGGGGGCGGGGGCAGCTGGCCACAGCCGCTGGCCCCCGGTGAGAATAGTAAGTCAGCCACGCTGACCGGGCCGGACTCAGCAGAGACACTCAGCCACCCGTTCAAACACTGGGGCACAGGGTACAGAGCAGGAATCAGGGGGGCGGGGGCAGCTGGCCACAGCCGCTGGCCCCCGGTGAGAACAGTAAGTCAGCCACGCTGACCGGGCCGGACTCAGCAGAGACACTCAGCCACCCGTTCAAACACTGGGGCACACTGTACAGAGCAGGAATCAGGGGGGCGGGGGCAGCTGGCCACAGCCGCTGGCCCTCGGTGAGAATAGTAAGTCAGCCACGCTGACCGGGCCGGACTCAGCACAGACACTCAGCCACCCATTCAAACACTGGAGCACAGGTTACAGAGCAGGAATCAGGGGGGCGGGGGCAGCTGGCCACAGCCGCTGGCCCCCGGTGAGAATAGTAAGTGAGCCACGCTGACCGGGCCGGACTCAGCACAGACACTCAGCCACCCGTTCAAACACTGGGGCACAGGGTACAGAGCAGGAATCAGGGGGGCGGGGGCAGCTGGCCACAGCCGCTGGCCCCCGGTGAGAATAGTAAGTGAGCCACGCTGACCGGGCCGGACTCAGCAGAGACACTCAGCCACCCGTTCAAACACTGGGGCACAGGTTACAGAGCAGGAATCAGGGGGGCGGGGGCAGCTGGCCACAGCCGCTGGCCCCCGGTGAGAATAGTAAGTGAGCCACGCTGACCGGGCCGGACTCAGCAGAGACACTCAGCCACCCGTTCAAACACTGGGGCACAGGTTACAGAGCAGGAATCAGGGGGGCGGGGGCAGCTGGCCACAGCCGCTGGCCCTCGGTGAGAATAGTAAGTGAGCCACGCTGACCGGGCCGGACTCAGCAGAGACACTCAGCCACCCGTTCAAACACTGGGGCACAGGTTACAGAGCAGGAATCAGGGGGGCGGGGGCAGCTGGCCACAGCCGCTGGCCCCTGGTGAGAATAGTAAGTCAGCCACGCTGACCGGGCCGGACTCAGCAGAGACACTCAGCCACCCGTTCAAACACTGGGGCACAGGTTACAGAGCAGGAATCAGGGGGGCGGGGGCAGCTGGCCACAGCCGCTGGCCCTCGGTGAGAATAGTAAGTGAGCCACGCTGACCGGGCCGGACTCAGCAGAGACACTCAGCCACCCGTTCAAACACTGGGGCACACTGTACAGAGCAGGAATCAGGGGGGTGGGGGCAGCTGGCCCCAGCCGCTGGCCCCCGGTGAGAATAGTAAGTGAGCCACGCTGACCGGGCCGGACTCAGCAGAGACACTCAGCCACCCGTTCAAACACTGGGGCACAGGGTACAGAGCAGGAATCAGGGGGGCGGGGGCAGCTGGCCACAGCCGCTGGCCCCCGGTGAGAATAGTAAGTGAGCCACGCTGACCGGGCCGGACTCAGCAGAGACACTCAGCCACCCGTTCAAACACTGGGGCACAGGTTACAGAGCAGGAATCAGGGGGGCGGGGGCAGCTGGCCACAGCCGCTGGCCCCCGGTGAGAATAGTAAGTGAGCCACGCTGACCGGGCCGGACTCAGCAGAGACACTCAGCCACCCGTTCAAACACTGGGGCACACTGTACAGAGCAGGAATCAGGGGGACGGGGGCAGCTGGCCACAGCCGCTGGCCCCCGGTGAGAATAGTAAGTGAGCCACGCTGACCGGGCCGGACTCATCAGAGACACTCAGCCACCCGTTCAAACACTGGGGCACAGGTTACAGAGCAGGAATCAGGGGGGCGGGGGCAGCTGGCCACAGCCGCTGGCCCCCGGTGAGAATAGTAAGTGAGCCACGCTGACCGGGCCGGACTCAGCAGAGACACTCAGCCACCCGTTCAAACACTGGGGCACACTGTACAGAGCAGGAATCAGGGGGGCGGGGGCAGCTGGCCCCAGCCGCTGGCCCCCGGTGAGAATAGTAAGTGAGCCACGCTGACCGGGCCGGACTCAGCAGAGACACTCAGCCACCCGTTCAAACACTGGGGCACAGGTTACAGAGCAGGAATCAGGGGGGCGGGGGCAGCTGGCCCCAGCCGCTGGCCCCCGGTGAGAATAGTAAGTCAGCCACGCTGACCGGGCCGGACTCAGCAGAGACACTCAGCCACCCGTTCAAACACTGGGGCACAGGTTACAGAGCAGGAATCAGGGGGGCGGGGGCAGCTGGCCACAGCCGCTGGCCCCCGGTGAGAATAGTAAGTGAGCCACGCTGACCGGGCCGGACTCAGCAGAGACACTCAGCCACCCGTTCAAACACTGGGGCACAGGGTACAGAGCAGGAATCAGGGGGGCGGGGGCAGCTGGCCCCAGCCGCTGGCCCCCGGTGAGAATAGTAAGTGAGCCACGCTGACCGGGCCGGACTCAGCAGAGACACTCAGCCACCCGTTCAAACACTGGGGCACAGGTTACAGAGCAGGAATCAGGGGGGCGGGGGCAGCTGGCCCCAGCCGCTGGCCCCCGGTGAGAATAGTAAGTGAGCCACGCTGACCGGGCCGGACTCAGCAGAGACACTCAGCCACCCGTTCAAACACTGGGGCACACTGTACAGAGCAGGAATCAGGGGGACGGGGGCAGCTGGCCACAGCCGCTGGCCCCCGGTGAGAATAGTAAGTGAGCCACGCTGACCGGGCCGGACTCAGCAGAGACACTCAGCCACCCGTTCAAACACTGGGGCACAGGTTACAGAGCAGGAATCAGGGGGGCGGGGGCAGCTGGCCCCAGCCGCTGGCCCCCGGTGAGAATAGTAAGTGAGCCACGCTGACCGGGCCGGACTCAGCAGAGACACTCAGCCACCCATTCAAACACTGGGGCACACTGTACAGAGCAGGAATCAGGGGGGCGGGGGCAGCTGGCCACAGCCACTGGCCCCCGGTGAGAATAGTAAGTGAGCCACGCTGACCGGGCCGGACTCAGCAGAGACACTCAGCCACCCGTTCAAACACTGGGGCACACAGTACAGAGCAGGAATCAGGGGGGCGGGGGCAGCTGGCCACAGCCGCTGGCCCCGGACTCAGCAGAGACACTCAGCCACCCGTTCAAACACTGGGGCACACTGTACAGAGCAGGAATCAGTGGGGCGGGGGCTGCTGGCCCCAGCCGCTGGCTCCCGGTGAGAATAGTAAGTGAGCCACGCTGACCGGGCCGGACTCAGCACAGACACTCAGCCACCCATTCAAACACTGGGGCACACTGTACAGAGCAGGAATCAGGGGGGCGGGGGCAGCTGGCCACAGCCGCTGGCCCTCGGTGTTTTTGACACTTTCACAAGAAACTCTATAGTGTCCCCTTTCTGGCAAGCCCTCATTCATGCATGTAGTCAAATTGGTTCAGAAACTACAGCCATTATAATATGAGGATGGAATTTTAAGCGTTTTTGCTTCAAAATAGGGTGGGAGTGGAAGAGGTTAAAGCTGAGGTCTGATTCAGGTTATAGTCTGGACCTGGGTCTGGATTTGGGTCTGGGTTGTTCATGTTAGGTTTAAAAGATGTAAATAATCTTCCTTTATTGTTTCTGACCTCACAAAGTTCAGGTGAGGCCAAATCTAGTTGGTGTTTTTAATCCATGTGCCTGATCACTGAGGGCTATTTAATGTCTCTCCACCAATAACGATCAATCAGTGTGTTGTCAATAAATGTAAATAAAGATGGACGACACTCTTCCTCTGCCTCTTGCTGCTAAAAATGCCAAAATATACTGGAAACGAGTGCCGGCATCTTTCATCTGTAAAGCTATTTGGAGCCAGAATCTCCATAGTAACAATCAAGGGGCGGAGCTTAGAGGCATCAAGGCCCCGCCCATTCACATGCTCGACTAATTAAAACCAAAACTTATTGGAAGAAACAGAAACATGATTGGTTCATGATTTTGTAACATGTCCGAGCAGGTAACATGGAGGGGGTGGGGCTTATGATGTAGGTACTGCTGCCAGCCACCAGTGGGCTGCGCTTCGCCCATCAGTGAGCTTCATGTCGGCCATCTGTATCTCCACTCACTGATCTCCACCTGTTGTTCTGCACATGAGTGGCTGCTAAAGTTTTGTTTTTGTTGCATCTTTATTTAGATCATTTTGGTTTTATTTTATTTTTTGAACTTTACAAACTCGTAACTTCCTCACACAGCGAGCACTAAACTTCTTCTATTTGAACGCCGATCGCCAAGGTGCACAGGAGTGGATGTTGGTATTTTTCAGTGATCGGTCTTATGAAATGATCCTGAAACATCTGCGTCCCTTTAAGCCGTGATTATAATGAGGAGTTCCCGTTAGGCCTTCAACCAGTTGTTGTCTGGTATTCTTGGCATGCACTTCATTTTCTTTTAATCATATCTGTCTGAACAGAGTCAAAACCTGGACGAACATGTTTGGTCCATCTGCTGGGTGCCTTCAATTAAAATCAGAGCCCAGACCAGACCAGACCAGACAGTGTCAGCATGTTCATTTAAAAAGAGAGTGTGAGGCTGGATTCAGACACCGGCTCAGATCGGTCTGTGACAGTGTTTTTATTTGCTGCCGTTCGTTAAAGGTCCTAAAACCATACAGAAAAACGATTGTCCTGATTTGTTAAGTGCGAGCTCCTGGACACGACGACCCCACTCTCATTTATGTGGTGTTAATTATCTGTATTTATTAGAGCTGGAGGCGTGTGGGAATTGTTGGAGGTGTTTGGACCTCACAGGCCTCGGTGGAGTTTTAACGACCGCTCTGGGGTCAAACCGCAGAGTTTGGAGGGCCGACCGCCCGCTTACACAAATGGATGTAAGTTGCGTCTGAGGCATTTGAAAATATTGTGATAATCGTCACTAAAGCTCATTAATCTCGACGTGTTAATTATATGTGCATGTGGTGGGAACATGGTGTGAACACCGCAGCTGCATATGCTAATTTTTTTAGCGTCTCTTTTATTTGGTGCAGCCGTTAACCAGACACAGTAAATACTGTGAAGTGGGAAATCTGCAGCAGCCCACCCAAACATTCACACATTCTCACACTCACACTCTGGCAGCGGTGGTCGCTATAGGTGCTGAATGGATATAGAGGAAACACTGAAGATGTTATTTGGCATCATTTCTCATTTCTTTTTAACATGACATAACAACTTCATCATTATTTGTAGGAGCTGTGAACAAAGAAGAACAAGAAGATGTAAATAGAAAACGATAGGTTATTCCTCATCACACAGTAGCACATGTACATATTCCTACGTCCAGTGTCCATTCTCTGCAGTTACTGCTGTTGGTCTGATCTGAGGCCTGTACACTGCACCCACATGCAAAGACAAGTTATCATTACACATCACCTGGGATGTTTCCATGTATTTTCTGTTGGACATGACCTCACTCATATAGACTGTGCACAAAGAACCAGAATCAGAAACACATTTATTGCCAGGTAGTTATACAACTTAGTGACACAGCTATGAGGAATTTGTGTTGGCGATTGGTGACAGGCACGGTGTACGACATATAGTAGCAATACTCAACAAGGACATACTGTATTTTATACATATATGATATATTTTAATATAAGAACATAAAGAAAACAACTTGTAAACTGACAAATGTAGTGCACATAGTGAACTGTGAAGCTCTTGCAGAGTTAAAAACACCACCAGCGTTAAGGCTCTGGCGTCTGTCGCACTATTATAAAATACCACGGGGTGAAAATATGCAAAATAGTGGAAACCAAAAATGGAGGCTGGCACCGCTCGTCCTCTGGTATCACAGCGGAGCGGGAACCGTCCAGAGCGAGCTAATGAAATAACTTCATTAAGGCCCACATGAAGTGAGCGAACATCAGGCAGAACATTGAGCCCTGAGGGAGGTCCCTGGTTCTCTTTAGCACAGCGCTGAGGTTTTAAACAATATTGCGTAACAGCATCTGCACGGTGTTAAACGTTTTCAGGGGTGTCTGCAAGTCCTGGAAACAACTCGTTCCTTACAGGATCTGAAATGATCCCGAGGCCTGTAACGGTCCTGAGCTCCATGATTCGACTTCCTCTCCGTTCAGTCGACAGCCAGCTCTCTGCCGTCACCTGCATCTTCACAGACGTGACCCGAGCGACGCCTGAAAGCATCAGCTGCACCCGTGTTGTTTTTAGCTTGTACTTGGTGCTGTAAATAACTTTCCTCGGCCGCTCTGGTCCTGTTTGTGTAAATCTGGATGGGGAAAAAGGTCAGGTCACAACAGGAGGGTCAGAGTCTCACAGCGACACATTGTCTGTTGAATCTGCTCGTCACATGACCTGAAGTCCAGGAGTCATGTGGAGCTCAGTCTGTGTCTGTCTGGACTCCTCCGCTGGTTCAAAATCCACGTGGGAACAAAACAGGTGACATCTAAAAAGGATCAAGGACGAGATCGGTCTGAACTGGTCAGGTCAGGCGTGGGGGGGAAAGGTCAGAGGTCACTGAAGTCAGGAGTTTGAACAACTGTTGCCAAGGTTACAAAAACACTAACATATTGGTGGTGGTGCAGAGATCACAGGACCTCAGACTAACCACTGGTGGTGGTGGTGTTGTTGTGTTTGTGAACTGCAGGTGGCTGGACGTGGGCGTGGCCAACCTCACCTGTAAGAGGTACTGGGTGGTGTACCTGCAGGTCATCCAGGAGGCGGTGTGGCCGGGCGGAGCTCTGCCCACGTGTCCTGTGGAGGAGCGCAGCCAGCAGCAGAAGGACGACACCAGACAACAGGCGCTGGGCTGTCTGATGAGACTGCTGCCAGGTGAGTACGAGTTCTGCTGGACCAATCAGATCGTCAGCAGAGACGCAGCACGCTACATTACTGCTCTTATCTTTAAACCCATTCTAAATACCAACATATGCACATATATACAGTATGTTAGGTGATAGCAATAACTTAGCATTGTCGCTAGCTGAAAGCTAACATGAAGACATCGAATACGGAGCAAAATTATAAACTGTAAGTTGTGTATGGAAGCTGAGAAGGGCCAAATATGTTTTATTACCCCATTATGTCCAAAAGTTATTGCCCCGTGATATCAAGATTTTATCAGCAGGAAGTGTTTTTTATTATCGAGATAATTGTCTGTTTTCTAATTCTGATGACCTCTGACCTCATCAGCTGATGAGTTTTACTCAGAAGAAGAAGTTCAGTCAAAATCACTTTGTTGTCATGACGTCGTTTTAACTTGGGATGAGATAAAAAAAAATGGCCTTTCTTGGCTTCTGTAGACACGACGTTGCACAATCGTATCCATCATCCAGTCGTCACCCTGTGAAACTGACAATGACCTTTAACCTTTAAACTTAAACAGGTCAAATGTAATGTGGTGATTATTTACTATCGATCGCTACGATCATCACCCACCGGTGCATGACAGAGAAATTTTTCAGTGTCAGTTGGTAAAAATGAATGTTTAAGCTTATAACTGTGGCACACACACACACACACACACACACATACACACACACACACACGAAACAGCCAGTTACACAGTGGTATGTCATCCTCCATATGTTTATGTTTTTCCAGATGTGGTCTCAGACATGTTGGGCTCAGACAAGTACAAACTCAGCTGGAAGGCGGCGCTGGACTCTCTACAGGACCCCTACATCAACAGGTGCACTCTACTACACACTCTACTACACACTGTACTGTACTACACACTCGACTACACACTGTACTACACACTGTACCATTTTATCACAGTCAGTAGTTCTTCATGTTGCAGCCAACATAGGAAGTGAATGTAAAGCTCCACGTTCTCATTCCTCTCCTGTGTTGAAACCATCTCACATGGATGTCCACCTTTATACCGCATGGAGCTCCAGTCCATGGAGACGTTGTGTCCACGTCTGTCAGGCCTTTGTTTACTCCGCTGTTCCCTCTCTGTTTGCTGACTCATGGTAACGAGCAGGTGTGTCTCATAAAGTAATCAGGGAGGTTATGAGCTCATTCACACTCACCTGGAGTTCTAACGTGTGGACAGACTCGTCCACTAAACAACAGCTGAACTGTTCACAGATGTCGAGTTAGAATCAGTCGCCTCCACTTAACGTGGAGTCGACTGATTCTCAAACGAAGTCTGTTTTTGTGTTGATCGGTGAGAAACAAGTTGATTTTATGGCTGAAATCTGGATGTTGCACGCTAACTACCTGCAGACAGGGGCGGCGTGTCTCTCTCTCTGTGGACTCGCTGAGCTTCGTCCAGGTCCAGATTTCACTCTGAGTCTCAGTCTGGACTCGGAGCCAGTCGTCCTCTGTGTCTCAGCTCTGCTCCACTTGAGAATAAAACCTTTAAATGACATGTGAAACCTCAGCACCTGCTGCTGCCTTCATGATCTTTGCATACGTTGTTAACGAGCAGTTTGCGTGACACTGAGAGAGAGAAGGATCTGGTTGGTCAACATGGTTGTGTTTATGTTTTGTGTCTCTCCAGTTTAAATCAGGATTAAAACAACATTTAAAATAATCATTTAAATGTTGCTGGATGAAGTTTTTCTTTTATTCATCTGTTTATTTATGACCCTCCTGCCACATCTCTTCTCTTTTACTTTGAAACCACTGACTCAGACTAAAACCTTAGTTTTTCTCTGGCAGGTTCACATCAGCTTCGTGATCGTAGCTTCATGCTAACTAAAGTCTTGTGTTCATGTCCTTGCAGACACCTGGTCTTCTGCATCTTTGACCTGCTGCTGGAGTTCCTGGTTCCTGAGCGTCCTGACGAGAACTTCCAGAGGAACCTCCTGCAGACGCTCAGCAAGAACCCCGAGAAGCTTCTGTCCTGAGGAGCCTCTGAGTCCTGCTGGAGCTGCTCAGCTCCGTCCTGCATCTGATCATGTGTCAATGTGTTGACATCCGAGGCTGTTTGATGAGGTGTCCTGTTTACACACACACACACACACACACACACACACACACGGTACATTTGAAGCAGCTTTAATTACACGACGGCACCTGGTTCGTGTTTGATCTCACTCTGATATAAACATGTGGCAAAGCTTCATCTGTCGTCCACATCCAGCCGCTTCCTGCCGGCTAAACCCCCCGGCTTCAGCTAAACTCACTTCAGATGGTTTTCACACTCGCCCTCCCCCCCCGCAGACCTCACACCTGCCAGAGATGCAGGATTTGCTTTTTCTCGCCAGCATCAGTCTGAAAAGACTCTGAGGGGGATTTAGTGTCACTGTTGTTGAGACGTTCTCCAGGATCCTGGTGGATCTGACACTTCCTGAATCTGAGCCGCAGCTTCACTGGCTCAACCATCGGATCTGCACTTCGTCTACTCGCACAAACTTTATTCAGTCATGCAAATTTGATCTGGTTTATGAATTTATTGTTTGAAACCTCGTTGGAGCTCATAGTTCGTCTGGCGCGTTTGGTTTACACTCTGTCCCTCGGTGGAAATAGTCTGCATGTGTGGTTTGTCAGTCCGGCCTCTGATTGGCTGGTCTACAGGAAGCTTTTTTCGTCTTCTCCCTGCACGTCGTCTGACTGTGTGATCCGACAGCAGTTTGTCACAGGCAGTTATTGAAGCTGTGGACTCAGTGTTTGATCAGTCAGGGAGAAATGTGATCTCTGGTCACATGGTTGTCATGGTGTTTTTGCACGCAGACTGTTCTGGAAGTGACATGATTACCCTGGTTGCTATGGTTACACCAATAAACTAGTCCTGTGCCAGGTGGAGGTTCAGTTAGGATAATATGGTGGTTTGGGATGCAATAAGGAAGACTCTAAGCTTCAGACGACCTTTGTTGTCATGGTAACAATAACAACAACAATACAATAGAACCAACATGGATAGCTTCTTTCCCGTCATAATCACCACCACCACTAGATGTCGCCTCACAACCAGACGTAACCACGGGTCATAATGAGTCGACCCGTGAGCTCGTCTCTCCTCTCTCTTCAACATTTCAAAGAGCTTCTAGTTAATTAAGATGTGATCGATCGATCAGTCAATCAATCTAATCAATTTTAGATTCTGATGTGTTTCTTTCATCTTCGTCCCATCACTAAACCTGCCACCTGCAAAACCACACCTGGAGTAACTTCATCAATGATTTACTTTGATAATTCACATAAACTCGTCATGTTTTAATCCTTGTATTGATCGAGTGTATTGATCACACGGTCGAGTCGCCACCAAACCATCTGAAGAGAGTTTCAGTGTCGTCTCCACTCGCTCACTTTAAACGTGCCGTTGAAGGTTTTTGTGCTTTTTAAAGTCGGCCTTAGTCTCTTCCTGCCTTATTTCACTGTGCTTAAAGAAGGACAGCTGAAAGACGTCGTCATGACGACTGTGATTCTGCAGTTGAGTTGAACGTTGTGGTTTTCCTCGGTACAGAGTCGAGTCGTGGGTTTAATATGGATGATGTTCCCTCCTTTGACCTCCTGATGTTTGTTCGGTGAGACGTCGTCGGGTTCTGATGCCAAATCTGAGAAATGTTACGTTGTGTATTAGAGGATTTCATGGTGAATATCATTCCTGTGTTTTGGTCCAGTCTGTTTTTCACCTTTGTCTTAAATCCCTTCTGTTCTTTTCCAGTGTATTAACATGTGATTGTGTCTATTTATTGACCTATTTATTGATTTAATTGCATGAAGCACAAAATGATAATTGGAGGACCTCGTTCTTCTCGTCGAGTCGAACGTTGGAGCTGTTACTGTTGTTGTGATGCTGTGTTTTATTTCATCTTGTTTACTCTGATGAAGGAATTCCTTGTTTTGTACGCTGTTTTGCCGACACGGCACATTCTCACTCACTCAGAAACCACCGAGACAAAAAACATGTTTGCTCAGTAAATCGTCAGAACAAGAGCGTTTTCTTGTTTTAACAAAACCCTTTTCATGTGATGAGATGTTTTTCATGTTGTTATGACAGATTTTCTCCTCTGGTTTCCATCCGTCGTTGTCCGCATCAACACACTTTACATAGAATCACACATGTAGTGGAACAACTGTAGAAACATTATGTGAAACTTAAAGTGAAGTTTGCTGCTTCATGTCCAGACACTTCACAAACCTCTGCAACCTGATGCGATCTCTCATTTAACCTTCCTATACTTGGCTTTTCTGGAAAATACAACTTTGTCTTCTTGAGTTCTACTTACATAATGTTACACATCAGCCTCTAGTGGCCGAAACAAGTATTACAAAAACAAACGCTTTCTGAATCAGAATAACATAGAATATGAAAACTTTTTTGCATCTCATGGCTTCCGTACTTTTGCGATAAAACATAAATATAGCGATATAAGAAACAGATCTGTTGCTAGGATGAATTTAAATAGGAAAAAAAAGACTTGATGTGTAGAAATAAGCAGAATATTACGTCATAATAACCTGAAAAATAAATTAAAATGAGAAAATGTTAAAACAAGAAACAAAAACTGAGCAAAACAAAAAAAACAACTTTGTGTCTTGTGCTAATATTGTTATTATTACTGTGCTGCTGTAATTACGTCTGCTTTAATTAACAGTAAATGTCAAATGATCCAATTTTAATGGAGCATATTTAGACCAAATGTGACGTGGAACAGCCACATGTTGTGTTGTTCTGCATCACATCCTGTTGTGAGCTCGTGTTGTGAGCGTTGACGCTGTGAATCTGCTTTATCTGCCGTCTCTTGGCCTTTTAATTGTTCGCTCTCGAGATTCTTTGCAAAACACAATAAAGGAACCAAACATGATTTATTAAATCCTCAGCTCTTGTTCACACTCGTTATTTTTCCTTGGCCCCGAGGAGCTTCGGACGTTTTACAAGAAGCTGCTGAGCTGCTCGCTTATTATTTTTATTTATTTTCTTTTTCTTTTCCTTTTTTTATGAGACTTTAAATGTGTCCCAGGCTTTTCTCTGACTGCCTGGAGCTGCACCAGAAACGTCCTCTGCCCTCGTCAAGGTCACTGTTTGCCTTCCATATTATCACTTTTTTTTACCTCTGTGTATAGACATGTTAGATTTGCTACGCTCTGTCAGCTCTACGCTCGTTCGCCGTGGCCTGCAGACTCATGACTCATGTCCAACAACAACAAAAAGTGTGCAGATGAAAACCTTTAAATACCCCGTAATAAAGATCAGACCCATTTCTTGGAACAGTTTCCCTTCAGCTCCACTTCTCTAACAACAGCCGAAGGGATTTTTTTTCAGGGGTGTGATGTGACATGGGGGTATTAGAGGGCAACTTTGCAGTGCCGAGAAATCCTCAGAAATCGGATTTTCAGATAAAACTGTAAGAGACACTGAGGATTAGTCGAATGCTGACAGACACGGGTGGATGAATGTGCTCTTGATGGTGTTTGTGTTGAAAATGCAGATTGAATAAATTGGATTTCATTCAGTTAAATGTGACATTTCACTCCTGTGACTCCGGACCTCGGCTGTCAACAGCTGAACAGATTTTAATTCTGTAAAAAAAAGTTTATCCAGGGACGTTTTCTGATTGGTGCAGATGCAGACACTGAGGTATCACATGGTTTTCTTCTGCAGATGTTTAGTCCGTCCATGGTTGGATCTGGTTTCTCATGTGTTTGTTGTTTCAGGTTGTTTTTCTGTTGCTTTCAGCTGCATCACATGATCTAAAAAGGAAAATGGAAAGTTTAAGAGGCTGTTCATAAGTTTTCTCTGCCACTGACGTGCAGCTATGATTTTAATATACAGGACATTATTAATACATCTTCTGACTGTAGCTAGCCTATGACTGGGGCTAGCTGGTTAGCATGCTAACGTCAGGAGAAGAAAAGATTGAAACAAGGTAAGTAAATGTCTTTATGCTAATGTTAGCAATGTAGTGTTAACCAAATGCACACAAAGGTACTTTGACCAGCTGTAAATGCTAACATTAGCTATATAGCATTAGCCAATCTTACCAGAAGGTCCTTTAAACAGCCCTAAATGCTAACATTAGCAATAGCCAAAAGCACATAAAGCTCCTTTGGTACGGATGTGAAAGGCTAACATTAGCAATGTAGCAGTAGCCAAATGTAGAATAAGCATTCAATCCTAATTATTGCTAGTTAGCAGTAGCAAAATTAACAAAAGCTACTTAACGGTTGTTAAAACTAACATTAGCTATGTAGCATTAGCAGGACGTACAAACAGCTGCCAGTGCTGAGGTTAGCAATGTAGTGAAAGTAAAAACTTGAAAAAACCTCCTTTGAACAACCATGAATGCTAACGTTAGCTACGTAGCAATAGTCGTTTTCAGACAGAAATAGAAACAGGAACATTTTATTGTATTTTTGTTGATCCCAGGAGAAACTCAGAGTTAGTGAGTGGACAAGCCAGAGTCAAAGAGCAGGAAAGGCTTCATCTGTAACTGACCTGGAGTCAGACCAGCAGAAGGTCAAAGGTCGTTAAACACCTGAACTCTGTGTTTTTAATGTGAGAGACTAAAACTTTCCACTGGTTTTCCTCCTCTTCCTTCCTCACCCATATTGTTTGGTTGATGAATAAATGCGATGAGAAAATAAAATTTCATTATGAGATTCCCAGACTGTTTTAATATGATTGTGGTTGAGGAGGCGCCTCGTGTCATCATGGAGGACAGAGACTGAGTGGCAGCAGGAGGAGGAGGAGGAGGAGGAGCTGCTCTGTGTTGACTTAGCTCGGACAGGAGGTCTTCCTCCGCTTTTCTTCCTCACCTCCTCCTTTCCTCCTCACCTCCTCACCTCCTCTCACCCTGTGAGGTGAAAAGCTACAACCTGTTGCTGCTGATGCTGACACAGGGTGGAGAGGTCACAGGTTGCCGTGGTGACTGATCAGTGAGTTTCCAAGATGAGGCAACACCGCCCACTGGACAGATGGAGATGTTCCTGTTTCTTCTTCTTCTTCTTCTTCTTCTTCCTGCCTTTTGTTTGCTCATTGCTGGTTTTCTTGTGTCATCATCACGTTCACTCTTGGATCAATGAACCCAGGTCAGATATTTGACCTCTAACCTCCGACCTGTGATGATGATGATGATGATGGAGGATGTGGTTGTGGCTGTAGAAGATCCGAGGCCTCAGGCAGGAGAACAAGAACAAGTCCAAGTCATTAGAAACACAGCTTGTTCTGTAACTTTTCACTGATTCATGATTCGGTCTGTAAAATTTCACAAAGTGGAGAAAAATGTTCAGCGCCGACCAAAAAATCTTCACATTTACAGCGACATAAACCAGAGAAGAGCAGCGACTCCTCCCACTGAGAGCAGATGATTTATGAAGGCTGGACCTGGACTTTCTGCTTTTGAGACATTTTTCTGTTTTTCTCTCTCTGGCCTGAGACGGTTTCATCATTTCTACTAATGAAAGAGCATTTCATCATTTCAACTCATCTGAAAACGTGAACAAGGCCAAATATGGAGCTGCATGTTTGTAACTGGACAGTAAAGCTTTCATGTTGTTTTGCTGTGATGGACGGCATGAAGAGAAAAGACGTTTATGTTGCACACTGATTTATTTGTTTGTTTGTGTTTGTATCCGTATTGAAAACCTTTATTGGCATGAACGGACGCTGCAGTCAGACCTCCATGCTCTCTGTGTCTCTGGACAGTAACTGAATTAGACGTGTTGTTTGACATCGTCGGCCTGCAGCAGCTTTTACATGCAAACCACATGTTCTCCATCCTGGACACGTTACGCAACGTCCTGTCGTCACGGCAGCCGAGGCTCCGCTCGTTTTCTCCACCTTCACCAACTGTTTTCTTTTCTTTCTTACATAATAAAACTCAGAGCAGCAGCTCAGAGCTCGTACGTGACGGACGAGCTGAGTGGCCTTTAAAGGACAAAACCTGAGCACGAGAAACAAAATGATGTGTGATGGCACCAGACGATGGAGCTGTTCCTCAGTGAGAAGCTCAGTGTGGTTCCTCTGGTCCTGAAACAAACCAGCATCATGATGAATCATCTCAGGACCCTGTGGGCAGAAGAAAAGAGCTCAGCAGAGTCTGGTCTCCTCAGGACCAGCCCTGAAACCACACACACACACACACACACCATTATTCTTTGTGCTTTTCACTCTGAAGGCGTGCACACACTTTAGTCAAGCCTCCACTTGTCGTGAACTTTGACCTGTGACATTATCGTCCAGCCGAGGTCGGACGTCTCATCTGCTTTAACCACATGCAGATCGAGTATCTTTAAATGAGGCCATCAGGGCGGTTAGAGGAAGACAGACTCTCCTGTCTGGTGAACTGTGCTGCACCACAGCACCGCCTGGTGGCTCAGAGGTGACACAACAACGACTTCACCTGGAAAACACCTTTTACAAAACAATGAGAAGAAAATTAAATGAAACATGTTTCAGTTTTTGTGTCATCGTCTGTCTTCCCCAGAAACGTCTCAGGATTATTATCATTATAATGGTTTAAAATCTATGTATTGATCATTTTTTTTAGATGAGACATCACTAACTCCTTCACAATAAAAGTCAGGGAAAGAAAAAAACAATGGAGATATTTAATAGAACCGATCAATAATAATGCAGCACAGGTGAGTCTTCACTGTGATGAAAACTTCTCCTGTCGTGTCTCAAACATCTGGATCTGCACATGGGTTTTTCCACATGTCTGTGTCTGTGAGTGTTTCTCCTGTAGGTGGCGCCGTGATCAAACAGTTGAATCAGTGTCAGTTCATGAAGCGACCACAGGGAGGCGCCGTGTGATAAAGTAACAGTGATGCACCTGTTACTGAACTCAGGCTGCATCTTCAACGGAGGCTGAGGAGGGACAAACAGGACGAAGGTTCACTGTCGGCACCAGGTACGTTTGTGTTGTTGTGGAAAAACATCAGTAGGACAATAAACAAGGTTGTTGTGGTGGTAAACAAGTGTGTGTGTGTGTGTGTGTGTGTGTGTGAGAGAGAGAAAGAGAGAGAGTCCACAGCTAAAACAACATCCACACCTTTGTTTTAGTGCAGAAGCCATTATTTTATCTTATATCTGTTCCCATCATGCATTTCACCCTCCTGATCTGCATTGAACTTTGTCACTGAACCACAGTGTTTTGAAACAAGAACAAACTGTTTTGTTTCCAGATGATATTGTCAGTGTGAAGGGCCCCGAGGCCTCGACCCTCCTCAAAGGTCAAAGGTCGTCCTGTTTCCTGCAGCATCGCCACGACTCCAGAGGATGAGGTGAGGCTTTACTGCATCGTCTCTTGTTTGGCAGTGAAGCAGATGGTTCAATTTCTCTGACTCTGCTGATATGATAAATAGGTGGAAGGAGGAAAACAGCTGCTCCTGCAGAGAGAGAGAGGGAGGGATGGATGGATGGATGGATGGATGGATGGATGGATGGTCTCTCTCCACAGTCTTTGATTATCTAATCTCCACAATTGAAATGAGGAGCCGGCGCGTTGTGTCTTTTGCCTCCTGGATGATTAGATCTGAGAAAGCAGCTGAAGCCTGAGGGAGAGAGAGAGAGAGAGAGGGAGAGAGAGATCATCTGTTACACAGCAAAACAGCAGGCAGGAAGAAAAGGCAGCGAGTACACAGACGCCAATCAAACAAACAACAACTGTTTTTTTTTTTACTTGTTTGCAGCTTTTACGGAGGTTTGATGTCCCAGCTTTACACAGACCCACAAACACAACATGAGGCTGTTAATTAGAGCGATAGCAGGACTGAAAGGCTGTGATCACGATCAATACACTGATCGGAAGGAAAATGTCAAAAACAAAACAAAACAAAACAAAAACTGAGCGATAATTAACAAATATGAAGCCTGCGTGCTCTCCGCTGTGAGGCGTTCACTTCCTGCTCCCTGACCTCTGCCTTTAGTTTAAGGGCCATTGTAAAGCCACTGCATTCTTTTCCCCCCAGTGTCAGATAAGATCTAAAGGCAACACACACACACAGGTCATGAAGATATGAACAACACTCATGACCTCTCAGTATCAATACATCAGTGTGTGGTCGTTCTGAGACATTAGTGTAATGAATGAGCAGATCAGTGGTCGATACTCAGCCTCCCCAGCGTCGAGCTAATTTATGACTTAATAACATGTTTTTGAGACGAGTCATAACTCTGGAAGTCGACATGAAGGGAACTGTGTGTGTGTGTGTGTGTGTGTGTGTGTGTGTGTGTGTGTTTCTACTGTTCCCAGCAGATATGACTCAGAGACAAAGTCTAAATGTAAAAATAACACGTTTAACCTAAGATTTTAAAAAATTAGCTTCAGTGAACTTCACGTTAAATATAAACAGATTCACACAGGTATTTAGTCGTTATTGACTTTATTCTATTGACTTATTTTATAGTTTCATGATTGATTGATTGATTGATTGATTGATTGATTGATTGATTGATCAAAACTGTCAGAATTCCCCAGTTTCTCTGATGGTGAATCTGTGAATGACTTTTCCCATGTTTCTCCATGGGACATGAATGCAGCACAGGTCAGGACTGAGTCTGTGAGTGTCACTTGTTTACACTTTGTCTGCAGCTTTGACTGACAGTGATGCAGTGATGATGACAATGATGATGACGATGGTGATGACGATGGTGATGATGATGGTTTAGTAACAGCTGACACTGATCTGAACAAACAGATGCAGGTCTCACGTCAGTGTTGTTGAACGAGCCAGTGAAACCTCAGAGGAACGTTTCCTGTGGGAAAGTTCCAGAGTCTGATCAGTTTACAGTCGTTACACAAAACACAACACTTGGAGTCTCACACACTTCACACACACTTCACACACACTTCACACACCTCATCCAGTCCTCAGTCAACTGACACAACAAGGGGTTATAACTGCAGTCCGAGTTTGATCAGAGGGAGGAGGCGTTCAAGAGCCATGATAGTTTCACCAGAAGAAGAAAGAAACAGGAAGCAGTGAGAACAATGAGAGGCTTCATTATAACAGGAGGAGAAGAAGAAGAAGAGGAAGAGGAGGGGGAGGAAAAGGAGAAGAGTTAGGAGAACAAGAAGAGGAAACGACTGAACATGTCGTCACAAGTAAAGGTGGACAGCTCAGACTCTGAATCCTCAGTCCCACGTTTCCTCCTCGTTCTTCTTCAGACTTGGCTGAAAACAAACGTTCACTCGTCCACTGACGTCACACAAGTTTCTCAGCCCATAAAACATCCTGACATCACAAACCCATCATCCAATCAGCAGCAGCGGCTTCAGCTGCTGCTCTCAGACTCTGGAGGTTTGAGTCTCAGTCTGTAACCGGTGTGTGATGGATGAGGGGCCGGTCTATTTGCTGCAGCTGGACGTCCTGGGTTGTATTTCACTGTGTCTCTTGCAGCTCGTTCTGTTGTTGTGACATTAAACTCTTTTCAGTGTGAACAACCTGTGGATCCAGTTAGTCCACCGAGGCGTTGACGCCCACAGCGTCCATCTGTCTGTCCAGTCAGTCAGTGGACGTCGTCACACAGGAAGTGTGGCTGTCGCGGTTTTAATTGTGCTCCCACTCTCTGGTCTGGTTCGGTTCGTTCGAGCGGGTTTGATGTTTTTCCTCAGAGAAACCACACACCAACAATCACCTTCATCAGGACTGATACAGTTTGACGCTGCGTGTTACTTTATTTATTTATCTCATAATTGATCTGAACCAGAGTTTGATCAGATCCAATAAACAATTGACTGTTAATCGTCCAGAGGATTTAGAACCTGTTTATCTCCAGACTCTTTGCTGCATCAGCGGAAAATTCAACTTGGAGGCCAAATGGTTTTCATGGACTTCAGTGACACGAGTCTGGATCGATTTACTGAACGTTTTTAATGTTTCTTTAAACAAACAAACAACAAAAAACCCTCATGAAGTCTGGTCAGAGTCAAGAACTAATAAAAAACATGTTCATTCTCTGCGACGCCACATTAACAGAAAATGTAACACGTCATTTTCAACAGTTGAACGTGATGGAGAACTGAAGATGATTCCCTGTTGGTCTGAACAGAGATGCTCCGACAGAAGGTCAAACAAACACTGGACAAACAACACAGAGATTTTTTTTTTTTTTTCCCATCAGTTTGCACTGAGCCGTCCTCAGTGAGGAGGAACGTAAACCTCACGATCCAGTAAATAAACAGCACAATAATGAACCAGTGTTCAGTGAACACACAAATCACACCACGAATCATCCCTCCTCTTCCTCCTCCTCCTCCTCCTCCTCCATCACCTTCTTTTACTTCTTCTTCTCATGTCTTGTTGGTGAAGCCTCAGTTCACAGATCATCAACATTAGAAGATCGTGTGACTGGTTCAATGTTGTGACTGATCTGTGAACGGAGCTTTGGAAAAATAATTTAAAATGCAAATTAGGTTTCAGATCAGGATGAACTTTTAAAACAGGCCACAGATTTACAGGCACCTGTTTGAGTGTTGTGGCAGATCTGAGACCAGTTTAGCAGAGCCTGAATGCCTCTGTGTTCAGATTACTGATGTTCCCTGAACACCTCACACTTTGACGCCAGCGTTGCTGCAGTGCACAGGGCAGCTAGCTCAAGATAGCACAGGTGTTTTCACCTGCTTGAGTATCGTGGCGGTAACATGGCTGCCGATGTTTTAGCTGTTGATTGCTGTCCACTTAGTTGTGTTTTATAAACTAAGCTACACACCACATTCATAGCTGCTGTTGTAGCCTGGGAAGCTGCACAGGGCGGTTGCACATATTTTAGCATGTGTTTAAATCTAGATATGTACAGGTGTGTTCGTTCAATTCATTTCACATGTTCGTTTCATGTGTTAAAAAGGGGGGCTATGTAATTCATGTTTAACTGGAGACGATGCAAACTTAATTTTTATTTTAAACCCAGGACATTTCTAAAGTGTGACTGTTCTGTATACTTGTGTGCAGACTGTGCCATCGGAGGAACTGTTTCATCGTGGGCTGGTCATCATCTTTACTTGTGGAGGCCTTCTGCATGTCAGGACGTCGACAGGTGGATGTCTTCTGTTCCAGGAGCGCGGTAGGAACCAAAACAAAGGAAACCCAACTTTTTTGTTTCTGTTTTCCACCTGAGACTCAGGGTGTTTTTATTCTTAAACTAATAACTGAATAAAACTCGACAACCAGGGAACATTAAAAGTAAGACGGTTCAAACCAGTAAGACCAACGACGTTGAAGGAATTCAAGGGAGTGTAACTGAGAAAAGAGTGAATTTATTATTTTTTTTATGCACATTTCCTAATTTTTCCAGAGATATTGTAGATATTATACCCAGGCTCAGCAGCACAGACCTCTGTTATAAAGAGGAGGTCACACTTTCAGGTTACAGTAACGTGAGTCTTTGTGTCAAATCACAGTGTGAATTATTAATATCATTAAAGAAGAAGAAACGGTTTTGTTGTAAATGTCAGATCCTCATAATCTGTATTAGACTGGATCATATACAATCCAGTCTAATCCTGATTAGCTGTGATCCTGAGAGGGAGCTGACAACCACATACTTCATATATCCAGACTGTGCTCTGTTGTTACAGCGTCGTGTAACACCGGGGAACGTTCTGCAGAGCCCGGTTTTCAGACAACAGCTTTGATATGCTGGGAGTTATACGAGCGCATTTAAACCAATTAGAGCCTGCAGCTCTGAGGCTGGAGCTGCGGAGGCTGATGGACGAGGAGCATCTCTCCGCGGAGCAGCTGAGATCTCTGTATTCGTCCTGGACGGCGGCCAAATGGATGAAAAGCAAATGTTCCCCCTGGGAAGAGGAGCAGAGTGGAGCCTTTTTCTGCCCCCTCCTCACAAAATTCCTGTAAGGGAGAGGGGAATTAGTTAATCAGCTGCACCTGTTGCAGGCTCAGTGGGAACACACACACACACACACACACACATGTAGGCATTGGACGTGCATGCATGTAAAAACATACACAAGCGGAGGCTGGTGGGAACATGCCTGTGTGATTGGTCAGCCTCTCTGGAGGTGGCTGAGGTCAGGAGCCAGTGTTGTGATCGCTGCTGTCACACCGCAGCAGAAACAGAGGGACTTTCCACGGCAGCGAGCTCCAACACAAAAATGGTTTATGCATTCATGATGTCATCTCAGTATGTCACTGCACATTTGGAAGAGGTTAGCGAATCGCTCGGACCTGCTGCTGCTGCAGCCCAGTTTCAGCACATGCATGACAAAGCCCCGGTGCGCTGGCTAAATTGCCTGTTTGTGCAGTTAAAATATTCATGAGAGATCATTTTAATCTGTGTTAATTAAAACATAATGATGATTAAAGGAGCTCCAAAGATCCCAGCTTTGGCCCCACCACTGAGGCTTTGTTTAACGGTTTGCTTGGGCTCAGGCCACATGACAACAAGCCAGGGGAGGAAGAGAGGAGGCATATGATTTTGATGATAACGTCTCCAAACAGTTGTGCGTTTGTTCGTGCTCAGACTGAGGGGCTAATGTGGGGCAGCACTTTCCTGGCCCCTATTAATCCGATTATCTGATTGGTCATTGTAGTATTTCTCTCATGAGATTAACATTCCTCTTCTGTTTGACTTGATTGTCACCATCCATTCTGGTCAATACATCGGGGGAACGAGCTGAGAAATTTCTCACAATGACAATGAAACGTCCAAGGCTGGGAGAGAGGAGGTCCCGCTGTCGGTGTCGGGCCCCACGAGGCGAGATATTCCCAGAGTGTATAGTCTGCTGTATGTGAGCATTATGTAACTAAATCTGTATATTTACTGTCAGTATAGTCTGTGATGACGAGCCTGGAGCTGCTGCCGTGGCTTCCTTCACGCCACACTGAGCACAGCCTGCAGGAAAATGCAGCACTTTCAAACGGACCTCTCGTATCCAGGCACATGACAACTCTGCGCTAGCTAGCACGGATGCTAATGCAGAACGTCTGGCTCCTCCTGACATAACCTACTGGAAACCAACAGTATGATGTCACTGACTTGTGAAAAAAGCGTGCAAATGTCGTGTAAGTATTGCGTCTATATTTGGAGAGCCAGAGGCCTGTCAGGATAAATGAGGATGACGCCTCGGTTAGCGTTGAGCGACGACGCGGCGAAAAACAAGCACGAGCTCGATCCATGTGTGTCTTGTTAGTGTTAGCGTTTCCCGGGACGTGCAGATGGAGAATGAGAACAAGATGCACAGAGAGAGAGAGAGAGAGAGAGAGGGTGGGTGTGGGGGGAGAGGAAGGGGATTTTGGGCTGCTCTGGGTATTGGCTTTGGGTGTGGCGGCTGGATGATGGTGTGTAACTGAGCATTAAACTCACCGAGGCGTTTCAGCTATTAGTGTTGGCCAGCGCGCTGTGTGGTTACTAACTAATGTTGTGGGTCTGGCCTTGGTGGGGGGTGGTGAGGAGATGAAGGGGTGAGGGGGTTTCCTCCTCCTCCTCCTACCTCCACGTCCTTCACTTTCACTCACATGTGCAGAATCAGGCATCAGGGTGTTATGCTGGAGGGTGCCCCCAGTTCATCCTTCCAAGTCAATTAGCCACGCTGTAATAATTAGCGTCAAATGAATGAGCGCTACAGTAAATGTTATGTTGATATTTTGATCTTTAATAATGAGTCGGTGTGATGATATGAACCTGGAAGTCATCAGCGTGTTTCTAGCTGTCAGTGAGTCGCTGCTATTTTCTCCCACATAAGTTAATATGATGTCATGTCTCCGGAGGGAGAGTTATCATGGATGCACTCTAAATACAGGTTCAGTGCATTAGCACCACAATTATGAGATGAAACAGAGTTTATAATTAAGGCTGTTTACATTGATATGTTTATTTATAAGTATTGTCAAGTTATGGCAAGTTCATACACAGTTGTGGAGTGCCCCAGGGATCAATACTGGGACCCCTTCTCTTTCAAATATAAAGAACTCCCTAAGGGCCAATTATCCACTTGCATGGCCTCTAACATCACTACTATGCAGACGACACGCAATTATACAATAGAAGCTTTTAGATTTAGTCTTAGTGCTTTGATAAGGATAAAGATCAATAAACATTGCAAATAGACAGCATTTAGTTGTCAAAGACGATACGAGATGAGTCAAATCTATATGGAAATTAAGTTTCTTGTGCTCAAACATTGATAGAAAGTTTAGTAGAACAAAACGTTCTTAAAGCTCCATGTTTTTTGTCTTCGCCTGTGTTTTATTTTAAAGTGTTGATCCATCAGAAAATCTAAATCATTCTCAGCTTCTCTCTGGAGCTCTAGTAACAACAGGTTGGTGTGAGCCAGTCGGAAAAGAGGAAGCTCTGAGCCTCTCTTCTGATTGGCTGACTGTTTTCTGAGTGATCCAATAAAAACAGAGCAGATTTCAGAATAAAACACTCAGAGAAACCAAATCCTGCAAGTGTTGGATGGTGGGTCCACCTTTATACTGTATGCAGCTTTAACAAAAACATCGACTGTTCTTTTGTATGGAGCTTTGAACAAAACAACCCTGTCTCCTTTAGAAATCCCATTTACATACTAATTTCCAAGAGTAAATCTATTTTGACAGGAACATAATTGCTATCACATTGTGTTTTCTATCACTGTAATGAGGTCATCTTGCAATTTACATATTTGGCAAGTCACAAACATGTTGATCCTGAACTTATCAATAAAATGTCAACTTGTCATGACCACAGCATTGGTGCATTTATTCATGGTGATGTCAAGACTCTCACATCACTGGGTTGAGTTTAAAACTTTGTGGATATATATTAAACTAAAACCATGATTCCTTCTGTCCGCTCTGCCACCCCGACCACCTCCTGGCAACTGACACACAGTTTAATCCGTGTGGGTTTACATTCATTAGAGGAGCAGAGCGTTGCCGCTGAGTGCGAGCCAGCTGTAACGCCGCCTCCATAACAACACAGAAACAGTTGATCCGTGTGTGATGGTGTTTTTCTGAGACACAGGTGGCGACAGACTGGACACAAGATTGAGCTGTTGATGGCAAAATATAATCTACTATGAAGAGCTGCAGCTTTCAGGCCTTCGCATGTGACCTCTGATTCAGTGTTATTATAACATATTGATTAATACAGACCCACGAGGAAAACAGCCTGACCCCTGACACAGTGACTGATTTCTGCTAATCATTTTTGATTAGTTGCTTTTTAATGAGTTGCTTTTTTATATTTACAGTTCCACTATACAAACTGAATACACCCGTGTCCACCAATCACACACACACACACACACACACACACACACACACACATACACTCACACAGAGTGCACCTGGGCTGTGATTGACAGCTGGGGGGTGGGTGACAACAATGACCTCAGACTGTGTGACGTTGCAGTCACTCACCGGTGCTGCCAGATGTGTGTGTGTGTGTGTGTGTGTGAGGCTGCTGTAGGTTTTCACAGCTGTATGGGGATAAAGGCGTGGACAACGTCCAGTAACGACCTGCTCTGTTTCTTTGGCCCCCGGAGACTTATGAACATAAATTCTTACTAAGAGTGAAGCGACTGCTCGCTACACTGAACCTCCGCTCTGTGGTGTTTTAGGAATTAGCAGCTTTGACTGTTTTCTGCAGGTAAACACACCATAAATATCTGTTACAGCTGTGATCTGATGAGCTGGTCGGTCCAAGCCATTTCCAGCAAACACGTGCTGTGTGGCTCTTTTTGTTTGTCTTTTTTCTGTGACGTGTGTTTCGGTGTAATCCTGATTTTCTTGTGGTTGAAGTTTTTGTTCTGTGTCAGTGTTTCCTGGGAGAAAAATCTCAACATTTCCAAACAATGTCCTCCCTCCCGTGTGTTGGCAGAGAAACATTTGTTGTTTATTTGATCAGGGTGTGTGGATGGAATTTAGCCGAGCTGATTGTAATGTAAATACTTCACACTATGGTTCATTCCCAGAGTGGATACTTTGGCAATTAGGAGTCCTCCTGTGTCTGGAGCCTTTAGACAAAGTGTGTGTGTGTGTGTGTGTGTGTGTGTGTGCTATTGTATGGTTGTGTCTGATTTGTGATGTGTTTTTAATAGAGGGTGGTGTAAGAGGTTCATGTTTCTTATCCCACACCATGTGGATGAGATATGGCCCTCACCATTCACTTGTATTTAGACAGCTGACTTAATTTAGACACCTCTCTCTCTCTCTCTCTCTCTCTCTCTCTGCATGACATCATATGATCGATTATTAAGAGCTCTGCACATTGTTGTGCATGTTAGTTTCTAGTGAGCCTGACATGTTCACAGCTACAGGGCTCTGTGCATCGTCACTGTAAGAACTCCATCATTTGTCGTTTTAAAGGGTCCAACCACCACCTCCACCACTGAGAAGAACTTGCTCCATTCATCCTCTTATAAATTTATTATCCACTTATAAAGCCATTAGCAGCAGCTCATAAACCCCTCCATATAGTCGACCTTATTAGAAACTGTTAGCATAGAGCAGAGCCATGTGGCCGTGATGGGCGATGTTTTCAGGTTAGTGTGAGTTTAGCAGAGCAGAGAGGGAGCGTTTGTTGTAGAAAGTGAGCAAAGAGCTCAGCCTGTTGATATGTACCTAGTCTGCACTGAGGTAAAATAACATCAGAGTATTCTAGTAACTACCAATGGTGCATTTTATCCGAACTTTGAAGTCCAATTTTCTGAGTTCCCACTCAGCCAGAAGTCGGAAATCAAATGAGGAACTTCAATAACCAGGAGATCACAATCCAAGATGGCCGCTCTCTGCACGAAGTGTGAATAAGAGCAGAAAATTATATGGTTTATTAACCACTTAGTCCTGCATCTGTGTTATGTTGCCTTCATACAAAACCTCGTCTTGTAGTTTTTTTTTCTGTAATCGGCTGCTATTAGCTAACAGCAGCAACAGTAGCTAACAGAAGGGTTACTCTTTAGCTAACAACCTGCTTGCTATAGCATGTTAGCCTGTGGCTATTGTTACACAGCTTGTTATAGGCTATTTAGAGGTGTGCACACAGTCTATATTGAGGTAATAACACTCAAACATCCTGATAGTGAAACCTCAGCTGAACCAGACAGCAAACTGCTCGTTAGCCTGTTAGCCCGTTAGCCTGTTAGCCCATATTACTCCTGATTTTACTTGGCTAACTTTATTTTAAGGTGTACCCCTGGTCTATACTGAGGTAAAATAACACTCAAGCATCCTGATAGTAAAATCTCAGCTGAACCAGACAGCAAACTGCTCATTAGCCCATTAGCCTGTTAGCCTGTTAGCCTGTGGCTATTACTCCTGACTCCTGCTGCCTATGGACTTTAGTTACATGACACAACTTTTGGTGTCTGTTTATAATTGTTGTACAAGATGATAGAAACACTTACAAACTTATTTCTGCCACCACTTACAAATTAGTAGATTAATTTAGTGTAAAAATAACGCTCACCTTGCATTAATCATCACAATTAAGGACAAGTAAGTAAAGTAATTGATTATTGATTAATTTCTAACAGGCTATATCATCTTTATGCAGCTTAAAATATCAGGTGGATCAGTGAATCATCAGAAAACAACAGATAATCTGACAGAGCTGACAGAGGATGTAGGTTCATGATAAAATCAAAGACTCCATGTTCTCTGATTTGGGGAACCCTGCGTTTTGACGACCAGCCGTTCAGATGAGTCATGGCTTGAATTACACACATGCAGAACGTACAGCACACGGTGTTCTGCTGCGCTCCTATACAGCTAATATGTCCCTGATGACGCAATGATATTAGTGTTGCGTTGTCTCCTCAGGGGACATGTTAGTCCTCCAATTAACATCGCTGAGAAAACATTTACACAATGTGTCACAGGCTCTCAGGTGACGAGAGGATCTCAGTCATGTGTTTGAGTCAAGGTGGGCTCTGAGGTTGTGACTCTCATTACAAAACAACAACATACCAGATGGGTGAAGTCGGCCTGTGAACAGAAACGTGTGGCTCTTTGTTTTTCATGTTTCAAAGGCAGAACATGAGCTCATTTCATACTGTAATGTATTTTCATCATTAGGCCTATTACAAATATAAACAGGCTATTTGAGGGCACAGAGAGTGAGGAGCCAAATGCTGTTCTTCCATTTTGTCACCTCTGTAATGTCTCAGTGTGACACTGACGGGAATTGTCCAAAACAGAGTCTGTGTTTATTCACTACAGATGTTAAAAACTGCCTCCAGAAAACACATCAATCCCAGAATAGAAGCTACAGTTTCATTAAAATCGTCCCACCAATAAAAAGGACAAATAAATTTAAGCCAAACGCTCATCTGTTACAAACTTTAAATGGCTTCAATGTGCACAAAGAATTTCTGTCTTTTTTTATTTCATAGGTAATTTATTAAAGATGTGTTGGTAGCACAAAGAGTTTGTGTCACATGTGACCAAGTGTGTGTGTGTGTGTGTGTGTGTGTGTGCACGTGTGTGTCAGATCAAAAGAGACAAAGACTCATGGAAAAAAACATGTTTTAAACTGTCTTGAAAATATGCAAATATTAATGTAGCAAATGGCTGATCAGTATGAAGTCAGTAGAATGGGAATCAAAAGGACCTAGCCTAGCCTAGCCTAGCCTAGCCGCCTGAATAGCAGTAGCTTCTGGCCTGGGAGCCGTTTCAGCATAAATAAATTTCTTTATTCATTTGATAATATTACATTCGCAGCAGTCTAGTCTTTTACCTGTCTGTTTTCATAGCACTAGTCAGGTCAGCATCATGCGGCGTTCAAGACGACCCGGAGGCAACCAAGAAGTCAGAACTCCAACTTGGAAATTACTGACTTCCGACATCATGGCGTTCACGCTACAGGTGAAAAAACACGGATGTCCGAAAGAAGTTTGCCATAATGTTTCTGAACACGACAAACATACGCAGCAGCAAATTATGCTTCATTAGCTTATTCCATTGTTATCATTATCGATCAGTGCTGCCATGTTTCATTGCTGTCACTGACGTCAAGTCAGAAAGTCTGAGCTCTGAGATGGCATCGAATGTCCGACCTGTAATTCGATGCCATTGTTTTTCACAACTTGGAGCTCAGTTTTTCTGAGCTGCTAGTTGTCTTGAACGCAGCATTGGTTTATGATACATATTAAATCACACATTTCCCATCTTCTGTCCAATTTCTGTAGCATCAACTATAGTCACTCAGTCAGTCACTCAGTCAGTCAATCACTCAACAACGTAATGAGACGATAATAAACATCAAAACTGAAAACAGAGGCCCCTCATTTTATTTTGACAGACAGACGAGGGGAAAGAGGAAGAACCTAACGAGGGGGATTTAACCCCCAGCTGTCACTTCGATGGAGGACGGAGAACGTATAGATCTGATGTGAAGTGACTGTGAACTGGTTCCTGTGGTTTAGAGTATGAAAACAACGACGTGTTTTGCAAACACGGAGGAGGCCAGAAACAGACGGCAGCTCTTTGTTCATGTCACGAAACCCTGGAGAACAAAGTGGAACTTAACACCACGTACAGATCGGTTTCTATCATGTTAACGAGCAGTTAGCATTAATGAGATGAGCTGGCCGCTGGTCGCTGTCGTATGAAAGTCACAGCATCAGAGGACAAAACTGCTTCCTCTCCATGTTGATTATCGTTAAAAACAAACTCATAATTTCATTTTTGACTTAAACATTTTCGCCAGTTTTGTCTTTTATCATCAGTTTAACGTTTATGATGCAGTTTTAGAGTTTACAGTCAAATATTATTGATAGATTATGGGTCCATATGCCATTAGGAGTTACTGTTGTTTCTCTTCTTCTACACTCTGTTTATGAAGCCACAGAGACAGGAGTTTAATACAACGTTAAAACTTTTGTGAGCCAGTTTTATTCACCTCTCTGATGTCATGTGTAGCTGCAGTGAATTTTTTTTTTTTATCCTCAGATTTGTTTCTAATAATCGAGTTTGTCAGATCTCAAGTTGTTTGTTCTGGTTAAATATGACATGACAGTTACACAACACAGGAGTGACAGAGTGTGAGACCTAACAGGAACTCTCTGTGCAGACTAAACATGTTGAGGCCCATGTGGCCTCATCCTCCACCGAGTGGGTCGTTGCCCTGTGGGCAAACTGCAGGGGGTGGGGGGGGTGGGGCTGGGGCTTGTTCACTATTATAACATGTTCAGTATGTTACACTCAGGTAACACTGTGTCTCCATCAGAGCAGTGTGCACTTCACTGACCACAGTAACAAATCCAATGTATGTACATAGAATGAATTTATATGACACACGTCCATATTCTCATGTGGGCTTATGTTTGCTTATATTGTGGAGATGAAGACGGTTTATATCCATCTTAAAGCCTGTAGAGATTATAAGCAGTAGATTCTGAGGGTTTCCGACAATGTAAATATCCATCTGTCTTAATGAAGGCATTGAAAAGAGAAAGTGTAAAGTTGTTGCTGTTGCTGTTTTAATCAAAGACTTGTTCACATATAACGTCCTACATAACATCATCATCATCATCATATGTATAAATACAGTTGAGTAATGTGATGTAATATATAAATAACCCTCATCAGTCCATTGCTCCATCCTTCAACTTTATTAACTATGATTAGATCTGAGGAAGTGACAGAAAACGTCCCTGATGTCCCTGAACCTGTCGAGTTTGTTCTTCCAGGAAGCAGATGGTGAGTAACAACTGGAAACGCCCCTCTTGATCCAGGGACATATATACGTCTTTACGGTGGACGACATGGGGGGACAGGTCCATGCAGGACACCGGGGATCAGGGACGCTCCACCGGGCCGGATGCTGAGGTCGTCTGAGGAAACTTCTTCAGACTCTGTGTAATTCCTGCCGCTGGTTTTTCCCTCTGTGGTTTAGAGGAAATGTGACAGACCTTGGACGAGAGCGAGGGGGGGACACTGTGGATTCAATCAGACAGTGAACGCAACATGAAATGACCCATTTCACAGTCTGCTGCAGTGTCTGGTGGCTCTGAGGTCACAGCAGAAAAAAAGAGAGAGAGAGAGAGAGAGAGAAATGAAGACAAACCTAAAACTGAGGAGAAATATTTTCCTGCACGGATTGTGTTTCCTCCTGGGCAGGTGAGTGCATGTAAACGTGTTGGACTCCTGCACGTACTGAGCCTCACCACCATCATCCCCTCCTCCTCCTCCTCCTCCTCCTGCTCAGACAGGGATGCTGTCATCCTCACCCCCATGGTGGCTCTTCAGCGCGGTGCTGAGAGACACTGGAGGAAGAAAGAAAAACAACATCTCACCCTCACTGAACTTTATTAAAGTTTCAACACAAGTTCTTTTGGCCAACGAAACAGCTTTTGCAATTTTACAAGCGTCACACACATGAACGGTTGAACTGCAGGTTCTGTTGTTCTCCACAGATTTACAGTTGTAGACGTCAGTGAGGTCGTTCTTTATTATTTCACTCAGGCATTTTCCTGTAAAGGTTTTTTTTCATAATTGGTTTGTTGTTGGATCAGTTGACGAAGTGCAGGTGGAGGCCGACATCAGCAGGACGTGACACTGACACCAGAGATCTCAGTACTGCTGGTTACACAATTACTGGATTTAAAATCCAGTTTTAGGCCTGATTTAACCCGATCAGAGGGGCGTGGCCTGATTCAAGGCACCAGACTAAGACCGCAGATGGTTTTCTCTGTGTTTGGGTGTTTTTGATCTTTAAAAACAGATAAGGAAAACGTGTTCACGTGTGGAGAAGGAAAACAGAGTTGTTGGTTTCACAAGAGCCTGGACTGGAGGAGTGAGCATGTGACATGTCAGCAACATGACAGCATGTGGACATGGTCTGTGTTTGAGCCCCAAGATCTTGATCCCAGGTCGAGCTGCTTCCAACAGAAATACCTCCAACAGCCAATGACAGCGAAGCGTGGACCAGGAAGTGTCACCAACTGGACGTTGCTGCTTTAACAGTTCACAAACATGGCGACTGACTGAGCCAAATGGAAAATACAAGAATAAGAACAGCTGGTGGAATAATGGCAACAACACAAGTGACTTTGTAATGTCTCGTACAGGACAGACCATAATAGAACTGACAGGGAAAAAGATGTGGGCAGAAATCACAGTGGCTTTTGCTCTGAAGTCACATTTGATCACATACGTTCCTGTGAGATCTTGTGTCTGGAGATTGTTACCACAAACAGCAGGTGTGTGTGTGTGTGTGTGTGTGTGTGTGTGTGTGTGTCACAGTCTGGTGGAATCATTTAGTGTGTGTGTTCAGAGGATTAAAACGGGTTGAAACTGTCCTCATGTCTGTGGTGTCCCTTGTCTTTCAAATCAGTTAAGCTCTGAAAATGGTTCAGTTAAACAGAGAACTTCCTGTCACGTGTATTTTCCCATATTTACAGACATGTTTTGGTCGTTTGTACGTAGGCAGTGAGACGAAATGACAGAGATGAACTCACAGTAAAACTATGAATGTGCTGTTTTGGGCTCCACCATCTCACCACAGTGTCTTTAACTTTGTCTGTCTGTCTCTGTGGAGCTGGACCAGAGGTGAGACGAATTCGTTCACAGTCAGCTCCTTATTGCAGGTCGGCTGACGTGATCTCCTTCTCATACGTTCCCCTGACATCTCAGCGCGTTAAACCTGTTGAAGCTCAGCATCCTCAGACCTCAGTGGGGCGGCACAGAAACTAGACGGCCATTGGATAAAGGCTGCAATGTTGTCAGCGTCTCTGGGAGTGAATGGAGCGGTGAGCCTGGCCTGGACGCTGGGCTTCTGCATGGTGATTGGACGATCCGTCTGAAGGGTGAATCGCTTTTTGATTGACAGCTATTTTAAAACATGCAGGAAAGGGTTGTCGAGTTCAGTCCCGTTGTGGATTTTGTGCAGTGAAGTCGAGAGACAAGCAGCAGCTCATTTCTTGGTTTTTGGTTGGTGATATAGTCTCCAGGAGTTACAAAGTCAGCAGGCAGCATCTAACATTTCCTTTTCCAGTATTATATAGTATATATTATAGTATAATAGTATAGTATTGTATCATAATCATAGTTGTCAGTGTTTCTGAGATGAAACACCCTGCTCTGAAAATGTGTCATAACCAAAAAATGTTCTTCCGTGTGGTGTGTTGCATACCTCAGGACAAAAAAAAAAAAGGCCCATAACTCAGCGAGCCTGCCTCCGTGTCAAAACACAGTCATTGATTACTGTCAGTCAGATGTGGCTCTGATGGTGGATTCTTCAACACAAAGACTTTGTCACTTTGTTCTTGCTCTCTATACAGACATTTGGACAGTGATGACAGAGTTTGAACTAAGGTACACAAAATCAGAGTAGTTACTGAGGAACTAATGATGAGCCAACTATTAGTTAATGCTCAGTTCTTCAGTAGGCCCTGATCAAATCTCAGAGGAGAAGTTACTGAGGAACGATTAATGATCAGCCATGTTATTCTGTACTGTGATGTCAAGAAATGGTCACGTGCTCCATGTGTTCCTCTGTTTAGTTAAGTTGTTTCCTGTTTTATTTTGAAGGCTGTGTGCTACCCCGGTCTTCCTGTCAAGTTTCCCGCCTGTTTGATTACCTAATGTGTCTCACCTGTGTTGATTGCACCACCTGCGTGTTATTCTCTTGTGTATTTAACCTCAGTGTTCTCCCTTTGTGTTTGTCCCATCGTCTGCATTGCTTCCTGTGCTTCCTGCGTCAGTTCCTGCGTCAGTTTTCAGTGAGTTTTCAGTAGTTTTTATGTTTCCAGTTTCTTGTTTTGCCTTTTGTTATTTTACCCTAAAATAAAGTGAGACATCAAAATAGTTAAAACCATAAGATCATAAGAACACCACAGTTGTATCGAAGTGTTTATACGGTGTTGGGACCGTGCAGAGGCCTCACTTATTTGAGGCTGCTTATCTGCCATAGCTCCTCATGGAGACGATGGGAGTTGGGTCCTTGTGTCCGCGGCCTGGTCCCAGTCACAATAATGGCTGAGTTCCAGTCTGGTCTCTTACAGACCATAGACTCTATATGACTTTGGCTTGTTCATGTTGAGTGTGTGAGTGTCCCATTGTCACATCATCAAGCCAGTTGAACAGGCTGGGTTGTTCTTCTCTACCATCTGCTCCTCTTTCTGGATGGTCCATATTGATCAGGACCTTTGACTTTTTGCTGGTGTTTCCTGTTCGTCCATGCCGCACTTGTGATTGTTTGTCTGCCAGGTTTCCTGTTTCTGGTTTTGTTAGAGCTCATCTATTGGTTGTTGATTGTGTTACTGAAAGACTTGTGATAATATCACATACGTTTGATATTTTCTTAAGGCCAAGACTAGGAAAGAACTGATTTAAAACAGTTCAGATTAACGGTCGAGATGACGGGAGCGCGCCGTGACTCCAGTAAAACTCCTAAAATTTCCTTCTGACTTTCAGTTTTTATTCTGACTGTGAAAATGTTTTGGATGAGGATTAAATGATCCACATGGTCAATGTCCAAAGTAGCTACAAACACAGATTGTCAGCTGTAAACAACGTCTTCCTGGATTCATGCTGCTCGGAGACAAAGTGAGAGGCTCATCAGAGGTGATGAGGTACACCTGTACCTGATGGATCACATGTATTTAAGATGGCCGACAGGCTGGGCTCTGTTTGTCTCTGCCACCGTGTCACAGCCTGGTGAAGCTCTACACAGCGACTTCTCCATTACCTTTCCACACATGACCCCACTCACTGACTGTGATGTCCCTGATGTCATGGGAGCTATTTTAGACTCAGGACTGAGAAGGTGGAGGCTGGGGTGGCGGAGGCAGGCTTTGACAGCAGCAGCTTCATGAATGCAGCGGTGTTTAAGGGGAGATCAGTGTGACAGCCCAGATTTAAATCGACCACCTCCTGTGGGAGACTGAATGCGATTGGGTAGAGACTAAACAGCTGGCTGTCAGCTGACTCCAGCCTGACTTGAACCTAGCACTGTGAAAAGATCTGCTTCACAGCGTGTTAGCACTGAAACGCTGATGTTAGCATTTAACACAATAACACAAACAATATACATAACAAAAATAAATCACACATTTAAATACAAAATCAACAACCAGGACTCTCCTGGTGACCTTTGGCTTTTTGGGCGACAGGCCAACCTTCACTTTCACCTTCCTGGCCAGGCTCTGTGAGGCGGAGAGCCTCTTCGCCTTCTTGTTTCTTGTAGCTCTGTAGCTATCAATAAGTCAGCATGAGCTGCCCATCGCAGTCTGTAAATGTGTTATTTATTTTTCTATTATGCAGTTTTTGTGGTAGAAACCTGTCACTGTCACTGCCTGTGGGCATAAAAATGTGTAAGGCAACAAGTGAGGAAACAGTCTCACAGTGTTTCACAGTGTTGTATATGAAAACAATCAGTCAAAGCTTCTGGAGCAATAAAGGAAACAATCAACAGCTCTGGCCTCAAACTCACAGCCTCATCACATCTGTGGTTCAGCTTAGCCCACAAATCCTGCAGATACCAAACACTTTTCAGGCTTGATGGCTTATGGATCTTGATGTCGACGTATCACATGTCTGATATTGAAAACTAGACGTTGGGCAGAGGCACTGCATTTCCAGCGTCATTCACAAATGAGCAGCAAGTAGCAGCGTCACACAGACCCAGTGGTTTTTCAGCTCAGGCACAAGTTCAATTAACAGAAACAAATTTCTTCTGACATCTCGTCACGTCAAGTTTATTCCATGTGTGAATAGAGTCTCCTCTAAAGGTCCAGGCCATGTGCCACTGCAACCCAGAGGAGGAGAAGAAGAAGAAGAAAAGAGAAAGTTGGTGGATATGAAATCATAATCTGATCTACACATGCCACATCATACAGAATGTGGTTGACTTTCAAAGCCTCAGTTATGCAATAGCGGTTCCACTGACTCATTGTTCTGGCAAGAGATTATATTAGGGACGTTTTTTGGGGTTTTCTGGGGAATGGAAATCATCCCACTAGCTCATAGCATAAGTAAATAGTCCAGTTTACTCTTTACACTGCAATATATGTTTATGGGTTGTTATGGGCTTCAGTTATTCTTTTTGAATGCAACTATAAAGCTAAACTGATGAGCTGCCAAATACATCCAGGCCAAATCAGAACCAGGCCTGTTATTTAGAGTAATGTGATATGGCATAAAAGCCAGCGGGCAGAGAGGAAAGGTAAACGTATGGCTCATGTGCATGGGTGCTTTTAATTTCTACTGTTTATGTGTGTGAGTTAGATACAGAACATGAATGTATGTATAGATATCTATATATATATAATGTAGGCCTACATGCACTATGCTGGAGACTGTTGTATACAAGCGCACGGCCTCATCTCTTATAGAGGAATGTGGAGTGCCGGGCTTGGCAGCGTCGCAGCATCATCGAGTGCAGCTGTGGGAGTCGGTGCCAACGGCTCTGCTAGCCATCAGTCATGGAGTCGAAGTGGGCCAACAGCTGACTGTGCAGCACACCGCGGAGTCGTGGAGCTCAGCTACGCGGACACGCATTAAAAAACTGACAAAACAGTGATGTCATTGTATTTGATGGGACATAACAGCAGAATTGGCCCAGCTGTCCTCAGAGGGATTTTTTTTTTTTTTTTGGGGGGGGGGGTCCATATCTCTCCTACATGTTCTTTTGTTGTAGCAGAGCTATATATACACTGTATATATGAATGTGCATGTGTGTTTATGTTAAGTGTAGCTCAGAAAAAGAGGGTTTTGTTTACACAATGAGAGGGAAGAAAACCCAGGCTGGTAGATGTGCTGATCCTCTCCCTCTGTAGCTCCTCTCAACCTCTGTGAAATTTATTTTTTCTTCAAGTTGGTATTTTGAGTTTTGATTCACAGTGCAGAGACCCACTTCAACTCATAATCAGAATCAGATGCTTTATTGATCCCATGGGGGAAAATCAGGTTAGTTTTTATATTTGCTCCCTCAGCAAAGAAAAACTAAATATGGAGTGGGTTATAAAGCTTCAGATGAAAACAAAGCTCTTTATATGAATATATCTTTATGACATAATATAAATGGGAAAATCATATAGAATATGTAGATAAAGAAGAAATATGTATGATGTGAATCATACAGTTGTATATCTAAGTGAAAGACTGCGCGACCTTCTGCCGTAAACACACATCAGTCTGACATTTATGATCCAAAGCCGCCAACATATTACGTTTTTCAGTTGAATTTAATGGTGTAACACCGTCTGTCAAAGGATCCGCTTCTTATATGTCTTTTTGTTGGACCATGCGTTTGAGCTAGCAGACTTTGTTTTGGCTTGTAGAAGCTACCGCTCCATATTCAGCCATATTACAGTTACTAGCTAATGTTTAGCACCTGCTACTGTAGCTGCACCAGGGTCCAGTCTGCTGGACTGCAGTGTGATGGAGACACCTCATCTAAGTTTGAAGAGCTTAAAACCTTTAACTCGTACTGTCAGACTTTTTACTGGTCACCACTAGACCAGCTAGAGCATGTTTACACCATTTGCTAATGAAGAAGCACGTTCTGGCTTGTTTGCTGACCAGCTGTGGCAAAAGTTTTATCTATCAAGCTTGGTCCATCGTTTTCACTGAGCTAGTGATTTTTGTTTGTTTCTTTTTAAGTCGTATCACAGACTCAACAAACGTCCTTCACCGATTATTTAGGTCTTATATGTTGCAGTGATGTCGCCATCTTTCTGCCTGTAGGCGATTTTTTTGGTGGGCGTGTTACACCAAAACCTGTCCCCCGCCTCCTGCAATATTTTGCAAGTGCACCGTTGCTGTGGCACCGCCCACGACGATTGTGATCGGTTCAAAGAAATCCAACCATCCAGGGCGTTTTTCCTCCGATCTCAGAATCAGAGTCGGTCCAGCCAGACCTCTCTTCTCTGAGAAAGGTCTGGTGAGCAAGACTAATAGAGCTAACTGGTTAGCTAGGACGAAGCGCTAATTAGCCACAAGGATAACAAAGTGTTAAGTGATTCACATGGATGATGAGGTGCTAACCCACCCAGAGAAACAAGGAGCTAACTAGTTTGCTAGGAGGCCGAAGGGCTTACCAGCCAGGATAAGAGAGAACTAGTTGCCCAGCATAACACAGATCTAGTTGGCTAGGGTAAATGATGAACTGGCCTGCTCCCAGCAGCAGAGCTCTTGTCTTGAAAATACAACAATGGATGAAGCTGTATTAAGCCCACTACCATGATCAATGGTAAATTAACAGCTGTCATGCACATTTTCTATGAGTTTCTATGATCTCCAGCAAGAAACATTGTCACACTCTGTCACTGCAGGCTGCCACAGACTGCGAGTCCTCTGCTGGTTCTGTATTTCCAGTTTACCGGCTCCTGGCATCTACATTTTAACACACAAATCCTACTGCAATTGATAATCAATTGCAAATGATAGAATAAAATCAGATAAGTGAGAGCAGATGTACAGTATGTTTTAAATGGCTGTGCTGAGTGTTGTGTACAGTCCAGGATGTGATGTGCATCTGTAGATGGAAATCCAGTGGATGCAGTCCAGGTTCAGCATGTGTAATTTTTATTATTTCTCTGTCGCATTGTTTGGTTTGGAGGCGTCTCTGTTTGAAGAGTAGGCAGGAAATGTAAAAGAATAGATGTGCACACTGGCTACTTGCACGCTGTGTGAACTCCAATTAAACAGAGTCTGTTCACCACATGAGAATCTTTACAGGGGTGGTAACACAATGGCAGTCACAGACGCACACTCGCGGGCCGTCGTTGGTGTGGTTGGTCGCACTGTTTCACAGCTAACACATTCCAGTGTGGTGACGACATCTTGATAGACGCTACTCGAAGGGAAAGGTCAATGAGTCGTCACTTGGAATCCGCTAAATGATTTTTTCAGACCCAGGATGTCGAAGCTTTGTGGTGACTGGCTCATCTCTTGGCTCCACAGGCCGCACAGGTCAGCGCCCCCCCCCCCAGCTGGTCACTTGTTCGTTCATTCGTTCGTTCGTTCGGCCGGGCCCCAGTGACGTCAGTGTTTTCCACAGGTTGGAGCTCCTCAGTGCACTGACCTCACATCAATTTCACCACCGCAACCTGCGTAAGAGAAGAGGGTGCAGAAAGATTACACCTGCCCTACCCACAGCTCAGCTCCCACACGTCCCTCCAGGACATCATTCCTCACCCGCACCTATCATTTCAGGAGATAGTTGCAGGTTTTCAAAGTGACAAAGTGAAGTATTGTGTCTTGATTTTGACGGTTCCCTCCTCCACAGGTAATAAATAGTCGTGCTTTTCCCCAAAGCTCCTTTGTACATCATGTTTGCTGTTGCCAAATTCCTCCACTTTATCTTTTCCTCTTTGACAGGGTGTGTATTGTGTCCTCTGTGTGTGTGTCTGTAATTTAACACACGTCACCATAAAAATATATTAATATTGTCATTTGATATGTTTTGTTTGTATATAGTATTATATGATTTATTTCAAGGGGTTTTCTCTTTGGTCCTGGCTTCATGCAGCATGTAGGAACTAAGGTTCTGTCTGTGTTGCATGGGGAAACTTTAAGTTGTAGCAGCATGAGGTTGAAAATCTATATTAAAACTTCTGGTCCCACTCTGTCACGCGGCAGTGGCAGCAGCAGCGTAGTTTGTTTATTTACATGCTTATGTGTCTCCATAATGTGTTTATATTTACGTTTCTGTTTTAATGTCGACGTGTAATTAGTTTATTAGTTCAGTGATGAAGTTCAGTGAGGGAGTTACCATTACAGTTAAAGAAGAGAACACTTTATAGGGATGATGTAAACACACAGATATTTCAATTGGTTTGGTTTTTTTGAATCAGCACCAAATGCAAAAGCCTCTAAACAACATGAAATTCCTCATAAACCATTAAAAACACAGAGAACACTCTAACTATGAAATACTACAAGACAAACCTGTTACTGGCTGACACAATAAACACTCAGCCAAAACACACAAATGAACAAATTTGCTGAACTCATTCAATCCCCTTGTGGATCGCATGGTCCAATAAAACACACCCCAGCACATAAAAGCGCATACAATGGCTGACTATTACATGACATTATCTCCCAGGGTAGGGTTGTCGATGTGATCACGACCCTCTGTGACAGGACGTCTGAAGAATGCAGGAACCGTTACCGGCCACAAGCGAGCTCTCATTCCTCAGGTTTATGGTGCTGGTTGTAGAGCGCTCCACCTCAGGCCCATAAGGGGCAGGTGTTAGCTGTAAAACCCCAATGCTAAGCCCCCCCCTGCTGTTTACAGGCGCAGCCGGCCGGGCCGAACGTGAGCCGCGGTCTAATTGTACATCAATGCTCAGCTCCACCACAGGTAATTCCTACCAGGTGCTGTCACTCATGCATACGTGAGCCTGCAAGTTCGTAGGACAACTGTGCATTAACATAGTGTGCTGCAGCCTTACACACACACACACACACACACACACACACACACACATTGTGCCTGTTTGGCTACAGTCCAGGCACAAAGAGCTCCTTCTAGTCTGGCCTGCATTTTTAGGAAGTTACACTCAGACACTAATTGTTGGAGATTTATATGGAGCAATATAATTGACTTACTTAAATGAACACAGTGTGAATGGTCGTTTGTCACTCACTCTGTCGGAGGTAGCTCCAGGTGGGTCAGGTGGTCTCTGCACCCAGGTATGCTGACTCTGTTTGGACTAAAACAAACCTCTGACAAACTGATGCTGAGGTATTACACAGCTTAAATGCAATCAAATGGATCCAACTGATGAACACTGATGTCAGTGTTTAGTACGGTGGCCTAGAGAGATCAACACACGTGCAAAGAGAATTATGAAAACAACTTAACAGATTTGACAACACATGAGCTGCAAAAACTCACACAACAGACACAACAGAAGTGTTTCTGCAGTGTCGTTCTCCCTCGCTGTTCATGTAGCATCAAAATGATCTCACTCACGTTAAGACTGGCTGCATGTCATCGATCACAAGTTACCACAAAGTGTGTGTGTGTGTGTGTGTGTGTGTGTGTGCAGCGCTGTAACAGACACACCTGGAAAACTTTTGCTCATTAAACATTTTCACTGATGAAATTAGTGCCATTGTTTCGTTCACAACAATATGTCTTGTTATTGTTTCCCTGACAACCACCAGCTGGTCGCTGACGTCCTCCCATGATGTGATGATTCAAAACAACAATTAACCAGAGAACTTCTAAAAAGCATGAGAGAGGAGAGGAAGGATGAGAGAGAGGAGAGAGGAGCGGGTGGAGTGATGACGTCACAGCTGTAAAACCAGAAAACAGGAAGAGACATGATGGTGGATGTGTCAGTGAGATGTCCTCACCAGAAACAGGGCAGAGCTGATGGAGAGCAGCCAAACCAACACATTCTCACTTATATTAGATCAACTCATGAGATGCGCATTGAAAGAGAGCTCATTTAAAAACAGACCTCGTCACATGGCAGCTGCAGCACATGATCCATAAAGAGGTTCAGACATTTCAGTTCAACGTAACAAATGACATTTTCTGTATTTTCCTTCTCAGCAAAAATCCCATGAAAAGAGAATGAGGAATGTTTTTATTCGTCTCCTGATACTGTGTGACTCTCGACCTCAACTCTGGTCCTCGGCCTAATGTGTTTTTTTTTTATTCTTTCCCCCAAAACACAAATATACAGTAAAAGAGGCAAAATATTTTCCCGTAAATCAACCGAGCGCTGTGGCTTTTATCGGGCCTTACATGGTGAATTAGATGAGAAACTATTTTAAGCTGCAGACAAACACACGTCGGCTTATAGAGTGGACTCACAAACACATTTCGCCTCCTGAACAGGACTGTGTAAGAAATGAAAGCCATGACACCAGCTTGTATATTAGCATTCATGTCGTCTCTAAAGTGATTCTCCTGTTTTTATCACAACAGCTCAAACCTCCATGTTCGTCCATCTTCTCTATCTGGTTTGTTGTTTCCTGTGTTCACTGGAAACTGGTCCATACTCTGGACTACTGTAACTCACTCTGCTGCTCACCCTGACTTTTCTCCTGCTTTTTTTTTTCTTGGGAGTCGATGTGAGGGTCAGGAGGTCAGAGGTCAGAGGATGTTGTAAGGATGCTGCGTAAAGACCTTTCAGACAAACAGTCGGTAACTATGGGCTATACAAATAAATTGCCTTTACACAATTATAAAAGCAGCAACTCGGGATCTGAAAAAAATCAAATCTCAACAGAACTGACCTTGTTTTATCATATTAGCAACAACAGATGAACCAGTAAAAACAGCACAACAGCACAACTGTCCTATCAATCTTGATTGGCTTTTTTCTCTTCTCTCCTGTTTTCTTTGCTTTAACTCATCTCCTCCTTTATATTTGTTAAAGCACCCTGAGCTGCATCCACTGAATGTTTGAATGCCATCATTTATCCATTTGCTGTGTGCAATGTGGATGAGAAACTCAATGTTCAATGCAAAACATGTGTAAAGAAAACTAAGGTGTGTGATGGAAAGCTCTGTGTGTGGAGAGTGATGCGTTTAAAGACCAGCAGGAGAACACAGTGGGTGGGTCTGTCTGAGCTAAATTTAACAAAGGTTTATGTGAAGTGTAATTGGGGCTAAAAGGGAAGAAACCATCACATGAGGCAGGTTTGGAAGGCCAAACGAACAGCTCTAATATACCCGCCATGATGAATCGGATCCTGAATTCAAGTGTTTGTGTTCATGGCAGAGGGAATGCAAGAGTTTTTTTCTGTTTTGTTTTGTTTCCAGCGGCTGAAGTTTGCCAGGAGATAGTTTCATAAGAGCAGCACATTGCTCTGGTTTTCAGTCTCCACAGTTTTCCGGAGCCGACACCGATCCAGGTCCACAACCTGCAGCGGTGGGAGAGTGAGGAACCTGTGCTTCTTCTTCTTGCAGTAGATTTAATTAGAAATCTTGTGAAGTATGCAGGTCATCCATCAGAGGCTGTCTGGACCCGGGCCTCCTCTCTCTGCTGCCTCTCCTCCCTGACGCGAACATATTGTACATGTGGAATCTGAGAATGATAAATGGAGCTGGAAACTGTGAGGCAGTCGAACGCCCCTGTCCCGCCCACGCGTCTTAATCTCAGCTCCTCGCAGCATCATCACAACCCTGGTTTGTGTCTTTCAGCTGCTGCAGGAAGGCAGCTGTTGGGGAGGAGGGGGGGGTGGAAATCACTTTTTCTTCTTCTTGAATAAACTCTGTTTTTTGTGTTTTGCTAATATTTGGATGTACATGGCAACAAATCGGCAAAGGTCAAACCTCCTCTGTAGGCTACCACCCCTGACTTTGGCCAGGACAGTGCATGGGAACCAGGATCACTCAGAGATATTGTGATAAAACACTGGAGACTGATCTGTTTACACGACATGACAGCTCAGTGTTGTTCCCATGAACTAACTTTGAACTAGTTTCCTCTGTAGAGATTTCAGGAAATGAGATGGAAGAGGTCTCACATGGTCCAATCTTTCATCCAAAGTGCATTTTGACATGTTAAAATCAATTCTACCATGAGGTGAAATGACAAAGCTGAATGATTATCTTATAATTGCATTTGTCATAAACACGTGAAACCACCACCTGTATGTAAACTCATCACATTGATAAAAAAAAAACATTTAGTTTGATTTAGATTCTGCGCTAAACTTGTTATTATCATGTAGCTACATGATATGACATGTCATAATCTAGCTAGCTAGCTAACTTGCTAACTATCTTTCTACTGCTTCCAGGAAGTAGCCATATGCCTGCAGGCTAATGTCTGGTTGCTAGGCTAACTACGTGCTGTATAGATGGAAACATACACATTAAATAGCCTACTGTTACACACTCATACACCACTGTATGACAAAGTAAAGCTAGCTTTAAAGGAGCTATATTATGGTTTTCTATGATTACATAGCTAACGCGTTAGCATTGAGCTTCAGTTATCACTGTCTTCACGATACAAGAGGTTTTAATGCATCCATTCAACAGCTACTTATTCAACCTGAATGCTACAGTGACTCGGAAAATAGCAACACATGCCAACAACCCCTGGCTAGCTGTTAGCATGCTAACTCAATCCAAGGAATTACATGATATAACATTACAGCAAAACAAAAGGGTTGCTCTCAGGGAATGGAAATTAAGTTTCTTTTACACCAGTAAATAAACAGCTGTTGATGATTTCATTGTGTTTTGGCAAAATATTCAAAGCTGCACATCTGGGAACACCTGTGTGCTGCCTGTGAACCACTTTGATGGAGCATGGTTTAAGTTCCAGCAACATCACAGTACCAAACACTGTGACACAGAACAGTTTATTGGTTTAACGTGAGTCTGTCTTTGGCCAGATCTCTGCAATGGAGATCGTAGAGTTAGCCTGACACCGAGGCTTGAAATGTCCTGTACTGTAGCTAATTAGTGTGGAGCAGCAAAACTCGACTTACTGTCCAGAAAAGGAAGGATTTCAGATCTTACATTAGATTAAAGGTCCTTATGTAATCTCATGCAGCCTTTACTATAAAAGTCGTGTTTCCAGGGCCTCCTCCAACAGGCCCTGAATCATTGTGTCACATCAGCCCAAGAGAGGTCTGATAAACTACTCCCAAGTGGGCTTCATGGAGGTATTTCCACATTACGGTCGATGGAGCTGATGGATTCGAGGCTGGAAGCTGTCGATGACGGCTCGTCTGATGGATGTCCAGCCCGACCATTACAGCTGGTTAAGTGAGACTCTGGTCTGGAAATGTAAATGGATCAGTCGTCTTACACTGGAAAGAGCCAGGGTCAATAATGATTGGTGATGTGCGTCCATGTTTTTGTCTCTTTGATGGGACTGCTTGTCTATAAGCTGTAATGGATCGTCATGACCAGTTAGAGATTTACCATTGTGAGCAAATGAATAGGTGCTTTTAACATTGAGTAGCCTGCATACATCTTCAGAGAGGAACCTCATGAAGTCTGTGGGCGTCCTTCATATGACCAGCACACAAGGTTTTTCCTCTGTATGAACTGGGCCTGTCTGATTCTTCCTTCTTTATTCAACTGGTATCAAACTTTCAAACACACCAGTAGAAGATATTTGTGTTTTTGGTTGGAATCAGTGGAAGGTTTACTCAGTCAGACGGTTTTTCAACTCTTTGTACTGGTTGGTTCGTCATGAAATCCAATCAATAGACATTCTTGATCCTCAGAGGATGAACCACACTGAGCCACCAAGCAGCTGTTACACTGACAGTTTCTGTTTATTGTGGAATGATAACCGCTGGATAAATTACTGTAAGGTTGACACTGATCATGGTGCACAGAGGATACATTTACTTTGATGATCACCGACATCATTTGTCTTGTTCCACAAGTCACGTATCACACCAGTGTTGGATCATCTATGTAGTAAACACATAGATTGGGAATTGATCTTTAAAATGACCCATCTTCTACATCTGTGGGACCACTGAGCTGCCTGTCCATGATAAATCCAGAGGCTCAAACCTTTGCTGATCAGCATGGCCTCATTTGGTCGCCTGCTTTTTTTTTTTTTAATGGACTTGTGTTTCCTTATTGAGTTACACTTACATGGATGACTGTTGGATGATATCATAAAAGCGGGCGGCTCCAGATGTTTAGCATGGCATCTGCACCGGCATTTCTGTGGCTTTACTTCACACAGAACAAATAATGGATCGGGTCTGGCTTTTGTCCCGCGCAGCACAGAGGGGGGTTATTTTCATCCTCACCTCGATCCTTCACAGGCATCGAACCTGCGCCAGCTCAACCTCTCACCTGGTACAAGTATGAGACTGAACTCTTCTAACGTCCTCTCTGCTTTTGGACTCTTCGAAGTCTCACATGACAAAGGAGGTTTTAATTTGACGGCGGCACCCATCCTGCAGAGAGATGCGGTCATTGGTCAGAGAGTTACTCTGGACAAAGGCCCCGTGGAAACATTTCATTCTGTTCTCGGCCTCAGTTTTTGTCATTTTGGCGAAAGGGTGGAGGTAGCTGGAGGAGGAGGGGGATGTGGTGGGGGGGTGGTTGCAGGGGGGGCTGCAAAATCAAACATATTATGCTTTTCAACACAGTATTTCATAACACTGACATTTATGGCACGGCTATTTCCACACATGTCGGGGCGCTGAACAGTGAACAATGATGGATAAAGCTCACCGACTGCACCGAGCATGCGAAGGCTGTTTTCACTTTCCACCACCGCAAAAGACCGGAGGAAGTTTGGTTGTTGCAGAGATGTTTGTTGTCTCAGAGCACAGAGGAGCGAGATGAGGAAAGTGTGAGCGACCAAACTCAACTGAACACAGAGGGGAACAAAAGACAGGCAGCAGAAACGAAGGATTAAAGAAGGCAGATGATATGCAAGATTTTCACCAAACAGCTTCAGAGTAACTGTGATGGTTAATTGTTACAGGGAGAACGGAAGCTGTCTGCCTTCTACCTCGCGTCTTTGGCCCGGTGACCCAGCTCTCGTCTCCACACCAAGACACAAACACACCCTGTAATCTGTAATCTCTTGTTTATGACAGATAAAACTACACACATCGTAACACATATATGAAATATAATGTTATCCACCGCTCCCCAACACTCCGAAACAAATGCACGTGGCCATGCGGAGAGGGAGGAGGGTTAAGGTCAGCAAAACAAGAGTGACCGGTGTTGTGCTGAAAAGATACCATTTGCCCCTGTAACTCAAGAATGCAAGAGGTGACATTCACTGAATGAATTGTTCTTCCATCTGGTGTCTTCTACTGTTACTCCAGAGACTGGTGTGACTGTTGCCCCCTTGCAATCCTGAGCTACAGCGTGCAGTCACTTTTCTGCAGGGGCTTACCGAAAAGCAGACTGCTTGCTGAAAATCGACCACACCCGATGTTACAGGGTGCAGTCACACCTGTCCAGACTTTCATAGTTCCCCTTTAATAAAAAATCTGGTAGTTTGTAGCCTCTTGATGCTAAGCTAAGCTAACACAGAATTGAGATGGGTGTTAATGATCTCATCTCAGAGATCCCAAAAGAGTCAACTATTCCTCAGATCCTGGTGATTTCAATTTAAACCTGTAAAGTACCATCATTTGGATCTGGTGAATTTCAAAGTGAGTGCACATCAGGGCAAACGTCTGGCTGCTGCTGGAAGCTTCAGGTTGAAACTATTTGCATGTGTTTTCACAAACTTCACATCACTCAAACTCTAGTTGACACGACAGTATGAGTTTCCATATTCAGTGTTTTGTGTTTTTGGCTTCGCTTCAGAAAAAAAAAAAAAAAAATCCTTCAAATGTTACATCTTCACATAAATGTCCGAACGCAATATGTGGTCAAACATCATTCCCAGAACCGTCTGGCTGACAGGACGTGTGCGGTGGTGGTGGTGGGGTGAGGCGGTGGGGGTGGGGGAGGTCGGGGAGGTTGCATGTGAATTTGAAAGCCAAGCCTCACCTGTAAAGCATTAAGTTTACTGGCGATCGATGCGTAATCTTTACTGAAGAAGCACAAAGCTCATGAAACACAGTGAATATCAGAAACATGAGCTGCAGCCTCTTTGTTTGGGAACCATTCAAATCTAAACATCTATTGTGTTTAATCCTTGTGTTCAGAGTTTAAAGCTCCACTCATGATGACAAAACACAGAAACATTTTATAGGAAATAAAACTTAATTATGTTTCTATCAACATAACGAGGACTCTGTGTCTTTTTAACCCTTGTTACCATGGCTACTGTCATAAAGTCAGAAATATGCTGATACTTCACACAGGAGATCTTCTCATTAATTCTCCTGAGCTGAGGATTGTGGCACAGTGGTACAGTGGTCAGCACCGTCATCTCACAGCAGGAAGGTTCTGGGTTTGATTCCCACGCCTGTGTCCAAAGAGGTGCACATTAAGTAAACTGGCAACTCTACAGAGGCCACATCTCTGACTGATGGTTGACAGCTGTCATTCATCCAGACTCCTCCTCCTCCTCCTCCTACAGACCAATGAGATCTCACAAGAGTCCAGGTCTGTGGCTCATCACATGTTCAAGTGTTAGAAAACTGAGCAGTCAAAAAAGGAAAAATATCGCAATATATATCGTCTTGTTGCTCCTGACGTATCGTATCACCAGATTCTCACCAATACACGCTCCTTCTTCATATGGTTGTCCTTAAATTAGTGCTGAGCTGTTGGCAAGAGTCTGTGCACACACCGCCTGTCGTTTGGTGTTTTACTCAGTCACTTGTTTATTTTTCATTCATAGAGCCAGAGCGATGTGTGGGAACACACACACACACACACACACACACACACACACAGTAATGGCCAGTTAGCAGACCTTGAGGAGATCACTGACCCCTCCTTTAATTAATATCCACAGTGAACACGTGTTGGGTACAACAGTGATCACTGTCTCTAACCTGATGATGAGCCCCCCAGAGGAGCAGTGAGCTCACTGCTGTTTTCATTAGTGAATAATGTTCTTGGATCTGATCGCTCACATTACAGAAGAGAGAGAGCCGTGTTTCCAAAACACGTTAAAGCCTCTGACCGTCAGGTGTCGTGTGAACATCAGGTCACGGGTTAATTCTGGCCCATAATTGCCCCTCGTGAAGCTTCACCTCATCATGTTTCTCTCTTGGTGTTGGACCATCGTCCGTCCGTCTGTCCTGGACCTCGTCTCCCTCTCCTGACTCTCCGTGCCTCATTCCAGATGTGTTGGATCTGGATCTTCGTCCTCCAGGAGTCCCCTCCTCCTCCTCCTCCTCCTCCTCCTCTTCCTCCTCCTCCTCCTCTTCGTCTCCCTCTGTGTGTGTTTGTTTTCTCCTCCTGGACGTGTGAATGATGAGCTTGTATGTTTGTGTAGTCTGCCCTCTCTCCAGGTCTTCATGCTGGAGAGGAGGTCATGTGGTTCAGGCCTTCAGCTCTTCCAGACACTTCTTCCATTTTTATCCCATTAAGGAGTGGGGGGGGGGGGGCTCCTAGTCCGATTTGTGGGTCTAAAGACAGATTGCAAAGCTTTTTGATTTGCGATGTAGAGCTACATAAACAAAGCGAATCGACTCCCACGGCGCCGCGACGAGGCCTCCAGAGATGAACCACTGCCGCCGCCGCCGCTTGGAAAATACCTATAGACAAAGATCCATTAAAGCTGGTGCTGAGTGGATCCTTGGAGAGGCTCAGGTTCACCCTGTAAAGTGATGATAAGTGAGTCAAGTGAAAGAGCCTCGTCTTAATACCACATGTGTTGCACAAGATTGTGCAAGGGTTATTAGTGATTCAGGCTGGAAGAAGAAACACTGCAGGACGCTGTATGGACGTTTGTTTTACTTCAGAAAATGTGCAGCAGCTGCTCAACTTGGCTGCTCGAATGTATATGTCTGTTTATAATGTGATTCCTTTAGGCTGAAAACAAACTGATAACACATCGACATCATGTATTTCGACGTCCATGCGGCGGCGTACACAACACGGTGCTCTCATGTTGAAGTGAGTCCTGTCAGACTAAACTATTTGGAACGGGGCTACATTTGCCGTGACAGTGATGTATTGCAGAATGTGGTGGAATGATGAGGGGGTAACTTGAGATTTCCCACACATGCAGACAGACATGCATTCACATGCACCACTCTCTCTCACACACACACACACACACACACACACACACACTACCTCCATATTTAATACCACAGTGATTAGGTAATCCCGTGTGCCAGGCCTCTGTGGGGATGTTGCAGTTAACATAATACTGGACAGCCGGTGTATTGACGACCTGACGAAGTCTGTGAAAAGATTACGAAGTGCAGCTGAAGGCCGACGACCTGCTCTCACTGTCGATTAGAGCGGATCCAGGTCGAGTCGTCGCGATTTGTACCAAAGGTATCATGTCGACAGCCGTGACTTCATCGCTCAGCGTTTGGCTCGAGCTGCGTCTCCAGTCAGTGCGAAAGAGTTTGGAGGAGGAACTGCATTTCACTGCTGGTGCTGAAGAATGTGGAGCGGTGTGGAGCTGCGTCGATCCAAGGTTCATAAAAGAGGAAAGAAAAAGAAACTCTCTGAGGGGAGGAATCTGAGCTCAGTCTTTAGTGGAAACTGCTAAATCAACATCTCATTGTGATTATTAATTAGAAAACTGAAAGGTCAGACATCCACATGTAGGTTTCTGACCTCAATTCAACATTCAGTTGAATGTTGATGATGAACCTGATGATCACACATGGGAAAGACTCAGGCACAAGTGCTGCTGCTTAAAATAAAGTTTACTCATGTACAAGTAACATGTGCTCAGATATAAAGTGCAAGTGAGTCAATGTTACTGTGTCCTACTTTTAAAACAACAACAACATATGAGAAAGATATTAAACCAACATATTTAGGTCTCTTGATCCTCAGTGTTTTAGCTTTTAGCATTAGCCATACCCAGCATGCACCTGTTGGGTTCAGGACACTGGTGCTGCATCAGATTTCACTCTGTAATGATTCAGTCCAGTTTAGCAAAGAAAAATACTTAAGTTAATAAATACCAAAGTGTTTTCTAAATATACTCCAACAACAGTGAACTTCATCATGTCAGAGAAACGCTTCACTTTCTGCTTCTGCTGCCGTCGTCTGAAATCTGAGTTCTGCTGCGGTCACACCGGTGGTTTCCATGATGTGGGGCCTCATTACTTTTGGAGCCACAACCACTTTATTCCTGTGTTCGCTCTGACCTCAGAAGTTTCTTTGTGGTTCACCATGAGCCCGACGACAAATCCTCCTCTCTGAGAGTAAACTGGTGCTGAGCGTGGCTTCATTTACTACGTCTGAAACCAGACGACGTGTTCCCATGTGACAGAGGAATCGCTGTTTGATTGTTCAGCTTTGATCGGCAATTTTGTCGATAACACTGGAGTGGATCCAGATGTTTGTTCGCTCACGTCTGATCTGACACACAGTTCATGTGTGAAGTAGGAAGAAGAAAACAACAGAGTGGATTTGACTGACAAACTTCAAACAAGGAGAGAAAATTATCACGACTGGTTCTGGTCTGACGGTCACAGATCTGAAGGTGGTGAAGTGAAACAGGTCGGACAGACAGGAGGAGGTAGAGCAAAAAGAAAAGGAGGAAAAAAATATAAAGTGACTTTAACTGAGGAAACTGGAAGTGGACTGGTGTGAACCCAGGACTCCTGAGAGGAGAACCAGAATCCCTGGAGCAGGCGGACCTGTTCCTGCTCGGACTCTGGTTGCTCTCTCTCCGGGTCAGAAGACACCTACTGGCAGAGAAGTCCCCTTTCAACTAGAACTCTCCTGGCTTCTCCTCCATCTGACCTGAAGGTATTCCTGTACCCTCTCTCCCTCTCTGCCCCAAACCACACATTCCCCTAACTGCGCGGGAACTTCGGACTCTGACTTGCAGTGCATTATGCAGCACACAGCCTGTTCAAGGTGAGATACGTGAGTGGGCTCATTCTTGGTGGTTCTGAACGCTTCGTCACCCATTAGCATTAAAAAAACTTAAAATGTATGTTTAATTTGTCACAAGCCCCTTTAATATGAGAAAGAAAGACACCTTAAATTTATGCTGTTGTCTGGTTATGTTTCTTCTGCAGCAACAAAGCGAGCAGCCGGGTTTTCTCTCCAAGTTTAAGTTAAATGCTTTGAAAATCTGACAGGTTGAACTGGACCGTAAACATTTGCCTGTCTGGTGCCCAACACTTGTTTTGTTTGGAGAGGCTTCTACGCTGCAAGCTCATTGATCATCTGTTACAGTAAGGCAGGTATCAATGTGGCTCATACAACAGCTAGCTTAGCCATGCTAACTGCACACAAACCCTGCAGCTCTGTGAACTCATTAGCGAGCAGCCCATCGCCTAAAACCACATATGGATAAAACAACTTTGGAGTTAGCCTAACGCCCACAGCCGCTGTGCCAAGCTAACCTGTCCCCAAGCAGTCTGACACACATAAGACTTCCCAGAAACCACAATATGATCTTCACGCCCGTGAACAATAATCCAAACAGTGACTTTCTTTTTTTCTTTTTTCTTTTTTCTTTTCCCTCTCCAGGTTTGGCTCAGCTCTGTCGGGTCAGGAGCTTCGTTCCAGGCAGGTTTTCACCTCCTGTACATGTGGTTTACATTTTTTTAACCATGAAATGTTAAAAATTTGATTAAACTTGTGCAAGAATTTCAGCGCAGTATGGAAAAACCAGCTGCTGTGGTCAAACCTAACTGTGTATGGTTCTACTTTGGACCCAGTTCAGTTCCCATCCCAGCTGAGTAAGTGGTCCAGTGTGTGGCATGAGGCGGCTTTGAAGACGTCAGTGATTAATGGTCTTGTGTGAGAAAGTCTTCTGTTACGTCACTCTCTTGTTTCTCTCTCCCAGAGCGACACCTGATACCTTGTCAAACCAAAAAGATCATGTCACCAACATCAGAGTCTGGTGTTTCATATGTTTCAGATCTTTGATCCAGGGCTGTCACACTGAAAACAGACTCTGTGGATAGCATGAGAACACCCGTCATAAAAATGGACTTTTACTGCTGCTTGTGCGTATGCAAGGCTTGACCACATGTTTTCCTTGCTCCACTGTGTTGTTAAATGCTATGACACACACACACACACTCACACACACACACACACGCTCATGGTATGAGCGTTGCTGTACTGTGTGTGTGTGTCCCTCTAGAAAGCATTACGTAATACAACTCAGCCCTGTGATTTAGGTGCTCATACCAAAATGTTCCCAGTTTTGTTGGGTAAAGCAGAGAAGAAGAGGTCATGATGAATGTGACTGATATTAACCACAACAATATCTGAGGAGAGGACCAGGGGGCTGTTTGGCTGTTTGATGGCTGAGGTTCATAATCCTGCTTTGTCAGTAACAGAGGATCTGCTGATGGTTAGAGGCTGCAGTAACTGAGCTTGTGGAGTTACATTAGAGAAAATCACTGTCAGGATTCAGGCTCAAACTGTGGTATTGTTGTGAACTAAATCTGGATACTGTCGAGACCTCTCATCAGCTTCTGTGATCCAGTCTGCTTGGACCAGTGTCTATGAGTTCTTGCCTGTTTGTTTACATAAACATGTTGAACTACTGTTTTTTTGTATTGTAACTTCCTTGGAATTGATAAAATTGGTATCAATAACAATCAGTATTAGTATCAGTACAGATATTTAAGATGCCCAGCCTTGATCTGCTCTGAGATTTAATCATATAGTTCCCATAAATAGATGGATGTAGCCACAGTGTCGTCACCCATGGGCAGATGGCTCTGCCATCTCTGAATCTGGTTCTGCCTCTTAAAAGCCCCATGTGTTCTGTTGAGTCTGTGAATATGATCATAAAGAGGAGGTCAAGACCTTCTCTGATTGTAAAGTACCGTAAGATAACCTCTGCAGAACGGTTTTGAAGCCCAGAGTGAGCTGCTCCACCGTCACCATCTTGGCAGTGACTGACTCCGCCCCCACAGCTCCTGGCTAATCCCATCATTGGCGTGGAGGTGGGGGCGTGTGTGGAGTTGGTATTTCCCCACATTTTAAGCCACTGTTGGTGACTTCACTCTTTATAGGATTTGGCCAGTGTAAGACTTCTGCCTTCTGCTTGCAACACGTTTGGTTCCAATTGGTTAATCCTCATCTTAAAAGCTTTCACTCTTGTAATGTTGAAAGTAAAATCAAACAAGGCTGTGAGCAAAAAGTGAAGTTTCTTTACTTCACTGTCTTCTGCTGGTGGTGATGCAGCTTTAGCCTCAGTCCTTCAGCATGTCATCATGTTCATGTTAATGACCCACTGTGCAAGTCAGCATGAGACAGGATTTTTTACCAACTCACCTCAGCGTCATTAGTGAGTGAGTGGAAGGTGATCAGACCTGTCAGTGACAGAAGTGAGAGGCCTGCTCTGGTCCTGTCGACCTCACTGTGACATCACTGTGTCATATCTACTTAAGTGGTAAATCTGGTCCCACTTTCATTTAAAACTTCAGACATACAGACGTATCAATGGAAAGAAAGAAGAAATTTAATGCCTTTATTTCTGTCAGTGTCAGTGTGTGTGTGTGTGTGTGTGTGTGTGTGAGACCGTGTGTGAGGCTCATCAGCGTGAGCCGAGGTGAACCACTCTAGTGTAAATGTGTTAAGCAAACACAGTGTGTTGTGATTAAAACCATGCGGTCTCTCTCCACGCCTTCAGAGGCCTGCAACAGTCACCATTATTACAGCTGAGGAACAGCTCTCGCTCTTCTTCTTTTCTTCTTCTTCTTTTCTTTTTAATTCCCACCCCTCTCTCCTTTAACTTTTGATAATTTCTCCCAATTTCCTCTTCACTCACTTCTCCCTCCAGGGAGCCCGGCTCTCAGTTTGACGAGGCCATGGCTGCCAGCCAGGGCCAGAGCAGAGGCCGCTCTCTGGGATCAAAGCCTATTGGCATCTTCAGCGGATTCCTGCCATCCATTGATTCCATCTCCTTCAGATAACAAAAGGCGTTTCTGTTGTGCAAGAGCAAGCAAGCATTTCAAATGTGCAAAGTCTCGGCGGGGCAAGTGAATCGCTCATTGTCGGTGTCTTCGGCTGGACAGCGGGGCCGGATCCCCAAAGATACTGCTTTCACTGTTTAATCAACTTGACCTTTTCTAACCAGCCGGGACTCAGTGTAACAATTGTTTATATGTATATATATGTCTGTGTGTGTGTGTGTAGCAGCCTCGTGAATAAAAGAGTCTACTTTGGATCGAGGGTTTATCCTTGTGGTACTCACAACATTTTAATAGAGACTGTAAAACTGTTACTACGGACATGAAAACTATAAAAGTGAGAGCAGCGGACTGTAAAGAACTGCTGCCGCTGTCAGTTTTTTTAAACATGCTGCTTTTCATTACAGCCAAGACGATTGCTGAAACATTAGGTGAGCAGCTAACTAAGCCCAGCCCTTATTTTGCAAAGTTTCCATGGCAACTTAAATCTACGCCGGCGCTGGAAAAACCCCAATTTAGTCCTCATTATGTTTTTTTTTGTCTTTGTGGGGAGCAAAGAGAAGGAAGAAGAGAGAGAGAGGAGGATACAGAGGGACTAATGTCTCTTTAGATGAACTTGAGGACAGATCAGATTGGAGAGGATAAGTTAAACAGAGACATACTGACAACTGTATTATACAGTCTGTACGGCCTTATGTAAAAGGCTCATGATTACATATGTGTTTAAAGCGTGTGTTTGTGTGTCTGTGCGTGTGTGTGTGTGACTGGCAGCGGCTGCTTCACTACATCCTGTGATAAGACATAATTAAAACCACACACTGCTGGAATCACACAGGCTGTGGTCTGAGTGGATGTTACAGAAACTAATCTCCAGTCCAAGACTCTCAGTCCTCCACTTTGGAACCAGATTGGTACGGGGACGTGACACCGCCAATAAATTTTTGCAGATGGAGTCTTAACCTCACATTGACAACCATGATCCTTTAGATTTATTGATTTAAAGCCACGGCCCCTCTGCCTCTGGAGGAAGGACTCCCGTCTGACCTGGGCCGAGGTTTAGATACGACGGCACAAGGCGCCACAGAGATGAACTAAAGCTGCTTGTGTTGACTTTGAAGCCCCAGCTGCAGACCACGCTGTACCATGTAAGGTTGTAATTAGCAAAGAGATAAATCACCAGCAAGTATCTCAGTGAAATTTCTGAATTAATCTTGCAAAACATATGGCTCCTCTACTGCAAACTGACTTGGAGCAGATACCATTAGCCATTAGCTGTAAGACCTTTTGACCCCATTTATACTTGAACTGGAATTACGCCTCTGAAATGTCTGTGAAGGGACAGGTGCCCATAGGTCACAGAGCAGCCGACACACAACAACATGTCATGCAGACTAGTGAATATTATAAAGCAAACTGACTTGTTGATGTAACTCCTGTCTGGAGGCAGGTTCGAATATGTGCAGCCCAGAGAAACATGTTTTAGCCTCAAGCTAGTTCATGGATCAGGCAGCCATTGTTAGCATGTAGCCTGGACAACAGAGACATATGTGGTGTATTTAAATGCTTCTTTACCAAAAAAGGTGGTAGAGAAGGATTTCTCCCTGATACTATATATACAGTACATATATATATTGGGCATAATGGTCTGTTTTACTTCTTTTCATTGCTTCGCTGTCTTTCTGTCCCTAACGTCAATGTGACTGCCATTCTACCACTTAACCATCAGTGCCTTTACACTGACATTATTTATTGTACTAAAGACATAAACAGGACATATGTTGCTAAGCCTGAAACTGAGACTTTGCAGGTACAGTACTGGACAATTTTCTGTAACACCGCCCAACATGCTTCCATTTGTCAGAATAACACATTAACACATGAAATGCCCAGTCCCTAAAAGCACCAGGCGTCAAACAATTCCCATTCCCAGCTTGGAAAAATCTGTCTCCTGCTGCTCGTAATGGAAGAACTTCAAGGGAAGGGGAGTTTCTAACAGGAGCTATAGGTTCTCTGAAAAAGCCCAGAATCATTTGTCACCCTGGGGATCCTCTCAAAGACTGCTGAGCTGTAGCTGCTTAGCCTAAAATGGTGTTGGTGGAAAGGCTGTGGTCAAGATTACCATGAACCCATACAGCAAGTTTCACTCCCTGGTTCTGCAGAAGTGAACTGTTGGTGCATTAGAAACATAGATAGATTCAGTCTTGTTTGCTGCATACTTGAGTGAATGGCAGTTCATTTCCATTCTTGCTTGAACTCAGTGTATTTCCCCAACACTGAGCCTCTGTTAAACAGGTGGTGGTCTTGATGTATTTCCTGATGCCTTGGCTTCACAGATGAACTTCACACCCACTTGTTTTCAGCCCTCCACATGCATTTAATTCTGTAACGCTGGTCATTCTGACTTTGCGCCTCAGTCAATGTAAAGAAAGGCCAACTTAAAGCCTCAGAGATTCCCATGGACTGGGAAACATTAACCCTTCATGCACATTAGCCTCGTGAGTGGGGTATGAATAGGTGGAGAAGGGGGAGCAGGGGGGGAAGGGGGCGCAGGGAGGTCGAAATCCACTCAGCTCTTGGCACAGGTTGGTGTCGACTGCTGTGTTGTTGTGTAAATCAGATAATGTGATTTCTGGACGAGAGCTCTCCTCACACAGCGGCAGCCCACTGTGAGGTAAAACTCCTTAAGATGGACTCCAAGAGTGTGATTTTCTAAATACACTGGACCGGATCTCCCATTCAATAGAGACCTGATCCATTCAGGATGCGTCCAAGTCCATTAAAAACTCACACAGTGATGACACAGGAAGACACTGCAGGTCCCTGATCCTTTACTCTCTAATGCAAAGAAATGTGTGGAGGAGCTGTGGAGGCTGGTGGGACAGAATAGTAATGGCTGACTTAACTGGGTTGATATAGTTTCCAGACACAGTCGCATCAATCATTTTATTAAGACAGTTTTGCATACACTATGCCACACCTCTCCATGAACTAGTCCAGACCGCACACTAATTGTTTTTATTGTCAGGATTACTTCAAACCACTTGTGTGAATCATTTCACTATAAACCTCCACACCCGTCTTGACAAACACGTTACTTAGATAAATATTGTCCAAACTCGAACAAGCTGCAGACACATTATTTTTCTATCAGTGTAATGGTCCAACAGGAAAGAAAAGTCATCTTGCTTGATTTTGAATATTCAGATTTTCAGTGTGTCAGTAGAGAATATTATACTTTGTTATACAGACATTGTGAAAAAGACTAAACTTTCGGGAAACAAGATTTTTATAAATAACACGTCAGCGGGAATTTTTTCCACTAAAAATATATGTGGAAACGGCGGTGAATCTATCTTCAGCTTCAGTTCAGTAATGGCCGCTCAAGGCTGGGTCAAAGACAATTCAATCTCCATATATGATGAGACTTTGGATAAGTCTGAGGTTAAAATCTGCTCCTCAGTGTCATTGTACATGTGACATTGCAGAATTTCCTCACCTTTACATCTAAAACATGGCCTCAGACACGATGGATCAGGTGACATGTTAAAAGAGTAATACACTGTGGTGTAAAGTTTAAACATATAGTGAATTCATGATCTGTGATAAGATTAAAATCTGTGACAAAGTTAAAAATATATGTGGTGATGAGAAAACAACAATCTCAGAAACAGCAGAGACTCAAAAGGGGTTAAAATTTGAGATGTATGAACATTATAGGTGATCTACAGAGAGGTCTTAGAGTCTGAGTCTGAGTCTGAGATCGATTGCTTCAGTCTCCTCCTTCAGTTAGCCGAGGAGACATCGCGCCACCTGTTCCCCTGCTGATTGTTGTCGTTCCTCAGGTATGTTGGCGGTATTTTATTCTGCTTTTGTTGTCGACACAATCTTCTAACATGCTGACATGTATGTGATATGTGGAGTGGGTAGTGAAGTGTGTGTGTGTGTGTGTGTGTGTGTGTGTGTGGAGACGGCTCGTTAGCTAATTTTAAACCACAGCGCACCCAGTGCTTCTTCCGTTTTCACCTGCGCGCACACACCTGTTTTATGTGTTGTGTAACTTCTGCACGCATGTGTGTGAGAGCTGTTCAGTCAGCTACATGTTGTTTCAGCAGTAACGCGGGAGAAAACGAGGATTGTAACGTACTTTATGACAACGCTAGGGCGGGCTAATGCTTGTTTCCATGTTGGCTCCCATCCACGCCGGGTACCGTGTGCTCCCAGCGTGTTGAGGATCCGCTGCCTCTGGGCTTCATGGCACACTGCTGACCGAGCACACAGAGGGAATGAGGCCGGGGTTTGTGGCTAATAAAGCCTTTGTTTTGGTCTGATGTATTATAATAATGTCTGTGGATGTTCTCATTGATCCAGGTCATCATTATCTCTCTGGGCAACAGATTGGATCGAAGGCAACTGGACTTGTACTTGTCCAGGAAGACGTTTCGTCTCTTATCCAAGGGGCTTCATCAGTTCAACGCATCGGTCTGACAGACAGTGGAGTAAGACCCAGGTATTAAACCTCAGTGGATGTGTTCACAAAAGTGCTTGTGTGGGTATAATAATGGTGTGGTGTCACATCTGGGCTGTGGTCGAAAGCTCTTCTTAGTGTCAGAAGCTTGGACCTGGATGAATCAGCCAGGATACGTTATAAACAAATGAGCTTCAGTGCTTCCTATCTTATGTCTTTATATTTGACTTTTCAGCCTCATCCCTTGTTCATTTATACAACTTTTAAAACTCACAGTGTAACTCAGTGTATTTTAACAGAGTTTGTGAAATAGTTCATTTTTCAGTCTCACATTATGGACTAAACATCCAGAGTGTCGTCGTACCAGCTTGGCCTCTGGCTGTTTTCCATCTCTGGTGTTTACTGACGGAGCAAAATTAGGCGCTGAAAGACTTTTGCAAGTTAGTTCCTTAATTACTAAAACACTGTGTCGAACCTCAGACTTGAGCAAGTGATAATTTTCCTGTCAACAGTTCAGATCATAAGTCAGTGTGTAACCTGGACACTCCCTTTCAAAACTGTATAAATACACTCAATCTCTCCAACTCGTGTGTTCCTCCACCCAACTCCTCCAGTTTTCCATCCGGCTAATTTAGCAGCCAATGGGAGGCACAGGAGACTGGAGCTGTGGTCATTTGTTCAAACAGTTAAAATGAAATATGTTTATCTTTTTCTTTAAAGCAGTCGCCTGTGTTCATTATAGTATATAGGACTGTGTTTATATGATTCAAACCCTTTAAACTCCTTACCTCTCTCTCTGTGGTAAATCTGCTGTAGTTGTGTGTGTGTGTGTGTGTGTAATGAGCAGCATGTGAGGCTCTATTTGGCTGAGCAAATGATTGTGTGATTGAGTGTGTTGATTGTTCCAGAGGGCTGATTGGTGCCAGACTGACAGCAACAGTTTTTAAAGACCTGGTGTTCACTTTTGAAACACTTCAGACCTTATAGTATCATGCACATATTTGTGGCCTGAAGTCATGTAACAATGCCACATAGCAACTCGCCAACTAGTTTTAGTGGAGAGCTTTAAAGATGCTGTTGGTAAGTTTTGCTGTTGCTACAGAGTCACACAACCAGCCTGACCTGAGCCAACATAATGGTAACTTTATACAACCTTCTCACCAATAGAAGTGTCTCCTGAAACAGTGCCCCCACCCCCCACCAGACCTTGGTTGTCATGGTTACAATAACAAAAAACAAAAGGACTGTTTGGTTACCTTTGTTGCACGGTGATTACTGAAATGACTGTCACGTCTTGGTTATGTTTAGTTAGTGGATGACCTGGTTAGGTTTAGGAAAAGATTGTGATTTGGATCAAATTAAGTACGTCCTCAACATTAGACAATATTAGTTGCCATGGTTACAATAACAACAGGGTGGTTAACCTCGTTAACAGTTGTGGATAATAGAAATAGCAGTAGGCTAGCTGTTTCTTTTCTCCTGTATCCTCCGGACTACGTCACCAGACTTATTCCTTTGCTCCTGCCATAATTACCGCGGCCACTAAAAGTCGCCTAGCAAAACTAATAGCTTACCACACAGTTGGTCTCGTTTTTTGTACACGAGGGCAGCTAAGAAAGAAGGTTGTGGGTTCGTCATCAAATTTCATCGAGTCTCTCACCAACAGCTGTTTGCAGATGTGGAAAACAGTGCCAGCCCATCCTGTCTTATCACTTTCCAACAGCAACTCACTGTAGCTTCCAAACAGCTGTAAAGACGTTATGTTGTACCCTCTTGTCTTGTAAACGCAGCAATAGCTGAAGCTCCTGTCATGTGACCATCACTACTACTACCATGTTTGTAAACTGCCAAATGGCCTTTGAAGACAGCAGAACCAGTGTGGATGATAATGGTTCAGATCCCATCTTCTGCCAACATGTTTTCCTAACCTTAACCTGGAACCTTTAAACCGACCATAACAGGCTAAATTTACATGTGTGAACTTAAACCTCAGAGGTGGGGATGTTTTTTGAAGACATGAAAAGTTGTGTACGTTTTGTTAAGGGAGACCAAACAGCCATCCAAGTCTTTCCCAGACCAGCTTCATTAATCTCCAACCACTGGCACCCCCCTTCCCTCCCTCCCTGCTTGTTGAACCAGTCCACCCAAGATGTAACTTCATCTCTTCAACCTCCCCCAGAAAGATGTGCCAAGAAATCACTGAACCCACCACATGCGATCTGCTCTTTTGTTTTTCACTCAGCAACCAGGAGTTATAGACTGTGTTGTCATTGAACTACACACACACAGTCGGTGTATTTATATATTTATTAACCCAGCCTGTGTGTGCTGCCTCATCCCAGAGGACATCAGAGGGAGACCAGAAGAAAGATCAACACTGATGACTCACTGCTGCTGTTTGTGCACACATACAGTCTCATTTATGCAAATCACCAGCATCTCATTTAGCAGAGATTAGATTCTCTTCTCCTTGTGTTTCAGGCTCACAACTGTGATTTTGTTTTGGATAATTATCATGATGACGAGGGAATTGTTGTTTGTGTTTTCAGGGAACTGCCTTCACAGGATGCACTGACTGACTAGGTATATTGGATGTCTATTAAAAAAGAGGACACAAGGCACATCTGCTTTACAGGCTTTGTGGTTTTGGCTTTTTAGGTGAGATCTCATGGAATTCAGAGCATCTGGGAATTTGGTTTAGTCGAACATTTACAGAGCAGGACCTTGTAAACTTGTACAAACTCACATGCAGATAAATATTTACAGAGAGCAAGTGAACTTGAGATAGAGCATCCTAATGAAAGGACAAGAGACTGGGAATTGTGTTGTAATTGTCAGTAAACCAACAGCATGTAGGTCTGTGTCTCAGCCAGGCTTTGACTACTAGTTGCTGTAGGATAAGTTCATCCAGGGTTTTGTCTTTTCAAAAAGAAAAATCTAGAATATTAACAGGCTGATCTTTGGAACTGTCTGCAGAAGTGATAATAAAACAAAGGGCAAACTGACTGTTGTGTAGATTCAGTTTTCAGTTAAGGTTCAGATCTCAAACATCGACTGAGAATCAGTCAGATTCTCCAGACGTCTCTCAGACATGGAGGCATACAGAGTTTTCTTGATTCACCTCAGACGTACAGCAAATTTGGATCGATATGGATATATCATGTGTGCCTCGAATACTTCCTCCGTATACCTTCCTCCGGTTTATCTGGTAGTGAAGTGGGACTGAAGTGTGTTTTAAATGAGAAGACTAAGTCCTGGGTCAGAGGAGATGATGCACAATGATGCAAACTTCCAAAGAACTTCAGTCATTGTTGTGTTTACATTATTACAAGAAGTTATCATGCGTCCTCTGCACAGCTACTTCTGGACAAGACAGTGAATCGGTATCGGCAAGTCACAAGTGCTTCTTCTTGACTGGTAGTTAAACAGTTGCTGATGATGACATGGACTTTGTAGAAACAACAGTTTGAAGAAGGAAGCAAAACTTACAAAAAGCTGTTTTAAAACTCAAACTCTTTCTTGCTCTTGGATCTTCGTTTTCAGAAAGGAGACCTTTTCTGTCCCACTTGAGTTTAAACCTAATCTGTTTATCTGACTGTAAATCAGCGGTTTGGAAAGATGTAAACAGCAAAAGGCATAATTTGGGCTTAAAATCACCTTTTCACCCTGATTTCACCCTGAGTTCATAAAGTTAAAGAAGCACCAGTTTTAAATAGGAAGATCGGTTTAATGGGTAGTAATAGTTAGTTATGTTTGGCGTGTGGAAATGGTTACATGTCGTCTGTGTTGTGTTTGAGAAAATGACTCATCCACATCTTCTCTCCACAAATATTGATTTTAGTACCTTTAAACCGTCACGTAGGTCAAATCCTCAGGGTGAGGGCGTCCAAGTCTGAAAGACATCTGTCCAACAATGCGTCAGGCTCACTGGGCAGGCGCTGGCCAAGCCGGGTGTGTTATTACAGTACAGCTGCGACAACAGAGCTTGAATCAGCAGAATACCAAAGTGGATGAATGAGTGTGTTTTCATCGGTCATGCTTCAGCTGGAGAAGAGCTGAGATGTCAAGACTGTCTCATCTTATGTAAAGAGAGACTGCAGGCTCTGCACAAATCTGATGTAACGGATACTGCAGGAGCACAGGGAGACGTTTAGGAGACAGTAGATGTCCATAAAATTGTACGTCCTTATTATCTCAATGTAAAAGATCTGAACAATAAAAAACCTGAGACTTCAGACAGATCATCAGTCACGATTCAGCATGTGGGTATAATCTCATACATACACTTTATTTTATGCTGCTAGATGAATGTATACATAGTATACAATACAAAAGACAACTGATAAAAATAACATTATCTGTACATGATGTGAGAAAAAAACTAACTGTACAAAACCATCTCTTAGATGGTATAATTGGTCCGTCTGAACCAAAACAAACTGGGAGTTAAGACTGAAGAATTTTCTGTTGAATAGTAGGACTTGTCGTCTTAAAGTAGAAGGAGTTATCGATGGACCCAATACCACTGAAATACCAGACATTTTTAAAACCGTCTATCCATTTGAGCTCCATGATATCTCCAGCTATGGTGGAACAATCGCATCAAAACAACGACAATATCAGTCTGGTGATTGATTGTGTTTTAGAGTGGACTTTGGCTTTGATTTCACCATGAGGAGGTTTCATGGGGAATAGAAGTGTTTTGCCACTTGTTTATCCAGTAGACTGTAGAACTGTTAAACTGCTGACAGATTGACTCTCAGTGAAGTGGTTCACACTTGAGGAATGGTTCAAGAAACCTACATGGATATTTTGATACTTGGTTGTTTGTTCTTGAATCTTAAATCTTGGGAATGGTTCTGGTACAGTGACTTCGATATAGATACTAACACTACTTTTACCAATAAGCAATTTCATCAAACCTATTTTAATGAAAACAAAGTTCCGTGCACTGAAATGTAAACAAACCAATCACCAAGCTGTGTATGTTGATTGGCTCACTGACACTGATGAGGTTTACTCATTTACTCCTTTGAATCGAAATTTTGTTTTGAATAATGAGGCTTTTTTTTTTGGTCCTTGATGGTTTAAAACCAGTTTGGTTGGTCCGTTGTCAGCCAAGTCCAAAAGTTAAAATCAACCATCTCATAAGAGACGCAAGCAGCAAAACCTTCACATCTGAGCAGCTAGAACCAGTAAAGCTTTGGCTTGAACATTATTCACTAGAGCCACCCATTGATTATCAGTGTTGTTGCAGATTCATTTCCTGTTGACAGGTTAATTGGACTTATAGTTTCAACTCTCTTACAGCCGTCTTTAAAGCCTCAAGCTCCAGGAGGTTGAGAGTTTGTTTTGGAGGTGATGATTGAGATGTACAGCGAAGCTTCTTTGAGGAAGCCATACTTCTGTCCAGCTCATGCAGAGACGTGTCTCTCACAGTACTAAGGCTTTGACAAAGGTTATAATGCTTTGGCAACATAGAACACAGCTGAGCACAACAGACAAAGATGCATTACAATTGCACCATATGAACAGCCGACATTTACTGTATAGATGATGGTAACGTCATAGATCTGTGACTCAGCAAATTTTCCATAAAAAATATGCCTATGATTTTTGGTCTCTAGTGAAAGTCAGTGATTTTTTGATGATTGGTCCAATTGATAAAGGCTGTTTCAAGTGTGTAGGACAGTCATTTTGGAATCTTGTAAAGCCATGTGATAACATGAACTGACTGTGAATGGCCGACCTCAGCCAGTAGCACCCAATAAAGAAAAATCAAACAAAAAAACAAAGATGTAAGAACTGTGATCAGGTCTCGAACGGGGCAGATACAGTACTGTGTTTCACATATCGATTAGTTCCTCAGTGAAATGAGAAAAGTGTCAGTTCACAGATATCAGCACAGTGTGAGTCTCACAGACTTCCATCTTTATCTACATCCTCTGAATGGGTAGAAATGATGTTTGTGTGTGATCACTGTCTCTGCATCTCCTCAGGCATTGTGTCATCTTTCCTGGTAGAGGTAGACTAACCTAAAGCCAAACCTGCCACAAATGGTTTGACAGTTTACAAGCAGGCAGCTTTTCTTCTTTATTTTCATGTAAACAGCTCTGTCTTTTCAAACAACGTAGGAGGATGCTCTGTCTCAACTGGCTTCTTTCTGCAGAACAGATGCCTCCTGCAACCAGAGTATTTCCACCCAAGACAGCAAGAGGATCATTGTCTGGTCGATTTGGGCTCAAGTTCTTGTCAAATCATCAGTTTGACTTCCAAAGATAAGTCCATGAGCTGCACCCGTTTGGCTCTAACATGGCTTCAGGTTGCAGAGGTCCAGTTCTTGAGGCTTCCTCCTCCCAGAGCAGTGGTCTCTGGGTAGGCTTGCACCATTCTCGGTCATACAGCGCACTGGCCGCCTCTTAAAGCCCCTTCCACAAGACTTGGAGCAGTGAGACCACGTGCCAACATCCCACACAGGGCAGGGATCTCCACATACTCTTACTGCTATAGGCCTGTCAGCACTGTCACAGTCCATTGCAGGCCGCCCCTCAATGCTCTGGCACTGCACCAGCCTCTTCTGAAGACCGCTGCCACAAGTCACCGTGCAAACATCCCAACTTCCTGTCACCCAGTGACTAGCTGGCCTTTTACCCATCACCTGCTTCTTCAGTTCTACTTTGTTGCTGTCCAGCAAGATGCTGTTCTGCGCTTTGATGTTTCTCTCCCCCTTCTGCAGAGCTTTCTCGTCCTTGTTCTCCTTGGAGATGTAGAAAGAATAGCGCACTCTAGGAGGAGTCATCTTCCCCACAGAGAGAACCTCCACAGTCAGAGGCTCCTGCAGAGGTCTGGTAGCCTGCAGGATCTCCACAGATGTAGAGGTGCCGCTGTAGCGCAGCAGGCTTCCCTTCACCAGCAGGTCGCGCTCCACAGCTGACACCACGTAGTTGCCGTTCAGGAGGTACTTGCCGTACCGATTCTTCACTGCCAGGTAGTTTTCGTCACTGACCATTCCTCGATATCCACGCTGACGGATGTCAATGTTGGAGGCTCCAGCTGGCAGCGTCACTACGAAGTTGTAGCCATGACTGTAGAGGAAGTGAGGAGAAAATATATTTAAAAAAATAAAATATTAAAAACTATGCATTATTCATCAGCATGAATACAAAAGCCTTTAAGTCTCCAGGGCTTCATTTGTACCTCATTGACCACTCTGAGTTGTGTCTTTGAGTCATCTTAGCTGGGCGCCCACTTCAAGGAAGAGTAGCCACAGAATGAAATTGTCTCCATTTATAGACAATTATCTGGAGGAGCCAGAATAGCCTTGGCTTTCCTAAGAACATGTTGATAATAGATGACAAAAATCTTTGACTTTGACAGGTCTCTTGAGTCTGAACAGACCCTGTCTTCTGTCCCAAAATGTTTGTAAGTATCTACTAGGGCGGTTTCAGAGCTAAGCTGATGTAGGACAGTGGGGATTTCCTGAAATCAACAATCATGTCCTTTGTTTTGGTAACATTAAGCTGAAGGAATGAGTGTTGGCACCATGACCCTGGCTCTGCTCTTGTAAGAAGCCGACGATCACTGTATCCTCAGCAAACTTAAGGATGTTCACAACCCTGTGGAGGACCAGTTACACACTGTATATCTGAGGAGGTGAGGCCTCCATAAATGCCAATATACAGACTTTCCCTTATTCCCAGATAGGACAGACATCGGCTTTTAGTACCTCATCTTTGTTTCAGTCACTGCACATTTACCAAGACAATAGTGGTTAGAGTAACACAGGTCTTCACAGTAGTTTCTTTACATGTTGCTGCATGTCTCCCCTCAGGCCCTGTCACCTGCTTGAAGGCCTTTAATCACTACTTCCTGCTTTAAACCCTGGTCAATCCCGCAACATCGGCATGAGTTTGAAATGCTGTTTGAAATTTCCTCCCAGCCTTGAACCCCTTAACATGAACCTGAAAACCTTTCCTGGGGTACTTACACAGGTTTGGTGAACATCCCTGAGACCTTCTTGCAGCCCTGGTTGTCTCCACCACATACACCACACTTGTCAAACTTCTTATTGGAGTCCAGTTTGCCATCGCAGCCCGCCTTGATGCATTTCCCCTGAACACATACAGCTGACGTGTCAGGAGAGCAGGGCGTCCCATCCACAACCTGCAGGGCGTGAGGTTTCAGAGATTACATCATGCTGGGCTGATGTCATTGAGTTATATGTGAGTTGGAGCAACAGTAAGAAAGATTAGAAACACAGACGTTGTTACTCTGTAGACTTCCAATAAAGCAGCTGGCAGCAGAGGGAGAGTGCAGTGTCCTTCACTGTAACCGAGATGTGGCCTTGTATTGCTGTTACATACTTGTTTTCATGCTGGTTGCATAAATAGTAGCTGACTGGCCACAGCTGCAAAGTGATACTATCCCTGCATGTTTCCCTTTCTCACCACTCTATCCATCCTGCAGCAGCAACAACAGCACCACTTACTGCTGTGTCGCTGATGGAGCTCACCGTTACTTCTTACATTGTGGATGAGAGCCAAATCACACCAGGCAAATAGTTACTGTAAACACAGAGCAGCTCAATAAAATCCTTCAACTTCACCTCCTATGAGGCGTTGACTCGCCACGAGGTGTTCAATGACAAGGAGTTCACATTTCATTAGTGAGCACAAAAGATGCTCAGAATATTACAGAGAATTTCCCAAAGTCATGTCTCATGTTTTTAGTAAGATCTAAGTGTGACAGGACGTTTTTATTCATTGCAGCATAATGGAAGCTGACGGAGCTGCTGTCCACAGGCCACATGCCTCCACATTCACAACACAGCCAGCAATTACCAGGCTCAAATCTGCCTCAGGTAATTATGATTTGCTGGTAATGTGAAAGCAGTGAATGTAATCTTTGCCTTTCTTTACCTTATCAACACATCCTGATAATGTCTAACAGTCTTCATTCATGTTCTTGAACTAGTGAACAGCACCTGAGTTCTTGTCCACACTAATATATTTTCATTTTAAAACAAACAGCACATGATCATGGTGCTTTCATCACCGATACTTGAGGCTGATAAGACCCACACTTTGAGCCAACAAAAGCCAACAAAAACAAAGTGGTTTGGACGTGACATCAATGGATACAATCACACATTTCAGGAATGATTAGATGTAAACAGGTAGTTGGATACTCACCTTAGGAGCGAGTACATAAAAGTACCCCGTCCCATTGGCACGACAGATGAGCTTGCATTTGTCCTTGGGAGAGATTCCTGAATACTTGGGAACCCAGACCACAGAGGAGCCCAGTCTGTTGGTGTTCAGGTTCAGGCCATTGAACGCCTCACATTGCTCCTCACGGAAACTCTTACCTGGAGACATAAAAATAAACTTGCATAAACTGTATAGCATGAGGACCAACCAATGTGTTTGGAAAATGGTAATGTTTCTTGGATCATCTTGGCCGACCATTCAAACTTCTAATCCATGTTGCATAATATTGTAAGATGGATATAAATGCTTCATGTTTCTCAGATATATGAATGTGTGCCGTCTTGTGTGAACACACCCAAGCAGAGATGAGCATACCTGTGTCAGGACAGGGGTTGAGGTTACAGGAGCGATATTTGATGCGAAGGCCATAACAGTATTTGCCTCCGTTCTCCGGGACCGGGTTGTCACAGTGTCTCTTAGCGAGCTGAACTCCCCCACCGCAGCTACGGGAACACTCTCCAAATGCTCCCCACTTCCCCCACTTGCCATCCACCTGCGAGGGACAGTGGACCATCAGTTGTGGCCTTAAAAGACTGACTGAGAAGCACTGACCTGCAAGCGCTCACCTTGATGTGCATGGTGGCGTTCTTCTCGGAGCAGGCTCCTCGGTAGCACACCTTGCCGTTGCCACAGCTGGTGCCGTCCGCCCAAGGGAAGTGCCGGGTCTGACAGACCAGCTGTCCGCGGGCCTTCCCGGTGCACCACAGCTTGGAGCAGGGCTGCATGTATGGGCAGGGTTTGGAGGCGTGACCGAAGGCGAGCTCACACTGACGGTGCAGGCTGTAGCTGGAGCCAGGCAGATTATCAGGGAGAGACAGCTGCCTCTGAGGCTGGTCCAGCAGGCAGTCTCCTGCGAAACAAACCAACAGCACAGTCATAAATCAGACTGCAGCTGCATTCCCTCATATGGATATTAAAATCGAGGTGACTTAATGACTGAAAGTCTGGAAGCTCGTTCAAATATCCTTCAATCTGAAGCCACCATGACCAGAGTTTTCTGTGGCCTTTGGCTGCTGCTCATCAGCCTTTTTAATCACTGTTTTGATTTTCAGCATCATCCTTGTTTCCAGCAGCAGCTGGTTTCAGTTGTGAATGCACATTTAGTTTTTTGTTTGCTTATTTTCCACTTTATGAATGTTCTCTGACACCAAGTCTAAAGATTTGTTGAACCTCCATCTCCTCCTCCTTGGTGACTGATTTTTCTTTGGAGCATCCTCAGTCATTTTAAATGGTTTGGAGACATTAGTGTTCCTTGAAATGTTCCATCAATATGAAAACACAATGAATCAGCTAAAAGGGTAACATGAACTTTTGTTATTGACTCACTTGAGGAATATGAAACTGTATTGTCCTCACATCACATCTCAGAATCAATTTTTCTCTTGAGGAATATGCATCACAAGGATGTTGGTTAGGTTCATGTGAGGTGATGACTGCAGCTTTTACAAATATGTTGGATTTATAGCTTTATCTCAATATTCAAAAATGACTGTGCATTATCTGATCATATAAATAATGTATGAATGAGTTTTAAGCGGTTGGTTTTGCATGATAAATAACTTTGTCCTCAGTCTGTAGAAAAGCAGAGGCGGCTCCATGTGAGAGAGTGCAGGCACCTGATGATGTTTAGATTAGACCAATTACTCATGTAGAACAGAGAGTGGTGTTGTTTTCCACACTGAGAGGTCTGGTTGGCTGGAGATGATAAACCAATGTGTTTAATTCTGTCTATTACACAGAATCCACTTTTAGTCACTTAACGGGAGTTTACAGGAAAATAATTTGTGTAAAGCATCTGCAGAGGAAAAAGTCTGAATGATATATTAATACAGTTATTAATGTTGATAGTGGAAGTGGTTACACTCATCATCTGCATCTGAAATTACATCTCTAGGAAAAATACTTGGATGTATTTGTTCAGTTTCACGTGTAACTCTGCCCTGAAGTGTTTCTTGTCAAATCGTTGCAGTCGATTGAATTTAGCATCAATCTTCAGTTAACAAATATTTTACTACTAGTTTTCTATCCGTAACAGTGAAGTATACACGGATATTCAACAGTCTGACAACATAAGCCACTTTATTAGTTTGTCATTCTCCACCAGTTCACAGAGCTTTGCTCTAAGCTCAGAGGACTCAGAGAAGCTGAGAGCTGCATCACTTGGAGTTTATTGGATTGGAAACAGAATTTCTAACAGCAGATCCACAGTTCTGATCCCATATAAGGTAATTTAGGAAACAATAGCATACGTTTTAATGTTCTTTTGGATAGATTGTTCTATGTTTAACCAATAACTTGTCTCTTTGGGAAAATAGACCCTTTCTTTCAACCATGACATGGCGACAGCTGTCAGGTGCCTACCAGCCAGAATGTCCTTCATGGGAATATGCTGCGACGTGAGGTGTACACTGACTGCAAAAACTCTGAGAGGCAAAAGGCTTGTTGTGATTTTCCTTTGACTCTTACAAAGCCCTGTTCATTTATGACAAACTTCAACATTTAGCAAGATGCAAACTGCGCCCAACCTGAGTAGCAATACGATTGTCTTAGTACCCTTTGAAAAGCCTGAGATTGATCTGAGATTCAGTTCAGTACTATAACTCTCAGATAAACATACGAAAGATGCTAATGGTCGAGAAATCTACAACAAGCAGCTACAACCCAGTGTGAGTAAAATATTCTTCCAACAAGTTCAAACCCTGACTGATCGGACCACCGAGGAAGTGGACCACAGATGCACAACACAATGTGATCACTTACTCCTTAATCAAGTTCTCCTAAATGAGAAGCACCAACAGCATCAGGTCAGAGTAACAGTGAGGAAGTGTCAGGTTATAATGTGCGTGATGTTCACCTGAACCAGTGTGATTGGCTCTTATTAGATCCACAGCTGTGACTGAAAAGCAAAGTGCAGTCGGACAATTCAAATGTGACTTTGGCAAACAAAGTTTTATCCACACAGACATAAAAATAATAGAGAAATATTTTTGTCCTTCAGTCATATTACTGAAATAATCAGTATAACTGTGATAAATTAGAGCCAAGGTCTGTTTCTTGTGGCTTAGATTACTCCCAGCTGACAGCGTAAAGCCTGCACAGGATTAGAGGTCCATCTGAGTCCAGAGACATATACAGGAAGTGTTTACTAACCATGACCTCTGTCCAGGAACTCGGTAATGATGGCAGCGCTGCACACAGACCAGGGTCGGCTCCTGTCAATCTGAATCAGTGTGGGAGACATCATGTGGTTGTCCTTTAGTTTCCCAAATACCTCCTCACATGCCTTCACATTGTCATGGGGCATGTTGAAGACGTGACCTGGGGGTGGGAACAGAGACGGAAGGTCATGGTTGTAGTTAGAGTCAATTACGTCTATTTACAGTCGCGCAGTGATTTAAAACAAGATAAGTAGTTAGTAACAGTTGCCGGGTAGACACAGTGAAGAGTCTGCGGTGATGACACTGAAATATGCATCTGTAGTAGACTCTGTGTTGGACAAAGAGGACTAGACTTGGACTGGTCTGAAGCTGATATCGCAGCTGACAGGAATGCATGTATGCATGGGAATATACAGCGTGGCGTATGTCCATGTTCTAAAGCTGGCCTGACGGGGGAACTTAGCTCCAGAGGAATTTGTTTCCTTCTCTAAATATGAACATGCAGTACTTTCCAAAAGGAAAAGAGAAAAACTAAACAGTTCAATCATGGGACAGGATCATATTGAGGGGAAATGGTGTAATTACTTAACATACATGAGGTTAGTGTAAACCAATGCCTCTCTTGGGGCCTCGAGCAGCCTTACTGGTGCAGCTGGTCTCAGACACAAGTCCTGCTTCTTTTACAACCAACTGATTATTGAAAATGTGAAAGAATCAGTCACTTGTATTACTAACAGGGTTAGCATCAGCATTTTGATGCTGTCTATCAAACTGGACCAGAAAGCTGATGAGCAGCTTCCTGCATTTTGACATATCATGTAAATATTGGTCTGAATGACAGATACCTGAGGAACAGAAGATAAAAACTGATGTATTATCAGGCCAGTTGTTGTTCATTCATTTGTTTAAGCTGTGCTGGACATGTGTCCACCCACAGGAGCTCAGAGATCAAATCAGTATAATCTCATAATTCATAATTACAGTCTCTGGTCTCCTGTTGAGTTCAGTTAGAAGCTGCGGCTAGAACATGGAGAGCCGAACTTTGCACAAATGCTTTGTGTTGGAGGAAACCAGTAAAATAACTGGGTAATGGTGGTCACGATGGAGGTATTTCTTGACAAACAACAGTGCATTTGAGTGTTTATCTGCTTATCGCATCTTTCCGTTTCTGATCTCTGACCAGAAGGAGCCAAATCTGGAAACTTCACTGGGACATCAGGGCTTGATAACCTGCACAGTTTTCCAGACAAAGCTGTTGATACTCTGGGAATACTTTTGGTATGTAACTTCACCTGAATCAATAAACAGTCATTCCACTTGTCTTTCAGCACAGGTAAAGAAAAAAAAAAGATACCACCATAATGAGCTTTAAAGGTGTTGGCACATCAACATTGTTCTGTCCCTCTCATCACACTCTGGAAATCTAAACCTTACTTTGTAAGACTCAGAGATCTGCTGGTTTGACTTCATCCTGCCTAATTAGAGACTGATTTACAAACAAACATCAGGCTAATGCAATTAAATAGCTGGTGGGTCTGAAACTCTGCTGTGCTCAGGGATATGCAGCCATATAGATCTCAGAGAAAGTTGCAGAGCCCTGCAGGCAGACCAGTCTGCACACTGATTATCTGTCTGTCAAAGTGGACTGCAGAATTCCTTTGGCACTTTAAGTTAAGGTTGTATGCAGCTCTTGCCCTGAGCCCATCTCACTCTGAGGCCCGCTGCAGCTCAGATGTGTGATTAGCATAAATTTCAGAAAGCATCGTATGAAAGTTCAGTCCCTGCCAATCAACTGACCGAGTTCGTGGGCCGTGGTGAAAGCGGAGGGCAAACCGTCGTCCTCGATGACGGAGCAGCTCCTCTTGGGATCACACATGGTCCCGACGTCAGCCATCCCCAGTGTGTCGCAGGTTGTGGCCCCACAAAGATCCTGGGGACGCAGAGACTTAAGGGTTAATTTTTCTTTATTCTTATAGGAAGCATGAAAAAAAAATCAAGATAGGCCTCATGTTGCAAACATGTTTTGTGTGGTTACAGCATTAATAGACCATAGAGGACACTAATACAAAGCACATGGCGCATGGGTTTGCTTATAGCTGGGCTGCTTTCAAAATATATTGAGGCAGAAGGTCAGAGGAGATAGCCCATTACAGATTTCCCCTCAGTGTTTGGGTAAGAGGTAAGGCGTAAGGAGATAGTTTGGGAGGTCTAGATGAGTCCCACCTGCGGCCCAGGGTAAAGTAAAACCATGTCAACTCCACCACAGCCTTGTCTTCACGAGTTAATGGCTAATTCTTGCTATTTCCTCTTCTTCCCTTGAGGAACTTCCACTTTTGCTAATTGTCTGTGTCTGGCCTTGTCAGACAGGAACTTCAAAACCAGGTTTTCTCTTAAAAAAAAAAAACATCCACTTGTCATTTAAAGACTCTGCAGTTATCTGTTAACCCTCCCAGGGAGCCTGGCTGTTGTGACGGCTGTTGTGGTACCACTTAGTCCAGACTGAAATATCAGCACAAACGTCGGATCACATGAAATGTTGGTCAAACTCTACATTCATGATCCTGAGAGAACGAATCCTGATGACTCTTTTTACTTCTCCTCTTGGGCCACCCTGAAGTTGGTGTTAATGGTTTCTAGTGAAAGGTCTTGGCAGCTGTTAGATGGTTGAAGTTTTGGCATCAGGACAAATTGTGATAACGTTAGCTTATGAGGCTACACGTGCCACTCAGCAGCATTACATTTACATCTTAACTGATATGGCAAAATTAAGGGTTAGCATGTTGGGATTGTTTTTGTGAGCATGTTAGCATACAGCTCAAAGCACCACTGGTCCTAAGTAGATCTTCTGCCTCACAAAAAGCTAGCATAGTGTTATAGCTCCTTACATTTTTACACACTGAAGTATTGTGAACAGCAGCTGTTAGCATTGTTTTCTTGACCATGTTAGATGCTGATATTAGCAAGTTAGTTTAGCTTAAGCAAGTGTAGAGTTACAGCATGTTAGCATTTTCACACACTTCATCTGTTAGGATGAGCATTGCTCCTGCTAAACCTCATTAGCATTTAGCTCAAAGCACCCAGTTGCTAACTAGCCTACGTGTGCCGCCTCTGTTGACTCTTTGTGTTTTTTAATATGATAAACATGACACGTGCTAAATACCATCACGCTTCCATGGGCATGTTAGGATGCTGATGTTAGCGTTTAGCTCAAGGCCCCAGTGTGACTGAATAAACACAGAGCGTCATAAGCAGTTAGCCTAGCTGTAGCCTTGTCACTCAACATCATAGGAAAAGTTACAAGCCTTTTCCCACTCACCAGTCATTATTAATGGAATATTGGCCATGGCTCACTGGTTTTATTCCATCCTCGGTCTAACTGGATGAGTCTAACACTGATTTTACTCTGATGTTCAACTCGTTCTGGTTGGACACTGTGTTACTGTGTTTTATCAAAGTCACTTTTGTGGTGCTTTCCTGCTGTTTTCAGTGAATCTGAACACACAGTGGATGATGAACTTGTTAACCCAGTGTTTCAGTCGAAAGGCCTGAGGATGCCAGAAGCACGTTCTGCCAGCCATGTGTATTCCACACCACTTGCTCTTCATAACCTATTACAGGAGTTTTTCCAAGGCAGCAGCTGTGCTCATTGTGCCCTACAAGGACAACAACACTGGACACGGACTTTTCCGATGTATATATATAAGTGGCCTCAGTGTAAATGAGGGGATCTTTCCCAGCACCGGGATGATGATGATTATTATTATTCAGTCGCTTTGACCTTGAAGTTTTGTATGTTGCTGTGCAGTGAAGGGGAGAGGGGTGGTGTAGCCTATCAGATGGCCGGCCGCAGCCAGAAACTGGACCTAATTGAAAGCAGCAGAGACAAGATGTCAGAGGAGTTAGTGACTGTGGAGAAAGATTTACTCGTCAGTGGCCACAGCTCTGGAGGCCACATGGGATTATGTCACAGCTCCGACCACGGCGAGCACTTCAGATTGTGTCGGCTCACGTTAACTTGAATGAAGGCGAATTCAGATTCTGGTGCTTTTTAATAAAAGCTGCTCTGGTCCTTGTGAAGGCAGCAGACAATGACCCAGTTCTTACTCCTTGGAGGCAGAGGTGAGGTCTTTCATGGAAAGAACTGGCTCAGTTGATCTTTTCCAGTGACTCACTGAAAGCAGCTAAAACAGAACTAAATGAAGGGCATTGGACAGCTGTGCAGATAACACACTGGACCACAGCTGGGTTACTGGGTGGACTGGTGCACTGGGCACAGGCTGCAGTGGAGAAAGTGACCACAGAGGTGCAGAGGGACACGCACAATCACACCGAGGAGATGCACAACAGCTACAAAAAACACTGTACACAAAGATGTGCCTCATGACATCATCGCTCATTTTGCATTTGAGACTGTGGTTGTGTTATTGCTCAGAGTTTGCTACCTGCTGCTGCGTCTTACCTGCTTGGTGAACAGTATGGCAGTGTCCCAGTACTCTGGCTGCTTGTCGTTGTGTTTGTTCAACTTCTTCTGCCAGGAGCAGAAGTTGCGCAGAGTCAGAGCTGCGTTAGTGGACACCTTGGGTCCTTTGTCGGCTTCGTTTAGCACCATGAAGCCCACCACCACTATGTTTATGGAGTTGAAGATGCTGGGGTGTTTGTAAAGCCTGGCTGCCACGGACATCAGGGTCAGGAGGTAGTGCTTGAGGTCATCCCCGTGAAACTTAGCCATAGATTCATCCGCCACCACCAGCACCTCCACAAACCTGGGGACGGAGGCGAACCTCTTGGACCGGCCCAGGGTTTTCAGCACACTGTCCGTTAAGCTGTCATTATCCAGCTCACTCATGTACTTGTATTTCTCCAGGGAGGCGGTGGAGCCGGCGTCAGGTGCAACCCCACACCTGCTGGTGAAGTTGCCGCCCGAGTGCGCAGCGGCGCGTCTCCTGCGGCGGATGACATGCGTCCTGTCCAGAGAGTTCCTGTATCCCGCTGCGTCTTCACTCCTGTCCAGGCTGATGAAGTACTCCATGCCGCTGTAGTAGAACCCCCCGTGGAGACCTTTGCACAGGCTGAGGGCGGCAAAGGAGTCCGGGTCCGTGTTGACATCACCGGAGTAGAAGCACTCCCTGAGGTCGGAGGCGTTGGATGCTGTGGAGCCGCTCTCAGGGGGGACGGTGCCCGGTGCGAGGAAGCTAGAATCCGGCGTGAGGTGCAGGTAAAACTCCTGTTTGAATGCGTTTATCTGAATAACAACCTGTCTGTCATTCACCTGCTCCGCGCGCCGGTGCAGATGCTTTCCATCCTCGTGCTGCTGCACGCGGACAGGTGTGAAGAAATCCACCTCCACGCAAAGCGTCAGTTTCAGATACAGAATCAGTTTCATCAAAACAATGACAGAATGACTGAGTGCAGCCATCTCTGCTGCTGCTGCTGCTGCTGCTGCTGCTGCTGCTGCCGGCAGGTCCGCGCTCCAACTCGGCTGCGGTGCGTTTGCGTGCACTGAGAAGTTGTGCGCAATGTCAGGGAGCGGCGCGTGTGCGTCCTCACAGAACTAAGCAGCCTGACGTCCGTCCAGATGCTGCTGTCCCATCCCGCGCCGCCTCCGCTCTGCTCCGACCAACTTCTCCACCAACAACTGCAGCTGCGCTTTAAAGTCGCGCACAAACACTGACGGCGATCACTGATGTCAACGGAGCTGGACGTGCGCGCAGGAGAGAGAGGGGGAGAGAGAGAGAGAGAGAGAGAGAGAGAGGGAGGAGAGAGAGAGCTGCAGCCACTTGTAACTCTGCAAATATTATTGTTGCTGTACAGCATGTGTGACAAGAACTACAGCATCATCCCCCCTCCCTCCTCCTAGACTTTGCGCGAGGCGGACACACAAGCAGCAAAAGACAACACACACACACACACAGACACACGCACGCACGTATAGATTACATTACATTAGTTGTCATTCAGTGGCCCTGATGTTTCTGCATCTGTCACCTCATGTTTGTGCTCCACATGTTTCATCTTTTTCTCTTTTTCTTCTCGATAAACACTTTTTTTAAACCTCTACATCAAGATGAACCAGTTGCAGATGAACCAGTTGCAGATGAACCAGTTGCAGATGAACCAGTTGCAGATGAACGTGTGTTTTCATCTCTGTCATCCTCCTGCACGAGGAGAAACTCTAACTCAAAGCGCAGGCGTAGAGCGACACCTGTTTGCGCCTCAGCTCCACCGGAGCCTCAGCGCCGCCTGTGCAGCTTCCTTATGCTGTGGCGCCACCTGCCGGTCGCTGCGTCCAACTGCAGCTCCGGGGGTCAGATTCAGCGATTGATAGAAAAGCTCTCGCGGCGGTCCTCGTGCGCTCAGGCTTAATAAAGCCATTGAGGTTCCGCCAGACAGACAGAGCATGTTGTTGTTCAGTGTTTGGACTTTCACAGGAACATGAACACAGCTTTTATTGTGAAAAGCAGGAAACGTGACTTTATTGAAAAAAAAGATTAAAGTTTATTGAAGTCATTTCTGAAGTGAAGTTTAATAAGTGTTAAAGAGCGCGTGCGGCAACACAGAGCGTCTCCTGATGGATAAACACCCAGTTAAATGATGATGATGATGATGATGATGATGATGATATTCTTCATCATTGTCTCTAATGTGATTAAAGTTTTCAGTCACACAGCGGCTGTCAGTCAAACGGTGGTCCTTTGTGTGGGGATAAAGCAGATCACCCAGTGTGTGTGTGTGTGTGTGTGTGTGTGTGTGTGTGTGTGTGAGACTCCGAAATAACTCCTCGTAGCGGACTTCCAGCTATGCATAGTATTGATGTCCTGCCGCTGCCTTATAGCCCGCTGGGTTAATAATAGGAGCGCGGTTGTCAGGCTATTTCGGAAGGGGGGAGTGTCGACCTATTCTCATTGGATCCGTTTTATCCGCGAGTTTCTACTGAAGTGCGAGTGGGAGGAGAATTTCCAGGATATCAAAAATAAACCCCCTCATGTCCAAGGAAGAGCAGAAAGTATAAATACCACCGATATGTCCAGACTGCAGCGGTGCTGGTGAGAGGTGGCGGAGCAGCGAGACGCGACAGACTGCAACACACACTCCAGACTGGTTCTCCTCAGCACCGGAGCAGCACCTTCAGTCCGAAGAGGATTTCTTTTCTTTGATACACATACAGGACTTTACAGCCCCCCCTCCCTCCCTCCCCCCTGCAAGAAGATGTGCTCCACTGTGCGTTTGATCGTCTTGTCCATGTGCGCGATGAACGCGGCGCTTTCCGCTCCGTTCGACTCCCAGGATGTTGTACCTGTTCGGATTAGAGTCAGCGGCCGCTTCTGGAAGAGAAGCGAGGAGCAGCCGAGGTTCGTCCTCAGCGCGTTTGGCAGGGACATGACTCTGAACCTCATCCCGGACACCAGCTTCATCGCGCCGTCCTTCACCATACAGCGCGTCAGAGCCGGAGACGTTGACGCTTTACGCAGCGCCTCGGGTGCCAACAAACCTGTCCCGGACGCAGATCCCGAGAAACTCATGAGCCAGACCGAGGAGAGTGAGGGAGAGCTGAGGAGCTGCTTTTACTCTGGGAACGTGGATCACGATCAGAGCTCGGTTGTGGCTGTCAGTTTGTGCTCCGGCATCTTTGGCTCCTTCATAACGGAAGGCAAAGAGTATTTGATTGAGCCCAAGGCGCGCGGCAGCCCGGGGACAGACCCCGCCGAGCAGCTGCATGTCATCAGGAGGAGGACATTCACCCAGAGCCCCGGTGTTTCCCTGCTCTTTGATCACGCGGCGGAGAAGCACAATGGGGAAAGTTTTACGCACGGGGACGGTGACGCACGGAGGGAACCTCGCCGGAGACGCTTTGTTTCCGCGCCACGGTTCATAGAGACCCTGGTGGTAGCTGACTCAACCATGACCCACTTCTATGGAGATGAAATAAAGGTCAGACACGATGAAATCATTCTTTCCTGCACACACAGATGATAGGAACCCAAACACACCTTAGTTAAACTTCGCAACTGTCCCATAAACAAACTCCAGAAGACGTCATCTGTGTGTTTTTCTCTCTCTCCTCTTTATTTCCACCCTCCTGCTGCTCAGTCAGGACTCTTAGTCTAGGAAATATCAAGGCAGGGATTTGTTTTTCCTTGCTGCTTCATAAAAATGTTGGGAGCCTGGGAGGAAACCGGTGGGCTCCGTGTTTTCCACAGACTGCAGAAAGAGGTCAGGGAACAGATATGCAAGCAATGCTGAAGCACATTCCTCAGGACTTGGTCATGACTTGGCAGCAGAGCGTCACCATCATCCAGGGAAGATTCACCAGGCTTACAATATCTGCCGCACTCAGGCCCCAACAAATCCATTAAATCCTGCTGCACAACATCCCCCACAATGTAAACTCAGCAAGGATGTAATGGATGTTGTCCTTTGAGTGACAGGTCTCCTGAGATAATCCCCCAGAACTAATATCAATCCTGCTTCTCACCAAACACATCCATTTACTTTATAAAAAGTAGGACGACCCAGGATCAGCAGCAGCCAGGTTCTAGTCTGTTTGTGCTTAAGAGAAGCTCCTCAGCTGCCAAACACTCAGCCTCGAAACCACAGAGAGTCACAGACAAGTGGACGAAGGCTCCGCTGAAAAGCTGACAGACAGGTTTATTTTCATTTTCATTCATGTTGCCCTGCTTTTGAGTGATTCGGAAGAAACACACACACACACACACACACACACACACCAAACACTTACTCTTACTCTGCGAGTGTGTGAGCAGCACATGTGGAAAAGTCTTTCTACAGGAGAGTATCAGTGATGTTCTCCAGACCTTCACACACGTTTATTATGAATTATGAGCCGTACGCTCGGACACCAAACCATGACAGTGCCGTGGAAACATCCCCACCTCCTCCTCCTCCTCCTTAGCATGATCTCTTACCTAGACAAAGGAGATCTTTTTAAGTCCGGAGACACAAAACTTCTGGTTCCCTGAAACTAACTAACGTCTCTGTGCACAAACACACATGATGGAGACAAAAATCTTACAGTCCAGGACAGAAACATGCGGCGCTCCGTGCTTTAAGTGCCAGTGACGTCTCTTTTTGAGTCAAGTTTCCATTTTAGGAGGCACAGAAATTCCTCTACATGAGTAATGATGCACACAGTTATTTCTGAAGGCAAATGACTAATGCATCAGTTAGCTGCTGCTGCTGCTGCTGCTGCTGCTGCTGTAGTACAGTGTAATGCATTTTATTACTTCACTGGGTTTTCTTTTATTTCTGTGGGATTACATGTTGGCTGCAACACGGTCCAAACCGCCACTGTTGCTCTTTTCGTTTGCTGGTGTGATAAGAGGAGTGTGTGTGTGTGTGTGTGTGCGTGTTATTGACGCTGATGCTGTGTGTGTGTGGTCTGAGAGGTTGCATCACATGAGAAAATCGCTGATATGTTTTGAAGTATTTAGAAACACTGTCACCAGCAGAAACGTCCTGTTTGGTCACAGTTCCATTAAAAAATAACTTCTCTGTTGCAGTGGAGTGAAAAATCAGAGAGATTCAGTTTGTGCACGCAGAAATACAAGAGTAAAGTTGTGCAAAACGAGACATCGATCACTTATTTGGCTTTAGCTATCGGTGCTGCACAGGCTCTTTAAACCTCCTGTGAGTAAAATGTTCGTGGAGGTGTAAGTTTTAAAGTTTCTAAATGTCCTTCCTCCTCCACAGCACTACATCCTGACCCTGATGTCCATGGCAGCACAGCTGTACAAGCACCCCAGCATAAAGAACTCAGTGAACATGGTGGTGGTGAAGATGCTGGTGGTGGAGGATGAGGACGTCGGCCCCGAGGTCTCCAGCAATGGAGGCGTGGCCCTGAGGAATTTCTGCTCCTGGCAGCAGCTCTTCAACCCACCGAGCCAGAGACACCCGGAGCACTACGACACAGCCATGCTGTTCACCAGAGAGGTGAGGGGGGCAAGCCCAGATGTGGTTCACATCTGCAGAGAGGCGGCCAATGTCTCTGCAACAAAAGCCAACATCATCTGCGTATAATGTTGTGATTATGTGATGTAAGATCTTAAATGTTCAGTTTAACAAAAAAAAAAAAACTTTAACTCAAGGTCCAATTATTAGCTTTTATTCTGGAGCTTTCATCCTCGGCTTTGGAGTCTTCTTGGGTGGAGTTTGCTCTGTAGCTGCAGAGATTCATGAATCCTGAAACAATAGAGACTGGATCAACACTGGAATCTGACAACATCAGCTGACTGTGAATACCAGACAAACCCAAAACAAAAAGGGGTCAAAGGTCATTGACCAGGGTTCAGTGGACGGCTGGAGAAGAATCACATCAAACCAAAACAGACACCACCTGTTGAGCTCCGTACCTATGTCACATGGTAACAACCAACCAACCCATGTACAGAGCAAACTTCATCTGCAGAGGGAAAACAGCTCATAAATGGACCTTGAGTTTAAGTTGACAGAACATTCATGCAGATTTAAAACAGCAGTGGCTCGAGAACAGATCCTTGGGGAACGCCACATTTATAAGAGGGTTTTATTGTGGAGCTGTGGCTCCAGGAAAAGCTGAATTCTTATAATGCTTGGGCATGAAACTATAATTTAAAGCTGCACTAATGAATCTTTTTATACAAACAAGAGGTCAAGAAGAAAGAAGACACTGTTCCCTGCACTCAGCAGCTGCAGGAACCAGTTTTTAGCAAGAAAACTCTCATAAACTGAACTGGAACATGCCAGCACCAAATAGGAAACAGACAAAGTTAGCAACCGGCTGTAAACATAGATGAGGGCCAGACATGTTTCTGTGGAGCTGGTGGAGAACAAAATGGAGCTAAAACTAGAGTGGATACGTCTCCTGAAACACCGAGTTCAGTTTAGCTACCATTAGCATTAGCTGTCTTATGAAAGTCTTATAATTGAGCTCTGCCCCCCCCCCAAAGGAAAATCTGTTGAGTATTAATACAAATCTTGTAATCAAGGCTTCAATAACAACAGTGGCTATGATCGATTATCATGCATGAATCAATAATTACCGTGCCGTGAGCTCTTTACAGTATCTCATTATTAGAGGACAGAGTCCACTCAGCCGTGACAGTCTGGTGTGTTTCGCTCCTCATTCACAGCAACAACCAGGATGACTCATGTTTTAAGCCCTGGTGGAATTCAGTGTCGGGCCAGCTGTGGCACATGCTGCGGTTTCAGAGGCATCACACTCCACCACACAGCGACTCCCCCAAAACCAGAGAGCTTTACAGCAACACAGGTGAAAGTTAGAGGCAGTTTGTTTTGTAACGCTGGGGAGGACCGTTTCTGTGCCAAGGCATATTGCTCCTGAGGCGACTCTGGAGGAGGAGGGTGGGGGGGGGGGCACATGTGTGAGATTAGAGTAGATGAAACAAGATGAGGTAAATAGAGATGGATCGTAGGGTTGGAGGAGTTGTAATCTTTTCCGGGGGGGGGGGGGGGTCAAAATAGTCCAAACAAACTGCTTTATAGAAGTTTTGACAGGAAATAAGTTCACAAGTCCTGAGGGTCTGAGCTGGGATCGGGTCTGTGCACGAGGACGAGGTGTGAGCAGACGGACATCCTCTCTTATTAATGCTTTATAGGTGAGGGGTGTTGTTGATGTTTATTGGTTGGCGGGATGATGTCAGCATGTAAAACTGGGGGGGGATGAGGAGATACTGCAGATCAGTCGTCCACGCCAAACCAGGTTGTGTTTGTTTTTCGGCAGTGAAATGCTTTGAAATGTAGAGGATGGGAAGGTTCCCCGTGGACGAGCAGCCCGGTGGTGGTGGGTGTGGGGTGGGGTGGGGGGGTTGAGTGTGCAGCTGAAGACTTGTGACATGTAGAGAGAGAGAGCAAGTGAGCTGCCACCAGTGCCAGCTGTTAGTGAAAGTCTGAATCTGAATGTAGTGGAAACATTTTTCTCATGGATTTTTGTGGCCTTATACTGCGTGAGCGTATGTGTGTGTGTGTGTGTGTGTTTGAGTGTGTGTACGTGTGTGTACATGAGTGACAGATGCTGTTGTGGAACGTGGTGTACAAACACACGCTGGGCTGCGTTCAACTGCTTCTCCAAGTCCAGATGTGTTTTGAATCACAGAGGGCTCCTCTGCCTTGTGGGTTTTTCTGTTTTTTAATCCACAGACCGTCCCCGTCTGTCTCCGTCCTCCACAGACAGACGTCCTCTCAGGCAGGGGGTGGGTGTGTGTGTGGGGGGGCAGCTTTCTGATAGACCACACTATTAATTTTCCCACCCACAGCTCTGGACAGCTGCGTGCTGCAGATATTTATTTGCCGTGTTTTACGACGGAAACACTGAGCAACATGTTTTTGATTTGTTTCTTTTTTAAAAATGGCACAAAAACCACACACACACACAAAACTGGACATATAGTAAAGACAGGGTTCAACATCTGACATGATTAATGTAACAGTGACCCAGCTCTGTGCAAACACTTAGTATATTTATGAATATGTATATCTAACAGGATCAACTGTTCAGTCTGTTGAACAGTCACTGTCCATTTACTGCTGTTAGTGTTCATTATTGTCTGTCTGTATCTATCTAGACTATGGATGGATGGATGATAGATAGATAGATAGATAGATTGATAGATTGATAGATAGATCATTTTCCTCCTCCTTTAGCTTCAGTGGAAAAAACCTCCACGTTTCCATTAAACACATTGAAGTTGTTTGGCAGCAGCACAGAGTTTAAACAGTGGCTGGAGTGAACGCAGCTCTAGTTACTGACGTCTCAGGTTCCCCTGCTGTGTAACTCATGGTCCACACACAGACACCACCTCATTAGCATTAGCATTAGCATCAGAAGTGGATTCTGGGCTATGCCCTAATTTTCTTTTTTTAACCTTTTACCTGAGAGTCACCTTCATCATTACCTGTCATATCCAGTGATACTTAACCTGACTTCACTCTAAAACCAGACTAAGCTAATCCTCAGCCTTTAAATCTGATATCTTTACCCTGCAGCGCTACGTAGCTACAGTTCAAACAACACATAGTAAAAACGCACATATGTCGCTGATGTGATAATGTTACGTCTAATATTAATATTTCTAGTACTTAAAACATTAATAGGTGAATAAAAGTATCTCTCTTTATGTTAGCCATGCTTAGCTAGCCCCAATAAAGGCTAACTCCTTGAAGGAGAGGCTAATTCCCAGAGCTAGCTAAACACAGCTAATGTAAAGACTGTTTTCCTCTTTATAAACAGGATTAGTGTGCAGTTTAATGTACAAAACCCGTGTCCACTCGTGTGCCATAGTAGTTTATATATGCACATTTACACATCATAACATAACACTTTTTCTTTTTAAACTTTTAGCCATATTTTATATAGCTAGCTAGCTAGCTAATACGATGCTAGTACCAGGGATAATGATAAACAAACTTAGCCCTGTGGTGGGTAGCAAGAAATAATGATTATATTGTTTTTAATCTATTCTATTTTTATTGATGAATTAACTGTGGTCTTAAAGTTACTTTGAAAATGACTCCCTCAAAGTCAGTGAAGTGTATTTGTAATATTGGCTTGTATAGAAATCCAGAAATACCAAGTGCCAGAAGAGCTATATTAATGTCAGAGCTGTGTTTAACAGGCAGCTTCACCACAGACACACTGAACCAACAGAGGATTTAATCAGCATCATTGATCGGCCATGCAGGATCACAAACAGAGACTGCATGTCTTTTTAAACTCTGGAAAATTACGGCCGTAACAACATGATAAAGTTTCCATCCAAAGCAATAAGTCTGCTCCTCTGTCAGCTGTCACAGAGCGAAACACAGAGAGGCTGGAAAACATTAGCAACCTTCATTAAATGGCTTTAAACACAAAATAAGCTGTTTTACATTAGAACTGGGATTTATTTCAACGTGGGCTAACAACCGTCCCTGGAGCTGGAAACCAGTGATGCACCATGAGTGGTGTCGGAGTCAACAGGTGACATTTCCAGTGACACTCTGATTTAATGTGCCATATTCCAGTTCAGCAACAAATTACTACAGAGATTTGACATTAGACTGTAAATCTAGAGCGGCACATCACTGTCAGGAGATTATGGAAAGGAAGGCAAGAGTCACCAACATCATTCTGTATACACTGAGTTAACACTGTATACACCAGGGCCGTACCGTACAATAGGAAACAAAATGGGCAGATATTATGATTTGCATCATTTTCACTTTCCATTTTCTCTTGGTGATGTGGACTTTGTTGGGTCCTGTACCAAACCATCATCTCCTTCTGCTTCTCTAGAATATGATTTGTTGTCCAGGGTGTCACCATAGAAACACAACACTGATGGTGCTGATGATGCACAACAATATTGTGACACATTTTACTTTCATCCAAACTAAATTCACAGCTCCTGTGATTTGGATATTACACTGGTCAGATATTAACACCAGACAGTGGTTTCAATGGTGCGAGTCCTGTTTGTACCGTATAAACAACCGTTGTAACACAGTTTAGAGGTAGAACAGGCTTCTGTTGTTTCCCTCTGCTCTGAAAGGACGTCTGACTCCCTGTATTCTCAGCCATCTTGTTCTATATCCAAACGCCAAGAGTTTCCCATTCATCACTCATTTTACTTGCAGTTTACCAAAATAAACAGCCTTTGTGTTCTTACGTTTCCAAAGAGGTTCGTCAGACAGAAGTGAAACGGTCAGGTCTTTAAGTCTAGTGGAGCTTTAGAGGCCTCTTTATTTTATCGTTGGAGACATTTCTTTGACAGTAGCAGCGGAGATGAGCCCACCTTAAAGGCTTTTTAACTGTAATTATACAGAAAACATCATCTTTCTGTCGTCTTCACTGGACCTCGTGTTCACTGTGGCCTCCATTGTTGAGTGTGTGCTGTGTTTGTGTTGCAGGACATCTGTGGACAGAAGAGCTGCGACACGCTGGGCGTGGCCGACGTCGGGACGATGTGCGACCCCAAGAGAAGCTGCTCGGTGATCGAGGACAACGGGCTTCAGGCCGCCTTCACAGCTGCACACGAGCTCGGTCAGATCACATTTCATTGTCCTGTGTGTGTGTGTGTGTGTGTGTGTGTGTGTGGGCTGTGTGGAAAGAACTTCTTCTTATCACCCCCCCCTCTTTTGTCCTCTCTGGCTGCAGGTCACGTGTTGAGCATGCCTCACGACGACTCTAAGACCTGCGAGCGGTGGTTCGGGGACCTGGGGGGTCATCACCTGATGGCCCCTCTGTTCGTCAGCCTCAACAGGACGGCGCCGTGGTCGCCCTGCAGCGCCCTCTACATCACTGAGTTCTTTGACAACGGGCACGGTGGGAAATATTTCACTTACACTCCTTCGCCCCAGATTTCCACATCCTCCTCTTCTCACTCTTTCCCTTTTGTGCTCACCCCTTCGCGCCCTCGCCTCCCCACCCTCATGTCGTGCATCTTGTATTGTTTGTATCCTTGCTAGACCTATCAGTGAACCTTCTTTCCCACTGAGTCATACTATGGACTTCTTCCTGTTCTCCACCTCCGCAGCCAAAAGCAACAGCTGGTGTCAGCAGAATGTGCTCTTTATCAGTTGGAAAATGTCTCTGACCAAAAACTCATGTGGCTGGGAATGTTCATGCCGAGCTGTGGACGTCATCGACAGCTCCAGACAAGAGCTTATTGAATGTAATAAAGAATCATTAGTGGAACAATGAATAAATTCAGATTTAGAATAGCTGTCAGAAGTCCAGATTCAGAGCCCTGGGCCGCCTGTAAAAGTTCGCTGCATTAGTTAAATTTGAAGGACTTGTTTTTATAGTGGGGACACAGCTCTGCTCCGCCTGGAGGTTTTTCCACTGTTGTCACGCCACACACAGAGAGCAACACATCCACCAGTGTCCCATTGTCACCTTCAGAGTGACCCAGTGTCATCAGTCTCACTCAGTGTCTCTGTGTGTGTCGTATCTGCAGGCGACTGTCTGCTGGACGTCCCAGAGAGCACCATGCCGTTGCCGCAGGAGCTGCCGGGCACCAAGTACAGCCTGGACCAGCAGTGCCAGCAGACGTTCGGCGAGGAGTTCGTCCACTGCCCCAACACGTCGGACAGCGACATCTGCAGCCAGCTGTGGTGTCAGGAGGATGGGACGCCGCAGTGCACCACCAAGAACGGCAGCCTGCCCTGGGCCGACGGCACCGCCTGCGGCCCCAACGGCACCTGTCTCCACGGGGCCTGCATAGCAACCCAAGAGGTGATGAAGCCACTGGTAAGAACATGGTGTTTTCTCTTCCACTGGTCTGAACCTGAGACTGGCTCCACTCTAAAAGATAAAAGACAGAGTAATGAGTCGCTGTAGCTTCTGGTGGCTAACGTTAGCATGACGTCATCATACACAGAGGTCGTTCAGTGTACCGGACAGAGATCAAACAGGCTCAGCTCAGTTTTCCTGTGTATCAGACAAGAAGAGGTTGTTCTCTCCACACATGACATGTTTCCACAGATTCTTCCGTCTTCTTCAGAAGCATCACTAGGTGTTGGTGTGATGTGTCTTATCAGCTGCTGTTATGTAGGCGTACTGCTGTCAGGCCGCTCCTTCAGGACGGCGCTCCACACCAACATCTAGTGACGCTTCTGAAGAAGACGGAAGAATCCGTCGAAAAGTGTCAAGGTATGAAAAGAACAAATTATAGATGAATAGAAGATATTAACTTTATTATCCACCTTAGTGTAAACTTGTCTTTGGCTTCTCCAACATTAAATGACATTACAAACAAACAAAACAAATGGAGACTGAGGGGAACAGAGCAGCTTTCACTTTCTGTCTGACGCTGTGTAGCTGACATGAATGACACAGCTCACTGACTTTACTGAAGAGACGTGGTTTTATTTCGAGGTCCAAGGCATCTTCATCGTCCCTGGGGGTCAGTGTGATTCACAGCCGGCTGAGTCCTGAGTGGCTCCAGTGTCACGGATCAAATATTCACATTTTTATCTTTGTTCATGTTTCTTTTCCTTGTACAACGTTTGTTTCTGCGACGGCACATTAGAGCCACTGAAGGTTAAAATGAAAGTTCTCAAAGCCACTACAAAGAGCTTTCAGTTTGTGTTGGTTTTGGCGCCCCCTGTGGACACAAGCGGTAGGTTTCACTCTGAGGATCTGTCCCAATATCAGCCATGATGAAAATATAGTGATGAAATTGAGCTCTCTACTTGCTAGTGTAGCAACAACTCAATGTTAATTTATATCCTCGTCCAATGTGCCGTCGTCTCCTCCGCTCTGAGTGCCGTACGTCGTTTCGTCGTCCGGTGGGCCGACCCATCCACTGCCCCCTGAAGGTAAAGAGTTACACTATTCAAATCAAATTCTACTTTTCAGTTGGATTTAGCATCAAGAAAATATTTCTTATCTGAGCCTTAAACACCAGCTGAGGCTGTCGAGGTGTTTTAATAATGTTGTGACGTTATAACATCAGAGAATATGAAGGTTTTTATCTTGGAAATTTGCAACTTGCAACAAAACACCAGAACAGACTCTCAGTGTGTCGTGTCAGTAGCAGCAGATGAAGATGGCCACCGTGTCTCCTCCGCTGTTTGTACATGAAGCCCTCAGGTCGGATCTGGTTCGGCCTGTTTCTGAGGCTGCGTTGTAGGCAGGTGGAACCTGCAGCTGCTCGGTGCTGCTGCAGCAACAGATGAGCTGTTGAAACTCTGTAACAGTCACTCACTGTGTTTTATAACTGGAAACTTGTCACCAGTTTATCGAGGTGAACACCAGAAAATATCGTTTCCACGTGTTCCACCACGAACCAGACCGTCTCCAAAGTGATGTTCTTTTGAGGATGAAGTTCCCTCTCTGTGTTTCCTCCTCCTCCGCCTCCTCTGTGGCCCCTCACTGAGCGATGGCACTGAGGTGACAGTTACACAACGACAGCCATTTGGACTTAAGAGGAAGTAACTTTGGAAAATACTCTGGAGTCGAGCTGCTGAGACTTTGTGTCACAGAGCAGAGACTGTGGACGTTGCTGTGATTTACTGATGGAGAACATTACGAACTGATGTTTTAAAGAGCAGGAAGATTCATCACATCCACCAACAACTGTGCCTCGTCCTTCAGCCCACAGCCTCTCTGTCTCAGTGTCGATACATCTGCTCACACCTCTCTGGATGCTGCTGCTGACGGTGCGTTTGCTGCTCACTGGTAAAAAACAAAACACCTGCACTTTGCGATGAGTCACTTCCTGTGAGCTGCACACTTCACAGCAAACAGACTTTGTTGTCGTTACAACTTGTGAGTCAGCGACTTCTGAAACGACCTTCTGTGATTTTTCTGTTTTGGCCTGATTCAGCTTCGTGGTTCTGCTCATCGACATAATCACCTCAGGTTATTTACCTGAGAGTTCCTCCTCTGCCCAGATCCATGTCTGCTTCTAAAAACCCAGAGTTTGTAGGTTTCTCTCTCCTGGACTGAACACAGTTTGTTCCTAAGGATGTTGTGTAACGTGGTTGAAAGGCACCTTGAGCTAAACCCGTTCTGTCATCTGAGGTAAAGAGACTGAAAACCTTCACGCTTCACTTTAAAGCCAGAGCCGATGAGACGGCGTCCGGAGAGAGAGAGGACGCCAAGAAAAATGGAAACTTCAACGTTCACAATTGCATAACAATTGGGCAAAATCCCTGTGAAGAAAAGCTGTGTGTGACACGACTCAGAGTTTGGTTCACGTTGAAACAACAACAGGAACGTGTTGTTTCACTGCGTGGAGCTCAGTCTGAGTAAAGCTTAAAGACTGAAAGGTCGGAGCAGCACTTGAACGCCTCACAGTTTGATTTTTCCTTGATATTTTCTCCTTGTGTCATAATGACACATCTGTTTATGAATTGTGATGTTAGCTGCTCCAAACTCATAAAACATCTGGAAGGGACGCCCACGATAGCACACACACACACACACACACACACACACACACACACACACACACACACACACATCCTGCACACACACACACACACAGGAAGCTGCAGCATGGCAGGTTCCCCCGGCGCTGAGTGACACATGTGGCAGGAACACGGGTCGGGGCCGACAGCGGGCGCGTGCCGGGCCTCAGCAGCGCTCGGGGCCGCGGCCGCCAACACACTGTGAGGCCTCAAACCCAGAAGCCCAGACTGTGGTTTGGAGCGAGAGGCTGAGATTGGCTTTGGCACCGAGCGCTAACCAAACACTCCACTGCTCTTTTCTCCCTCCCCCTCTCTCTCTCTCCCTCCTTCCCTCTCTCTCCCTCTGTGCAGGTGGTGGTGGACGGCGGCTGGAGCTCCTGGGGGCCGTGGCAGCAGTGCTCCAGGACGTGCGGGGGCGGGGTGGAGTTCTCCCACAGGGAGTGCAGCGACCCGGTGCCTCAGAACGGGGGGAGGTACTGTGAGGGCCAGAGGGTCCAGTACCAGTCGTGCAACACGCAGCCGTGCGACAACAGTGACGGTGAGAACCAGTCGTGCGGTGGTCAGACTGCTGACACAGCAGGTCAGCTGAGTGGGCCTGCAGAGAAGTAGACCTCTTCCTGGTTATGGGGGGTGGGTGGGTGGGGGGGGGGGGGGGCTTGAGTTGTTTCCATTACATACACTTTATTCTATTCTATCTATCTATCTCTCAGTTTGTCAGTCATTATGTTTTGAGGACCTCCCTGTGATCTGATTGGATATCGTCTGCTGTGTTTGCCCCCCCCCCCCCCCCCCACACACACAGGGCGGAGCTTCAGGGAGCAGCAGTGTGAGAAGTACAACAGCCTCCACTACCTGGACTTCAACGGGAACATGAAGCAGTGGATCCCCAAGTACGCCGGCGTCTCCCCCAGAGACCGCTGCAAACTGTTCTGCAGGGCCAGAGGCAGCAGCGAGTTCAAGGTGTTCGAGTCCAAGGTAGAGAGTCAAACACACACCTGTCACTTTTACACTGATGAGGACCGTGACCTGTGGTCGAAAGCTCCAGTAGGAAAACGCCTGTAAACGGACCTTGAGTTAATGTTTTTCATCCACTTTGTTGTGTTGATGCAGGTGATCGACGGGACGACCTGCGGCCCCGACACCACATCGGTGTGTGTGCAGGGTCAGTGTGTGAAGGCCGGCTGTGACCAGGTGATCGGCTCCAACAAGAGGGTGGATAAGTGTGGAGTGTGTGGAGGCAACGGACTCACCTGCAGGAAGATCACAGGTTCCTACAACAAAGCATTGTGAGTAGCTGCAAACAGAAAAATGTGGTCACACGTCACATTCGCTGAAAGACATGTTCACATGTGTAGCTGCATCTCTGATTGGCCCAGAGGCTGAGGAGCAGAAACCAAAATGACTTCCTCTAGATTTTATCATGATACTTAAACTTACTTAACCTTTGAATAGAACCAGAACTGTTTCCTCTATGCTAAGCTACGCTAACGACCTCACAGATCTGTATTATTATCTTTTATCTGTTGTGTTTTATTTTGTCATCTCAGTGTAGTTTTCCATCTCCTCTCTCAGCTTCTCTCTGGAGCTCTAGTAACAACAGGTCAGTGTCAGCCAATCAGAAGAGAGGAGGCTCTGAGTCTCTCTTCTGATTGGCTGACTGTTTTCTGAGTGATCCAATAAAAACAGAGCAGATTTCAAAATAAAACACTCAGAGAAACCAAATCCTGCAAAGTGTTGGATGGTGGGTCCAGGTGGTGGGCGGGGCTTTGGGTGACTGCTTTGTTGTGACCTCACAAAGTGACAGGAAGTCCTGACGGCTGGTTTTAAGGCTCAGTGTCTGAATACAGGCTGTGTGCATTTCTCTGTGGACTGAGGCTTTGATACTTTCACAGTATTAATATAGAACCTAGAGCTGCTTTATAATCACACTACACATGGACGTCTACCTTTATACTGTATGGAGCTTTAAGACGCACGTCTACCTTTATACCGTACGGAGCTTTAAGACGCACGTCTACCTTTATACCGTATGGAGCTTTAACAAACAGATGTTACTTGTATCTTTTCCAAAAAAATAAAGTTGTTTAAAGCAGAATAAATTCCACACATGACCTAAATCTCTGTCTTCTCTCCATCAGATATGGATACAGTGACATTGTGACGATCCCTGTTGGTGCCACCAACATCGACATCAAGCAGCGCAGCCACAGAGGGATCAAGCATGATGGGAATTACCTGGCTGTAAAGAGAGAGAGCGGCGGCTACATCCTCAACGGAAACTTCTCGGTGTCCACGGTGGAGCAGGACATCCCTGTCCTCGGCGCTGTGCTGAAGTACAGCGGCTCCTCCACCACGCTGGAGAGGGTCCAGAGCTTCAGGCAGCTGAAGGAGGCCATCACCATCCAGCTCCTGGCCACCGCCGGCGACGCCAACCCGCCCAAGGTCAAGTACACCTTCTTCATCCCGAGAGACGTGACCTTCACCAAGTCCAAGGAGAAGAAGGGCTCCTCGCTGTCTCTGCATGTGATCCATCCCTTCGACGGGCCGGACTGGGTGCTGGGGGAGTGGTCTGAGTGCTCCAAGAGCTGCGGTTCTGGATGGTCCAGGAGGAACGTCGAGTGCCTGGACAGCACGGGGATCCTGTCCAACCAGTGCGACAAAGACCTGAAACCCATCGACATCAGGGCCTGTGGCGACGCGCCCTGTCCCATATGGCAGCTGGGACCGTGGTCCGCATGCTCACGAACTTGTGGCCAGGGCGAGCGGCGCCGCAGCGTCCTCTGCATAGACTACACTGGGAAGACCACGGAGCCGGAGAAGTGCGACCCACACAAAATCCCAGAGACGGTCTTCGGAGAGTGTCTCAACCAGGAGTGCTTATGAACAGCATGAGCTGATAGGACTGAGGACTCCCCCACTGTGTCTGACTGCACTTCACAAACATGGACGGACCAGTGAGCTGGAACACAGAGGGACGACAGCTGTGATAGGACCATAGAGACACACAACAACCACAAAGAGACACACAACAACCACAAAGAGACTAAAAATGACTATAAAGAGACACACAACAACCACAAAGAGACTAAAAATGACTATAAAGAGACACGCAACAACCAGAGAGAGACTGCAAAGACAGAGAGACACATGACTATAAAGAGACACAAAATGACAATAAAGAGACTAAAAATGACCGCAAAGACACAAAACTACCGCAAAGAGACACAAAATGACAATACTAGTAATGACGGCAAAGATGCAACACAGAGAGACAGAGTCAAAACAACCACAAAGAGACAAAGCCAACCACACAAAATGACTGCAAGGACATAGAAAAACAACAAAGAGACACAAAGACTCTTGTCATGACTAGGAAAATCACCACAAAGACACAAAAAAGTAAGACCCAGCCAAAAAAGACGATACAGGCAAATGGACTGACTGCAGAAATACAAAAGACACTATAAAGTGTCAAAATGACTAAAAAAAGACACAAAGACACAGAAAACATCAGGTCTGCGTGGTTCTTCTGTGTCTCTGGGATCAGGACAGTCCTGGTCCTGAGGTTCTGGTCCGATCTGGTCTGGTCTGGTCTGGTCTGGTCTGGTCTGGTCTGGTCTGGTCTGGGCGGGGGGGGGGTTTAGTAGGAGGACTGGGGGTCTCCTCCAGCTCTGTGTCCTCTGTCTCCTGATCCGTCCATGTTTCCATGCCAACTGGTCCCATCGAGTCACATCCAGGACGTTTGCCTGAGTTTTGCTTCGTCGTCTTTTTGTTGACATTTTGACAACCACTATTGAATCGATGGAAAATCTACCTCATGTTGATGTTTGTACAGATGTAGGTGCTGAGTGTGTGTTGTCTCCACAACCAGAAGTTTTTCTAGTCCTGCTTCAAACACAAACACCCGTGTGTGTGTGTGTTTTTTTTTTTAAAGCGGGGCTCGAACAAACGGCACGAAACCTGCTGTCGAACACCAGCACAGTGTAAATATACCTCCGTTCGATCCCCTATAAAGCTTTGATCAAAGCCATTGACCTGTTGTCGAGGTTGGTCCGTACGGTTGAAGCCTCTGTTTTGGATTCCTGATCTTTTCTGCACACACACACACACACACACACACACACACACACACACACACCAGAATGTGACTGTGATGACGAAGACGTTGAGTTTTCATTCACAAAAAGCAGCCACTGATTCAAAGCTGACGACAGTTTGGACTTTGATAGAAAACGGTAGTTGACACAGAGACGTCCGCTCTGCTCTGTAGAAGAGTCTGAAGCTCTTTGACCTTCCTCCCTCTGCAGGTGTGTGATGATGATGATGATGCAGTTTAGACGAGTATCGGTACAAAGAATTTACAATGCAACAGTCGTGTCTTTGGAGGTGGTGTTGTTGTTACTAAGTTAAGTTATTAGCTTACTATCTATCGTGTATATGAAAAATAACATTGATTTTATTCATTTCAGACTTTTATTTGTTAAACCCCCACAGTTGTTTTGTTTTTCTCAGACTCTGGTTTGTATATTTGATTTCTTCATTCCTGTTGTTAATTTACAGTTATGTTATAAAACAAAAGAGATGAAGTATTAGGCCTGTATCCCTTCAGTGAAGGACCATACTATTTTATTATTATTGTCGTTATTGTTGTTATTACAGCTTTCTTTTTAAGCTATTTATTTTTGTAAAGTTTTTACCTTGGACATGTAATTAAAAATGGCAAATGCTGCTGTCTTTGAGATGTTTTGTCATAAAAAAAATGGTCAAATAAACACATTTATGTCAAAGTGTCGTGGTCACGTTTTTCTGTTTTCGCTGATCCTGTTGCTTGGCGACAAATACGAGGTGGAATCAGCTCGAACGTCTACGTCCAAAACTCTGGATTGTTGTTTTCCAAAACAAAACCCAACAGAGGACACATAGTTGAAAATGTCCCATAAATTCCTAACAGTCGTTAAGGTTTTCCATGTTTTTCACGGAGACCGTTACGGGACATTGAACTTTGACCTCTGAGGGCCAGACCTGTGGAATTCTGGGTCAACGGAGTTTAACATTTTAACAGCAGCCGGGCGTTTTGACTTAAGTAAAAGTCCTCCCACGCTGGAATAGTTTCTCCACTCAGACATCTGAAATAAAGAAACCCACTCAGTAGCTGTGGTTAGGGGAGGAACCTCCGTTTAACAGGCACCAGCTGTAAGTTAACAATGTCCTATTTTGGATGTCAGTCGTGTTTCTATTCGCAGCTGTCTGAGGAGCTCCGTGAATGTGAAAGTCATAATGGGTTACAAATACCAGCGCGGCGGCCGTGATGTCGTTCACAGAGTTCGGTTCGGTTTGGTTTGGATCGTTGACAACGTTACAAATGTATTTATAAAATACGACGTATCAGACTTTACATCTGTTTCTGTCAGTGGCAGGAAACTGGGGAAAGCAGTTTGACGTCAAAGCTACAACTATTAAATCCATCATGTGCACCCCCCCTCACCCTCTTCCCTCCACCTCCTACATAGACTACATTCATTCATTCATTCTCTACCGCTCTGTCACTTCAGGTCAGGTCAGGCCACCTCCACCTTCCCTGCACTGACTCCACCCCTTCCTGTCCTTCTAGTCACCTGGTCACTCCAGGGCTACCTGCACTCCCTCATTAGCTCCCAGGGCAAACCAACTGGCTCAAACTTAACAACTGACAACTATTGACAGGTGAAATGAGGTGATTAACACTGATTATCTTGTTATGGTGGCACCGGTCAAAGGGGGCGGGGCCAAAGTTGGTCTCATTTATCATTCACCTTATCTTGTTTGTGAAATACTACAGTGTTTTACCTTTCCTTTGTCACCCTTGGGTAGGAGGACTAACCCTAACCCATGTCATCAAGTAGGCGGAGCCACATAAGGTCACCGCTACTCTCTAGTTCACTTGGGGGCGTCGAACTGGATTGGACCAATGTCTGCACAGAGGTTTTTACTTGAGGAAGTGGAAGAGAGTCTATCATTGATGAGAAGCTGATCTTTGAGGATGAAGACAATGCTGTGAGTAAAAAACAACATCTGTGTTTTAACTCTGACCAAACTTGTGAAGTGGAGCTGTTGCAGGTTCATCCATGACTTAACGAGTTGAGGATTTTGAAGAAGGCCTCGTGGATCCAGGTCGACGACAGGTTCTGTCAGGCTGCAGGTCCACAGGTTTAAAGATTTAAACTCAGTCCTGATCAGCTGATCAGTCACTTGCTTTCCTTCCTCTGATTATGGCGGGATATTTTAACCCTCTACATACCTGATGATGCCTGCTCTGCTGCTGCTGGTCCTGCTGCCCATGAGGTTCCTCATATCATTTATTAGGGAATAAATAAAATGAGACAGAGCGTGACACCAAACCTGCTTCAGCACACGCTAAAATGATTTATGCTCATAAAATATGAAATCAGTCCCGAGGTGTCTGACTGAACTGGGATCCTGGTGATATGACCTGGTCCAAGCGTCTCCAGAACCTAGACACTGATCCAGGGAAGGAGGATGGATAAACTGACGACAGGAGGCAATGATTCACTTGTGGACTGAAGACCGGTGCGGTCTGATCCTGGTCTGAGTCCATGGAGCAGCTGATGCAGCAGAAATGGCTGAAAACCCAAACGCCGCCGCCGCCGGCAAACAGCTGTGTTTGGTCACAGACGGGTCGGAGTGGCCTGACCTCTGCTCACCGCTGAATGTTCCCCCAGTCTGAGCGTCAGAACTGGACCATGAGGTCTGGTCCATGAGTCATGGTTTCTTTTACATCATGGGGGAACAGATGGCACCAGGATGCATGATGGGAAGAAGGGGAAAATGAGCGCAGGCAGTGTGATGCTCTCAGCGATGGTCTGATAGGAAACCTCAGGTCCTGCTTTCACATGGTGACAGCATCGGCCTTTGACAGCAGAACAACGTTCCCTCTGATGTGGTTTGAGGAACATGACAGACGTCAAGGTGTCGACTCGACCTCCAGGTTAAACAGAACATCATCAAGCCTCCGTGGCATGTGAAGGGAAAACAGGTCTTAACTTGAAAAACTGGAAGGATCCGGTGCTGAGGTCTGGAAGATGGAGGATGCTGACCTCAGAGGTCAGAGCTATGTTTAGGAGCTAAACAACCGTAGGCAGGTGGTTTACTTGTTTTATATACTGTGTGTGTCATCAGACCCAGATAAAGTTTATAACAGCTGCAGTGAATGACGCCACGAGGAAGTTGTTTTACATCTGTTTTTATACATGTAGCTGCTGAACACACTGCTACAGTGATGCCGTGTGTTGGACGCCTGGGTTCTGGATCTGGTTAAATGACACTTGCTAATTATGCTGTTTTTATTGGATGTATTTGTTTTACTTTGCTTGATGTATATATTTCTGCTGCCCCTCCCCATACACTCATAATATTGATCAGCACATCATATATCTCTTCAGTCAAAGCCTGACACATCTGGGCGTCTCCATAGATACCGGATGATGACTGGGAGGTCCTACCACATGCTGTGTGACAGAAACCTCAGACACATCTCTAATTAGATTTTTATCGTTAAAGAGAGTTTCCTGTTTTTTCTTGAGATCTCCAGTAAATAACCCCAAATAACATAGATGAATGAACGGCACCTGCAACTTTGAGAGTTATTATTGTCCTAAAATATAATGGAAAAATAAATCAGATTCCACAGATGTTTTCTCTAAAGGACCAAAATATCCACAGCTGGGTCGTTTCTATTGGTCAGAAAGTTGAGATGGATTTAAACGGGGTAAACGATAATACTGGGGACAAAATGTAATCACAGCACGTTTATATATGTTCTAATCATAGGAACAGCTCATATAAGATGCATGTGGTTTAATATACACTGTGGGGATTCCTGAGTTGTGTTGTTCATGTCGCTAAATGTGACACTTCCTGTTTCTTACAGTACGGTACAGTGAGGGGTGCGCGTTGCATTGTGGGGATACAAATACAGCGCAGAAAGACCAGCGGGGAGCACAAAGGAATTAAAAAAAACACCACCTGGGAAACTTTAAATGCCACCGCGCTGTGATGTGAATTCATGTAAGCGTGCTTTTAAACGGTGAGCTCGGGCGGATGGCAGGCTGACAACTGCCCCGACAAAGCGCAAAGGAATGTGAGTGAGCGGAGAGGAGCAGCAGGGCGAACCGCTGTCTCCGACCATCACTGCTTTTTGTCAGCTGAGCTGCTCGCATCCCGAGGCCCAGCCGTTACCACAGGCCCCCGCCCCACAAGGTAAATCCCTCTTCTCTCAGCGTCTGTCTGAGCTCAGTAACCCCACCGCTGTGTCGCTCGTATCCGGCTACTTTGCCGTCTAAGCGTCGATAAGAGCGAAAAGCGGAGCAGCTAACAGCGCCGCGCTCCGTTAGCTAGCGCTAGCTTGGCAGCTAACGGCGGTTAGCTAGCTGCGTCGATGTGCACGGGGTTATCCACGGTCAGACCGGGGATGCGGCTCAAACGGCTTCAAAATAAAGGAGGTAAACTGAGCTCATTTATATTTTTCACTTGTTTACTAAATGTTTATTCTAAGTTATTTACCGTAGTGTTGCATTTATGAACCAATGAAGCCAACTGGGTAAATATAGAAGACAGTACAGGACGAGAGCAGAGCTAATTTTAACACAACAACACGGGTCAAGTCAGGTGATGGGAGCAAATTACCAGTGATTTTTTATTAAGAATAACACTCACACAAATTCAGCTACATCTTAGTATGTGGCCATTGGGGGGGGAAAAAATCCCTTTTAAATGAAATATTAAGATTAAAAGGCATTTAGTCTTTTATTTTGACAGTTGAAATCGGAAGTACTTTTCATCTCCGAGCTGACTTGACCCGTTGACTTGACACTGTTAGCCAGAGCTAAACTGTGATTGTGGAGATCATGTTTGTTCTGTTGGACCGTTACACATTCACACAGTGTTTCCTACACACACACACACACACACACACTTGTTGTTGTTTTGACTGTTATCTCTCCATAGTCTGTTCCCGCCAAGTGTCTGTGGTCACTTTGTCTGGTGTGTGTGATGTAAACACAGTGAAAGGAGCAGGGCCCTGCACCACGTAGCTGAGATCACTGGGCTGTCATCCAGATGTGTTTGGGTGTTAACTCGGGTGTGAACAGATCACCATGGTAACCTGAGCAGGTTAGCATTAAACACCTGTCTATAGCCAGTCAGACAAAGACAAAGTAAGTGATAATAAACAACAGACATTTCCAGCAGGCAGGCGGATGCACAGTTGACCCTTAATGACAAAAGGACAATTACATCTGCATTTTAATTGATATTATAGTTCTCCTCCGTATCCTCAGCATCACCACCGCTCTGAATAACAACGACGACACATTGTGATGATAAATATTGTGGAAAAATAATCCACACACTCAAATATTTCCAATTTCCCTGAACGCAGAGTGAACGGAGCCGGTTGAGAACTAGCTTTGGTGACACAAACAGAGCCGGAGCCGCCGAGGCCGTGAGGAGGCGGAGCCGTCAGGGAGGTAACTAGTTGTTACTGTGTTTACAGATCACCTGCAGGTCAGCTGACTCCAGAGATCCAACCTCCAGCCTGGTGATGACAGACCCGTGAAGCTGTGGGACTGTTCAGGCTTTACTCAGCCCGTCCCTGCTCCGTAGATAACGCTAAGCTAGCCAGCTGTGTGCAGATGTCTGGCTGATGTCTCTTCAGCACAAACAGTGGAGATAAATTAGTGAGCAGACTTTCAGTTCCTGACCTGTCTGTGCTCAAAGCGGCCATTAAAGTGAATGTGGTGTACTTAATTTAAGCATCTGCTGACAGTCCACGCGCAGCTGTAGCGTTTATTTTTGAAAAAAAGCACATCGATGACGCCCTTCTAAGTGGTGCAGGTCTTTTTTTATCATCTTGCTCGACTGTTTTTCACCAAAAGAATCTAAATGTATCGTGTTTTAGTCGTTTTTTGCACCGGCCAAGGGAAATAAATCCTCCGTCCACAGATTTATAACCAGGAAATGTTGTTAACTTTACACAGCTTTATACTGAAGGAAGCCACAGTGTGGTTCACCTGCTGAACGACAGGGCGACGTCCAGCCGCGACAACTGGAGCACAGCATATCATGTAATATGAGGAGGATCGTCACGGCTGAGGACGTGAAGTGTGAGGAATTCAATAATCTTTATACGATGAAATAAAAAAAGTTCGTCACACATAAATCATCCTTCACGTTGATTCGCCTGTTACTTTGTCTGACAGTGTTACTCGGTTCATCTGATTGGTCCGTAGTCGTAGGGATGTTGACAGGTTCTGTCATCCCCGCAGCTGCACGAGTTACCATGGCGATCTACCTCGGCTAAACGGCGAGCCAGCTCCGTGATACAGGGGAAAAACCAGAGATAAGGCCAAAGGAAGACAGATGTTTAACCCACTAATCCTGCTCCGTGGTCCCGGCTCCTGTTCTGTCGCCGTCATAAATGTTTTTATGGTGATTTTTTTTTTATTTTATTTCATTTCTCTGTGTTTGCTGACTCTGGGTTACATAAGCGTTGATTAATCAGTTGATCTATGAGCGTATTAAACGGCCCAGCGATGCCTTCGAGCGCCTTATTTTGTCTGACAAAGCAAAGAGCTCGGCTGCGCGGTGAAGTGAAAGTGAAAGAGTCAGCACATCCTGCGACCTGAGGAGCTGCAACCAGGGAGGCGTCTGTAGATTTCTCTCTGTGGTGTGTTTGATCCTCCACATGGACTTTTTTCAAAATGGACTTTGATTTGACCAGAGGTTTATCAACAAGATATAAAATACTAATTTAGATTTAAAAAAAAATACAGTTTTGTTGCTGTGCTCCGCCTCCAAATATACAAATATACAGATGGGATTCAGGTCAGAGGTCAAAGTTTCGTTGAACTTAATGTGACATCTTTCTCTGTAAAGTTCGTGTACTGTGAAGGAACCTGATGGAGGTTATGTGTTGGGTAAATAACTCTCCTTCAGGAGACAGTGCGGCCGGATGAAAACCCCTCGGTGGACTCGTCTCACACCGGCCCCCGTTTGCTGCTTCAGACCAGGAACTCTCTTGTTGCACCACGGCAGCCCAGGTCTATAATTCACCCTGCCTTCACTGGGCCAACATAGCCCAAGAGTATTTTCCTTTGGTCTGTGTGTGTGTGTGTGTGTGTGTGTGTGAGAGCGCTCTCCCTGCGAGAGCCCCTTCACTTGAGCTTTTGTTTGATGGAAAATCTCATGCCTCAAAGAATCCACATGTCTCACAGACAGCTGCTGAGCATCCTGTAGTGCACTGGCCTCCACATGGGTCTGGCTCGCATCGCTGCGCATCTGCTTTGATTGTTGTTACATAACTTGGCATTTTGTCCTCCATGCCCCCCTCCCCTCCCCCTCCCCCCTCCCCTCTCCTACCCCCCCCCCCCCCCTTACCTTTCCTTCCCCTCCGAGCTCAGAGAGCACTGTAGTATTTCTCCTTACCTACACCCACCGACTTCCACGGTGGATTTGACTTCTTCTTTTTTTTTTTTTTTTTTTTTTCCACTGTGGACTTGGTGCTTTGCGCCATGTGACGTCTCAGTTTTGCCTCTGAACCCAGTGTTTTCTGATGAAGTGTTAGTTCGACGACCGTCAGACAGTTTGGCTTCGCTGTGTAAACTAATGCTGTAAAGTATTTGACACTTCTCCCACCAGACGTCGATCTTTAACCCCTGAGCTTCAGCTTTTACAAACTGAAGTTAAGTGTTATTGTTTTATTTTTTTTCCTCTCACCCCCCCCCCCCCCCCCCACCCCTCCTCCCCTCCTCCCCTCCCTGCAGGACGTATTTCCTGTACAGAGTCAGGACTTGACTCCAACATGGGGGTCAAAACCTTCACCCACAGCTCGACCTCCCACAGCCAGGAGATGCTGGAGAAGCTCAACGCTTTGCGCAACGAGGGTCACTTGTGCGATGTCACCATCCGCGTCCAAGACAAGCTCTTCCTGGCCCACAAAGTGGTCCTCGCCTGCTGCAGTGAGTTCTTCCGCTCCAAACTGGTGGGCCGGCCGGAGGAGGAGGACAAGTTTGTGTTGGACCTGCACCATGTGACTGTTAGCGGCTTCGCTCCTCTGCTGGAGTACGCCTACACGTCGACCCTCTCCATCAGCACGGAGAACATCATCGACGTCCTGGCCGCGGCGAGCTACATGCAGATGTTTGCCGTGGCCAGCACGTGTTCAGAGTTCATGAAGTCCAGTATTCTGTGGAGCCCGGGCAACAACAACAACAATAACAACATGACGGCAGATAAACCGCACGATTCGGCACAAGAGAGCGCCTCGTCGAACTGCGCCCTGACGCCACTGGACGGCAGCGTGTCGCCCGTGTCGTCGGACTGCAGCGTGATGGAGAGGAACGTTCCCATCTGCCGCGAGTCCAGACGGAAACGTAAGAGCTTCGTAACGATGGCGTCGCCTGAGAGTCCTCTCAAATGCACTACACAGATCGTCACCACCTCCCCTCAGATCCCCAACCCGTCCCCCTCGTTCTCGGACAGCACAGCCCAGCCCGTCGAGTCCTCGCTCGCCTTCCCATGGACGTTCCCGTTCGGCATCGACCGGAGGTTCCACTCAGACAAATCCAAGCTCCCGGAGAGTCCTCGCTGTTTAGAGCAGGGCGCCCCGGCGACCTCAGAGGTGGTGGTCGGCCGGCGGCTCAGCGACTTCCTGACGTGCGAGAGCTCCAAGGCGGTGTCGTCGCCGGTGCCGGCAGAGGAGGAGGACGTGAGGGTGAAGGTGGAACGTCTCAGCGACGAGGAGGTCCAGGAGGCATCCTCTCAACCGGTCAGTGCCTCCCAGAGCTCGCTGAGTGACCAGCAGACGGTGCCGGGCAGCGAGCAGGTCCAGGAGGAGCTCCTCATCAGTCCACAGTCTTCTTCTATAGGTGGGTGTCCCCCCCCCTCACAGAGCTGAGAGTCACTGTGTCTGTGGAAACATGGTTCAGCTGCGTCAATCAGAGACTAGTCTGAAAGACCGCCAGTATATTTCTGGAGGCCAAAGGTCAAAGATCAAGGATCTCACTAAACTTTTTTGTCCATCTCTGTTAGAACTTGAGGGAATTTCTTTCAAACTGGTGAAATGATCATCTGACCTTATCGACCTTATTGATTAGAATTTGGTGGATGAAGGTTCAAGGTCACAGTAACCTCCCAAAACACTGAGGCCAGTTCTCAAGAAACCTTTTGTAACCTTTGTAAACTGGTCCCTAACCTTTATGAACTAGTTTTTACTGATGCAGACTGTTCCCTGTGACTCTGTGTAAACTAGTCTCTAACCATGCAAACTATTCTCTAGCTCATGTAACCTTTCGTCAACTATCTCTAACTTTTGTAATTGGGTCTCTAAGCCTTTGTGAACCACCTTTTAACCTTTGACAACTACACAAACCATTCTCTAACCTTTTGTAAACTCATCTCCAACCTTTTGTAAATGCTCTGTAACCTTTGTAAATCAGTTTCAGTGACGGCAGTAATCATAGCGTCTCCCTCTCTTCCTCTCAGGGTCGATGGATGAGGGAGTGTCTGAGGGTTTGCCGTCAATGCAGAGCACCTCTAACGCTGGAGGACACGCAGAAGACGATGAAAGGTATCACGATTTGTTACAACTTGTTACAACTGCGAGGCAAGTCACAGGCAGCAGAGAGAATATATAGACCCAGAGCTCATCAGGGGGGTGTCAGGGGGCCACACCTGTGCAGGTAATAAACATGAAACGTGTCATTGAAACGGCAAAGACATGATGCACGTAAGTATGAAGAGGTTCTGTGTGAGGGTTAACAAGGCCTTTAACTGAAAATGTAGAAGTTATAGACACTGAACAATCAGACACACGTCATGTGAGTCAGAGCACGTACGAGGCTGATGATCACTTCCTGTCTCTGTGTTTCAGGTTGGAAGGTATTCAGTACCCGTACCACCTGTACATCAGCCCTTCGGCCCGGCCCGGTACCAACGGCCCTGACCGGCCCTTTCAGTGTCCCACCTGCGGAGTCCGATTCACACGCATTCAAAACCTGAAGCAGCACATGCTCATACACTCCGGTAGGTGAAACACGGAGACGCTCTACAGCTGATTTACTGTGGCGCCGCTGTTGGAGATACTGGTGTGTTGTTGCTAGCAGAGGCTAACGTAGCCTCGAGTCCGTGTGGCCTCACAGACAGATGAAGTGCGGTGAGCTCATTTCTCTGGAACTCCACGCCCTCAGATATTTCTGCAATCAACTCACTTTGTAATCACTCGGGCAGATTATCAGATTTTCTGCAGCTTTCACAACCAACTCTAAAACAACTTTTACTCTTGTAGCTCTGCCCGGCTTTTATGTTCAAACTCAGCAGCGTCTCCACATAAAGTGCATCACAGTAAGAAACAGTGAAAGGAGTTTTTGGTTTTATGTTTGTATTAGGGTAAAAAAAAAAAATCCAGATTACATGGACTGTGAGTGAAGTCAGTATTAAAAAAGAGAAAAAGCAGTTCAAGTGGCTGAAACCATTTATAGTCAGTCTATCTTACATATTAGGACATTGAGAGGAAAGTTTGGAAGCGTTGGCCTGTTGTAAGATGTTTTGGATGTTCTGTCCTCGTTTATTTTTAGATCATGTAGAAATTGTCCAAATTACCACATTGGCGCTCTTCGCTCATATGATCCAACACTGTTGGATGTAATCTATGTTCAGTTACATCAGACGCTATTAAATGGGGTTGTTTTAAAAAAAAAGAGGGAGAGAGAGAGAGAAAGTGCCATAAATATAATTTGAAGTCTGGAATAGAAAAAGTAGAAAATCAGAAACCTGCTCAGGTCACAGAGAAGTTCACATGTTGTAGCTCTGATTGTTGTGGGTTTATTTTTGCTCCTGTGGAAAAAGATCAGACCTGTAAACAAGTCTAGTTACAGTTTATAGAAATATTTAAGGTTTATAGTCTAAAAAGCCAAATGAAAACACATTTTCAGCCTGTGGTCAAAAAAAAAAGATAAAAATAAAGTTCTGAATCAACAGATACAACAAACACAGTGTTTATGAGTCGCATCCAAACCCTGTAATGTCCAGTGTTAATTACACTGAGGATAAACCTGTATAATCAGCTGGAAGAGGAGGAACAGACATAAACAGGAGCAGGGAGCAGGTAAATCCTGGACCCACTGACTGAAACTCAAACCGCTGCAGCCTGAGGAAGTTTTAAATCATTTTCTACGACCTGGTGAGAGTCGGACCTGTTTTTATAAAAGGCCGGTTCAGGACCGTTTACAGCAGCGTCAGCAAAAAAAAAACACGAGCCATGAAATCTGCTCAAGCCCCCGACAACACGGAGCAGCAGCAGCAGCACAGGTCGGAGGATTTCAGAATAAAAGTCTGCTGTAGTGTGGAGAGGGGAAGCTGACTTCAGTGAGGCCTCTGTGTATGTGATGGTACAAAGCTTTATTGATCCCACATCAGGAAATTCACTTTTCACTGCAGGCGAACGAGGCTGAAGACGTGAAACAAGTGACAACAAGAGTCTAAATGAGAAAAATAACAAATCAGCCAAATGTAAAAGTGCAGGGACAGAGTTATGTAATTAACACGTTGAGTGACGTAAACAAAGCCGGTTTACATCAGCTCCAACACAATGAATTATGGGTAAACAATGAATAAATTCACCATTGTGCCGTAGATCAGGCGTCTCCTCTCACTGAGCTCAGGGACGTTGTTCTTTTAGGGGAAGACCACACTACAACGTGTAAACAAAGTGAAGTGTGAGTCAGTGTGATGCGCTGGTCGCGACTGTGAGCAGCTGATGCAACACTGTGGAAAACCTCTGAAACATGTTCAACCTGCGCCGCTCCGTCCCGACAGAGAGGCCGAAGAAGAGTCTCTTTCAGTCAGACACATGATTTCTGATCAAATCAGCAGTTTGAATTTATATTTAGGAGCAAAGCTGTTTGTTCAGACTAAATTTATGCCACACTGATCCTGTCAACACATGACCGTCTTCAGATATTCATCCAAATAAGAGACTGCAGGTCCAGGTTTACTTGGAGTCACCTGGTTTACCTGCATCAGACTCATTGGAAACGTATGGAGGCAAATCAGCGCCAGATCATGTGATTTAAGTTTGAACTGAATCTTTAATCTTTACATCTCACTGCAGTTTATAGAACAAGAGAAAAGTTGGATGAAGAGTTTGACAGTGAGACACGTGTGAGTCCTTGAGGTCATGAAGTTAGATTCAGAGTTAAACTGTCGGGAAAACAAACAGTGGTAATTGCATTTGAACATGAAGTTGTAGATACAATTCAAACTATGACAAAGATTATGAAAAACAAAGATTAAATCCACACACGTGGATTTTTAGTTCTGCTCCGTTGAACAGGAAACGAACCTGTTCAATATTAAATATCACTAAATAATGAGCTGATGAATGAAACTCAACCGCAGGAAAACATGATCCAAAAGAAAGAAAAAATGTCCCTCTGGGCTTCCGTAGTTTTTCCCATCAAGCCTAATGTAAACAAAGCTCGCCCTCAGGTCTTTCTCTCCAGCACCTTGTAAATGACTTAGTGATGAATGGATGAAGCCTTCTGCTCCGGGCATTCTGGGAAATCCTGATTAGGAAAACAGTCTCACCTCACACTCACATGGACACTGCTGTGATGTTGATGTACAGATGTGTCTGAGCTCTGGTTTTCTCCCCCCCCTCCCTCTCCCCCTCCCTCCCCCTCAGGCATTAAGCCTTTCCAGTGTGACCGCTGTGGGAAAAAGTTCACACGGGCCTACTCCCTAAAGATGCATCGGCTGAAGCACGAAGGTAAACGCTGTTTCCGGTGCCAGATTTGTAGCGCCACATTCACGTCCTTCGGTGAATATAAGCACCACATGAGGGTCTCCCGACACATAATCCGCAAGCCGCGGATTTACGAGTGCAAAACGTGCGGCGCCATGTTCACCAACTCTGGCAATTTAATTGTACACCTGAGGAGTCTGAACCATGAGGCATCCGAACTAGCAAACTACTTCCAGAGCAGGTGAGGAGTCCGGGGGCGCTGACACCCCTCACCCCCCACCCCCCACCCCCCATCATTTATTCAGATCTCACCTGGATCAGAACATGAGCTACATGAGGTTTAGTGTCTGATAGCTGAGGTTCATGTGTTCCTTGTGTAGGTTTTGTCTGTGAGGTGATTTGAATGCTCAGATCAGAGTTACCTGAAGTGTAATTGTCTGTTTTTTTTTCACTGGGGAAACTTTGAATGTCTCACACTTAAAGGAACATTCAGACACTGAGGGGGCGAGGTGCTGCCGCTGGGGTTTCCTTCCTGGAGTCAGACGATCGATGACACTCAGATCTGAACGATGAAAAATCAGGAACGAACATTTATCTTCCATTTTTTTAAAATGTTTCGATATTTATCTGTTTCTCCTCCTGACACTGTAGTTTATGAGCTAAACAAACCAGATATAGCGTTTTTATATATAAAAAAACATGCGACTCACTGATGGTTTGTTCTAGAGATTCTGACTCAGATTCAGAAGAAATTCATCGTCCTGAGGGACATTTTTTTTTCAGTGAGTGCAGTATTTGAGCAAAGTGCACACCAGGGTGATGATAGTTAACTAAAGCTAACAGTGAAAAAATAACTGAAATAAAAATGGAAAAATGACCATATAACAAAAACTACAAAGAAAAACGAGCTCAAACTGAACTGAACTGCAGATGTTTTCATTCTGGGAGAAAAGTTGCAGGAAGAAAACGCTACAGCTCATTATATGGGACTGTTTCAGTACGACCCCCCCCAGGGAGATAAGTCTACTGATGGGAACTGATAAGAGGCAACTAAAAGGGCAAATTCCCACAAATTTGAAAGTTCGTCTCTGGAGCTCAGAGTGAAACTTCTACTGAAACGAACTGAACTCAGACTGAACTGCAACAACAATCACTGGTGATGTCATATTCATTTCAGAGCAGACACGCCACGTAAAACCCACACCTTCCACTGTAGCTGTCAGTGTCGAGGCTGAAGCTGAAGTTGCAGCGGCTGGGAGTTGAGTTTTATTGATGTTTGAACGAATCAAAAATGAATCTGTGAAGAAAAGAAATCAACATTTCAGAATAAAACGCGTGTGACACATCAAAGACGCCTCAGAGACGTCAAACAGCACCGCGTCATGTAGCACAGACGGTGCGGGTTCAGTCTGGTTTATTGTCAAGCTGGTTTTCACATGTGAGGATGGTGTTGAGGTGATTTGTGTAAAGTCAACAGTAAATGTAGGAAAAACAAAATATGAGTAAAGATAAAAATAAAACTAGAGGTTGAACATGAAGGTAAAGATAAAGGTTCAGAGTGAAAACATCGCCTGGTTGTTACTGGTCTGTCTCCTCTGGACAGAACCAGACGAGCTCTTTGACTCTGCAGCTTCACGTTGCCTCCGTTCAGACTGACGTTCATCCGTCGCCTCTGACTCCACCGAGCACCTTAACCCCCGAGTGTCCAGCTGTTCCTTTAACACTGACCCTGAGAGCAGCTGGTGAACAAACACGAGACTTACCTGCAGCTCGGTCTGGCTGCTCATGAGACGTGAGGAAGACGAAGTGGGGGAAGTGGGAAGTTCAGTTGCCTGGGCTGAAAACACACACACACACACACACACACACACACACACACACAACATCATCAACGACTTCAGTGTTGTTTAAAATTGCTCCTTTTACAGCCATCTTGAAAACGTGTGTTCTCAAATGTTCTGGCCCCGTAAAGTTTAAAAGCTCAGTTCACTTCTTCGTCTCTGTTTGTTTCTATATGGATGGATTTTCCTTCAGCAAACAGACGGAGTGGGCTGTTTTGTTTTTATCAAAGCCTCGTGAAAGTCTGAACACAGTGTCTTTATGGAGTCGACGTGTGTTTTTTACTTCCCAGACTTTTCCACTTCTTAATCAAGTCAAGTCCTCACAGGTCAGCGGGACTCAAACGGGCCGTTGACTCCTCAAAGGTTTTATAGTAGCAGGTCGACGCCTGAGATCATGACAGGATGGAAAACTCTCTGGCAGCCCACTCAGGCTCTGAACTCCCATCATCCCTCAGTCTTCACAGAGAAAGATATGTTAACCACACGGACTGGGCCTTTCTCTCCCTGTGAAGCTGCTGCTTTTGTTTGTGTCGGTGTCTCCGTCCACCTTAATTATTGATTCTGGATAACGAGCTCTGATCCCTCTGTTTCTATAGAGACGCAGATACTGGGAAGTGAGTGTGCTGCAGCAGCGTTCACATGAGTGCAGGACAGAGAGAGAGAGAAGAACGAAACAGAAACAATCTGAACACACAAATATATCCACAAATCTATGATCATTAACGTTAAAGTGAAAATGAATTAGAGTTCAGTCATGAGCTGGAAACTGATCCGCTGTTGAAGTTTAAACAACACTGAAGTGTTTCACCTCCACAGCTTCAATCTTTGCTTTCAGCCTCTGAGTGTTTGATCAACAACAGTTTCTGACCTGATCAGATCTTTACCACAGCTGTTGAAGATGAATACCTACATGATCATGCCATCGTCAGTGCAGCAGGATTGGACGGACAAAAAAACACACAGATACAATAAAGTAGTGTAGAAATATATTTACTAGATAAGACTATAAAAGATGTTAGCGACTGATCAAAGTGCCTGTTTATTGATGAAGGAACTGATCACTTCAGGTTGAACAGTTCTGTCTTGCTGAGACTGATTCTCCAGACGTTGTCGTGTTGTGACTGACATTCATCAGGACCACGTTGTTATTTCACAGACTTTCTGACAGTTGTTATGTTTTTGGTCCTGATGTCGTGTTTCAGACCTGATGTGTGGTTTTATCTCAGGAACCTGTGTCGAGGCTCCGGAGTCCAGGTCAGTGAACTCAACGTCTTCTCTTGGTCCTTGCAGTGATTTCCTCGTGCCCGACTACCTGAGCCAGGTGCAGGAGGAGGAGGAGGTGCTGGGAGTCCAGTACGAGCTGGAGGAGTCCCAGCATCACCCCGTCTACCCGGGCAGCACCTCCGCCTCCACCCCCGCCGCCGCCTCGTCCTCCTCCTCAGTCCAGATGCCCGTCATCTCCCAGGTCTCCTCCTCTACCCAGAATTGCGAGAGCTCCTCCGGCTTCCTTTCACCCGAGCCCCTGGATCCCCTGGAAGCCCCGGCCTCCCTCAAGATGGACGCTGACGAGACGGCCGCCATGACAGAGGAGACCAAGATGGACAACAGTGGTGGGGACAGTTCCCCGGAGGTGTTTGAAGAAGAGCAGCAGCAGCAGCAGCAGCAGCATGTCCAGGCCAAGGAGCTGGTTTCCATCACCATCGAATGATTCACGTCTTCTACTCACCCGTCATGTCTTATTTTGCAGCCATGTCATATGGGAACATCGACGGCTTAAAGGGACGACTCGGACGTGTTGATGGAGACGCTGTGGTCCGAGTCGCCTGAAGACTTCAGTTGCCTTAGTGTTGCTTCCCTCACAACTCACATGCACTTATTGATATGAGTTTAATGTTTTACACCAAACCAAATTCTCCAAATTCAGTCAAACGCCCGTTTTCTTCTCTTTCTTTCTTTTAATCTCTTGAACTTGAATGAAGCCGTTTTATTTCCTTGTTCATTTAATCACTAAACCTGGGTTCAGTTCATCCCCGGATCTGAATTTCAAAATAAGATTTATCACCCAGAAAAGTGACCAGTGTTTTTTACAGAGTTGTTTTTTTCCCATATGACGTGAATGCAGCGCTACAGTCGTTTCTGTCTTAGCCAACTTGAGGTCTGTTAAATCCAAGCCTTGTCCTATTTTTTGGAAAGTGCCTGAGTTCCTATGTTATCAAAGTAACGTGTAGACGAAGAAGAAGAAGAAGAAGAAGGAGGAGGAGGTCTTGACTTTGCCGACAGTGACAAATCAAGTCTTTGCAAACTGAGCTAAGGAAAAAAAAACAACAACTTATTTCGTATTTCATTTGTAGTGATGATGCTAATTTGTTTGGGCAGAGACTGTGTTATATTCCTTCAGTGCCGTCGCTATAGGCAAACTGTTCAATGTCAATATTATCTATATTGCAATAGCTTGTACTGTAGTTTTACTATTTGAATGCTGTGTAAGTTGGGTGTTGTGAAATATGACATGTCAGGTGTGTGTGTGCTTTTCCTTTTATCAATATGAACACAGTACATTTCATTTTTTAAATGTTTAAAACTTGAAATTATATCGACAGAGTATTCCCTTTAGATGTTTGTGCAGTTTATGATTTTTCTGACAAGTATTCCTGTTTTTTTTTTTTTAAATCGATCTTCGATGAACACTGTTGTTACGTCAAAGCTTAAAGTCGAGGAGGTCAGGAAAAACTCAGATCAGCACTGATGCATCTTTTTAAAAACAAAAAACATAAGAATCTGAAGTCTGAAGTGTTTCCCTCAGCTGCAGCGTCGTCAGCGTCGTCGTCGTCCCACACGAGCTCTACAGCACGAGACGTGGTGATGTAGCGTTTCATCCCAGCTGGAGTTCGGCCTGTTCACGTGGCGTCGAAACTCTGGTCGTCCTGATCTTTAGCGCGGTACTCTGCTGATGTTGCGTGACTGTTACAGTGATGTTTCATTCTGGTACAACTTAGGTCTGTCACAATTATTAGCTAATAGTCTGATGGCGGTCGTTGGAGCTGGCGGCAGGTGTTTTACAGACTCGTTCAAACGGTTTCCATCCATCTGTAGAAAAACAGGTGAAACTGACAGAACTGTCAGATTTCATCACTGTTTCCTCGTCGCTTTCCACCATTGGAGGTTTGACTGGTCCTCTTTTAATGACATCATCACGTTGCGCCCCCTTCTTCTTCTGCTGTGGTTTAAAGACACGAGTGGAGCAACAGGAGCTTCATTTCTAATATTCAATGAGCTTCTGTTGACGTTAGCATCATGGATATAACAGGCTGTTCTTCTTCATCAGGTGTGCGTGTGTTATCAGACTGTGTTTAGGTTTAAACTGGAACAGAAGCAGAAAATGATCAGAAAACGACAATTAAATTGTTAATTGCAGTTATTTGTGCGGCAGTTAATCAATCATCAACTAAAATGTCATGATTGTGACAGCTCTAGGTCCAACATCAACGTTTCATCCTCTGTGTCAGACTCTGTGGGTGACGAACATGACGTTGTGGAGTGACCACCAGCATCGTCTCTGTTGTTGTTTTTACTTTTCTTTACGTCTTCGTCTTCGTCTTCGTCGTTGTTGTGAAAGTTTCCCTGACTAAAAATGTAGAGAATTACTGTACGTCCTGCGTCCAGGGAAGCAGGAAGTGATCCACAGAGGTGATGGCGGCCATCTGCGATGGCCTGTGATGATGATGATGATGTTGTTGCTTTGGAAGCGACATGAGCGTGTGGGTGTGAATGCAAATACTGTGAGTCCAATCATTATAAATGATGGTTTGAATAATGTTGTGTCAAAGAGCCGATGACAGTTTGGCAGTTTGTTACCAAGTTTTTTGTTTTGTTTTGTTTTTCTGCTGATTTTGGGTCAAACCTCCAGCTCCTGTTACCTTGGTTACCTGTGTTGTGTGCCAACATGGTTGTAATTTTGTACTCAGACGTTGTCGTGCCTGTACTTTTTCTGAGAAGATAATGACGCCCATGGCGACGAGCCATGAGTTGAATGCTACTGACTGTGAGTGGGTTTCTCGCTAAGTGAAATCTTTTTTATTTCCCGTCTTCGACCGCTGACCCCTGACCCCTGACCCCTGACCCCTGACCCCACCCCTCAGAGTCATTCTAATAAACGTCCCACATTGGGGACGGTCGCAGCAGGATGTGATGTGAGCCCTCCTGCGCAGGGTTGATTGTAAATGCAAAGCTGAATATTAGCTGTGATGAGGACATTGATGTTGCACTGTCCTCCTGACCGATGAAATCCACTGAGAGCATCTTGATAAGAGCTCGTCTCCCCCCTCCTCCCTCCTCCCTCCTCCCTCCTCACCCTCGTGCCATCCTGTCAGTCACTTTTTCACAGAGTTGTGCCATTTGCCCTTTTGTCTGGGTACAAATCAAGCTTTTTTCCTCCAGGACCAAACGTCCTCTATGTCATTGGGGATTTTTGCCGTGGCAATCAGTAACTGCACATAGTTTAAAAACATGAAGAGATAATCATTTTGAGTGGTCCATGCTATTTTAGCAAAAAGGGGGTCCCGCTGTCTCGCCCCTGAAAACACTGTATGATGTTGTGCATTAAGAGGCTAGCCTTAGTAAACGGACCTATTAACTCTAGTTGCACAATATCAAAATTTAAGAGAGAGAGAGAGAGAGAGAAAAAAAAAACTTTTCTATTCTCCATTTGTACGTCATGCTTTTCATCTGTTGTGTTCGGTGTCTGTATTCAAAACGACGTTTTTATAATGAAATGCTGCTGTTTGTTGAAACGCAAAAGTGCCCAAAATATTTTTGTGAACCAATGGTGTGCAATAAATGGACAGGTGGTGTTTTAAGAGTTTTAATTCTGTCTTTGGAATGATGAATTATATATATATAGTATATACATATACATATATATATATATATAAGTCAAAAAAAAGAATGTATCTTTCTTTGTTTTTGTTTTAATCAAATGTGACTGAAGGTAGGCAAGGACCCCGTCTGATCTGTGAAACAAGGAACAAGGCTTCGATATCAAGTGACTGGTTCTGTTCGGTTCCTTTCTGTTTGTTTCTGAAAGTTCTGCATGTTCATATCGTCGTGTGAAGCGGAGAGCATGTCTCCGCCCGGTGCCGATGCGTTCTGTCTGATGATCTGCCTTATCTGTTTTAACGACTCTTCATCCAGCACAGCTTTCGATCTGTTGTTCAGCATGCCCTTCTTCTTTTTTCTCTACGTTTTCTTTCCTCTTTTTATGTGCAATGTTTTTCAGACTATCTCGATTATATACAGGACATGCCTTTTCAATGTACACTTGATGTTGTATACGTTTTCCAGTCCTTATGGTTTTATTTAAAAGTAGGAAAATATAAGAAAAATACAAAACAAAACATGGTAGCTCTTCATAATGGCATATATATTTTTGGTGACTTTTGTATGGGTGCTGTTTCATGGCACCTTTGGATATTCTTGTTAAATGTGAATAGAACAGCTTAGTCTGGTGGGAGTACGGGGGGCCTTGGTAGTCTTCACTTTGTGACTGTCTGCAGTGTGTGTGTGTGTATATATATAAATATATATAAATATACAGTATATACACTCATACTATGTTGCGTATTCTTTATACTGTAGGCTACTTGAGTACAACCTGCTTTGAGACAGATGTTGTATTTTGTGTCTTTGATACTGTATTTAAACTGTAGTTTGGAGAAACTGTACAAAAAAAACAAAACAAAACAAAACAAAAAAAAACATCCCGGATAGTAAACCGCAACCTGCACAGTGTGATTAGGGAGAACTGATGTTTGTGGTGTTGAGTGTTTTAACTGGATCATATTCCACAGTTTAAAAGGCTTTTAAAAACTGACAAGACCACTCTGTATTTTAGGGTTCATGGTTGTTCTGAATCTTTACTAGTGCTCTGGCTTTGCAGTCCTGTTGTTATTATTAAGAAGAGGTTTTTTTTTTTTTTGTTTGTTTGTTTGTTTGTTTTTTTGTAAAAGTATAAAATGTAAATAAAAAAACTAAAAGTCGGAATAAGTCTAAAACTTGTCTCAAGTTGTTTTTGTCACTGTAATATCTCTAAAGTTGGTAGGACATGACAAAACATCATCACAATGTGCTTGTTTTGAATGGGACTAAAACACAACCTTGGATTGATATGGCTCAGAAAAGTATTTTTTGTCTTCATCCAACTAAGGTCCTGATTGATCACAATAAGAAAGACATATACTTCATATAAGAATCATGGAAACAACACTCACCTTTGCAGGTAGATGTAAAAACAACAGAGCAGCTGTTTTGTGTTTGCGACCTCATGGAAATCCTCTTCTGATCGACTGATGGAGGCCCAGATCCATAAATATGAATTTATTCTCTTTATTCTCTGTCCAGTTAGGAGTCAATGTGAAGAACCAGCGGAGAGAATTTATCGCTAACAACATCATCATCATAACAAAATACTGAAGGTACATAAATGTTGTTTCACTAAATCCCCTCCCTTTGGGAAATGCTCTAAAAGTGAATTTTCTGCTACTTATTATGTACTATTTAATTTTAAAATTTCTTTTTATACATTTTTTTCATTTTTAACTTATTTTTACATTTCACTCTTGTTTTTTTTTTTTTTTTTTTGCATCTGTGGTTAATAGAGGAACTCATGTATTGTTAGGGTTAAAATTTCATCTCATATACTATCACTGATTTGTTAGAAATATAACCCCACTTTAGTTACTGATTAGATAATATCACACATATATACTCCATTGTATTAGTTCCTTAGAAGATAATATTACACATATATACTCCATTTTATTTGTTTTGAGTTAAGCTGGATACATTATAACTTGATTAGTAAATGATTTTAAACACATAATCCATTTGATATTTCAATGATAAGTTCTAGATGATTCACCACTTATACACTACTGATGATTATTGGTGTTGATTGTGCATTTTGAATACTTATGAAAGATTCATTTCCTACCTCTAAGCACTCTCACTTACATGACAGAGAGGACACACTCATTCTCTCCGTCCTTCTCTCTCTCTCTCTCTAATAAATACCTCTGAAAACTTTTCCTCTTTGATAATGCATTAAACTGTATGTAACTACTGAGTAATAAACAATGATGGCTTTGAAGTTATGTTAAAGATTGAAACTGTGCTGAAGTGACCTGACAACAATGAGAGGGAATCAAGCATTAGTCCCGTGGTACGAAGGATTAATACATGTGAGGGTCAGGCCAGGTCAACAGAGGGCCTCAAATCATCTACACTATGGCCTTGAGTGCATTTGTTGTTTAATTGAGCTGGGTGAAGGGAGGATAGGAGAACCTCCTGTGGGAGGAACCTGAGAAAGTAACAGAAGCAGAAGCTTCTCAAGGTCAACGTAGATCATCAAAGGAGGCAGAGATTAGAGACAGAAGAAGCATTCCAAATAAATCATGAATTATGCAGATTAGGGAAGTTTCTTTTCAGGGTGCTGTCCTTCGTGGTTGGATACATCAAGTGCCAAGAGGCTGGGACCAGCCTGTGCACCAACGAAGGGAGAGCTAAGTCTAAACCACAGCTCCTCCCCACCTGTTTTAACCAATGATTGCTAATTACAAACAGATTGTGAAAATATATTATGCTTTGGAAATAGAGATGATCATCCTTTTCTGGAACGGTGGTTACAGCTAACTGCTTGCAGACTGTGATTTCCTGAACAGAGAAGGTCCTTGTACAAGATTTTTAATGATCCAATTTGAATAAATAGTTAACCGGAACGTCGTTGTTTGTCCTCACTCAAATCAAAGAACACGCCTGACAGTATCATCACAGTGTTGTAAATAAAGTTAGTTAAAAAAAAATTAGGTGCAACTGCAGACAAATTATCTTCACATCTCAACTGTCTTTATGAACTCTAGTTGTGAATTTCGCTCGTTAAGGAAACAGCATTTTGACTTCTCGACCGCAGCTTGACGTTTCACCGGAACCAAAGTGATTGGTGGCACTGGCCGGAACCTCCTGCGGGGACATTTTGACCGGAAGTCGGCAGCGAGAGCGCCAAACGGGCGGCAGCTAGCTAACCGTCGCTGAACAGTTAGCTAATGGAAACAACGGTCAGTTAATGGGCAGAACCAGAAGCATCTGACGACCCTCATTAAAGTCGTTTTACAGTTCCCGCACGATATGAAAATATTAAGTGTGACATTGTTCATTAAAACAACATCCTGGGGAGGGAAATAGCCCAAAGTTAACACTGCCGAACTCCCAGAGGAAGAAGAAGAAGAAGAAGAAGAAGAAGGAGACACAACTGGGAAAGAAGGAAAATGGCCGACATGCGGAGGGAAGTGATTCTATATGTGGACTGTCTGCAACGGACTTCACATATCGATATTAACATTGTGGAATACTACTATGAAAACCCTTTTGGATTTTTCTGGTCCGTGGACCTCTGACGGTTAAAAAAACCGAAGAAAGGACGGAAAACGGATGGACCGCTTCCAACGGTAAGCAGCCACCCTGCACCTGTCGCCGCCATCTTGCTGGTGTATGTTGCTCTTAAACTTTTCCACTCACGGGTAGTCTGCTGTAAGATCAAATCACTTAAAGAAGTTTAAACGGTCAGTAATGATGAAAAATGTAATAAATGTGTCTTTGTCAGTATGTCACCTTCACACATACAGTGTAGAGTTCGCCGTCATGTAAACAGACATGTGTTTCTGTAGATAATGGCTGTTAGCCTTTTAATGCTGTGACCTAGAGACCAGGACACTGCTGCTGTAACGTGGCCTTACGACTGGAAAAACTGAAAGTATAAAGGTTTCACAACAAAGCCTCTAAAGCCGAGCGTCCCGCAGTTGGACTGGATTTACTAAACATAGCTGCTACCTTTGGTGTCTCCACTGTCTCTGCGGTAAAACAAAGGCTCCACCAGCACAAAATGTTTTTACTGTTAATCCTGTGCTGTCACAGCGAGCAGCCTCTGAGCAATACATCTGTTTCTTCTTCCTTTGATTTTTGTTGATGAAACCCGAGATTTCTGTCTTTTTCTCTGATTTGATGGCTGCTGCCGCCAAAGTAACTGTGTTTTTCTGCAATTTATAACAAAAGAGACCCTGAAGTAACCGCGCCTGTAAATACGGAGGGCACCATCCATTGTGTGGTATTTGGCAAAAGAAATGTTACATAATGTAGTACATTTACATGTTATATATGTATATATGTGTCCATATTGATTGATTCTGCACCATGGTTATTGCACGATGCTAATGCTAGCAGTGGTGTGCATTATATATGTAGCTATGTAATGTTTGGATGGACATCTGTTACATCAGATCTTCATGTAGAGGACTGTTTGCTGCATTATATCCCTGCTGTGGCGTCAGTGTTTCCCTTCATATATACATATATATATATATAATGTGCTCGGCATTTGATTATGGTGAGTTTTGCATCACTGCTGAAGACACCATGAGCATATGCAGAGTCCGTGCAGCTTTGTTTCATGGCGAACTGGCAGGCTTCAGTTAGAGCCTTCAACTCTGCAGATTGTGCTTGAACGTGTCCCCCGTTTCAACAACTTTCACCCTTTACTGTCAGGAATGGCAGCGCTGGCGTGGAGACGCTGCACGTGCAGGAAGTGTGTGGTGTGGTGTTGTCCACAGAGGTCGAGCGATGAGGCCAAGTAAACATGTTCACAGAGTTGTTTTGGACTGCGATGGAGCGGCTGTGCCAGCTCTTTCAATAATGTGACTGAAGAAGAGCTGCCGACTTTGTTTGGACAAACATTTGAGTTTGTTGAGGGAAAGAAACTCATGTCTGGCTGTTCTGAGGTCAGTTTGTGTTTTCATGTCGTGCAGCTTGATCAAAGAAACTGGAGCTTGTGAAACATGCTGCTTTAACCCCTCAGAAGCGTCTGTCTATATACCATGATATGTGGCGTGATGTCTGTGCCTCACATGATGCCGCCTCACCGGTTCCTACCCCCGACTGTACAGCACCACGTCTGGCTCATCCAAACCACCGTGTCCAGCCCAGACCTTAATGTTCCTGTGCAGAGAGGTAAACAATGGTTGTGGTGCCTGAACGTAGCCTGGTGTTCTTGTCAGGTATTAGACCGAGCCACAGGTAGTCATAGGTGAGTCCTCCTCCTGGTGCTTGTACTTCCTGTTTTCTGACGGTCGTCTGGTCCAAATAAAGGGAGGGTTATTCCCACACCTGTGCACATCTGGCCAGTTGAAACGCTGAGGCCTAACATCTGTGTTGTGTGTGTGTGTGTGTGTGTGTCGTTAACACAGTACCAGTATTTCCCAGTGTCCCCTGGAAACACTGGTCGTCGTCTGTGCGACTCGCAGCGTGCGTCTGTGTTTGGTTGTGCTGTGAGTGTTTGCAGCTTGTGTGTTGTCAGATTGATGAAGGTGTTTTCAGATTCCTGCTCGTGTTTTCTCGAGCTGCAGGGAACTGATGAATTACTCCAATTATGGATAATACCAATGATAAAGTAAAGAAGAAATTGAGGATAAATTCTTTGGATTATACTTGTCATTGTTAAGTGTTTTGGGGTTTCTTTTTTTTGGGGGGGGGTGATGAACAGTTATTGCTTCAGCGTTGGTCTGGAATAACTTAGAGAGCTGAATCGTTAATAAATAAACTAGTCGTTACCGATTTATCACTTTTCTTAAAGCAACATTTATCTCATAAAGAACAGGGAGGGAGTTTTTATTCGAGGGGAGCGTCGTTAACATGTGTGGCATAAATCTGGTCTAAATCTGTTTCGTAATCAGATATTTTTCTTTTATATTCCTGGAAATCTTTGATGAAGAAGCCTCAGAGGTTGGTGCTGCTGAAGCTGAAGCTAATCTATTCCATCGTACGCAGCCAGGGCTTTGTTGCTGTTGGCCTCCGCTGCATCGAGAGTAAGTTCAACCCTGTGTTTCTCAAGATGAAAACAATTACTTAAAATTTAGAGGACAAAATTGTATTTTATGATGTAATGAGTGTAAATTAGTATGTGCCCAGATGTGCCCTGCCGGTCGTCTCTCTCTCTCTGTCTCTGTCTCTGTCTCTGTGCAGATACGGTGGCTGGAAGACGTGAGCACAACAGCTGCAACGTGTTACTGATGAAAGACTCAGACAAAGGTGCAGCGTCTCTTCTGGGAAAAAGACAGGTGGATGAATGTGAGTTACTGGGACCCATCACTCACCCCCTCCCCTCCCCTCCCCCTCCTCCTCCCCTCCTCCTCCCCCCTCCTCCATATGCATGCGCTGCCTCCATTAAGGGCCCGGTTGCGTAACAGTGCTGGGCTCTCACTCGGCTCCTTGTAAACTTTTACTGCAGAGCCAAACATGTTTTTGCAGATGCATTTATGGCTTGTTTACATTTTGGGGCTTATCTGTTGGATGTGCCCCCCCCCCTCCTCTCATTCCCAGAGGGGGAGTTCAGACAGACCGGATACAGCAGTTTGTGAGAAGAGTGATAATGCCGCAGTGAGCCTCCCTGCCAGGAAAAATAAAACACACTGCATGACTAATACACGTCATACATTCCTAATCAATGGAGGGGTTGGATTCAATGGAATATTCCACAAATCACATCCTTGCCAGATTCATTAGGCTTTTTTTGTGTCCACAGAAAATAATAGTTCGCCGTTCAGACTCCTGTGCCTCTGTGAAGTGACCCCGGGACCTGGGGAATGTCACCGGCCGCTCACGCCGCTGACATGTTGCACTTTTGCCAGAAGTGAATACATTTGTTCCGTTATTTTCCAAAGAGGCGAGGACAGCGATGACAAGCCCATCTGAGAAGCATCGGCCGGCCCGCGTCCGTCCGTCCGTCCGTCCCCGCTCCGTCCGTCCCCGCTCCGTCTGTCCACCGCACACACCTGATCAACAGGAGGAGGAGGAGCGGCTCGTCCTCCTGCTGCATTGTTTCACTTTCCGTTAATTTCTGATGAGCTCCTCAGCACTTGACTCTGTGTTTGATTCTTTCCACTACAGCTCACAACTAAATCTGCTCTCAGGGCGTTTTTTTTTTTTTTTTTTGGAAAAGCCTCGTTTTAGCCAGACATGGAACATCCAGACTTCATTCCAGTGTAAATTCCTCCGAGTCACGTGACCTCGGCCCACGACGCCGAGGAATGAAGAGGAGGTAAACATGTGAGAGGAAGAGGAGGCCTTGTAGCAATTAACCGTCGGCTCACGCCTCCGTCTGAAATCACAGCTGCTGCTGCTGCTGCTAAAGACGCTGAGGAGTCCCACGGCACATGAACACCACGCCGGCCAACATAAAGCCTGTCTCAGTTCATTCTCATTCAGCAGGAGCTTTGTCAAACTAAACCTAAAGCTAATGAGCTGAGACAAGAGAGGGACGCTAGAAGAAACATCAGATGATGTATCGATTAGCTCTGTCAGCAACGTCTCTTACTGACCTTTATCTTCATGTCATCTTCCAGATTAGAGCTGGATAATAACAAGATTATATTACGATACGAATCATCAGTTGGAGTTTTTACATTTTCACTGATTAAAATATTAAATGTCGGGCTCGAACCTGGCGGAAGCGAAGCGCAGTGCTGCTCCGCCGCGCACCCTGGCGCGCGTCCTCCTCTTTCCCACCTCTGTCCCTCCTACCGGCGCAAGTGGCAAAGAGGGAGGGGAGAGGGCGTGAGGGGGTTTAACACAGCCAATTCAGATCTTCACCAATCAGATGAGCTCCTCTCCTCACCGTTAAATCCACTGCGGGCGGGGCGCACTGCACTTCTGTCCTTTCATATTTCAACATGGACGAAGGAGACAGAGACAGCAGACGGCCAGACTTCTCCCAGGAGGACGCTGATGTGCTGGTCCAGGAGCTCCAGGCTCACAGTGGCTGAATGTATACTGGTATTGTTAATCAGGTTTGTCCTCAGTGTTGTAAGGAGACACTGAGAAACACTGTTTTTCCATGAATGAAGACACTCAGTAACCTGTATTTAAACCTGTGTCACAGATCACGACATAAACAAACACCATGTGTAACAGGGATGAAGTCTGAAGCACCTGTGTGTAAAGGAGGCAGCACCAGGCTCCGAGGCCTGCTCCTCTCTTTTGACTCCTCTGAGGTGAGACAGGCTGGATATCTACTCACCGCCTGATGCCGAGGCTGTTTGTGGCTGAGAGGGAGGTGAGCTCGTTAGTTTCAGCTGTGTTCATTCAGTCAGGTTGAGTTTCCATCACGTGTGGCAGCCGCCTTTGATCCGTCATCAGATGTGACCAAACCAAACTACGACCGGCCACGCTCCGCCTTGTGCAAAGGGTAGACCAGGTTGAGCTTGCAGCGCACTGTCGGCGCAGCCTTTTGGCATGAATTTGTCACTGAGCCAAGCTGAATCTGTCGACCCCCCCCCCCCCCCCCCCCCCCCCCCCGCCACCTCGGTCTACCAGATTGACTGCAGGGTTCGCCACCGTCCACCACGCCTGCGTCTGGTACCAAATTAGAGCCCGCTGTGTTTATTTTTTTAAATTTAGCATCTTGTATGAAACAAGTTGGTTCCTTCACATGTCGGTGATGAGACAGACAGACAGACAGACAGACAGAGAGACAGGCCAGACAGAGAGACAGGACACGTATGATCTGATCAGAAAAAGCTGCAGCTCCTCTGATTTGGATTTTTATAGTATTTGGTATATTGTTGTTGTTTTGCACCATGAGGTCATTGCTGTGCTGTTTCAGCTCTGCGCCTCCATCAGTGGAGCAGCAGTGTGTCGGTTGTGTGAAGCCTGGTTGGAGCTGCGTCTCCAGGACTTACATTAACAGGCAGAGAATAAGTGCGAAGTCTGGAGCTCGCCTCGTTTTACAGACGTGCAGTAAAGGCCACGCAGCTGGCTCTGGTCGAGGGTTGTGATTGTTATTGTTGAGCTGTTGTGTGTCAGTGTGTGTGTTGTGTGATGTCAGTCCAGAAATGACAGCCAGTGGACAGATTTCCATGAAGCTTCGCACAGACATTCACGTGTCCCAGAGAGCGAATCCGAATCTTTTTTTTGTTTCGTCTCTAGCGTCACCAGCACTTAGACATTTTTGTCTCTCAGTGAAACGTCTGTGATCCAGATCCAGTGGAGAAACAGGACGGATCCTCAGGACTTCATTCGCCACCAGTTTTCACTTATGCAATGAAATATTTCATCATCTACCAGATGAACTGGTGTAAACTTTCAGTCCAGACATTCACGGTCTTCAGACGACGCTAGTCTAATGACTTTGGTGAGTTCCACGCTCCCTGCAGCGTCATTACCATCAGGCTGAAATCAGGCCGAGGCCCCCACAGTGTTCACAGTAACTCCCGGGCTGGACTGAAGGATGATGATCTGGTGGGAAGCAGACAGCGGAGGGATCACCAGACATTAAAGCACAGATCATATGGAGCAGCAGACGGACGCATCAGTCGTTAAACTCTTAAAGACCCGATGAAGTGATGATGATGTTTCTTCCACATGTTAGTTTGTCTGTTGATGTTCAGGTTCCTGCCAGGAAGTTATAATCTGAGTATGTTGAAATCAGAACCGATGGATTTTCTCTTCCTGTAACATTTCAGACGTTTGATGACTCATCCTGCACTCGAGGGCGGTCCTTCAGCTCTAGGCTCATCACCGAGCTCCACAGGTGTGTGTGAAGGTGAGGGAGAGAAGTCCTCCTCCTCCTCCTCCTCCTCCTCTGTGGACAGTCCCACAGATGGTGCTAAATGTAGATGTGATTGTCTACCAGTCAGTGTCTGGGACATGTCCGTCCACAGCTTCCTGTTTTTACTGGGAGCGTGTCAGCAGGCGGAGCAGCGCTGACCTCTGGGAGCTGTTTCTAAACCTCTGTAAGTTCATGTTAAAGTCGAACGCTGTCACGGCAGCGGTTGGTTCGTTTCCTTTCAGACGACAAACCACAGCAGAGCTTGATCAAACCACACCAGCAGGACAAACCCACTGTTCTGACCTGTTCTTGCTTCACGAAGATGATGGTCTTTCCTTGGGCTCAGTCCTGCTGCTGTCTGTAATCTGATTTTGTTTGGGTCGTCTGTAGTGATAGAGCGACCGTCTGGATGGATGTGAGCCTCCTGCTCAGTTTCCCCTCTGTTTATCCAAAATACAATCATGCCGCGTTACAAAACACTCTGCGAATGCAGCCGTGGACAAGATGGTTTGAATTTGCGCCGCTCAATGTAAAAGCTTTCAGTTGCGTCTGAGTGATAGTGAGCAGCAGAACATATTTATTTATATGAACATGTTCCAGATTTTGACCTGAAAAAATCTTTTTCAGCTACTGTTTCCAACATTTATCCTCCCACCTGCCTGTCCTCGGGCCAGGGGCGCGTTTTCCAACAGGATCACAGGAGCCATCCAGTGGGTTACGTAACAGAATCGGCCTCTTAATGCACGTCTTGGTCAGCACACAGCCACGGCGGTTGCAACCTTCACTTCCTGTTGAAGCCCTGGGAAGCTGGCCTCCTGCCCTCACACTCATTTCACATGCAGAAGGTAGAGCTATCAGACTCCACGCACTTCTGCTCCGACTTACGTGACACAGATTTAGTGTTTTCTGTCTGGACCCTGTACCTGACCCGTAGGAGGGGGTCGGTCCTCGGCATTACCCCCGCGGTGTCCGGGCCAAGCTGGAGATTTGTGTCTCTGACGACAGCAGCGTTTTGGACAGTGTGTACCAGACAGTTTTCAGACTCAGGCCACTGTGTCAGTTTGCTTTTATTATTATTCTTTATTCCACTTCTGCTCGTTGGGGTTCTTCTTAACCCCAACGTGCATTCCTGATTATTCATGCAATTATCCAGCCAGCCAATCACGTCGCTGCAACATTTCTACATGAGGCCAGAGGGTTTGCCGTTCACCTGAAGTTTGAAGGCTCGCTGTGCGATTCACTCCTGAGTCCTGACCTGCAGCTGTAGCATCAAGTGCTTTTTCACTTTGATTCTGTTTTGCCAGGTCGACAGATCGAAGCCCAGCTCTGTGTAACTTCCCCCAGGAACATAAACAGACAGCATCGGCGTGACGGCGTGCAGGCCTGGAGCCTCCTGCGCCTCGGTGACGGTGACAGCGGTGTTAGATCCTCTGGACGTCACCGCTGCTGCTGCTGCTGCTGCTTCTCCTCTTTCTTCTGCAGATGTTTGGCAGTTTCAGTGTCTTAAATGTCAGACGTCCTCTGGAACATTGCAGTGATGTTTTTGTGTTGTGGAGTGGGACATGCTTTATCAGGCTGTCTAATAGTACTCACAGGTCCTTATGTAAGGGTGATTTATGAATGACTTGGCTTGTGAAGGCTCCATTAATGCTGTACAGTTCTACAGCTTGATTAACAGGACCTGACTTCCTAGGAAAAGTGTGTATGGTGTGTGTGAGACCTGCTGACTGGTGTTTTCCCAGCAGTGTGTTCCTTCTCACCGCTGCCTTATATGGCCTCTGATCAGCAGGTTATGGGCACAGTCAACGTATCAGAGCGTTAACATCAGAGCCCTGCAGGACTTGGACCGGCTGCACGCCGCTGCACGACATCACCACCTGTCGCTTCCTGCTCCGGCACCGACACCGGACCTGCTCTGTTTTGATGACTCGGGAGTGTTCGTTTGCAAAAGTGTCACCAGGTGTTCGCCAGATCCTCTCCTCCAGAGGAATGGGAAAAATGATTCTGCAGGCATGAGTAAACTTTGGCAAAGGTTTTACGAGGCCTCACGTGTGGATATATTTGTGTGTAGCTGCTAGACACAGCCTCGCAAATGGAGATCAGGCGAGTCCAAAGCCAGCGTTGTGAGACATGTCTGTCTTATCTAATTCTTTCCAGAATCTTTAATGACAGCGCTCGTTGCTTCTTAGATGAAATCATCCATTTGTCTCGGCGCAGGAGGAAAAAAAAACACCCCCGGGGTTCGAGCAGTAGACGACATTTCATCGCTCAAACAAAAAGCTTCATTAATTCAGCCCGATTGCAGGTTTAATGCAGAAACCACCTGTCGAGGAGACGCCCTCTCTTCCTCAGGTGATGTCATGCGAGTAACGGCGCTCAAGACTTCCTGTACATTTGTCAGATCCACTCGAATGTGCTCCGAGCGTGATGGATTTTATAATGTAGTCGAGTCCAGTTCTCTGAGGCATTAAAAAACATTTAACATTTTACCTCTTTATTGAACAATGAGCTGCACCGATGCGTTAAAGCAAAGCCCATTTCCCCCAGTATGGTACCAGTAACCCAGAGTGTGAGGGGAAGCCTCCTCCAGTGAAACCATCTCCTGCCTGCTGAGCATTAAACAACAGAGCTGACATTTATTTAGAGTCATTGCATGAGCCAGCACTCCCTGTATCCCAGCAGAGTTTCCATTAAGACGTGATGCATTGTGGGAAGGGGGGGGGGGGGGGGGTCAGACTGTGAGTTGTGAGTAGAAAAACACTGGTATTGTCTTTGCTGATGGGAGGCAGGTGGAGGCTGAGACCGGTGTTAATGACGTGTCTGTGTGGATGTGACAGATCTGTGTGACTGGGCACGTTCACATTAACGGTGTGTACGGTGGGTTTAAGTCACTGCGTCTGCACAGACAGTGTTCTGTGTAAAGGATCCATCCCATCCTGCCTCCATGAATGTGAGGCTTTAAAGCCTTTACTGCTCAAACAGAGAGCACAGTCCGACTGTAGACACGACTGTACAGACCGGAGCTTCATCAGGTTTGGCTGCATAATATGTAAAAACAAAAGCAAACACAGGATCACAATCATGACATCAGATTTAATGACGTGAAGCGATGATGTGATGTTTGTTGGTCTTGTGCCAAACAAACGTGTTCCCATGTGTCTTGAGGACATGACTTGTTGTCCTGGGCGTCTCCGTAGCATCACAACACTGAGGGAGCTGCTGCTGCTGCTGTTGTTGTGACACATTTTACCTTCATCAGAAACAGATCACAGCTCCTGTGATTTAGACGCAGCACTGAGTCGTATGAGTAAGAGTCAGTGGTGATTCATCGAGACGTGTGAGTCAAGTACAGACGATGATGTCTGTGATTGACAGGTCATGGTCATGAGAGGGATGACTGATGGCTTGCAGCTTTGACATATGCCAGGACGATAGTTGGATTGTTATTATTATCATTACTTAAATGTTTGCTAATGTAACAGCGGAGCACCTGTCTGAACCTGCAGACTGCTGTTTGAATCTGCTCTGGCAAAGTTATTTTGACTTTTTAAAAATGGCCGCCTGCTACAGCTAAAGCTTTTTCTCTGTTTTGCTGTTGGAGCGGTGGATAACATTATATACGTCGGAGGCTCTGATCTTGCAAGGTTGGTTTTCAGCCAAGAGACTCTAGGTGGCAAACAGAGAGCCTCCGTTCTCCCTGTATCTCCCTCCGCTGTTTGATTAAGGTGCACATCCTGCATCGTTCCTCTTTAAAGGACGATGTGTGGAGCTGATCTGGTCAGGTCACATCTACAGCAACATGCTCTGGTTTACATAACTGAACAGCTTTGGTTGTATTGTAGTTGTATTGACGCGTCACTTGCAGGTGACAGGGTTGAATCAAACATGAGAGTCCCCAGAGTTTGTTTGTTTAACACATCTCCAACAGCTGGATTAATTTAACCCACGGCGCCAACCAGAACACGTGTCGTTTTACTACATCCACTGGATCAAGAACCAGCTCAAGACGGCGAATGGACACATGTACAACTTTTATTTGACTCGGACAACCAGAAACATTCACGGTAAATTAAAGCCTTTAACCTAACAGTGTGTTTGGAGAGACTGAATCACTTGTTTTCACCATGAGAGATAGCTGGCACGCGTCTACACATGTGAGCGTGAACTCATGAATTCACTCACATCTTTGCTATGCAAAAGAAAAAAGGCCACAACATTTATTTTCTCCTTTTGGCAACTTCACTATGAAATAAAACTAAAAATGGTTTTGTAGATTCTTTAAAAGCTACGGGATTGTTTTGTTTTTGTTTGCTTGCCAGCGGCTGTTCACATTCAGACACGTAAAGAAAAATGGAAACTGCCACTGAATCCTGTCGCAGTCGACGATGAGGGGAAAGTTTCCACGAGCAGGTGGCAAATAACATGAAGTTACATAAGCGGTGGAGGAAAGGCTGCCGGCTACAGAGGGATAAAAGTTTCACGATTTCACTTCATGTCCTTTCATCTGCACATGTGGAAACGCCGTTAAACTTCCTGCTTCATCTCAGCGATCAGACCACATGGTGTGAACAGCATCTGAGTCAGCATCCGAGCTCAGGGCTGCAGGAACCCAGCACCTGGCCGCACCTGAGTAGGTTTGTGTGAGATCTGCTCCGACGCTGAGATGAAAGACTGTTGAGAGAAAATGTCTTAGTGGTGTCTGCTGGGTCTCAGCAGGAGGCCGGTTGTTGCCATGTCGTACGTACGTGCTGTTCTCCTCGACATGATATCTGTGCCTACTTTCACCTGGGCTCAAGGGGGAACTACATTTTTGGGGGGTCAAAGGTCAAGGTCACTTAGTCCTTAGAAAACATGGCTTTGCCTCGTGAACTCTTCAAGGGAATGACCTCAAATGTGCTAAAAATGTTCACTCAAGACAAACTGAGTGGATTTTCGGGGGTCAAAGGTCAGGGTTGTGGTGACCTCATAAAACATTATATTGACCTTTTGAATGCAGTGTCTCCAGAAAGTCGGTGCAAACGTTCAGTTTCATTTTGAGGAGGAGCCAGTTTAGGTCAAAGGTCAGTGTGACACACGTTTTGGTGCTTTTATTTTGGAATAAAAAGGAAACAGTGAACAATTTAAAGGCTTCAGGAGTTAAAAATAGACATCAGGATCATTTATAAATGAAAAGATATGAAGTCGTGCTCCCTTTACTTGCTATGGCTCACTTTTTTTTTTGGTAGGAAAAAGGAGAGGCAGTAAATACAGCAGAGACGTGCAGTTATCGACCTGATTATTGCCCTCACATTAACACGTGGCCAGAGGTGCACCCCTGAGTCCAGGGCTGTCCTGTGTGTTGTGGCCACTGCAGGTCAGGAGCAGGTCGTCTGCTGATGAAGGTGCTGCAATAACCATCATAATAAGACTGTGTGGTGTGAACCTGCCTGTGACCCTTTGATGAGGAGAAGAGGAGGAGAGATCAGGTGGTCCACGCTACTGCATGTTTTATTGTGTTATGTCGACGTCATCGTGTGCCGTCGGAAAGTTATTTGTCACGATTCGTCCGTTTGCTGTGGAGCGGTGGAGGAAAGCGAGTGGAGCGTGAAGTCATGGCGTTCAGTAACGTTACTGTAAACGGCATCACAACAAGCCTCCGAAAGAGAAGGACAATAAAACCCACAGCAGTGAGTTTCACTGGAGTGGAACCTGTTAGCATTTCTCTCATCAGCAGAGGTTTCCAGTGCTGGAGGAGGCGGGGGGGGGGGGGGGTGTAGGGATCAAACTGATGACTCACGACTGAGCTATTCAAAGTAATTTCCAAGAATGTGTTATTCTTGTAACAATACTGGGATGAGATCCTTGGCTGCGCTGCTCTGAAAACCGTATTTGTGATCTATTGTTTTCAGCTGTTGCTAAGGACACTATCTCTGCCTGACGGGGAATCTGACGTCAAACAATGGGCTCATCTTCCCAAATAATCTTAGCAGAGATCTCACAGGTTACCGCCTGGATAGTCTATCCAGCCCCTCGGGCGCGTGTGACACAGCGAGCGTCTGTTTTTTCACTCTGCGGCGGGCGTCGTCATCTCATTCACATTCTGTGACGTGTTTACCTACTGGAGCTGCGAGGGCTTCGACGGCTCCACATATGTGCTGAAAGCGGGCTCTCCTCAGGACGACAGATTTGTGACATGAGGCACGTGCTGCAGATATTAAAAGCATGCTTTCACTTTTTCCCTCATTAGCGCGCCGCCATTGTCTGCAGCGGCTGCGTTTCATTTTGAGACGAGGTCGAAAATTTATAGGAGCGATATTTTGGAGCATATAAGGGATTTCTTTAGGCAGCGCTCTGATTTCCAACCCACCAACCGACCATCAGAAAAGGGTCTGGAGCAGTTTTTCCATTCTTTCATGGCAAAGTCTTTCCATTTGCATTTCTGGGAAGTCATGGAAAAGCCGACCTGACAGCAGTGACAGTAAAACGCCTCTGACACCTGTGACATTTTCCAGTAGTCCCCGGTGTCAGCCAGCACATGTGGCCAATTTGTGCGGGCTAGAACCTGCATATGATTTTCAGGGAACATGGACGGGCACTTCTCATTAGGATGGCTCGCTAAGAATGTGCATGCCTTCTGCACACATGGCCCCGCGAAACCAAACCTGAAGTAAACATGTTGATTGGTGATTTCTCCAGCTGAGTTCATCAGCTTTAAGCTTCAGCTGGAACTTTCCTGGGAAACAAATCCAGAGGTGATTAATAATAATGATGATGATGATGATGGTGGTGGTGGTGGTGGGCAGTGTTTTGGTTTTCAGCTTCATACTTTGATCCAAATCAACAATAACACAAACAAAACTTGAAGTTAAACTTGTATAACCATTAAAGGTGCGAGGTTTGTTATGTAGCTGACATTAGCATGAACAGCTGTTTACACACCAGTCCAACAGCTACAAACTAAGAGGTTATGATACGACCTCGTAGCAGCGCTGCTTCTTCAGCTTCGACGTGACTCGGTATGAGAGAAGTGATGAGATGGTTTGACTGCACATCGCTATCGCTATCGCTAGCAGCATGCTAATTTCACTGGAGGCAAAGGAATGAAGTTTGATGCTAACACTGGCTATGTAGCAAAACTATACATATATATATATATCTCAACCAGAAGGAGGCCCCGGGGAAGACCCAGGACACGCTGGCTGGCCTGGGAACACCTTGGGGTTCCCCCGGAAGAGCTGGAGGAAGTGTCTGGGGAGAGGGAAGTCTGGGGGTCCCTGCTCAGGCTGCTGCCCCCGCGACCCGGCCCCGGATAAGCGGAGGAGGATGGATGGATGGATGGAGCATATATCATATATACATATATTGAACCTTGTTTTCAGGACCGGAGACACCCAGCGATACTTTATCCTCTTACTCATCACTGAGCAACTTATTTCAGCTTTAACCAGTCATCACATTTTCTACACGATGGTGTTATTCAGCTCTTTTTTTTTTTTTTTTCGTGCCTTTCATAGTTTTCCACCCGGACCTCCTCGAAATCTGTTGGTAATTTTTTACATTTCGACCCGACAGCTCATACACTGACTCACTCCTCACAACTGATACTTTAACTATTTACGGCGCACTTAAAACCACCTCTGGCTCTCCGGCTTCGTTTGCTTTCATTGTTTATAGTTCGCCTGCCATTTCAACTGCTGTCACATACCAGCCCAGACCTCAACTATTTACAGTGCACTTTATCTCTGGCTGAAATATCACTTTGTGCATTCGGTGCAGTTAAAGTGACTCATTTCAGACTCTTTATAAAAAAAAGAAGGGGGGGGTTTAAACTGTTTCAGCTCGAGCTCTTTCTGTGCTTTATCTTAATCTCTTGTGTTTGTAACTTATCTCTTTTAATCTGAAAATTACGGAGGGTTTTGATTTAACTTTTCCGCTGCAGAGCAACATTTCAGACCAGCTCTCTGAGATAGTGGAGGTATGTGGACGGGGCTCTCGGAGCAGTATTTACTAGCAGATTTACAGGTCCCGTAATGAGCACAGTTAAAGTTCATGTTCCTAAAAGCAGCACGGCACATGTTCTGGACGGATGCTGTCGTGCACAGTAAGCTGTTTGGTGTTTTTGAGCAAACAGTCGTGTGTTTTATTTTGGATTCTCACTGTAAACGCAGAAGCTTCCTGTTGGTTTGTGGAGGACGTAGAGAACAGTCAGAGGTGGTTTGAGCTGCAGCCTCAATATATCAAGAGTAAAAACTGTTAGAGAAGAATGAGAGGACGATTTTCCTGTGGAAGAAACGTCTCCTCTTGCCAAGACGTCTGTCTTATGAGAACACTCAGTGTAAGTCTTTTGCATAATATGAAAGTCTTTCCATATAGCTTATGCTGTGTGTTGTAAACCCACCACCATCCACCTGCGGGCAACAGGTTTCTACCTGGGTTTCTGGGTCAGTGCATGAACCTCATAAATAATACCCCCCCCCTCCCTCCACCTCATCATCATGTGATATGTTCAGGTCACACGGCGTTGGCTGGTTAACAATAATGTCACGTCGTCGTGTTGCAGGAAAATGATCCTCTGTGTCGTTATTTGGCAGCCGGAGGTTTCCCAAAAAAAGAGAAGTGCGCTCAAATTGATCCATCAATCAGGCTGTCTGCAGAGAGCTCTGCTTGTTGTCCTGGCTGATAAGTGCAGTGCAGGGGGAGAGGAGGAGGAGGAGGAGGAGGGGTAATGAGCCTGGGTCTGGATCCCTCCTCATCTTAGGAATGTGTGCAGGTTCCTCTCCAAAAGTGCTGACGTCAGGAGTGGCCTTGGATTAAAAACAGCCGGTTTATAATAAAGATGATGAGCAGATAGACTGTGTATACAGCTGATCTGCTTAAAGGCTCAGCTCAGGTATGTCCACTATAGCAGAGCCAGCTCCACGGGCTGGAGAACAACATTTTTAAGTGAACCTCAGCCGGGCTGCTTGTGTACGGAGCTGTCAGTGAGCTATTATATAACACGTTCAGTTATTTGTTCGCCTGAACAAAGGCCTTTAATCATCAGTGTGTTTTTATAGCGGCTTCAGATGAAGACGTTTGTTGACTGTTGCTGCTGTAACTGAGAAGCTTGTGTCGAGTGTAGAAAATCACAATCATGTGTCTTTGTATTGGTAAATGATGGATCTCAGGCTCTTTGTTTATCGGCACATGTTCTCGTCTTTAACTGGTGGCTTTTCGCAGAGCTCTTCAAGCCTGGGCTGCGTTCACGGCGTCTCATGCTGAAACAACAGGCTGATCGTTGTCTATACTTTGCTGAGTGTCAGAAAATCCCATCACTGACGTTTCTCATTCCTCTGCACCATAAGGCTGATGGTACGTCAGTGTTGTGTTCACGCTGCCCCCATGTGGCCGACACAGATCTGCCCGGCTGACGTCAGGAGACAGAAATCAATCAGTCTTTCTCTTTCTGTTTTCACCACACGCTACACTATTTCAACCTTTTTTTTTTTTTTATAGTTTAACTCACTTTTATCATGTGATGATATGCTTTTATAGCAGTTTCATGCTAACTCCTGTAAAACGTGTCGTTCATCAGGACATCTGTGTTTTGGATTGTGACTCTTGCTGCTAGCTAACTTTTGTTGTTTTGTTTTGTTGTTTTCAGCTTGTTAGCCAAGCTTGTGGTCTACACGCTGATCCCTGAGCTGTGCACGTGAACAAGAACCAGCCTCGCTCTGTGGATTTAAAGCTTCGTCTTATCTACAAGTGGCAAAGCTCATGTTGTTTACTTTGAGATTATTTAACACTTCGTAGGCATTTTACTGAAGTCAAACAGGACGTCAGCGAAGCAGCAGCACTTCTTCCCTTTTCTAGTCCGAGCAGTGTTTCAATCAATGCCAGCCCCACCTGCATAACACACACACACACACACACACTGAGGTAAACATCTGCACACACTGCACGCTGGACTGCGAAAGCACCTGCACCTGTTGAGGACCACTTGCAGGTCCGCACAGGTGAGTAAACCAAACAAGACAGTGTACACAAAGGAGCGACTGAGGCAAACGCTGGGCTCTGTTTTCTTTTAATCCTTCGTGTCAGCTCACGCGGAGAGAGACGTCGACTGACAGGCCCACCTCTCCGCGGCTCCTGCGCCACAAATGAATTGAGGTTGTCGGTTGTGTCTCTGTCGGCCAAGACGTTATGAAATGCAGTCGTCCCCGGGGCCTATATGTTTCCATTCATGAGCTAAGTTTGGAAAGCAAACATCCACGGACAGAATAAGGAGAGGGTTAATGGCGCCTGCTGCGTCGCAAAGAGAAATACTTAGTCTGCTGAGACTGAATCAACACTTGAACTTCTTCAATCAGGAGAGCAGGCGGCCAACGTCTGCCCCCACTGTGCAGACTCCTTACCTTACATAAGTCAGGGCCCGGAGACACATCTGGAAATCAACATCAGGCCTCAGAGTGCCCATGGTAAAAGGCTTCTCAAATAGACCACACATTGTACATCAGTTTGGTTTGGACATATTCTTTTTCAATCTCGCAGGCCTCACTTCATATGTCACTGCTTTCCACATTTTCTTTCTCTCCTGGCTGTTCTGCAAAGCATCAGATGAACAAAACCTCATTGACAGACGCAAACCTGCTGACGACAGACTATTAGCTGTAATATTGCCTCAGGTGTTCCAGCGCTGACGCATTCAATATCACACCTGGAGAGGAGTCAAGGCTTGAACACCTAATACTTAGATCAGTGCAGGAGGCGTAGAGAAACCCGGGGAACAGGGACCAAACGTTAATGTGGAGCAGAACGAGAGGGAAGTTTGGACAAAAGGCTCCAGTCAGGATTCAAACAAGGACAGAAGACGAGTCCTGGACACGAGTCCTGGAGGTTTAACTTATAATCTGTAGATTTTCTGTTTCTTCTCTTTATGTCCTGGTCATTTTCTGACTGGATTAAAGGTTTAAAGCATCAGACTCTGACACTTTTAAAGGTGAAAAGGCTTCATTCAGTGTTTCTACTGGTTTTACTCCTGGTTAGCTTGTTGTGCGGACACCTCTGTGACCTTTGTGGACAGTCCAGCTGTTGGTGAATCCCTCCTGTCACCTGGTTCATAAGTTATCAGAGAGACAAAAGACGAGCAGCGTCTCAGCTCCTCCCTGACGTCCTCCTCTGCGCTGCGTCGGTGAAACACTCACTTAAAATCTGAAGCTTCTTTCTTTTTAACTTTCATAGTGTCCTGGTCTTTGTTTGGACATGGGGGGGGGGGGGGGGGGGGGGGTTGAAGCTGACACCCTCCTGGACCGCTGACGCTGAAGGAGTCAGTCTGTGATGGTGGTGAATGCTGTCGTTTTTGTTTTGACAGAGCGACCTCTAGTGACAGACGTTACACCCTGTGTCTCTTAAGTGTTTATTGGTGCTGAAGCTAATTCTCTCTGGCTTCACATGAAGTTAAGAAAATACAAGCATATTATCACCTTATAAAGCAGCTGCTGCTGCAAATGTGTTGTTATTAACACCTCCGGCAGATACACAGCAGCATCGTTAATCACTCTGCTGTTAGCTTAATGCTCTGCTATGTCAGGCAGCCAGGCTGTTACCTATTAGCCGTTAGCTGTTGGGTGATGTTTGCATTTGGTCAAAACATCTGGTTGCTGCTCATGTGGTCGAAGTTCAACGTCAAGACTTGATTAAAACGTGGAGGTGAAAGACGATAAAAGCTGCGTATGATGTGTTGAGTGTCAGAGCTTCTCGGTTTGCTGCCCCTGGTGGTGGTGGTGGTGGTGGTGTTAAGGACGGAGACCCGGTGTCAGACTCCATCACCGAGGTTCACCTGGACCTTGTGATCAGCTCGTTAGTGAAACTTCTTCACTGCTGCTCCAGTGGAAAGGAGATCAGGGTCGGCCCTGGGTGGCCTGATGGATTCATGCCCCTGCTATTCATGCTACTGTCATGGTGTGTGTGTGTGTGTGTGTGTGTGTGTGTGTGTGGCCTGTGAGTGTGTAACACTATTCAGACAGAAACTGGGTGAAAATCCGTTTTCACACATGAGGTGAAAAGGTAATATTTATGGTGTGTGCGTGTTCTGCTTCCTGCACTTTCTACCTCGCACTGTGCTCACACCCACCCCACCCCACACCCCACACACCCCTTGCCCTCTGTTTCACGCACACACACACACACTTTAATAACCGTAACCTCCTGCTCCTCCACATTCCTACGGTTCTTACGTTAATTCTGCTTATGTCTCTCTGACGAAGCTGCAGCGTCTGCTGATGTCTGGCCGCGCCGCATGCCAACCCCTGGGCCCGACAGCGGGTCGGCCTGTCTGTGAACCGAGGGCGGCTTCTGTCTGCGAGCGGGACCTGGCTGGTTCCGTACGCCGCGATCCAGACGGGAAGAGTCACGGGGTGAATATAAACATTTGCGTCTGTCTCTAATCCCCTAATTAGGCCAAACTGGGCGTATGAGACCGGGATGATCCAGACCGGCTGCAGGAGCTTTGAGAGATGAGAGAGTGTTGCAAGAGGACAAGATAACATGAATACGAGCAGTCGTTTTTCTTCTGCGTAGGGTCTAAATCAAAGCAGGCCTGGTTTTTAGTGCTGACGTGAAGAGTAGCTGGTTTTTTTTGTGTTATTCTCACAGAAATCACATCATACAGTAGATACAGAGATATACACACATCTGCTCACACACATCTCAGACAGCGGTGGTTTCTAAACTGTATTCTCTGGAGGTGGCTGATGATCAGACGGTCAGTGGATCAATATTAATATTCTTCTGTACTATTTACTGTAACACCAAAACACTTGCGGCTCAAAGAGGCTGAGGTGGGTGCAGATCTGTATCGGGCCGTCGCAGCTCCTCTCGCGTCACCTTTGATTCAGTATGGATGTGAAAGCCACTCTGAACTCGCCTCAGTCACGTCTCGACTGCGGAGCCCTGGACCTGATTAAAAAGAGATGAATACCAGCTCTGCTAGGTCTTGTTAGTCAGAGTACGTGCACACAGCACTGCACTTGCCTGAGGATGCTCAGAAAAGCAAGAACCAAGCACAAAAAGCCCATAATTTGGGTAAGTAAAACCAGACCAAGCAATGGACGCACACACACACACAAGGCTGAAGCTGCCCGAGCCTTAAAGTGACGGTCCACAGGTATTTCAACACAGGGATCAGCTCCAGGAGGGAGAGACATAAAGACCGCAGAGAAGGAAGGCCTCGCTGTGTTTAGTCAGCTGTTCCTGTCAGTTACTGTGATGTCTTTTGGTTTTAAAGGTTCAGAGCGTGTGAAGAGATGAAGATCATGTTAATGTACCTGCTTTAGAAACTCGGAGAAGCTGCTGACCTCCACACGTCCCTTCATGAACTCTGTCTGTTTTAATGACCTGCTCCCTGGACAAACTCTCATCACTCGGTAGGAAGTTCAGTTCAAACCCAGGGTGAAACTCACCACCACCACCACCACCACCCAAAACCGTAGCTCTGTTTTAAACAGCCACATTAATCCCACTTCCATCCCCTCAGTGGGAGCCTGTTCATACCAGTGCTGTAGGAGGCAGCTGCTTTTTATTGGAGGGGGAGGTTAACCAGAGCTGCGTTGGCCAAACCCGCCACTCCGTCTTCACTCTTTCAGCCTGGTTTCTTGTAAAAAATAAATAAATAACCCAACCCTCGATATTGACGGAGCATCAGTCTGAGAGCGGGAACAGGTTTTCACAGTCGCCCCCTTGAGGCCAGTTGGGGTAAAAACAGCTTCCTCAGCTGCGGTTCCACTTCAAAGGCGCCGGCGGAGGAGGAAGACGAAGGGTCGGTGTTTTTGGCAAACACAGGTCTGGTTAACTTCCCCACCTCCAGTAAAGAGGCAGCACGCAGCCACTTCCCGAGGCTTACGGGTGGGGCCGGGGGGGGGGGGTTAAACCCTGTCTGGGAAAACCGCACTGAGGGGTATTAGCTGCAGAGTAACTAAATCCCTATTGAAAACAGTGCAGCAGAGGCAGGGGGTCATGTTAGGTTTGTGCTGCTGACGCCTTCACTCCTCCTCTGTGTGTTCGCTGGTGCACCTGCACAGAGCAACATCTGCCCGCCGCCTCAGGTATCCACCGCCGCCGCCGCCGCCGCTCTTCTTCTCCTTGTTGTGATGACCTCAGAGCTGAAATCCCTTTCCACGAGAAGCTCACATTGCTGCGTGCTCATCGCTCACGTCTTCGCCACAGTCACTGTAAATTCACTGTTGCCGTGCAGCACTTATCAGCGCTGTCAGGATTACCTCACCGGGCGATAAGAGTCTCTGCTTTACCTCATATTTCCATCTCCAGCTTCCTCCTCCTCCTCCTCCTCCTCCTCCTCCTCGGCTTAAATAACGTGTCCTGCTCACTTTCACTCCTGCACATTTAGAAAGAGAAATTGTTTATAAAGTGCTGAGAAAAGAGGGATTAGATTCCCTTCACCTTAATATGTTTCCATGTGCCGGGCCAAGAGCTGCGTAGCCTACTGTAATAGATCACCACTTGAACGTAAGAGCGCACCAGCTGTCCTCCACCGCCTCCATTAATTGGTTTTGCTTTAATTGAGCACATTTCCATTTTACTGTAACGACAGAACGTGCGACGTGATGGAGGAATGTGGCTTCGGCTCGTCGGATCGTCAGAGAAGCTCAGGATTGGTCGATAAAGCAAAGACACAACACGAGGAGAAGTAACGATGATGGCAGTGATGATGATGATGATGTGAGTCGTCCACATGGTGGCGGAGTGATGTGAGGATCTGTGCCGTCAGGGCCTGAATAAACATTTATATTACCCCACTCAGCAAAAACACGTCCTGCAGACTCTTTGAAGAATTCAGAGTATTTCTCCGGAGTGTGACGAAGCACTTGTAATTTCCAAGAAAGAGCCGAGTGGCTCGCGCTCGGAGACATACCAAAGCTTTACAAGCTGGAATTTAGTTTTATGAGAATAATCCCTATATGTGCATGATACGCACAGGAACCCGCAAAGTCTCCTCTCCAACACAGCTTCCTCCTCCTCCTCCTCCTCCTCCTCCTCCTCCTCCTCCTCCTCCTCGATCTCTGTCCGAGACAGAAGACTCTGTCCTCTGGAAAATTCCACTCTCTGCTCCAAGACCATGTCCTGCGATAAGAAAACCTGTTATTCATGACGGTGACAGAGAAAATAATGGTTTGGGATTTTTATATTTTTTTTAAGAGGCTGAGAATCCAGAGTGAGTCACCAAGTTTACAGGCTTCCACTGCTGCTGTTATATAATTGAGAAAGATATTCTCACAATATTTTATCTGTTTGGATTTTTTTTTTCTGCTTTTTCTCCAAAGGACAGAAAGAAATGAAGGTTTTGGAGGCGACGGCAGCAGCAGCAGCAGCAGGACTGTTGTTCCTCAACATCAGCTCAGCGTTATGCAACAGGCAGCAGTGGCAAAGGAAGGACACACGCTCAGCAGCATCACTGTCTAACAAGAGACTGAAGCCTGTCAATGAGATATTAATCCAATCAGGCCAATCAATATTCATATCAATAGTTATAGTGCAAAGTAGTGAAATATCATGTGAGTCATAACTTTATATAAAGATAAAGACACACACACAGTTAGCGATTAGATTTACTATCAGTAAAATGAAGTGTCAAGGTGGAAACGCTCCTCATTCAGATCACATTACAACTCTGTTGCAGTGTGTTTCAGTCCTGGGGGTGAAGACTCTGTCTGTGACCCCGGCTTCAGTCTCGACTGGTTCGGTCTGATTATGAAAACATGAGATTCCTCCGCTGCGTGTTGTTGTTCCTGCTCTCTCACTACTGTTGCTATAGAAATAAAGCGAGACATGCCAATAAAAATAACCTTAAAAAAATCCCCAGAGAGCGATCAAAGCAGGATGACTCACCCCCCCCTCTCAGTGTCAGACCAATCTTTTAATTATGAGGCCTCCGTTTGTTGGCCGAGCTCAGCACACCCACAGTGTGACATTATCACTGTGTTGATCTGCAGACCTGCTGCTGCTGCTGCTGGGGCTGGGGGCGGGGTTGTTGTTGTTTTAACCTTTAGACACGAGGAAGCAGAGTGAAGCGGTGTCAGAGCTCTGGACGGTCGACTGGAGATCAAACCTGCAGCATCGTTACATTAAAGGAGGAAACAAACATTTTCTTCCTGTCGATAATGGACCAACACGTTCGTCCTTGTTGCAGCAGCAGCAGCAGCAGCAGCAGCAGCAGCAGTGGACGGCGTCTGGCTGGTTTCCAGTTTCCAATAAAACAGCTGATCAATCAGTCTGACCTGAGCACAGTCTGTTCTCTGTTGACAGTGGAGACGTGTGATCACACTGAGCCTGTGATAAATCATGACTCAGCAGTGTAGCCTGATCAGTAAAAGCTGTTTGAACAGGTCTGGATGACAGAGAGATGAGAGACTCTGTTCCTCCTCCTCCTCCTCCTCCTCCTCCTGACCTCATCTGTGTTTACGTTATTGATCCTACAATACAGTCATTGATATCATCTTTATCAGCCGATGTTACTCATTACATTTAAAGGTACTTTCAGGGTGATCTGGTCTTTGCTGTGTCAGTGTCTTTCTCCTCTGACTCCACCTGTCTCTTACTGCCCTCTTGTGGACGAAGAGCCAACTGGCCGAGCTGTCATGACTGAAGGAATCCACCAGAGGTCAGTGTCCACAAGTGGACTCCCTCTTCTTTAAGGGAATAAATGATCAAGTGATATTCTGTTCAGCCAGGTTTAGATTCAAATTCAGAGAACTTTATTTAGTGATATAAATACAACATACACATGTTTTTGTGGTTGAGTTCAGTTTTCTTGCACTGTAAGTGAAAACCTTGCACATACAACAGATACAAACACAAAACCACCATGAAGCGACCACAGTCACAGCACATGGGAGCTGTAGTAGATAAATATGATGTGATTGTTCAGCCTCTGTCTGTTTGAAGATTTAATAACATATCTGTATTTTACTGCAGTGGTGGTCTGATGACGTTCTACAGGACGATGTAAGACTGTGAGGATCCCCCCCCCCCCCGTCTTGAAACACACCTGAATCATCACTGCTGCTCCAACATGACGTGTGAAAGGTTGGTTCGTTCAGTGCAGCTCACAGTGCTGAGACATGAAGGTAAATAACTGTGTGTGTGTGTGTGTGTGTGTGATTGAATTCACACATTTGCAAAGTCACAGTAGAGACACACATTTGAATGAAGTCAGAGTGGACCACTGGGGGGCGCTGCAGTTACACTGTGAGCACATGCTGCTCTCAGTGGAGTGGGACATCTCAGTGTTTGTTACCAACAACCTGCTGCTGTTGAAGGTTCAGGAGTTTAGATGAAACTTAAAAAGCCCAGTTGTGTTTGTCTGGTAGAAGCTGAATCTGTTCACACGAGGCTGGAGCCGGAGCTGCTCGTCGTTCTGGGCTTAATGCACAGAAATGAAGAGATGAATGAGTGTTTATGGGCGAGTGAAGTGGATGCATATCAATCATTTTGCATCCCACTTATCTGGTTGAATTTGGACTTTTAGAACATGCAAATCCACGTTGTTGGTGTTGAAGTTTGTGTTTTATCTCATTAAGTAAAACCTGTGGCCACATTCAGGTTAGTGTGTTAGTTACTTTGTTTTTTTTTTGCACATGAGCTCCAACAGCAGGCGCCATGGTGCGTTCGCTGTGCTCGGGTCATGTTGTGACGTTAGAGCACATCTGGACGGGGAAAACGTCGCCGTCTCATCCTCGCGGTGGCAGAACGAGACTTTGCGCGATCTCTCCTCCTCCTTCCTCTTCTGTCCCAGAAGTCCGTTGCATCCCTCTTATCTCTGAGTCATTAACTGATAAAAACTCCACGCTGCAGTCGGCGCACATAACATCATCTCTTTAAAAAAAATTGAGTACACAGTGTCACAATACAGCTATTGACAAGGAAGTCTGCTGCTGTAGTTCAGTGTAAATACCAGGCCAGACTCCGACACGACATGTGGACGTGGAAACGCTGCAGTGCTCAGTGTGCCGGGTGGAAAAGTCTTTCCTGTGGTCGCTCAGGTGAAATTCCCCCTAGTTTTCCCTCTGTAACGTCTGACTGGGTCAACGGCTGATAATGACGTTAATAATGATGATGATGATGATGGTTTCATTCTGTAATAATCACATCAGACACAGTTTCACTTTGGAAACTTCACACGAATAAATAAAAGCAAACGAACAAACAAGTAGCTGCAGGTGCAAAGTGAAAATACATGTAGTGCCAGACAACATGGTTTAAAATCATCAGGTCAAAGGTCACAGAAAGTGTCTGAGTAACTTGGACAATGATCTTCTCACTCATCTGGTTTTCACTTTTCATTTATAAGTTGATCTTGTTGAACATGAGCCTGTGTTTTCATGTATCTGCATGGATTAATGTCTGTCAGGGGCCCGGGGCCTCAGGGTGTCGGACGTGTCTGCAGTAAAGCTACATGAGCATCAGTGAAGTGCGTGTTGTTTTAGACAGAGGAGCAGCTGTGTTTCAAGACCATGCAGCGTGGATCACACGTGTCCTCTGATCATTTATCAGCTCTGATATAATAATGATAACTAATAACTTTATTGATATTGTGCGTGTTGTCGTGTGTGAACGACCTGCTCATGTTCACCGTGGACAGAACAGGTTGGCGTCTCCCTCAGCAGCTGAACCGACAGTTACGGTCGACCTGCGCTCTGACTAATGCAGCTCAGTAGGAGGGGCCCCTCACACGCCTGTGCCCAGGGGCCCATTAACCTTCATCTGTCCCTCTGTTCTTCTGCCTGTCTGCAGCGACCGCAGCCAGCAGTTTGAGTCGTCTGCGATGATTTAACCTCCTGTCATTGATTTGGGAGCTAAATATTTTGAGTCATTAGTCGCCGTAGCAACAGCACAAAGGACAGTGATGTGAGGTTTACAGTATTGAACCCAGAAACCAGAACGAATGACGAGAGAAGGGCTGATACGCTTCAATATTTAATGACTAATTGATTATTGATATTAAATACAACAAGAAAATGTTGAAATACAAACACCAACACCACAGAAGTCTGATCAGTCAATACCAATCAATAATGAGATCAGTCTTTATCCAGGGAGAGCGAAAAGCAAAACCAGAGAATCAGAGACATGGTTTATAAAATCAAAAGTAAAATCTGGTTTAGTTTAAATATTGAAGAGCCTCAGTTGTTCTGAATAAACCTCCTCCTCCTGCCCAGAGCCTGACACACTCCCTGTAAGTGTGTCTGTGTTTGTGTGTGTCTGTGTGTGTGTGTTTTGTTTTTAGCATTAATGAACAACAGCTAATGAGTCTGTGAAACAATGAGCTTCCATTCAGGCCACTGTTATTAGCCACGTTAGCTGCTTTTAGCCCAAACAGCCACACGAAATGAGCTGCTTTCACAGTGCAGACAGGTCTGCTGCTGTGTCTGCAGCCCCACCGACATCCCATCAGCCTAATGTGTTGGTGCTACTTAGCAAAGACATGCTAATTAGCATTAGGCGTAATTAGCAAATGTTAGGTGGCTGACACACTCTTAGCTAAGATAGTGACCTTACAGTAAACATTAGAGCCATTAACATGGTCATTGTCAGCATGTTAGCTGTGAGGCTGAGGCCGCGCCACAGAGACGCCTGCCGCAGCAGCGTTCTCAATAACAATGAACAAACTTTATTTAAACCGCACGCTCCTGTCGTCAAATGGTTTTTAATGTGAAAAATGTGGTTTTCTGAATTTTAGATGCTTCGGTTGCTTTATTCAAATTAATAGCACAACACTGAAAAGGGTTCAAACCATGAAACTGATAAAAGATTGATCAGGTAATGATTTTATAAAAGTGCTTTACAGAAAAAAAAAACCTCATGAAACAGAAATGAGTTAAAGGAAAATATAGATCAAACTAAACAACAACGACACAAAACTTTCTTATCAAATAACTGGTGTTTTTAAGGCTGTAAGTTTGATAAAAGTGAAGTTTATTGTGATAGAAAGTGGTTTTGTCGCTGCTGTAAACTGCTGTAACTCACAGTGAGGAGCAGATATTCTCCTGTGTAACCCACCGGTGCTCCGCCCTGGTCCACACCTGGCTCCCCACCACCATACCCGCTGTGCTGGTGACGGCGCGGGCAGAGAGCTGGGCGTGTTGCTGTGCTGCTGTAGCCTGGAGCACAGACGTGACGTGGGTCAGGCTGCAGAGGCCTGGGAGGGAAACTCCACACGCCCTCTTTGTTTTCATTTGCAAACTTGGAGTTGACACTGACTCTGGCGACATGACTTGAGGCGCTTTTCTCTCCGCTCCCTCCCTGTGTGCAGACACAAAAGACTTATTATTGATTATTTCACACACTCGTACACACTTTGATGTGTAATGTTGCTGGAGTTCCCCTGTGACTGGGTCCAACTGCCTCCAACATGGACTGTTACACTGACACATGTCTGCAACAGACAACACTGGCAGATTTGAAACTGACGATCAAACGGCATCTCTGATGATCTGACTGATGTCGTTGGCACAACAGACCAGAGGAGCACGAGCTCAGCCCAGGGAGCGATGGCATACGAGTGTGTCACCAAAACAAACACACAAATAAACACACACTGAGATAACACAGATGTTATCTCACCCAGTCAGAGGCAGGTCTGTGTGTGTGTGTGTGTGTGTGTGTGTGTGTGTGTGTGTGTGTGTGTGTGCTTTTATTTTGTAATGAGCCCATTATGAGTGATGAGTGATGCTCTGATTAACTTAGCTTTGTTTTCTGTTTTTGCTTTTGCTGTTGAAACTGTTGTCATGGTAAATGAGGCTGGATTTTGATTCAGTGTTTATTATCATTAACAGAGTGAGAATGTGACGTACGTCCCAGCAGATCGTCTGATCAATGAAACGCAGCACGTCTCGGATCATTAACTCCGCTGCAGGATTTAATGTCACACACACTTCGGTCAGATGGGAATCAATAAAACAGAACATGTGCCCATGGAGATCCAGATGTTGCACATCGTGTCAGTGTCACTCACCGTTTTATTGTTATTGATCATATTTGTCTGCTGATCTGCTCCTAGTTGTTTATTTTCCTTCGGTCTCCTTGTGTTTCAGGTTTCATCTCCTTAACACCTTAAAAAAAGTTCGCTCTCTTGTTTGGTGACTGGTTTTCAGGTGCGTTGACTCCAGTCCACTGTGATTAATGCATATTTCTGATCATTACAGCCCTGATCGGTGGCTGATCAATCAGAGCGTTGTTGGATTATCCTGGTTTGATCCAGGTCGGTCAGAGGCGACAACATGAAGAACCAGCCGACCATGTGGAGGCAGTGAACGCATCGCTCTGTCTCTCACGGTCAGTTCATCTTCCTGTCCTGTTCAAGTTTCACTCAAACAGCTGAACTCTGACCCTGATGTGACAGAAGAAAAGACTCGACTCAAAACTAACTTGGACGTCTTGATGAGATCAGGTGAGATGTTTAAGGACGGCTGAGAAGTGTTTACATGTGTTTGTGTTTTTCACCTGTAGGTTTGACCAAAAACAAAAACACACACTTCATTTCCAACGAGTTTTTACAGCAGCATTGATTCCACAGAGACGATCAAAGAGGATTTACGTTTGTTTATTTTGCTGCTTCCTGTAAAGTGTTTGCATTGAACGTGAACTTCTTGGTTCCAGGTTGTTAAACTCTGCTGAAGCTATATTTACTATATGTCTCTTTATCAAGCACCTGCTGCCGTGTGTGTTTAGGTTAATGAATTTACAACTGAGTGTGTGTGTGTGTCTGTTTGTGTGTGTGTCTGTGTGTGTGTGTGTGTGTGTGAGTGTGTGTGTGATGGTGATGTAGACATTAATAAGCTAAACTGGGGCTGGACGATTACGGCAAAAATAATAATCACAATTATTTTGATTGATATTGAAATCATGATTAATAAACACGATTATTCATTGATTTCAAAACCTGTATATTTATTGAGCCACCAACTTTAAATACAACAAACAACAACCAGAAATAAATTATTAACAAGTAAAAAAAAAAAAAAAAGGAACATAATAATATATTATAATAATAATAGTAATAAAAAGACCATGAATAAAAATGTGTGGCTGACGCTGAGGCGCTTGCACTTTTGCTTTTCTTTTGCTCCTTCAGTACTTGGTCATAAACCACTTTATGGCTGAACTTTAAATGGTGTTGCCTTGGGGCGCAGACACAACGGCACGACAAACTCCTTCTGCTCCACATCCGACGATTTGAAGCCCAACTGTCTCCAAATGACCGAAGTTGTCCCACTTTTCTTCTCACTAAATGCTGCCTTTCTGCATGTTGTCGATGCTCAAACACGTCACGTTACACGCTTGCTGCAGCCGCACACAACAGAGGTGCGTTCACGGTGCTTACAGCGCAGGAACTTGCACACACGCCGCGCGGCACATGAATCGTTTTTCTTCGATTACAGTGTTTTTACGATCGTGAGGATCCAAAATCGATTAATCGTCCAGCCCTAAGCTAAACTCTGCTCCTCTGCCCCCCCCCTCCACCTCTTGGCAGATTCCAGCTGTGATCCCCTGGTATTGATTGACAGCTGGAAGATTTACTGTGTGAGCAGCAGAACTGGTCCAGATGTGGCAGTAGCATCTGGAGCTGGAATGCATTTAAATAAAGCAGCCAGAGTCCTTAGCTGCTAGCTAACACTGAGGACATGTTGAGTTAGCCAGCTGCTAAGCTAATGCTGTGCTGTCAGTGCAGCTCTTCTTCTTCGCTGTGACAGACTGGTCACATGAACTGCTGAATGCATCAGGATCAGCGACAGATTTATTCTGTGCACAGACACTAAGACAGGATTAAAACGAAAAACTGTGTCAGTCACAGTGATGGGAGACTGTGTGTCGTGTTGTTACCGTTACCTGCTGCCGCCATGTTTCTTTCGCTGATACATCACTTGTCTGTGTCTCTGCAGATCGTGGCATCAGAACCGGGACGAGGCGGACAGAGGCAGCAGTGTCCTGTTTTCTCTCAAGAAGCAAAACTAAGTTTCTCAAAAGTTTCTGAAGTCGGGATGTGATGTTTACGTGTACAGCCAGAAAAACAGGATATTCATAAAATCTGATTATAATCGGGCGACGGGATCAGGATCCATATAAACACACTCAGCGTGTGAGGTTTTCCAGCTTAAAACCATCTCCCCAAACTGCATTCAAATCCACACACACACATAAACTGAGCCACTTCAGTGTTTAGTCAGTGCATCTCCCCGCTGACTGTCTGAGTCTCTATGAGCTCATGTTTTCACAGTGAGACCAGCTCCAGTCGTGACCTGCTCTGAACTGGTGGAGATGTTCATTTGTCACAGCAGCGTCTCAGAGACTAAACACCGGCAGCTTCAGAGAGGAAACAATAACACATCAGCTGCGTCTTCACGTCAGAGCTGATTCATCTGTTTGTCATTCGCTCCGAGTGTTTTATACAAATTTCCACGCGTCCATTCGAGGAGCGAATAACATATTAATTTACAATCCATGCAAAAGAAAAAAAGTCTCACGTTTCTCTTCTGAGCTCTGCAGAGTCGTTAACAGACTGTCAGAGCTGAGACGGCAGACAGGACACACGCTGCAGTCGTGTCTGAGCTGCAGGTTTTATTTACTGCACAGAGGCCACGGCTCTGACCGAAACACAAACACTACGTCTCCGTCCCACAAAACCAACACAAAGGAAAGAAAAGAAGAGAAAAGAAAAGAGCTCCTGCAGCTATAAATCAAAATGTGGAAACAGTGATGTCTTTTTTATTGTTGTTGTTGACTTTAGTGAGCGTGGATGCTGAGCGGGGGTGTCTCGCTGCCTCCCAGCCTCAGCTCCGTGCTGCCGACGCTTCCTAACCCCCTAATCTTGACTGCAGATGCAAATGGTCTAAAAAACGTCCCTACCAAACATTTGCATTTAACCAAATAGATAAAGGTCATTTTGAAAAAGCTGCCTCCTCATGACAGCAGAGTGAGGTGGCATGTTCCCTGTGTCCCTGCCCTCCTCTCAGCCCGGTTAAAGCTCCCACCGTGGCACGCCACTGCACTCAGTATGGTGCTGCACACTGGGATTTAACTACTGTAGGCAAATACAGCAGAGGGACGACACACACAGGGCCTGTGTGTGTGTGTGTATGTGTGTGTGTGCATGAGTGTGTGTGTGCATCAGACTGCTCAACAGCATCATGGACACAGGTGAGACTCATTCATTTATAAACTTAACAGCTGTGAATATGAGAGTTTGAAACTTTTTTAACCTGTTAGATGTTTTTATTTATTACTCGGCGTGTGTTCAGGAGAAACATGTGGCAGGAACTTTATTTTGTAGGAGTTTAGTTAGTTTGTTGCTTAGATAATATAGTTAGATTTGTGAAATGATGTGATGACACCTGTGCTGTTAAATCAATAGTTTCCTCTGCTGGTGTTGAAAAACTGATGAGTTCAGTTTCTGATGTGGAAGAAATTCATCAGCAAAGATGAAAAATAGGATGGAAAATGTTTTCAAAATAAGAGTCGTCATGCTTTTAATATCAAGTAAGTTAATAATTAGTGTAATTCATAATATATATATATATATGAGAACAGGAGGATGTTCAGGTCGTTTGTTTTGTTTTTTTCCCTTCTTCTTCTTGTATTTAAACGCTGCACGCTGTGAAGAATCTGGCCGGCCGGGCAGAGTGGGGGGCTTATCTAAAAGATCCATTCAAAAAGCTCAGATCTTTTACATAAAGTTTTTTGCATGCAATATCTGTTTGCATAATAAAGTTTGCATTTTCATTGAGTTTATGCTTCTGCTTCCCAGGAATGTCCCCAAATCACACCAGCACCTTTCAGATTTGTGACAGACAATGTACAAGACGGAGAATTTTGTATTATTACATTATTATTATTATTATTGTTCTTTTATTAATATATTATTATATTATTATTCATGCAGTTCAGTGATTCATTTTGCTCCCTCCTCTGCTCTGCTCTGTGTGTGTGTGTGTGTGTGTGAGCGGGTGTTTGCAGTAAATTGCGTCTTTTTTAGCTGTCCATTTGCATCGACCAAACCAAAGGCAATTTCCATGACATTTACACACCAATCCCAAAGAGTCATTCGCCTGTATGCATAAAACTGTGAAACATTCAAATGAACACACACATTTGTGGGGATGGATGAAAATTTGTATGAAGTCGTGTTACAAGTCAAAACGCATGTTGTTTTCCTGCAGAATATTCCAAGCGGGTGTACCAGGGCGTCCGGGTGAAGCACACCGTCAAAGACCTGCTGGCGGAGAAGAGGTCCCGGCAGACCACGGGGCCCAGATACAGTGTGAGTGTCTCTCTGCTTCTCTGTCTTTTGTCCCGTCCCGTCTCTTCCCACTTCATTTTTCTCCCAAACCAAACAACACACAATCCAGAAAAACCACAGTTGACATTCTGCTGGAAGCAACAATCCACAGCTCGGCTTTTACAAATCTCCTCTCCTTGTTTACACTTGGGACTCTGGGGTTTTTGTGGAGTAACGATCCATGGTCGATCCATTGACCACCTGTGCCCCTCCCCCCAGCTCCCCACCACCACCACAACCACTGTAGGCTCTGCCCCCCCACCCCACCCTCGAGTGCTTGCAAAGCCAATCTGTAAATAGCTGAGGACGACGTGTGTGGAGAGAAACACAAAGCGCCAAAGTCCCATCCCGACCTCACAAAAGAGCACTGACACAATGATCGCAACGGTGACGGTCGTGATCTCCCCAAAAAACTGCCCCGAGGTGGAGGAGCAGGAGGTGGGGGGGGCATGGTGGGAGGAGGCTTGTGTAGGAGGCTGCCTATGCAAAGTTTTATCCACACACACCTGCCAGCTGACATTGTCCTCTGCTGTGTACAGGCCACAGACAAACCTCCTATTGTTGTCTCAGAAACACACGTCAACACACACACACAGTGAGAGGAATCAAACTCCGGCTTTAGACGTCTGCATGCACGAGCAAGACTGGCTTTTCATTTTGCACAAGCTGCCAGTCAAAAGGCTTTTGACAGAGCAGCCTCATTGTTCGGCATCTGTTCGGCATCGGCATGTCCACTCTGCAGACGAGCCGAGCACAAAGACTAAATACCATCAGTCACAACAGCTCTCAGCCTCCTCTCATGCAACGCTTGTCCTCACATCATGCCCCCCCACCTCCTGCTCACCACTCGACCTGTAGCGAACAGGTCACGACCGCCGAGCTCTGAACAACAAGTGCAGGCGTTTAGTTTACGCATCTCTTTGGTTGAGGTCGATAAAGGAAGGTCCTGGGCCCTGGACAGAGCTCTGCAAACACGGGACAGCAGAGACAGAGGTGGTGTCTCTGCTGATTCAGAGTCAGAGACAGTTATATTTTGATATTTAAGATGGAGGCTGATGAGACTCAGGCCGTGTCGCTGTCTCAGGGCTCAGTTTCAGCCCTGAACTTCCTGTGGCTGTGTTTCTATGGTCCAGGACAGCAGGAGTTTACATGTCCTCCTCCCCCTGCCTGTTTCCTCCCACAGTCCACACTCATGTGGGTTTGACTGTGAACGTGAGCGTGGCGAGCCGTCCACAGCTCGCCTCGCCTCGCCCTCGCCCTCGCCCTCGCCCTCGCCCTCGCCCTCGCCTGGTGTCAGCTGGGACTCGCTCCGCAGGATGAAACCAGTTCATGTATGAAGTTCTTTAGGTCCAGGTTCATTCGCTGACATCACAGACCAGGATTCTAGATTTGTATCATCAAATCCCATGGAAAGACCAAAACCAGTCAGACCAGTGTGTGTGTGTGGGTGTGTGTGTGTGTGTGTGGGTGTGTGTGTGTGTGTGTGTGTGTGTGTGATTGATGGAGCTTTTTCCTCTGTAACATAGAGCTCCATTATTTCATCATTTCACTACATGCTCAGCAGCTGTTAGAAATAAAAGATAATATTTCTAAACCGTTTCCCTCTGGGCCGATGAGGCTCGTCGCTGAGTTCGACAGACAAGGAGGAGGAGAGGTCAAAGGTCGAGTCAGGGTGTTAATGTTTGTTTTCAGACTTTGTTTCCAACAAGGATTTTAATGATCCTTCAGATCAGCCTCTGTGTGACTGAACGGTGCAGCAGCTGTGTCTGATGGTGGACGTCAGAGTGTGGAGGCAGCAGGAGGCCGGAGAGGAGACGAGTGTCTGTGTCAGAGGGGTCAGTGAGTCACACAGTGACGACGACAGCAGCAAGTCTGAGCTTCACTGTGGAGAACAGGGACAGATTTACACAATTCAAACTGTGCTGGTTCCAGTTTGGATCAATACTGTTGAATGTAATTGCCGTTCCAGCCATCGCTGCTGTAGTCTGAGTGTTAATGGTGGACACACAGGAAGAGACAGATGGACAGATGGACAGTGTCTTGGTGAGAATCTCCTGCTGCTTCAGGTACGAGTCTCTGAACTCTGCTTAGTTAACATGAACCATCAGTGGGTGTTTGGCCACAGTGTGACAGTCAGTGACCCCTCGTGACCTGTGGGCGGGGGCATTATGCTCCTGTAATACATGTGTCATCAGGATGAAGACCTGGACTGGTAGTGGAAGTTTAAAGGCTGATATAATAATGAAAGCTGTTAATCAGCTGATATGAAGAAGCTCATTATGAGTGAGAACAACACATTTTAATCACAGTGACTCTTTTGTCCCTAAATGTCTCCCGTAGAAAAACCATGACAACAAAGAGAGCTCAGCTGTAGAAGTTCATGTGGAGTCCTGTTTAAATATGACTGGTCTCAGGTGGACAGGGGTGTGACTCTGTTTGTGATGATGGAGGGTCGGAGACAAAACTCCCACAGATCACAAACGTTTACAAAATAATCCATCAACAACAGTGAATCTGATCTGATCAATAGGAAGAAGCCGATCACTCAGGACGGCTCTCTGTTGATGTGTGGGGGTCGAACAGTCGGGCCTGAACCTGTGGAGACAGTGGTGGAGCTGACTATAACATGAACCTGTGGACGGAGCAGCTGTGTCTCTGTTTTTATTTACGCACACCACTTACATCTAGATGCAGATGTCGCCGTCGCTATGGAAACGCCAGGGGCCTCCCGCCGCCCAATCAACACTCTTTGACAGTCGCTCAGACCTTCACCTCCTGACGTCTTGATAGTAAATCAAGACTGGACTCATTTTCAAAACGTGCAGCAGAGCATGATGGGAAGCATCTGCACTCATTATGTTTTTCCACTCTCTCTCTTTTTTTTTACTTTAGTTCGTCACCCGACTGTATCTGTATCGTGGCACCTTTTCAACGCAGCGTTTACTTGTATGTTTATAAATGGTATGAAACTCTAATGATGCACAAAAGACGCACGACAGCTGAGGCCGTCCACCTCTTTATGTCGCCTGCTGCTGCTCTTTTATGGCCCAGAATAAAAGGCCATTGATGGAGAAGAGCAAACTCTGACCACAGAGGAGTGAGTCTCTTCATGTCGGGACACGGACGCAGTCACGGTGACAGTGTGTAAAGGTCTTACATCATTTCACTTCACCAGCTTCTGTTGAAGGTGGTCTGCCCAAACACGCCGCTCTTACATAAATGACCCGGCGCCGTGAGAACTGGAGCTGAGTGACGGACACAGAGCTCAGGAGGCACAGACCTCTTTTTTTTTTAAGGATGTTTGTGATGTGACGTGTCTCTGGGTGAAAGTTAGTGATAAAGTCAGAAGTCTGAACAAACAACAGAGCAGATGCATTTCAAAATAAAGTCCTGAAAAACGTCGCGTCTACTTAACTAAACATTTCATAACATAACATACCTTCTTTTTATTCTGTTCTATTGGAGCTTGTGACGCCGTCGTTTCCTGTAAAGTAAAGTTCTATTCTATTCTATTCTAAGCATCGCATACTGTAGCACAACATAACGTAGCATCACAGCCTAGCATGGGCCTCACAACATAAAGTTGGAAAAGGAACCAACAAAGACAGAAATAAAACAACTCAGTGTTATTTTCTTACAAAAGATTAGTTTGCTGTCACATGATGAGACTCAGTGTGTAACAGGTTGTGGGAGTGTGAACATAGGAGAGTTTTGCATAGGAAGGAAGACTTTTTTCTCTGTGAAATGGGTTTAATAAATCCATCATTATCATCAGCCCTCCACCTCACCCACCTCACCCACCTCACCCACCACACACACACACACACACACTCTGTGTCTGACTGCCTGAGCTTGAGCGAGCTGATTTCCATACGCAGCCTTCAGAGATGCACTGAGCCATACCTGGGCCACATGAGGAAGTCTTGGCACTGGCAAATCACATTCAAATTCTGCCCTCAAAATTTGCTTGCCTCCCAGCCAACACGGGCTTAATATCAACTCTTTCATGCTAGCAATATGCAAACGAGGCCTCGTCCTGTCAAACCCTGTCTGTGTGTCCTTGCACTCTGCTCTCTGACGGACACAGGCTCAAAGCATTAACGTCGTCCGTCAGGTTAACAACACGCACGTCTTCATCGAAACATCAGATCTGAGATCATACGAGAGAGAGGAGCACATCATCCCTGCTGGTTTAAAGTATCCGGAGAGGTCGATTTTCATTTTTAATACAGGTTGAAAAGTAAAAATACATATATCCCGAGAAATCAGACTGAAGTTTATAGAAATAAGTCGTAGCTTTGAGCTGCTTCAGCAGGTCCAAGCTGATGGAGCTGAAAATAAAACAATATGGATCATTAGCATCTGAGTTTGAACCTTTATTTTCAAGAGGCTATGATTTATATATATATGTGTGTATTTAACAGGGGTGTAAAGAACACATCAGTGACTGTTCTGACAGTCTGGACCTGTAACTGAACCCTTCATTTCCCTCATGAGGAGGAAACAGCAGTGTGATGTGAACTATAAAGCATTTATGACGTGATGTGCTGCCTCCAACTTACAGGGAAGTGCAGGAGTGACCGCAAGGGATCACATGACTCATAACACGCTGGAACCTCAGAGCAGGAATAACCACCGGAGACAATGATTAACGCCACGTCTGACATATCGTCATACTCGCATACTGTTTGTTTTCCATCTTCGATGTTTTCCAGACGCCGCAGTCACAAAGATAAGATGAGTTTCTGTTGAATGAGCAGTAATGTGAAGTTTTCTGCTCTTCCATCCTGTTAATCATCTCTCAGCCTCTGACATGACCCCTGTGACCTTCTGTAGGTGAGGAGAGGTACAGGTTGGAGATACCTGCGTTATAATCCAAACAAAATATATTGATAGATATGATTGATATATTGATTTAGCTGTGTGAAGGAAAATAAATGTCTTTGACCTCAACTGTACTGTTGGGACGTATGTGCCATGTTGCTGTTGTTTACTCTGTATTAATGGGGTCGTGCTCTCGTGTCTCATCTCTGTGTTACAGCCTTGTTTTTGTTTGTTGTTCATTTTCATTTTAGATCATTTGTGACTATGTAGGTGACTAAAACAGGAGCAGTGATTTCAGTAGGTGGGGCGCTCACTGATTTCTCTTTCTTGCATTTTATGTTTATGGCAATATTAATGGCTATAGGCCACTGCTGTGAATTTGAATTAAACAAATCAGGAAAAAAACTGTTATTTATTTGTGAGTGGAGGCACCTGAAGGACACCACAGGGACAGGCCGATCATGGCCAGGAGACATTTGAATGGATAATAACATATGTAGTTTAGGTTTATGAAAATAGGAAGGAAACACATGGGAATTTACTGAACTCCAGTTTGTGTCGTTCTCTGTGTTGTTTTCATGCACATGTGTTACACAGGAAGTGTGCTGTCGTCTTCAGGGAGTCCCAGACAAGTGATTAACGTTTCATTTTTATAACTTAGCCTGTTGAGTTAATCCATATGGTTCATTATAAGTTGATAAGTGGTGGTGAATAAACTAAATCAGTGATTCATTTCACAATAGCTTCTACATTTATTTTGAAAAGTTTTTTTTTTAATCATTCTAGCAGCACATTTAATAATTTAACTGAATTCTTTACTGAATTTTTTACTATGTACTTTGTTTTTAATGAAAACTGGGTCTTTGAAAAATGTCTTTTCAAGCTAGTCCTTAATTTTACAAAATAAAAGTCGTAGCTCGCTCAAAACGCTGTGATTGGCTGAGACCCGTCACGTGACCTGTGCAGCGCTATAACGGTCAGTGAAGCTGCGGCGGTTCAAACAGAAAAGCTCCGTTAAATCTTCAACGCTCTTTGCGAGTTGCAGGTTATGGTCTAGATCCGGACAGGACAGGGTCCGGGTCAGGGTCCAGGTCTGGACCGCAGTCCGCTTGATAGCGACCGCCGCTTTTGTTGGCTTATTCAAAGTGATATTGATAGTGTTGCTGCTGTAGCTAATGGGAGCTAACTGGCTAATTTTGCTAGCAACCGTTGAACTTGCTCACTTGAGAGACGCAGGGGGGACGTGTGTGTGTGTGTGTGTGTGTGTGTGTGGGTTGGGGGGGGGGGGGGGGGTTGTTACCCATTTCATGAGCTTACAGCTTACATCAGTTTACATTTGCGGTCGTTGGTAAAGTTAGGACACGAGGACAGATCCACGTGCTCCTGTTGTAACTCCCGCCTCAGACCGCTCCGCGTGTTTACGTCACCTCACAGCCTGACTTAGTATGCCTCCGCCGACCTAACAAACATGAACTACTTTACAGTCAGAGTGAGTCAATGAACAGAATGTATTATACGTGTATTGTCCCAGGAAAGAGACAAAGAGACAGTGAAGGACACACCATAATAAACTCCATCCTACAGTGTGTAATTAAACCTGACACGAGGAGACAACAGTGAGACAGAAATAATGACATAATTAGCACTTCCACTCATAATTAACATCATGTCTGCTTTCTGTGCCACAGGGGGGGTCGACCACTCCACCTTCGTTCGTCCAGATGCCAGGTGAGAAGCACAGACATGAGACACAAACCTGTCAACACACGGCCTCCGTCAGCACCGTCATTATGTCTGTAGTTAACGCTCTGCAGTTTGACTGCAGGGCTGTAAACACTGTGGTGAGACGGTCGTCCGTCATCATCCATGTGCTTCCTGTTGATCTTTGCAGGGTCTCACATGCTGCCCAGCTACTACGGCATGAGACGTCCCTTCATCTCCGACTCAGACTTCTGTCCGTCCACCAAGCAGTTCTCCCCCGATGTCTACTCCTCCACGCTCGGGGGTAAACCTCTGGGCTGCGAGCCGTCCTCCATGACCGGATACTCCTCCCTCATCGACAGCTACTACCCAGAGGCCTTCGGGGATTACCGCAGCGCCGCCACCTTCTCCAGCTCCGGAGGCTCCTTCCTGCCCTCGTCGGCCCTCTCCTCCCTGCTGCCCCCCTTCAGTGGAGAGTCCTCACACCTGTTTCTGGTAGGAGTGAGGACCGGGGTTAGTTCAGGGTGGAGATCAGGTTTATTTCAGCAGATCATGGACTTGTGTTAACACTAGGTATCTTCGTACATTTATCCACATCACTGCTGCAGCAAGTGTGTGTGTGTGTGTGTGTGTGTGTGTGTGTGTGTGTGTGTGTGTCGAGGCAGAGCCCTGCAGGAGACTGGAGGAACTGCAGGCTGTCAGGAGTCATTTGGATTAAACCATAAACAACACAGAGACGTTAATTCGGATTGTAGACTTTAAAACGTCAGTTTATCCAGAAATGTGTGTGTTAACAGAGCAGTGACCAGTTCCCCATGTTCCTCCTCATGTTCCTCCCCATGTTCCTCCTGCACATCAGGAGATCTGCTCCCTAACTCCTGGTTCTGTGAGGTCGATTTGACCTGAACCAAACTGTCCCTCCGCTGCAGCTCAACCAGGAAACACATCCCAGCTAAAAACAAGGAGGGAATTTTATTCTGAAACCCCGTGTCCCATCACTCCCGTTGATAAGGGATCTCTTGGTTTTCAGTAGAGCAGGAGCAGGAAGAGAGAGAAACCTGTTTTAATCTTTGTAATGTGAGACCAGCTTGTGTTTGAACCCCACTGCATGCTGGGAAAGGCCTCGTAGCACAGCGGAGGTCAGATAGTTGACTTTTCAAATGCAAATCTGCTGCAGCTCAGCTCCACCGTCGACCACACTGAGAGCACTGTGAGCTTCTCCTGCACGTCTCTGTTGATTCAGGCCGTCGCTGTGTTTTATAAAGGATCTGTGTTTATCCATCACACAGAGACAACCCACTGTTGATCAGCACCGAGCGCTGTTTGGATCATTATGTGTCCGCTGCTGGTTTACATGGTCATTGACAACATGAACCACAGAGGGGGGAGAGTTTCAGTGTGAGGGGGGTGACAGGGGGTGACAGTAAAATGTGAGTGTGAGCCGATGGAAACACTGAAGCTGCTCGCAGGAAGCAGACGGTGGCGTGGAGGACCTTCATTCACAGTAAGAACATGATGCGTTCACTGTCTGTCGGGACTCACAGTGTTCGAGACGTGAATGGGAGTCAGAGGGAGATTCAGTGTGAGGTGGGGCATCAGGGGCAGAAACACTTTATTGTCCCCGAAGGGCAAATGACTTTGAACACAGCTGCTGCTTGTCACAGTAAAGACCAGTGAAGACACACAGACCAGTTTGTCTCTGTCTCTGTCTCTGTCTCTGACTCTGACTCGTCCTCTCCTCTCGTCCTCAGAGGGACTCGTGGGACTCGTCGGTCCCTGAGCCGGTGTCCCAGGTGGAGGCTCTGTGTGCGGACAGCCTGGCCTCCGTCAGCGTCCCTCCCTCCATGCCCAGTCCGGAGCCCCCAGGCAGCCCCTCCCAGTACCGCTCCACCAGCCGAGGCTCGTCCCTGGGCTCGGTGACGAGCAGCCAGCCCTACACGCTGCACCCCCTGGAGGACGCCCACTACCACCCCCTGACCACCAGCAGCTCCTACTCCGTCCCCCCCTCCTCCTCCTTCTCCTGCCCCGCCTACATGAGCACCCCCACCGGCGACCTGGTGTCCAAGATGGTGACAGAGGAGGCCGATGCCCACGGCAGCCTCCCGCCCCCCCCGGAGGCCCCGGGCTCCTGGGTGAAGGAGGATGGGGTGAACTCGTGGCCGTCCTACGAGCTGAGGAGAGCCTACTGACCCACAGACACTTCCACAGGAACCACTGACGGGGGGGTGGGGGGGTGGGGGGGGGGGCTCCTGCTCATTTCTAACAAACACAAAAACTTCAAAAAAAAAACACCAACAACGCGTCTTTTTGTAAATTTATGTCAGAAAAAAGGTGAAAACAGCAGGAAGTGAAGCTGGAGGTGGATGTGCTGATCAATAACGTGTGGGTAGAAGCTCAGGTTAGTGTGAGGACGATATTTACTCAGCTACACACAGGACGACAACAGTGACAGCGAGCGAGTCTCTGCTCTGACACATGGATCAATATTCAATATTACTGCGGTTTGTTAAAGGAGGCGATCGGTTATTGATTAGTCTGAGAGGAGAAGGAAAGATGAAAGTAAATCGATCAGATGAGGAGGATCGGTCATCATCGTCACTCACTCTGAGTCACTTCTGATCATTACTCATCAATACGTATCTATCACCTTATGTGTGTTTATGGTCATGTGACTCACTGACACGTCATATTTATAAACATCAACACGAGACACTTACTGTGATTTTACTGTGTAATAAACATGAAACTCAATGTTCTGATGTTAACGGCTCCGATCAGCTGCTGATCGATACATACTATTGAACCCATATGATTAAATATTGATTAACATCAGCTGTAAGAGCAGCGCAGACATTGATTAATATTAACGTATGTTTACGGCAGGTGACGTCATCTATTTACTGTTAATAAATATTCAAATCAAAACAACAACTGAGACCACGTGATCAGATCAGTGCGTGTGTGTGTGTGTGTGTGTGTGTGAAAACACTGTCCTGAATTGAGCACAGCAGGGGGGAGCTGTCGATCTTGATCAGCTCAGGTTTGATCACCACAGCAGGAGGGAGAGCACGTGCCGCTGTTTGCCCGCGAGGTGGCGCCACTGCACCGCTGCTGCTGCTGCACGAGACCGGAGTGTAGGAGGGAGAGAGGAGGAGGAGGAGGAGGAACTCAGAGAGGAGAGGAGAGGAGACAAGTTTTAAACGTTTGACATGAAACAAATCTGATGTCGATCTATTGATAATCGATCAGTACTGTTACTGATACTGGAGATCAGATCGATAGGAAACATCAACAACCTGTGAGATTTAAAGTCAAATCTGCAGAGAAAACAAACCTGAGGCGACTGATGGGTTCAGGGATGGTCTGCACAAAAGTGACAAGAGTTTAAAACATAGAATATTGATCACTTGATCAGAAAAGTCCTGATAACAACAAAAGATATAAAGAACAATATTAAAGCAGCTGCAGAGACCCGGGTCTTCCAGATGTTTGCAGCTGCTTTAATACAAAACATATATTTAAATAAAAGTGACTTAAACTGTTGGTAATCAATAAATGATCTGATGAATCGATTATTAGTCATGTTAGTGAAAACACTGCAGCAGCTGCTGTGATGACGGTGAACCAGCTGCTGCAGCCTCTTCAAACCCAGAGGAAATAAAAGATCAATAAACGTATTGGAGCTTAAATCCGCGGTGTAACAGTTCAGATGATCAGATTCCATCTGGATCAATAAGTAGTTTTTAAAAACGATAATAAACTGGTTATTGATCCGAGTCTGATCATCCTCATCACTTTGTGCATTAAGTGTGTCTGTCTGTGTAATAAGTGTGTGTGAGGTGGTGTGTGTGTGTGTGTATAAATGTGTATTGGGGGAGGGAGGGGTGGGGTGGGGGGGCAGCCCGGAGCAGCAGACCCGTCACCCCCCCTCTCCACCCCCCTCCCCCTGCCCCCTGCTCCTCTGCAGGTGAGTCCCAGCTGAAAGGCCCTTGCACAGCCAAAGATGGCTGCTGCCCTTTGCCACGCCCACTTCTCTCTCAATTTTATGTTTTTCTCACCAAAAAACCTTAAAAATATGATTCAAAGTGTGCGCGTGACGCGGGGGGGGCCTCAGCGGACCGTGTCCGAGCACAGGAGCCGGAAAACGGGGTGAAAAGCTGCAGGTCGGAGGCTCAGAGTGCTGCAGTGCTTAATGAGGGGGTGTGATGCCCTGATATTGGAAATGGAGGATAAAATTAATAAAAGTGTGTTTTCTCTGGGGTCAAAGTGTGAAATAGTGGTGCGGTGCATTAAAGTAGAGCCTGCTGTTGGTCCCTGCGGAGTGATTTTTAATGAAAAATGGATAAAACTCGGCTGCCTCTGAATATTCAAATTGAAAGTAACGCGCAATCAAATCATTGTCAAATCATTGAGTTCTAGGGGTTTTAAATAGTAGGCATGGAGGCAGAAAATCCCAAACTAATATGTTCACAGCTATATTACAATATTACTGTATGCCCTCGCTCTGCTGGGACACGGCTGGCTCCGGGATTTTTTAGATTTTTGCACAAATTTCATTCTTGGGCCATTTTTACAGAGGCAGAGCAGGAGGCTGTGGAGCCCCCCAGGTCCAGAGCAGAGAGCCTCTCCTCATCCCTGGCATCATGTCTGGTGAGTTTTCAGCTCCGCTTCTTACTGCAGCACATGGGTTTTGCAGCTTTTTTCTCCTGTTTGGACAAAAAGAGAAAAAGAAGAGAGGAAAAGTGGAAAGTTTAGAGACAAGGCAGCAGCAGCAGCTCGGTGCACGTGAGGAGGGGGGTGAGGGGGGGGCAGAGGTTTTCACTGTAAAAGAGGATTTAGGGACAGTTTGGGTTGATTTATATGATGAAGTTTATAAAGTTTGATCATGTTTAGTTTGAAGCCACCTGCCGCCTCCTGCTCCTCCACCTCCTCCACCTCCTGCTGCTCCTGCTGCAGCTGCTGCTCCTGGATCAGCTCTGCTCCTCTGCTCCTCCGCTCCTCATCCGTGATATGTTTGATTTTAGTGATCAGTGCTGTGAACACAGGTCAGGACACGTGCGTGGTTATTGTTCACAGTCAGTTTTTTATATTAAAGACATTTGTGCCGTTTCTGTCTCTCGGCTTCTCTCGCGCCGCTTTGCGTAACAGGGACGTGGTCGCGAGGAGCCGCGTTAGCAGGAGAGTGGGATGTGTCTGCCGCGGAGATTTTTTTCTTTTTTTGGCTTCACTATTTGCCACATTTAAGACAAATCATCAAGAAGCGTTTGGCTGTATGAATATTTATCAGATGAGGTTTCACGCCGGAGCCTTTTTCCGCCGCAGCCTCGTCACTCCCGGTGCTTTACATTCCGCCTGTGGCTCTGAATTACGCAGCGGCTGCAGCTTCGCCTGCACGAGCTCGAGCCGCTGGTAACGTGCCACCAGGTTCAGCTCTCACCTCCATTAAACTTTAATGAAAGAGTCGGTTTGAATCATGAGATCGACGTCAGGGCGAAAGGTTTTTACAACAACAACAATGTGAGCGAGGCGAAGCGAAGCGCAGACTCGCGGCGGCGAACATGGCGCCCACATGCGTAAACAGTCTGTTTTCATGGAGACACTGACCAGAGAAACACGCTCTGTGTTCGACCCAGCCTCCGATCAGATCAGATCAGATCAGACCACGTCAGATCAGATCGATCAGATCAGCTGTTTTCTCTCTGCGACGAGTTTGAGGTTTTACGCTTCGATCGCTTCGTTCGTCTCTTTGTTTCTATCTCTCTCTCTCTCTTTTGTCGCGGTCTGTCCGCGCGCATTTTATCCAACTTTAACCAACTACTCCGCGCGTTTCGGCTTCCACATCGAGTCTTTACCACACACACACACACACACACACACACTCACACACACACACTTCATCTGCGTTAAGGTTAAAAAACACAAACTTACGGTTTCGCTTTTTGTGCCGTTTTCCTTTTGTTTCCTGGTTCTCGGGAGCGCGGAGCACACACACACACACACACACTCAGGAGGGGCAGCGGAATGGGAAACGCCGGGTCCTGACGGGGGGACTGGGGGAGGATAGTGGGGGGGCTCGGGGGTCCCAGGCACCAGGGCTGGAAAACAGCCCGCGCGCTCAGGACGCAGCGTTTACGCAGAGAGAGACTGAAGCAGGAAACCAACCAGTTTATTGTTTATTATAACGTCATCGTGTTGTTGTTGTTGTTGTTGTTGTTGTTGTTGTTGTTGTTGTTGTTGTGAGGACACGTGGAGCTGAAGATGGAGAAACAGTATTGATGAAGCTGATCAGTGATCAGATTTAGTTTTTATGTTTGGAGCGAGAGAAGAAAACATGAGGGGGGAGGGGGGATCAGTGTGTTATTTTCTGTTGATGAACGGTGTTTAGTAAACTCTCTCTCTCTCTCTCTCTGTCTCTGTCTCTCTGTCTCTCTCTCTCAGATAAGCCGAGAGTGTATCAGGGTGTCCGCGTGAAGACCACGGTCAAAGAGCTGCTGCAGAGACACAGAGCCCGCGAGGCCAACAGGAAGAAACTCAAAACGGTAAAAACCCTCCCACTTTCACCCCCCCCCCCCCCCCCCCCGTCTCCGCCTCTCTCTCTCTCTCTCTCCTCTCTCTCTCTCCCTCCCCCCCTCCCATGTCACTCTCGGTGTCACTCTGTCAGACAAAGCAGCAGAAAGAAAAAACACACACTCACTGTGCAGAGCAGCAAACCGCCCCTGTCAATGATTCACCCTCCTCATAACGTGTTCTAACGAAGCAGCACGCACGCGCATGCACACAAGCAGCCCCCCCAGACGCACGTGCACACCCTGCAAGAAGGAGAGAATGAAAAAGAAAGAGAAAAAGACAGAAAGTGTTGCTCTGATTGAAGCGCAGATATCTGATCCTCCTCCTCTCCTTCCTCCTCCTCCTCCTCCTCCTCAGATCTCCCAGGCCTGTCTGGAGCTTCAGGATCTCTGCGCGTCCACGTTGCCAAGTAAGTTCAAGCAGCAGCAGCACGAGCACGAGCACAAACACAAACAGCAGCAGCGTCCGAGTCCAGAGTCAAAAAAAATCAGCACAACACACACACACACACACACACACACACACACACACACACACACACACACATACTGCTCTCCTTCATTCCCACTGAGCAGCTCTTCTTCTTCTTCTTCTTCTTCTTCTTCTTCGTGACGCCATGACATCATCACTCTCTGAACCTGTAGATCTCATCCTGAGCTCTGGTCGCACGCGCACCCCTGACTCAGCTCTTTCTATAGACTGAGAGGGTTCATATATTTCTATATATGTATGTATGTATGTATATATGTATGACGTGTGGAGTGAGTGAGGGGGGGTGGGGGGTTTAATGAACCTGCAGCCTGTGATGTCATTCATCCTGCGTTATTTACTTATTGAATATTTATCATCTCATTTCCAGACTTCATCCCATCAGCTCGCTACGTGGACCCTGCTCCTCCTCCTCCTCCTCCTCCTCCTCCCCCCGCCACCACCATCAACACCCCGGCGGAGCTGAGCAGCTGTGGTGCGCGAGCCCTCCAGCTGCGCAGCGCCCCGTACCCGGTGCCGCTCCCGCTCCCCGACAGCGCGTGCAACAGCAGCAGCAGCAGCATCCCGGTGCAAGGGGACGCGTTCACGGACATCCAGCAGCAGTTTGGGGACCTGATGTTGCCTAGTAACTGCTACAACAGCAACAACAACAACAACAACAACATCGGCGGCGGCGGCGGCGGCGGCTACAGCAGCTCCCTGCCCCCCCCTCCCGCCCTCCCCCTGCCCTGGTGCCACGGGCTCTCCTCGGACACGGACTTCTACGGAACCGGGATGGTAGGTGTCAAAGAAACCACAGCTCCACACTGAATGTGTGTGTGTGTGTGTCTGTGTGTTACTACACACCTGAGTGTTACTACACACACACACACACACACATGCAGAGACTCTTATTGTGAATCCCGCTGCCATTAATACTTTCACAATAAAAGCCAGCTTTGTAAAGAGGGTCCTGGTGAATACGTGAGACGTTCAAGAGCTTTTTAAGAGTCAGGTCTTTATTGATGACTGTGTGTCAGTGACCTGTTTGTTACCAGGCAACAGAAAACACAGATTAAAGATCAGTGTTGTTTTATCAGCTTTAATAAAAGAATCAATCAGTTTGATCCTGTCACTAAAATCAATCTCCTCCTCCTCCTCCTCCTCCTCCTCCTCCTCCTCCTCCAGGCTCCCTGCTCCTCTCCAGAGTCTCTGAAGCTCTGCAGCCCCGTGGATCAGAACAGTTACTCCCCTCAGGACTCCTTCTCCTCCTCCTCCTCCTCCTCCTGCTACGACTCTCCCACCAGGATGGAGTCGGGCTTCTCTGGCTTCTCCTCGGACCACTACCACCACCACAACCACCACCACCACTACCCACAGTGCAGCCTCCAGGACTGTTACTGCCTGCCGCACTGCTGGCCGGGGCAGCAGGAGACCTACCCCGCCCCGGAGTATTCTGGGTACTACGGCCCGTCGGACTTTGGCTACGGCTGTACGACGGTGGAGGAGAACATCCTGAGGAGGGAGCTGCAGATGAGCTCGGAGATGTGTTACAACGTGTTATGATGCTGAGACTGTAAATACAGGTGATGGATGGATGAAGAGGAGAGGGACGGGATATTTTTGTACTGATGACGACTGTGTTGATGTTTTTTACAGTGTAGATTTATTTTCTTACATGTTGATGAAATACATAAAAAATAAAATGTTGAACTCACACACCTGAGGCTCAGAGGGCTGATGTTAGACACATCCAGGAGAGAGAGACATATAACTGACCTCTGACCTGAACACTTTGTCCTGAATTAAAGGAGGTCAGAGGTCAAAGGTTAAAGAGAACAGACACTGTGGTGGCGTTGGGGGGTGAACTCAGGGTCAAAGTGTCCAAAACTTCAGGTTCACCACAAACACAACACAAAAAACACACAACACACAGAGTGAAGCTGCAGCTCCTCCTCCTCCTCCTCCTTCTTCTTCTTCTTCTTCTTCTTCTTCTCCTCTTACGTAGTGAACACATGTCACATGTCTCGTCACTCAACTCGTTCAAACTTGAACTGTGATAAAGTGACAGTGAAGGTTTGTTAATGAGTAGATGATCACACACACACACACACACACACACACACAGGACAGACAGAAACAGTGTGTGTGTGTGTGTTTATGACAAAGCGAACAGGAAATAATAAAAGTAAAGCGTCTGATATAAAACAGAGACCTGTCACATCATCTCACACAGTCACTTGTGTTTAATCAATAATCAATAATGTAACAATAATCTTCTGTCCAACAATAAAAACAACAAAGAAAACAAATGAGAATCAATAAATAAAGAAATATTCAAACTCTATAGAAAATGATCATGGTTTGGAGACACTGATCATGTATTGATCATTAGTTAAAGCTTTAAGTGATGATCACAGATTGATGACCTCAGTGTCTCTGTGAATGCACAACAACACACTAATCATGATGATGTCGCCACAGTCAGTTACCATGACAATCAGTCTCCACACTGTGAATTAGTTGAATGTTGTTTACAAACAAAAACAAACACAGAGACGGTGACGTCACTTTGTTTTGGTCTTTAGCATCAGAACAGACGTGTGGGTACGGAGGCCCAGAGGAGCCAATAAACACCATGGAGACAGTGTTGTTGTTGCTGAGCTCATGTCAACGTTCATCTGAATCGATCAAATAAATCAGTGATCTAATGAACCGCTGACATCTCATCAATAACCGATGTAAAACTTTATTCATAAATGATCATTAAGTTTAAAAACACGAACATTAAACACATTATTGATTATCGATCGAAACATTTATAACTGTGTTTATAAACTTTGACTCAATGATCAATAACATGTGGTTAAAGTTATAACGTGTTAATAATAATCACAACCTGATGTGACCTTTAACCTGATGCAGCAGCAACATTAATATTGACATGACATCATCATCATCATCATCATCACCATCATCATCATCATCATCACCATCATTGCTGTTGTTTGTTTGTTTATCAGCATTAACACTGATCTCATGTACTTCAGAGTCGGAGCAGTGATTCCTCAGTGTTAGAGAAGCTCAGCCATTAAAGTGAAAAGGTCTGAGGGGTGGGGACTCTGAGGGGCTCTGAGGGGGTCTGGGGGGTCTGAGGGGGGGTCTGAGGGGTGGGGGTCCTAACTGACAGCAGCAGTTCAAACAGATCTTGATCTGATCCACCCAAACCTGATCTGTCTGCAGCTCCTTGTTCTGATCCCACACTGTAAACACCCCCCCCCCCCCCCCACACACACCCTGAGGCTGCAGGAGAGGGGAGTGTGTTTATGTTTGTGTTGTGTGTTGTGTATTGAGTGTGTGTGTGTTGACGTGCTTCGAGGCTCTGATGAATCAGCTTCTCTTTCTGTCTGAACCATTGTCACCAATCAATAGGTCTGATCACGTATCAGTTATCTATCAGGGGCCACCCGGGGGCCCCATCATGGGGGGGGGCAATAAACTAAACTAATCTGGGCACCTAGTTTATTCATCATCTTGTCACACACACACACACACACACACACACACTGTTGTAACTTTGTTTGACTCTTTATCGAACATGTTTCAGGTTTTAATGTCGACTCAGTGATGTGATTTAAACTTATCAGTTTAAATCACATTCTGCAGCCGCTGCCTCAGGGTCAGTCCGCCCCCCCTCCTCAGCCCCCCCCTCCAAGGATAAACGCCTGCTTTGCATGATGGGTAATTTACGCCTTAATCCAGCCCTTGACAACTTAAACCAACAGTTTGGGTTAATTTTCCCAGAGCACTTTGATCTGACAGGTCCACACCAGCTGACTGCTGCCCACATCCCATAATACTCAGGCCATCACAACCTGACTGCAGCCGCACAGCATTCTGGGTAATGTCACTGGCTCCATGCAGTCGTTGATCCTCAGTCTGATAATTATTGGGGATAATTGTTCATTTGTGTTTTTGTTTATTTGCTGAAAAGAGAGTCGTCTGAGTCGTTTGTTTGTGTCCCACCCACACACACACACATACACACACACCCACACACACACACAACACACACACACACACACACAAACACACACACACACACACACCCACACACACACACACACACACACACACACACACACAGAGTTGTTTGTTGTCAGTGAATCTGTGAGAATAAACATCGTCTCCATTCGTCTGGAGAAAAATTAACTTTATTTTGAATTTGATCAAAGAAAAGATTCACTCAACAAAATCATGAATTAATCACACGTCTCTAATCGATCAATATGAACGATAAATATATATATATATATATGGAGACACACACACACATACATATATATGTATAGTTTATGTATAAAACTTAGGGAATAATAAAGAATAACGATGGACCAATGAGACGTGTGTTTGTTGTCCTACTTTTTGACGTGGTGCGTTCATGGTCACGTCTCTTTAAAGGAAAATCAAACATCTAAATAATAAGAAAAATTCCAGTAAATAGTCACGTCCTGTAAACTTTGTTCTGTTGTCGATCTAAATACATGAAACTGTGACTGTTATGAATCTAGACTCTGTGGGCTGTGTCTACTTCCTGAAGCCACTCAGTCTAATCACTTGTCTCCACTTTGACTTGAAGGAACCTGCCAGATGTTTTTGTACCAGATGTTGGACGCATCACATGAAGAAGAATTCAAGCAGGACAGTGAACTCATCACAGTGTTTCTTCTTCATGCTCTCAGTATCAGCACGTGCCCTCGCAGCAGCAGAAGAAGAATGTGAAGTATTTTCCCGCCGGTGTCTTATATCATTAAAAAGACAAGTTGAATCAAGTCGTGAAAAAAACCTTGTTGCATTTTTCATGTTTCGTTTCCTCGGCTGCTGCGTCTCCGAGGCCCGTCTTCAAACGGACTGTCTCACAGTGAATCTGCAGGACGGACAGGAAGTCTCATCAGGCTCTGTACGTGAAGTGAAGCTGTTTCTATTGATCGATTAACTTCATCCAAAGTCGACGGAACAAACCTGAATCTGATCATAATCTGCTGTTTCGGGATAAACCGTGTGTTGCAGGAGTCTTCTTCTTCTTCTTCTTCCCCTCCTCCTCCTTCTCCTCCTCCTTCTTCTTTTTTTATCTCCTTCTTCTCCTTCTTCTTCTTTTTCTTCTTCTTCTTCCCCTCCTCCTCCTCCTCCTTCTTCTTCTTTTTATCTTCTTCTTCTTGTTCTTCTTCTCTTCTTTTTCTTTTCTTCTTCTTCTTTGTATCTCCCTTTTATCCTTCTTTTGTTTCCCCTCTTCTTCTCCTTCTTCTTCTTCTCCTTCTTCTTCTCCTCCTTCTTTTTCTTATTCCTCTCTTTTTATCTCCTTCTCCTCTTTCTTTCTCTTTTTCTTCTCCTTCATCTTCTTCTTCTTCTCCTTCTTCTTCTTCTTCTTTCCCCCCTCTTGTTCTCCTCCTTCGTCTTCTCCTTCTTTTTCTTATTCCTCTTTTTCTTCTTCTTCTTCTTCTTCCCCTCCTCCTCCTCCTCCTCAGCTCTTTGTGAGCCTGGCCTTAATGTTGTCGTGCAGCAGAATAAACCATGGACCAATCAGTGGCGTCTCTGGTGATGGAGAAGAATCTGAACACCACTTCACCTCCTGATCTGTTTCTTGTCTTTCATTCCTCTCTGCACCTCCTCCTTTTCTTCTTCATGTGTTCAATACTTCTTCACTTTATCACCTAGAACTTCATTGTGGACACATGTTCTGATTTCCTTGTGTGTGGGTTACTTGGGTCGTTACAGACGCCTGGTGAATGTGTTGTTGTCAGTGAAACATCTGACGCTGCTGAGCTCTGGGTCCAACGTGACGTCTGCGAAAACACACGGACAGAAAACCAGAAACCTGAAACTGGATGTTATGAAGGTAAACACTAAGGTGTGTGTGTGTGTGTGTGTGTGTGTACAGTGTGTTTGTACAGTGTGTGCTCCACAGATCCTGTTGACAAGTTCTTGTCCTGCTGAACCAGCGCTCGTGGAAATCCCCAGCACCAGAGCCTCACACACACACACACACACACACACACACACACACACACACCTGAGCACCAGCAAAGAACGAACAGCAATTATTATTTTTCTTTGTTCACAGGAACATTTAACTGTTGTTCACACGGTCGTTGATCTGCACAAACATGTGTGTGTGTGTGTGTGTGTGTGTATTGGTGTTGTGCAACAAAGATGCTGTGTTAGTTTAACAAAATCTGAGAGCCTCAAATATAACATCATCATCATCATCATCATCATCACTTGAATGTATTATTTACTGAGTGAATAAGTTACAGACTGATTTGCTGCAGATCATACGGGACAGACATCAATCTTCGATATGACTCATCATCACTGTGACCAAGTCGACAGACACTGAGCTGATGTCACAGAAACAGAGGGAGGAGCTTCTGTGCCAACATCAATTCTACAAGCCAGACAATAATAACAACAATAACAACAACCATCACTGTTGGTAGAATTTGATCTTAATGTTTGAAACATGAGGTGAAAACAATAAAAACAGTAAAAGCTCCTGAGTGAAACGAGCCCTCGGGGCGTCATGACCCATATGTTCTGTTGCTATAGGCGACCTCTAGTGGCCATGGCAACTGTGACAGGAGCGGAGGAGGATCACCTTGTTATTGTCGTATCCGTGACAACGGAGACAGTCTGATATGGATGAGGCGCTTATTCTAACTCTAACTCTTAACTTGAACCGAGATGTGACTGTTCATTATTGTAACCATGGCGACGAGGATCCGGCACAGTAGGCTACGCCGCTCTCGCGACAATTTGCTGTTTAGCTACCACTTTTACCATGACAACAAAGTTTTTAAAATTGAAAATCACAAGCTTTTAATAATACACGAGTGTTTACTATCGTAACCATGGTGACGAAGTGCCGTAGGCCGGCAGTAGAGTTGGTTTTTCTCATAACCATGACAACCAAGGTCGGTCCATCATACTGTGGGTCTAGACTCTATGCTGGAATTAAAATGACTCGTTTCCGTCTCCTGAATGACACTGTGTTCTTCAGATTAGTTATTGTCTAACTCGACCTTTGACCCCGCTCATGTCTCATGTCTCCTTCCTGAGACTGTGGAGGGCGAATCATGTTTATCATGTTTATCATGTTTATCAGACTCCTTTGAAGTTTTATGATCATATTTATTACATCTGGACGCCGGGACGCCTTTTGTCCTGTTAATATTTAAACGACAGGATCAATATTGAACAGATCTGATCATTAAACTCGGGGTCAGGGTTCAGCCCCCGAACAAAAACACTGTGAGGATGTGTCCAGTGTTGATGACATCATCACTGAGCCCCCCACAAGTCTGTGTTCATGACTTACAGGTGTTTTTCTTTGAGTCAGTCGAGTGCTGTTTGCTCTCCTTCATGTTTTCTGCACAAAACAGCAACACACACACACACACACACACACCCAGGGAGAGTGGGTCGACGGGTCACAGAGAGAGTGACATGAAAGTTTTTATATTTACACATCAAACAGAAGGAAGTGAAGAGTGGACACACCTGAGATAGAGGAGGGAGGGGTGTATGGTGTGTGTGTGTGTGTGTGTGTGTGTGTGTGTGTGTGTTAAGTTGGGAGTTTTCATGTAAATCAGTTGCCATGAAAAAAGCGGGAGACAGTGAGTCAACAGCTTGTTCCCAGGAATTCACTGGTGTTGATGTTTTACTGATGATCAGTTCACCTGTCAGGTGTGTCATGGTGCACATACTGTACGTTTTAATGTAAATAACAGGAGAGACCTCTGTGTGAGCGCAATGTTGATGCGGCCTGGCGGTGCGTGACGGGCTGCAGCACGACGACTCCTGCTGGTTTTATCCCTCTGATCCAAACCCTGATACAGACGAGGTGTGAGAGGAGAAGGCCGATGTCACACATGGTCTGAACAACATGTGCAGAATGAAGACAACCCTGGGGGGGGGGGGGGGTTGCTTTTTTATCTGTTCATTTCAGTTGTGAAAGAGTTGTGAAAACTTCCTGGATCCTTGTTAGCAATTAGCAGTTAGCTTAGCATAAAAAAACTGGAAACGAGGTTAAAGAGTAGCTGAGTCTCAGATCAGGGGCTTCATCCTTCAGAGGACAAGGCCTGTCCCTGCTCGAAGGCTCCTTCAAATCCGTCCTTCTCTCACCTGTCCTAGGAGGACACACCACACCTGTCCTTCGTGGCCCCCTGTATCCCAAGATTCTTTGTGCAGCGCCACCTAGCATGCTAACTATCTGAACGTCCTCCGAAGGATCCAGGCCCTGAGCTGGGACACAGTTAGTGAGTCTTACTTTGCGCCTCTTAAACTCAGTTTGTTTCATCTGAAGCATGAAACACAGAGTTCACTGCACACGGGTGATGAAGCAGAATATTGTTTGTGAGGGACGGAGACATCACCTCATGTACAACAGCAAACATTCAATATTTAAGTTCAACTTCCTCAGTGGCAAAGTCAACAAGGACATCAAACCGTTCCTTGAAGGTCTGAAAACACACACGTTGCTGACGTTGTTTCCTTTAAACGCTCGGCTCATACCCGCTCAAACATCCTGTGACGACCGTCCTCCTTTAAAAAAATGATTGATCAGCTCAGGAGTTAAAACACTAACGAAGCACTTGAGCCACTTCACAAGGAAAACACACTCTTTGTGTCGAGGTGGAGAGTGTTGACAAAGTGACTCACAGCTTTTATCCACAGTCGTTCCCATGAAAGTCGTCGTCTCCATGGCAACCAGGTACAGCTCCCCTGCTCCAGCTGTGAATTCATTAACAACCCCCCCCCCCCCCCCCCCCCCCAACCTGCAGCGCCCCTGCTTAAACTGAACACAAGCTGCAGTGATGACACATCAGAGGCAGGTTCTGTCGGCTGCATGTGTTTTCATCAAAGTATCAAACATCATGTTAATTATAGTAATTACACATTTTTCATGATTTTGTTTTGGTAAACAGCTGCTAATGCTAATGCTAGCTTAGTCATGTAGCATTACAAATACCTCGAAAACTGCAGAGCAGAAACTGCGGTGGACCTGAAGTGCTCAAATTCCAGCTCAGTCACCAACAATAAAACAACCACCACAAGAACATGCAGAAGTAAAAATGATGATCTGCAGGACGGTGATGCAGCCTCAGCCTGGTGTTGCCCCCTGCGCCCTGCGCCCCCCGCCCCTGAGCTGCTCAGACATGTCTCCACACAGCGCCTTTTGGCCTGAGAGCTAATAAAGTTTTAAAGGGAACCCAGTGATTCAGCACACGTGGCTCCGACACACACACATGAAAGCAACGTGACGCACAGCACACGACTCTACAGATTCGTGTTGTTGTTGCAGCTGAAGCTCAGTGGAGACGCCGGTCGGGTCGGGTCAGCGAAGGACCGACTGGCCCCCGACTCTCTGATCCACGACCAGGACTTCAGTTTGGTTTTGCAATAAACTGGCACCAAGACTGAGAGAAGATCTGAGTCAGGATGAGTCACCAGAGAGGAAAGAGACGGAGGACGAGTTTGAAAAGGTCTGAATGAGCAGGAGGAGGCTGAAAGTGATGAAGATGAAGATGATGATGAAGGCTCTGTGAAAACCCTTCACTTTCAGTGAAACAGTTGAATCTGTGTTTGTAAAGAAAACATGTTTCCACATTGACCTTTGTCTTATCAGCTCCTTCACAGCAGAATTATGCAATTTTTCTGCACCACTCACACGTCTGTCACTTTGATTTATCCTCCCCCTCTCCTTCCTACCTGTTGATGCCCGTCAGAGTATCACTCACACACACACACACACACACACTCTCTCTCTTTTTTCACACTCTGCAGACTTGGTCATGTGTTCCCATCACATGAGCAGCTCAGGCTCATCTTCCCTCCCTGTTTTGCTCTCAGGTGTTTTCAGGTGTGTGTGTGTGTGTGTGTGTGTGTGTGTGTGTGTGTCGGGGTTTGACAGACGAGCTGAAGCCCCTCACACGATGTCAGTTTCCCCTGCGGGAAAACCCCCAACACTCAGAGAGGCCTTCACTGCCAGGAGGAAACAGGAGCACCAAAAAAAAAAAAAAAAAAAACACAAAAAAAAAACAAACTCCAAAAGTAAAAAGTGAAAGTTTGAAGAACGTCACGTATTTGTGATCAAACAACAAACTCTTATTTACTCTGGATCATTTCCAAGATTGTTTATTGATTGTTAAATTGATCTTTTATTCTTATTCTTCTGGGTTTATAAAACTTTACTGACCCTGCATCCCCTGTGTGTTGTTGTTGTTGTTGTTGTTGTTGTTGTTGTGAACATCAGCAGGATCAGTGTGTGACGGCTCTCAGACTGTGGAGCAGCTTTAATTTTCAGATCATTTTTTACAGTGCACAGTTCTCACCTTCTTTTCCGTGCAGGATTTGAACACACACACACAGTTTCCCTTCAGCTATGAAAACCTCCGTGCATTAAAACCTTCAGCTGCAGCGTGTGGACGACAGATACTGTCAGTCAGGGCTCAGCTGCAGCTTTGCTCCTCTGTCAACTCGCCGCCCTGACGGCTTTAATGATGAGCTTTTATAACTGAGGCAAACAGCTGGAGGCGGCGTTATGTTCACTGTGTGTCAGAAAACATCTGTCTCTGATGTTCAGTGTCTCTTATCGATCAGAAAACAGCATCTGCAGAGGAGAGAGAGGGAGGAAGGAGCTGCCGACAGGAAGATTTATAAAGTGTAGGTTCATAAAAAAAAAACAGGTTAAAGATACTGAAAGTAAAAGAAAATGTGAGTTCACTTCATGTCAATAAACAAGGATTTAACTGTTCACATGGTTCAAACCAAACATGGTGCTAAACCGAACTGTTCTCCAAACAGCAAGTCAAACTCACTGAGCACCTGGTAAATTTCAAAATAAAACACAATGGGTTAAACTTCTGATTGTAAAGCCATCACTTTGTCAACATGAGTCACATGAGTCACCGGTCAGGCCGAGGGTCCCGATGCTCACAGGACGTCATGGAGGAAGAGAAAAACAACAGAGGAGGTGGAAAACTCCAAACACAGAAACAGGAAATTAAATGTTGAAGAGTAAATCAACCTCAGAGAGGAAAAGTCATCTGTTTACATTTTAATCGCACTTTATACATGGCTGTTAACACGTTAGCTGGTCGTTCCCCCGTGACTTTATGTTTGTATCCTAATTACATGTAATGAATTACTCCCCAAGAGTAATGACTCAGTAATAACAATATAATAAATCCATCCATATGCACAATAACAAGGCTGCAGCAGTCACTTATATAACAAACAGAAGAGACACCTGGGGGACAGGTGTGTGGGAAAAGACCTGCTCCCTATGTTTTCAGACGTTGGGGATGAAGATCGAGCTGCTGTACGAGTCCTTGTCCTCCTCTTCACCGTCCTCCTTCTGATCCTCCAGGAGTTTATCCAGCAGGTTCGGTGACTCCGGTTCGATGTCGGGGTCTTCATCCAGAGACTGGGCCTGGGCCTCGGTGTCCAGCTGGTGGTCCGAGCGCTGAGGGGCAGTTCCAGGATCTGAGGCTGATGGTCTGAGCCCTGGGTCTCCAGCTGAGGGATCATGGTGGTCAGAGACATGGACAAGGGCATGTGGACCAGAGGTGAGCCAGACAAGGCTGCAGAGCCCGGGGCAAACTGGACCCCCGGGTTGGGCATGGTGGATATGGTGGTGAGGGGCTGGGCCCAGGGCAGGTAGGTCAGACCCGAGTCGGGGAGCTCCATCTGGGGGAGGGCGGTCGGCGCTGGAGCCACCGGTATGGTCTGTGGAGAGTAATGGGAACATCAGTGTTGATGGTGGAGGAAGTTCAACCAGCAGAGACAAAAACCACCTCAGTGTAGTTTTCCCTCTCCTCTCTGAGCTTCTCTCAGGAGCTCTGGTAACAACAGGTCGTCTTTAATCTCCTGTGTTTCTTATTCAGTGCCAGTGACGACCGGTGAAAACCATTTATCCAGCTGTTCGCCTCTTTCCTGCACAGCTGCACAGTTTTACATGAAAAAAAAAACAATTAGGATAAAGTTACAGAGACACATTTTCAGGTTTGATTTATGACTCGACAGAACTAACTGATCAGGTTGTGAGGCTTGTTCCCTCTCTTCACTCACTGATAAATGAGAGATGAAAGGCGGTGACGGTGAAATGACTTTTAAACTCTGTCCTGTGGCTAACGACTGTTTCTTCTGTGGAATCAAACTTGTGATCACTTTATTGACTTTGTTTGGTTTGTTTTTCCCACTTGTTACCAACTCTAAATTGGGACTTCAAAGGTAAAGGGAGTGCAGTGTTAAACTTTGACATGAATAGATGTCTTGCCTCCAACTGTGGCCACATCCATTTTTGGATTTGCTGGGAAAAAGGGGCGGAGTCAGGGTGAAAAATACATAAAAGTTTGATTTGTCTCTTTTCTGTTGATGAGTCATTTCCTGCGGTCTAAGGTGTTTTATGGATCTGTCTCCTACTCACCCCGAAGTTGGTGAGCAGTGGTGTGTGTGTGTAGGTCAGCATGGTGTAGCTGGGGCACAGCGTGGGCATGTACAGGTCTGCAGTCAGGGTGGTGGCTGGGTAGGCCAGAGGCTGAGCCAGGGCGTCCTGCTGGTTGTAATCAGGTGAAGACCACGGCTGCAGCCCGGCACCGGCGATAGTGGCGGCAGCAGTGGTGGTGGCGGCGGCAGAGGGCGGAGCTCTCCATCCCGTGCACTGCAGCCCTCCCTCTCCACCGGCGGCCGGAGGCTCAGCAGCCGAGGAGCCGCCAGCCACATCAGAGCCAAAGATGGCTGCATGTCAGAGAGAGGAGGAAGGTGACGGGTGTTTAAACGTGCAGAGACATGTTTCACCTGCAGGAATCAATTATCAATGAACAAATACCTGGTGCGTACGACGACAGGTTGTTGTGTGTGAGCACGTCCTGCAGAAGAAGATGACATCGATTAAAAAGATGAAGTGGAACAAGTCACAAAGAACTGGAGCATGTTGATATATAAATATTCAGTATTTACACTTTACTGATCAAGTCCAGGTGTGAGCAGGTGTGTGTGAGTGTGAGTATGTGTGTGTGTGTGTGTGTGTGTGTGTGTGGACAGCGTGTTGGCGGGAGAAAATGTACAAACTATAAAAATCTGCGAGCAACATTCACTTTAAAGTGTCGGTTTCTAGCTGCAGGTAAATCTGATGTGGGACTCATGTTGACTGACTAATACACACGTTACACAACACTGTACACACACGACATCTGCCTGCTGATGAAGACCACATGATGCCGTCCAAAGCTCACACACACAAGGCACATAAGATCCATCTGATCATCCAACAACAACTTACCATGACAACCGTCTGTATGTTGTCACCTCTGTGACCTCACTATATAACAAGCTGTAACATACTGGAAAGAAAACATGTGAAACATGATAATACTTCGTGGTCGTGGATCAGCATCAAGCTAAAAGTGACAGAAAGTTTAAAACCGTCACTTCTGACACCGACGCTCCACATGACCTTGTTTTCATGCTGCGGTCTGAATCAGTCACATGATAAACGACTTATTTATCGTATCAGTTTTTTTCTCACTTTTATTGTCACTTGTTTGCTCAACCTCATGTCATTTACATTTCCCAACTGTTGCTCTTCTTTTATCGTTCAGCTGTCATTCACTGGATAAAGTTCAAAGGTCACTGGCCAACATGTGTGTGTGCACATATAAAACTATGTGTTTGCTCTGTATGGTTCTTATAGGTGTGTGTGTGTGTGTGTGTGCTATAGGCAGTGGTGCAGTGAAGAGGCTGAAGTGTGAGGTAATGAGAGAGTCAGTACTGACAGTACTGACAGCTGGTGTCAGTGATCAGGTCTTTAGCTGCTGCTCATGTCAAACAGCAGAAGACAAAGGTCACAAGTTGCAGATCTCATCATAGTTCCTACAGACACTACAGGCCTTTGTCAGGTGGAGGAACGCAGCTCAGCTCGGACGTCAGCTCTAAATTCTGACCTCAAAGGTAAATGGCGTGCAGTGTTAGTTTGTAACATGCCAACTGTGGCCACGCCCACTTTTGGATTACCTGGGGGGGGGGGGGGGGGGGGGCGGAGTCAGGCTCTGCGAAGAATCAAAATCAGCCCATATCATGGTTCTGTCCAAATGTATAGGGTTAATTATCATATCCTTTATAGTTCAATACAGTGTTGTACAACTAATGGTCACTAGCAAAGCAATGTAGACCATCATGCATTGCAATCGCACCGAAAGAAAAAACAAATAGCACGGAGAGGACAACCTGAACGTGCCCGAAAGTGTTTCTCAATCTTTGCGATGAGCTCAGTTACGAGGAATTTATGACAGCAGCATTTATATTTATGCACTAAACATGAAGCTACCAGCAGCACATTAGCTTAGCTTAGCATTGTGACTAAACACAGAGGGAAACCAACCGGCAGTAGCTCGGCTCCGTACAACTGTAAAAAGAAAGCGCCTGGAGACATCTCTAAAGCTCTGCATCGTACACATTGTCTGTTTAACATGCCTGAAAACTACATTGTGAAAAGAACAAGCTGCGGTTTCAGTGTCACATACTGTGTTTCTTGGCTGCTGCAGTGAATTCCTGGAGCCTCAGCCTCATACCATCAACCTCACAGTGACAACAAGACGATCAGAGAGACAATCAAACCACTTGTTTGTTTTTGGTGCCGTGCAAACACGAGTGGCACTAATCTTCTAAAGACACATTTACTGCATGTCTCGGTGTAAGGTGAAGGTGAAGGTGAAGATGAAGGTGCAGACTTGTGCAGGTGAAAACATGATTATATTAAAAATGTAACTTCCATTTGAAACCTTAATATTTAAGGATATAAAGCTCACAGGAGATGTTAATTCTGCTCCTGAGTTAAATAAAGTTTTGGACGATACTGAATCTCACTGAAGTATTTTCTCATTCCACAGAAAAGCTCTCAGCGAAAGTTGAGAGTTATCTATTACATTTTTCAACTTCACTGGAGCGTAACATGAAACGCCACTTAGTCTGAGTAATGTTTTATTGTTTTTATCACAGGGTGTGTGCGCATGTGTGTGTGTGTCTGTCCTCTGCTGCTGTGGAGGATGTAATAAATAGCGAGGGGGAGGGCTCTTTGGCAAGCCAGAGACTGATTTTGCATAGGGCTGTGTGCCCAGCCCTGGAGCCATGCAGGGAATGGCTGTAACTGTCACGGAAAAACACCTGGATTATATAAGGGCAAAATCCCCCCTCTTGACTCTGGGATGGGCCCTGGGTCCTGACTGCTCACATCCTGAAGGCCCCCTGCGGGGGACCCTTCACTTCTGCTCTTGAGAACGCCATAATGTCCCGTTTGGAAAGACAGAACAATAATGATGTGTCACGCAGCGGCACGGATCGTCGCCTGCAGACTAATGGAGATGAATCATCAGGGAGCTTCATTAGAAATTCAACATGGTATTAAGTCATTAATTCAGCCGATCAAAGAGGAAAAAGTTCAGTTAAAACACCACATTAGCTGCTTGACAGGAAACGTCTGAGTCCTTTTTCAGACAAAGGTTTTTACAGCATGAGTCGTTTTTACTTCTCACAAACCTTCTTCATCTCCTGCATCAGTGAAAAGCTGCTGAACGTCTCCCTCAGCTCAGACCTGCAGTGTTTGATGATCCTGATGTTGCTCCAGTCCACAATGTAACTGTAGCTATATTAGAACCTTATTTGTTTAGTGAGTAATCACCAAAGTGCAGGGAAGCATGTGTGGATCCATTGTTTGCACAGCTCTTTGGAAAGTGATTTTCTTTGGAAAGGCAGGTCGTTCCCAGACCTTCTCACACACTGTTGTTAATGTGTCGGTGCGTAAGGGTTTGAACCCTGCACAATCAGAGTTATGTCATCACATGTTTGTGTCCTCACCGCTGTGGGGGGAGTCGTCTTGTTGCTGTGCGGCTCAAGACTCCTCTTCCTCCTCAGCAGCTCTTTGACCGGGTCTCGGACCCGGACGCCTTGGTACGGTCTGGACCGGGCCAGACCTGGTTGTGCTGCTGGAGAGAGAAGACAAACAAACAGAGATCACTGACTTCATCTCATATCTTCAGTTGGCTGGAGGCAGTTGCTCTGTGATGGAGATGGTGAGTTCACCGAGTTCACGACCATGAACCCACTGTTCTGGTGAAGAGTTGAAGCCGTGACACGAGGTCACAACTCGACAGGTTTGGAGACGTGGAGACAAAAAGCTGCACATGAAACTGTAGATGTTCACATTTTCTTTTTCTTTCTCCACATGAAGACAATGTCCAGACAAACCGCAAAAATATGCTTTAATGTCTCTTAAAGGTCGAGTCTGTAGGTTTGTTTGTTGCAGTTCGTAAACACAACATTCAAACCTCCTCTGCTGCGAATATTCGCTACGACCACCAACACAGAGACTGGATGCCATCAAGCCGGGAGAAATGGAGGATACACGCTTAGCAGTGAAGAAAAGGAAATAAAGTTTGAGTGAAGTGCTGGAGCGTCGGGCCCATACCAGGCCGCAACCAGCAGCGGGAGCTTTGAGGGCTATGCCGTGACAAGTAGGGGGGCCGTGGCGGGGCTAGCCACCATGAGCGTGTGGATGCTGGGCCCAGGTGGTGGCTGCAGTGGCTCCACCTCGTCGCAGCATAGCCCTTGAGGCTCCCGTTGCCGGTGATGGCCCGGTATGGGCCCGACGCTCCAGGCATTGTATGTACTGTATTCTTTTATAATCCTACAGACTCTACATTTATAGTGAGAATCTAATTGTTCTTATACAGAACAATCAAATTTTTAATTGTAAAAATTAATAAAAAGTGTAAATAAATAAATAACATTTCAAAATTAAAGTGAAAAAAAATATTCAGACTTTAAATGGAAAAACATAAAATAAAAAACAAATAAAAAGAAATACATTTCGACTCACTGTAATGTAAAATGAGCTCATTAGGCTCCACATCACATGTAATATTTAACTATATTCTCTACGATGACACGTCCTCTAAATCTTGTAACATATGGTGCAAGGTGGGAAAATGAAACCCAGTTATGACGTCACTGACATCAAACATTGTCTCATAATAAACTACGGATATGTCTTTCAATCAGTGACAGTAAAATCAATATCTAAACTAGTATTTATAGTGAATAAGGAAACATTTACAGTCGTAACTGAAGGACTCCTCAGTAATGTCATCTGTGGCTAACACTTGACATCATAATAAAGATTATCTGTCCTCATACACTTGAATGTATTTGAATATTTCACTGATAACGTGTTGGACCTCAGGCCTGAGCGTCTCCCAGTACGCCCAACTGGTTTACAACCAGTGATTTCCTGCGAGTGTAAGCATGAGCAGAAATCTGATCTGACAGCGAGGGGCCTCTTTTGAATAAACTCAGAGAAACCTACTGTAAAAAGCTGTGAACCGACAGAGAACGGCATCCCTCGGCTCAGCGACACCTCGGGCTACAAAAGTCAGAGTGAAACCCCCCCCCCACCACACACACACACACACACAATCCTGGATCACTTTCTTGTTTCAGGGATAGTATAATAATTCAGCATTTGTTGAGAGCTGCGTTAATAACTAAAAACACAAAAGTCACCTGAGACGGACTGAAGTGGAGGGGGAAACCTGATCTTTACTTTTGTGCACATTCACAGCTGAAGGCTGACAGGAAGATGAAGACACGTGTCACCTCTACTTATTGCCTGACAGACGTCTTAACAGCACCACATCAGAGCTCTTAGTGCAGAAAGGAAGATGAGTTGCAGGAACTCAAAACATCTTTATTCTCCCTGCAAAACCCTGTGTTTTCAGTGTTTTATTGTTTGGATTTAACACCCTGTTTATACCAATAACCCCTGACCCTTTTCCTGCCTTTCACCCTCTACCTGCAGAAACCTTTGACATGAAAACTTAATGCTGGCTCCTAAAAGTCATGCTGTTTCCATCACAGATGGGTAATGACACAAACCTCAACCTCCACCCTCTCAGATTTGAAAACATCCTGTGGCACTGAGGTCAAAGTGTGATTTTTAATCAATTATCTAATCATCACCACATCTCCGTTTCAGAGAAACTGTGAGTTCCTGGCTGTTGGGCAGGGATTATGGGCGTGGTGGTGGAGGTGGTGGTGGAGGGGGGGGTAAACCATTACACACCCGGACAGGTACACAGCTAAGCCGGAGCAAATTAAACGGCATGTACAAACAGGAGGTATGGTGTTTCATGGTAAGACAATGTGCCAGGCTTTGCATGTGTGTGTGCATGTCTCTGATCAAAGCCTGGTCTTAGATCCACACATGGGAGGCAGGTATTAACTTTTACTTACCGTCACACTGGTGGTGGTGTGTGTGTGTGTGTGTGTGTGTGTGATACAACCCATGTCGACCCATGTGAACCTGACGATCATGTGTTGATCATGATCGACCTCAGCTCATGTAACACCACCCATATTCCTGAAGGTGCCAAAATTAACACTGAATGCAGTCAGCCATGTTGGCGTGTTTCCCTAAAGGTCTGCGTGTTCGCCTTTGGTGTTTAAAAATAGTTGTAGATCAACAGATAACGTGTCTGTGTTACTGCAAAAACACTTTCAATGACGCTTTTAGGAAAACCTGCAAAAAAATCTACACATTTCCGAGGGATCGAAGTGGCATCAAAGTCAAAGTGGGTGTGTCATTTCAATGATGTTTGTGTCATTACCGCTGCCCTCCATTTTCCTAAAGAAATACCATCACCACAGTCCCTTAATCCTCCTGCTGAGAATTTCCTTCCAGTTACCAGGCTGCTGCTCTGACCTTTAGCCTGCGTCTGTTGTTCCCATCACTCCCAGCAGTGATGGAGCTGGGAGCCCTGTGGTCCAGGACTGCTGCTGTCTCTGTCCTCTGTCTAACCCCTGCTGTTAGGCTGACAGAGTCCTGACAGTAACTTGTCCAGATTCCTATCTGCTGCTGATTGATCTGTCTTCATAAGTCAGACCCGGCCGTGGATGTAACGTAGCGGCGTGATCGGGTGCAGACAAGTCCGTGACGCTGAACAGAAACAGAGGCTGGAAACACGTGTGACTGTCTGTTAAGCCACGCCCACCTTAAAAACTGTTGTCCATATATTTTTTAAAGATGTTAGATAGCGAGCTGACTGACATAGCTGGGACATTTGATACTGTCGTGAGCTAGCCTCGCTAACGAATACATGAAAACACTGACTCGTCTGATGTTTCCTGCTCATTTTAATACACTGTTTTTAAATTTGCGATATTGAGCTAAAAGACTAACATGTTTGCATTAAACTAACCGGTCTGTTAGGTGATGAAAAGTTAGCATCTATCAAGCCTATATGTGTTTTGCCATTGAGAGCTAGTTAGCTAGCTAGCTACCACAGTAAGAAAAAATATGAAAGAATATATAATCATATCACAAACATTAGATGGATTTTAGACTGTTATTTTATTCAAAAATATAACCAAATCATATTTACCGTTATACACCACCAATCAAAAGTTTTAGCTAGCTTGACTTCAAAGTTTGGCTTTATGGTTTATGTTTAGAAAAACAGCAAAGGCTAGCAAAGTAGCACCAGTTAAAAAGAGAGTGCTCCTTTGAAATGTAATAATTACCAGTAATTTATAGGTGTTCATGTCCAGATATAATGCCTGGTAATGACCAGGCTAACCATGTTAGCAAGAAAGAAATATTAAACAATAAGTCTCTTTCAAAAACATAGTTAGCTATTGAGACGCTAGTTAGCTAACTAACACTTGCAGCAGCAGCAGCACAATTATTCAGGTAAAAACTGCCAATCTGTTTCCTTACTGAAAGTCTAAGTTTATTTTCTAAATTGCACAGTATGAAGCAGAGTTTTCACATCATGCTTCAGACCGCTGATAGATGACCGCTGCAGCATTTTGTAAAAGCTCATTGTGGAGGTACAAGAGCAACTGTGTAGCATAGCAAGAGGTCAGGAAGTGAGGTTGTCACTGAGCCAACAGTAACAAGGGATTTGCAAAGGCTCCTGGCAAAGGATTGAAGGAGTGTGCTGCAAACAGGGGAGTGGTGCTTATCTTGACAAGTGATTCATAACAGCAGACACATGGGTGAAGTGGTGAAATGGTACAAATGCACAGTTCCCCTCAATGCTACAACACGGACCTCTGAATCGAAGCTGAACAGAGGTTGTTGTTTTCTTTCATCGGCCTCGGTTTGAAACACATGAGCACACACAGACTCACAAATAATCAGCACAGCAACATGCACAGTGGGGATAACACAAAAGAGGAAGCTCCACAGCTGTGCAGTCTTTTACTGTGGCAGAGGTCTGCCGCCATTTTGCATATCAAGATTAACGGACCAATAGCAACTCACAGCCAACTTCCAAAAAGACCACCTTCCTCTTTCCAAAGGAGGCTGACACAGCAGCTTTAACAAGTCGCCGTAAACTGTTTTCAAAATTAGCCGAAACATTTCGAGTGAACACTTCGGTCAATGTTCAATACGGCAGCAGATTCATTCCTTTTGATTAAAAATAATAAAGCGATCAATTAACATAAGCAAAAACACGACAATAGAAATTCAAAATTAAGCTAAATCACATTTCTTTGCAACAACTCACGTACCAAAGCAGATAATTACCTATGAACTGTTTCTCACACACACAATGCATGCATTGTATGTATAATACATACACGTACATGTATGTATTATCCACTGAAAACTGATTTAATGTAAACAAACGATGCAAAAAAAATGAGATGAAATCTGTTTTACTCCCTCGAATCATAGACTGCACATCGTTACACACTGCATTTGCCTGAAATATCTCAAACTCTGTGTTTATCATGTAAATAAACCAGCATTGCTGTGTTGTACTTACATTTCTCCCAGTGCATACTGCTTATCTCGATAATATCGTTTAGTGACACTGATGAAAATCAAAGTGGCGGGTTGACTGACGTGCTTTATAGCAGCCTGTAGCTGGCCAACAATCCCCATGGGATCCCACAGTGTCTTCAACCACAAATCTCCCTTATGCACCAAGTTTCAGTGCTGGTGATGTTTCAGCTGAATCATATCTATACAAGAGACAAAACATTTAACATGGAAACAGACGTGTGACGCAAATATGAAACAGAGAATTAAAGAAAAAGGACAAATAATCACAATAAATAAAGGACAGTCAGCTGCTGAGACCCCTGATGCAAATGTTGTTATATTTCTGTGACAGACTTCCTTCCTCAAACCTTAGTAATGTTCAACAACATGTTATCTGAGGTCAGAATTCACATAAAGGTTTTATAATATGCAAGTGTGTAGTAGCGTAGCAGTGTGAAATCTAAGTGTCCTTCGGTGAGTCAGCATTGGACCCCATTTCTGCCTGAGATTAGCAGTTTAAGGCTATGTTAGCTGCTTCTAGCATAACACATCCAAGTCTCTGACAGGCATTGTGGGTAATGTAGGTCTGGCACTGTTTAAGGAATCCAAGGTTAGAGCAGTATTTACCATTTGTAGTTAGCTTAGCTTAGCATGAATACAGAAATCAAAGTAAACAGCCTGACTCTCTCTCAAGTTCACAGAAACCAACCCACACAGGTAAAGCTCACTAATCAACACCTCTGGATTAGTTTGTATAGCTTTGTTTAAATGAAACATGAATAAATAAAGTCAAACTTTAAACTAGTTGCTCATTCTTGGTGCCTGGATGATGTGGTTTTTATAGGCTAACCGTGATGTTAGCATCACCCTGGTTCCCTCCAAAAGCTAATGGGATTTTCTTACTGTTATTTTACAGAAAAGAAAACTTTATGATACCAAAATGTTTTGTCTCTTGTTTATGACAGATAAGACGACACAAATATACACATCGTAACACGTGTATGATAAATAACGCTATCCACCGCTCTGATTGTTTTCTCATCGGCTTTGTTGAAAACAAATGCAAACGGCCAGGAGGAGGGTTAGCAAAACAGCAGAGAAGCGACCAGACTTCCCCTTTAAACATCACCATGATAAACTTCAACTAGCAGTTTATTTGAGCGCTAACGTCTTCTACAAAGGCCTTTTTCTCTTAAAAGTTTAGTTAATCTAACAGGACAAAGCTGTAAAGGTGGACTGCTGTTATTTAGCCAGATGCTAGTAACGGCTAACTTTTAACAGTGTAAAAGCTGAAAGAAATTACTCAGTTACTGCAGGTAAGCCTCACACATCACCCTTTAAGTGAAATAAACACGCAGACTTACAATGTTGAACTTGAATGTTTTTTGTTTTGTTTTGTTTTTAATGGAGTTGCTAACGTGTTGCTACGAGCCACATGAAACTCCTGCTCCACATCTTCTGAACATAAGTTGGGGCTTGTTCAGGAAACACTTTGTACGTAATAATGTGCAGCATTTTTGTAAAATGAACTCTGAATTTCTGAGTTACCAGGTGGAGAGGAGCCAATGTGGGAGTGAAACCAGCCTCACAGGTGGAGAAGTCTGGCTGCCATACCTGGCTGTGGTATTTGCCGACACCAACCTGTTTAGGCATGTGAACAGAGAATTAGTAACTGACTTGAAGTGAATGTACTGCATAATCAGATGATCTTGAAAAAAGACAATAGGCTTTAAAAGCAAGAATATCTTTGCTGGGGGAGAGAAAAAAAACAGAGGTGTGTGTTGAATAGGTTTCATGTTCGGGTCAAAGAAAAGCAACAAGCAATGAGTCAGGTGCAAGGAAATCAACATTTGATACGTGGTCACTGTGGTTTTATCGAAAATATCTCTATTAGACTTTCTCTAATGCGAGGCTGATATAAAAAGTCACGAGGAAGGAAAGGAGAATTTAACTCTAAAAATAAAATAGGTAGAAAGTGTGACTTAAAAAATGTGCATCGTGTATATCCAGCATGATCCCATACACCAGAAAACCACAAAACTCTTCATCTTTGGGAGGCAGTGGACAGGTCGGTCCACCGGATGACGAAACGATGTACGGCACTCAGACCAGAGGAGACCACAGCACATTTGACGAGGCTATAAATTAGCATCGAGTTGTTGCTACGCTACTGAATAAAAACCAAACTTAATTTCATTGCTATATTTTCATCATGGCTGATACTGGGACAGGATCCACAAAGAGAATCCTATCGCTTTTGTCCACAGGGGGCGCCAAAACCAACACAAAATGAAAGGTCTCTGTAATGGCTTTAAGAAAAATTTATATTATGAAATTGTTAATATAAGTAAATATAAGTAACGAGATAATTTTTGGATTCGTAACAGCAATTGTGTTAACTGATGTTATCAACAGTAACGTGTGTACCAGCTCGCAATTTTAACTAATTCGCACATTTCCATCACATAAAGTTGTGTCAACACCATCGCATTTTTAAGTAAATTGACAAAATCTGTTTTATTGTTGCTGGTGTTTGTCGTTGTTAATATCCTGAGGTTGAAAACTGTCAGTTCCCCAAAAGTTTGACTTTAGTTAAATTCTCATTCCCTGTAAAAACCAAAATACACACATCAGGGTTTTATTTGCTGCATTTAGACAAAGTGGCGCTGAAGCAGCAGAATGAACCATGTTTCTCCTCCAGGCTACAACAAAGAGGTAGTTAAATGAAGACAGTTCAAAACAATGAACACACTCACACAAGATGACTGTGTGTGTGTGTGTGTGTGTGTGTGTGTGTGTGTGTGTGTTGACTGTAACAATATAAAATTGGCCCTGTTGCAACTTTAACTCATGTTACAATCTGCTTTTCCACAGAAAGTGTCTACAGTGTGTTTGTGTAAAAACATTAATTGAAGTCTGTGGTGTGTCACTGTTGTGTTTTTCCCTCCCTCGTTTGCAGTAATTGTGCGACGGTCTCACGAGGCCTGCAGTTGCACAACAGTTTGATTGAATCGGCTGCTGCTGCTGGGAGAAAGGCAGCACATTAAAGATATTATCCGTCAACGTGTTTGTGTTACAGCTGATTATTCTGGTTGATCTGGAGTAAAAATCATCAACATGAGGGAGAAAAGGTTAAACAACAATCTAGTCCAAACTATGTTTTTGTGAACAGTGTAACCCAAGGTCACTTCAACACACCACCGCCAGCATCTGTGGGAACATGTCATGTTGCCTCATTTCCATACACTGTATTGAAAGCTGTTTCAGACAGGTGCACATTAATGGCTGGAAAAGAAGAAGAAGAAAAAAAAAACAGCATGCAGAGAGTGTTTAGATGGAGAACAGCTCTGATACAGCAGGCGGTTGTGTTTACAGTCATTTCATTGTGGTTTACTTCCTCTTTCTGACACTTGACAGAGGCTGAGGAGACAGTTAGCTGCAGATGAAAACGAGTCCCAGTGCAAAAAGAAAAACAAAAAAACAAGAGACTTTAAAGTTTAAAGTTTAAAAATGTCGTGTTTTATTGATCGTGGCACAAAAAATTAAAGGTTGGTTGAACATGAACATGTAGGAAACTTTGCACTGGAGCCCCTAAAGGGCAAAAAAAAGACAAGAAAAAAGAAACGAGTGTATTCATAATGCCCCTCCCTCCCATTCAGACAGTTTGTTATGAGTCCACGTCCATCACACTGTAAGTGCCTGGTCTCATTATTTCCTCCAGTTCAAACAGAAACATGTCTCTGCCTCAGGTCAGATTCTGTGTCCGGGGTCAAATTCACTCAGACTAAAGTTCACTTCAACCTGTCAGACGTGTCCACATGTCTGATGCCTTTATTCTGAAGCTTACGCAGCAGAGTCTTTACTTCCTGTTTCCATCCCAAAGCCTTTCAACACACACACATATATATTATTAGATGTAAATATAAAAGACAGACATTTATACTTACTGAGAAAAGCACCCTGTTATTATTGATATAAGGACACGTCATGTAAAGTCGTCATAGATATTTGTGGTAAATCTACATAGCAGCTGTTATTATGGGAGTTTCATGTGCTATAAACTTTATATGTTCATATCCAGAACTACTTCCTCTTGATGTTGGGCCACACACGTCATATGCAACATTTCTAAATGGAAGCAAAGAAGATGTTTATCTGTTCTGATCAGTTTCTGTGACATCACACTGACATTTGAGATGTTTTTGGATCCAGAAGTTCATCGTCTTTTCTCAGACCATAGTCATTATGTGTTCATCTCTTCCTGCTACGTTCATTACTGGAGACTGAGAAACAGAAAAAACCCAGTGTTCCCATCAACACAGAGCAGCTGCAGAAATCTGGAGACTAAATTCAGTCCAGTTTCAGGAGCCAGAAACCGGCCGGGGTTTGGTCTCTGCACTGGTGCAGGATGGGAAACACCTGCATGTTCTTCAAGGTTCAGTGATCAGCAACACACAAAAAAAAAAACACACACACACACACACACACAAGCAGAAACTTTAGTGATTGTCGTCCTCGACTCGTTTCACTGAGCGATAAACTGACTGATAACCTGCTCAGTTCTTCAGATGCATTTTATTTTGTAGGATCAAAAAGTGTGAACAGCACCAACGCTTGAATCTAGTTTCTTATTAGTTCACTCATGGCTTCTCTTTAACACTTTAACACAGCTTAAGGAAGTAAACATCAGACACCATCAGTGCGTTGCAGCAGGTTGTTGAAGACGTAAACAACTCCTCTGACCCCTCTCATTAGCATCGAGCTAATTTGCTAAGCAACAAAACAGAGAGAGAAAAAAATCCTCCACTTACATTCCCCACACCAAGTGTCATGGCCGTTCCCAGCGAGTCCATATATGTGTGTGTCTGTGTGTGTGCGTAGAGTTTTATGCACTGCAGGATTTTGAATGTGTGCAGTGAGTGATGCAAAGTGCGGCCTGCAGCAGATAGCTGATGCAAAGAAGACAGGTTTGTGACTGTTCACGATGGAGGCGTTCAAACAACTGTAGTGTGGGTCTGAGCAGATAAACTGGAAAACTCAAAGACAGTGTGAAAAAGACGGAGAGACGGGGGGAAGGAGGGGGGAGGAGGGGGGAGGGTGAGACAGAGACGGAGTGAAACCTGAAAGAAAAAGCCGAACTACAGTTATTTGTCATGAGTCAGTTTGGCCTGTGGGTTTCAGCTCCGATTCTATCTCTGCTGCTGCTCTGCAAGGACTCGGCCTGAGATCTCATCAGCTACAGTAGTGAGTGACGCCCCCCCCAACACACGCACACACACACACACACACACACACAGAGTAGATTCCTCTTAGCCTCATGCCGACCACAACTGCCCATGAGACCTGAACGCAGCCACAAAGTGACTCTGACTCTGACTCAGATCCTTAAACTCTCCATAAAACTCACGATCTTCAGTTTCTACTGTGGGAAAAATGCCGACAGCAGAGAGAGAGGGACCGACGGGAGAGAGGACGGCGCTCTGTACTGTAAAGACTAAACATGTCAGGTCAGATAAGATCTCAGTGTATATGCATAAGAAGAGAAATCAGCCTGAGGCCAAACACAACAGTACACACACATTCCTCTAGAGGCTCCAGGAGCCCACAGGGTCATCATCATCATCATCATCATCATTATTATAATATATACACACTGCTTACAAGAAGTCAGGGATATTTGACGTGTGGGATTAAAAGCAGCAGAAAGAAGAATAATCTCATACGTTGTATTGACTCAACAAACTGACTCTCATTGTTTGTTTTGTTGAGATTTGCACAAACGATGATGCAACGTTACATCAATTCAGCTCTGACTCTCTGCTCCTTATTATTATAAATATAATGAATCTTCTCTGGATGTTGTTGTTGTTTATGTTTAAAATCTGCAGAACATTGTCATTGACTGTTATTGACTTTTCAATAACTTTAGCTGGGTGAATAATGGGTTCGATGGGTACAATGGTTGGACTAGGGTCTGTGATTTATTGTAAAGCACTTTTGCATGTAAAGAGCTGTATGAATAAAGTTTATTCAAGTCATTCATTCATGGATAAAGTGAATGTTTTTGCTTGCAGTGCACAGCCGCAGTGATCCACCTGTGGGCTTCAGCTTGTCGCTTTGATTTTAAAAACTACAAGTTTCAGTTCACAGTCTCAGAGAGAAAACCAACACATACGCACACACACACACACACACACACACACACACACACACACACACACACACACACAGACGAGGTCCCAGAGCTACTGTCCAACTCCAGTTCACTATGTGTCTGCTGAATGTGTCCATATAGGAAAATGCTGATAATGTGTTGCTGCTGCTCCAACAGCTGCTTCCACTTCCCCCAAGTGGGCGACTTGTGTGTTTACCTGCTGCTGCTGCTTCTGGAGTCTGATCTGAACATGGCAGTGGCTCAGCGTCGCCGTCTACAGAGTTCTTACTGAATATCTTTATCTTTACGTATCAACACTTCAGGTAACTCATGTGGAGACTTTCACCTTCTAAAGTGTAAATGTATGAGTCGTCCACATGGAGACTCAACAGCCTCCATGGACACGCCCACTTTACAGATACAACCATAACCACAACAACATGAGCAGAATTACAGACGTGATGCAGATGCTAACGCTAATGCTAACACTACGTGTGCAGTAGTGACTGTGTGTGTGAGGCTCGGACTGAGGTGACAATGACCTGCTGCTGCCAGTTCAAGGGTCAAGGTTCACAACACAGACCTCTAATACAGTCTAGTCTATTACATCACAGAGAGGGGGCGGGGCCAGAGCCGAGCAGACAGAGACCAGATGAGTCTTTGACCAGGTTGGACTCTTGACCTCAGTTCCTCCAACCTGAACTGACCTGAGTGTTGCCTGCTGGACCTCACCTGGTGTGACCTCACTGTCTGACCTCAACCAGCCTGCACTGTGTGTGCATGTGTGTGTGTGTGTCTGTGATGGCATTTCCATGCAAATTTGCTATTAAAGCACAGACTGTCCTAGCAGCAGCAGCAGCAGCAGCAGCAGCAGTAGATAGTAGATAGACACTCATCACCCACAGGGGGAAGGTGGAGGTGAAAAGGGGCTAAAAGTGAAGTGACTGGGGGGAAGGAGTAATTTTGTGTGTGTGTGTGTGTGTGTGTGTGTGTGTGTGTGTGCATGCCAGGCTGCCTCTGTGCTGGGTCTCGGCCTGTGTGTACATGCCAGGCCTTAAAGGACCTGAAACACGCCTCAACCTGCAGAGCAAACAAATCTACTCTGGGGGCTGTGGCTTCACTTTCACCTTTCACTTATTGACTCACAGTCTCTCTCCCACCCTCACTCTCTCTCTCTGTCATACACACACGCACGTACACGCACACACACACACACACACACCAGAGGAGGACAGAGGAGGACTTGAGTGGAGGATCAGGACCTGAAAGGACGGGTCAGAGCTGCAGAGCTGCTTACACAGCTGCTGAGTGGACGGTCAAACAGTGGGAGGAGGTGACGGAGCAGCGAAGGTCTGTTTCCTCCTCAGGGTTCGTAAGTTCACAACGGCATCAGGAGAAAAGGGGGAAAAATAAAAGTGTTGATCAAACCAGGTCAGGTAAAAAAAAAAAAAAAAAAAGGTTGGGAAAGTCCCTGGACCTGGTTGTTCAGGTTAATATTTACCTGATGCACAATGAAATGATCTACGTACTGTGAGATATTAAAAAGTGATCGCTAATCTTCAAAGTCTTTCAATCATTCATGAGCAGAGTTTTGTTTTTTTTTACTTTTTACTTTTTATTAGTCTTTGTGTTAACAAATGCACATGATACATTCACACACAAAATAACTAAAACCAATACACCTCTACATGAGAGGAGCATGTTCCCTACATCACTGACTTATAACAAAGATAAAATGACCTGTGACCTTTGACATGACAATGTGAGCTCCACATATACATGCAGTCACCCCTCGCCCCCCATGGATTGTCCCATTCCTGATCTGTGTTAAAAAAAAAAAAGGGCATAAGCAGAGTTTTTAAATTCATACAAACAAAGAGCAGCAGATTATAGAGAGAAACTAAAAGATGAAAACACTGCACTGTATTGATTTAATAACCAAAACCAATAACTGAAAATCAGAGAGAAATAACTACGTCCAAGGTCAAAGTCACACCTGTATGCAACACCTGTGCCACATGTTCGTCCTCCTCTACAGCTGCATGATCATAGTCAGTGTTTTAATTTCTATTGGATCATAGGATCATATCACAGTTAAAGCCAATTAAAAATATAATGTGATAATGTCAGGTCAGCTCAGGTCAGCTCAGGGAACTATGTAAGTCCGGTCTCTTCTCCTCTGTTGTGCAACCCCTCCTCCCAGCCATGTGCATCTGCAACCCCTCCATCAGCCGAGCCATGTGCAGTCTTGTCTGTTCAATGAAGCCGACCAGAAAGAAATCCATGGAGCAGATCGAACGATCGTATCATATACGCGTGATGTGTATATCTGTGTAGTGTAAGGTAAAAATCCTGCAGAGTTCCTCTTTAATCCATCAGTCAAAACTGATCGTGGTCATCTTTGGAGACATGAAGTGTGACCCTGATGGGCTGTAGCTGAATGCATCTGAGGTTCTTGCACTGTGAGCATTTCTATTTGATGCTAAATTATACTTCATTGACTGTATTTTTTAAACTTCATTATATTTATGTCACTAATGCAGATGCAAAGTCAGTTTATTTTCCTTCATAGCACAAGATTATCTCATAAAATAACATGTATTAATACAGATTCAGCGACCTCTTGTATCCAACATAGTAAAAGAAAATGTCTCCACTTTTACCCCTAATGCTACTTAGACATCAGTTCAATGGTAACAATAGTAAATTATATAATCACAAGAGACTTTTACTTTGGTAACTTAGGTGGGAGACTTTCTCCACCAGTGGTTGTGGGTGGGTCTGAGCTCCAGTGTGGAGCTGCAGCCGCAAACACGTGGCCTCTGAGGCACGGTAATAGTTTCTGCAGAAACTAGATAAAAAAATAAATAAAAGCATCAGCGTATCTTGAATCCATCAGGACGTCCCTGCTCAGGGTGGCGGCCTCTTCCAGGAAGTTATGGAACTTCCCTTTTTGGTTTCAGAGCCGAGCCGAGCCGCGGCCACAGGTACCTGTGCCAGGTGCTTTCACAATTTATCTTAGTTAAACATCAGCCTCCCTCAGAACTGCCCCAACCAATCTATCTCTCACATGCACAAGGGTGGGGGGGGGGGTGGAGGTGGGGGGGGGCAGACAGACTGGTTGTTCACATGTTGCACAGACTTGTCCCATTATCTTCTTAATAGAGTAGAAAATGTAAACGGCCTGATTCTGTATGAAGCCTCGGCATTCGACCACGTTAGACGTAGTTGGTGTTGGTCAGGTCAGGTGAGGTCAGGTGAGGTCAGGTGAGGTGAGGAGTTATAAAACACTGAGTAACCAGTGAGAAATGTGCAATGATGATGATGATGATGATGATGATGATGATGTTATGGTTGTGGTTGTGCAGAAAAAACATGAATCCCTTTGTCAGAATGACTCATGTTTCACTGGTGGGAGTTTTATCATTAGTTTGGTGAGTGGGAGTCGTTTGGACATGTTCTCATGTCGGATTAACTGATTCCATAAAAGCTGCACACACACACGCACGCACACACACACGCACATTGCATTTTATTTACCACCAAAACACTCACACACACACACAAAGTGAAGCACACATGGTACTAGTGTTGTAGTCGAGACCACCTAACCCGAGACCCAGTCAAGACCCTGACTGTAGTCAGTGCCAGTACTGATGATGATCATGTGACTTGATATTTACGTTCTTGCTCAGCTGAGAGGAAAAGATGATTTTATATAAAATATAAACCAGATTTAATTGAAACAAAGTTTGGATTGAACAGAAGAACACAACACAGAACCTGCTGAAGCCTCCTCCCACTGTGACTCTGGTGCAACCACGTTTTCCACACGGTTACACAAGCAGAGCCTTTTATTGAACAATATGAATGAATGATCTTAAAGTTATTGAACTACATCACATAAAGCAAAGTGAGCGAGAGACAGAGAGACATTTGAAGTTAAAAAAAACAAACAAGATGTCACTGCAGCTGTGGTCTGGAGAAAAAAATCCAGAGTCCGGCTCGACACAGACCGAGTAAAAATGTAGTCGATTCCAAGACAAGACCACGACCATGAGAATCAGGTCTCAGCTACTACAACACTACATATTTGCAGGTGAAGTGCTGAAGGAGTCAGGAGGAGGCAGCAGTGTGTGGGCTCTGCTCACTAACACATTAAGAGGAGGCGTGTTAGGAAACCATCGCCCTGAGGTGTGGAGAAAGTATTCACCCACGACACAGAAACTCATTTAATGAACAGTACCTACACCCCCCAAATAACCCCCCCCCCCCCTGCCCAACATGTGAGGGCTTGTACAGTAGGAGGCAAAGTAAACCTTGACTTGATACTACACACTCACACACACACAGTATCTCCTGTAGCACATATTATATCAAGGCAGAGCTTTGCACACAATGATCCTTTTTACTATTGAGGAATGTTATCGCTGCTGTTCGACTGCTATCAGCCACAGCTTATGTTTCATTGTGTGTGTGTGTGTGGGGGAAAACCAACTGACCGTACATGAGCACCAGTGGGACGTCTGAAAGTCTGAAAGTCAGCAGCGACAACTCTCATAAGCATTAATGAAGTTTAAACCGAGAAATTAAAGTTAACTGATCAAGAAAATTCAGTAAATGGAAATGAATGGAGCAGGTACAGAGAGAAGGAGGTGTAAAGGTGTTTCATCCACAAACACCACCGCCACCTTGTGGTGAAGCCACAGAACTGCAAAAGACAAAGCAGACAACACCATGAATCACGAAGCAGGACAACCTCACAACAGATACATCAACAATCGAGACAACAGGAAGTTAAACCAAACAATCAACAGAGCTACTAAAGCATGTGATAGAGACACTCAGCAGTTCAGACAGTGCAGGCAGCAGCACACACATGCATCAGAGCACATGATGAGACACACAAAACACAAGCAAGTCAACAAGCAGGGCATTAACACATCCAAGTCAATCATGCATCCTGACAAACCCTTCAAGCAGCAAGCAGGCCTGGCCAGGCCAGGCCAGGCCAGGCATTCACCAGGACCAAGACAACCAACCTGGAGCATACACAAGACAGCACTCAAGTACAGTCAGAGCACCAGACAGAGGCACTTAACACTGGACAAGACGTGGACATGGAAACAACATAGGGACAAAAACTAAAACTCAACTCAACGGTTTATTATAGAGACGAGCCTCGTTGACAACAAGGGCCAGTATAGGGTGAGTGTAATCACATGGTACGGGAGCAGACAGTGTATTACAGTATAAAGGGTATAGTATATACTAGGGCCAAGGCCTTTAGTGATCAATGAGCTGTAACTGACAGAGGAGGGTGAAGGTGAATTTTAATGACACATGAGTGGAGCCACAAACTCATCAACTGCATTTCAATGAGCATCAATTAAATCCTTCATTGCCATTATTTGTATGGAAGTCAATGGTCAACTAATATTTCCTGACAGTGACAGCCCGTGTGAGGCTGTAACAGAAAAGGTCGACTTTTCTTTAGTGGAACCACATGGTCCCCCTCTTGACCCCGCCGCTGTTAAGCAGCTCCTCAAACACTAGATGGCGCCAGAGATCTGGACTCAGAGCTGTTTACCACTGGGTCCCTAAACACCACACATCACTTAAAATGCAGCTTAACGAGAAGCTGATGCAAGAGAGGCTGAAAGTTTGGCTGCAGAAGCCGGTGGAGAGACATCATTTCATGGTGGGTGATTGGCTTCACAGGAGCAGTCAAACCCCCCCACCCCCAACACACACACACACACACACTGAACTATACGACTGATCCAATAAGGTGTGAGATGGATTAAAAAAACAAAGTTTGAAGCAGTAAGACGCTTTTTAAGTGTCAGTCTTCATCAGTAGACACAGATATATATATATATATATATATATATATATATATATATATATATATATATAGGCGTAATTTATGGGGGGGGGGGTTGCAACCCACCCAATAATCCAAACCAGCCACCACAACCCAACAGTATCATATAATAATTATTAATTATGCATGTTACGTATTATAAACACGACAACGTGGTAGATTTTCTCAATAGCAGTAAAAAATAGTGACGTTGGTCTGCGCCCCCCCCCCCCCTCCCGCTCTGAGATTTGGTTTTGCCCACCACTGACCTGTGCGTCCCTCCATTCTCTCCCTGTCTCCATGTTTCTGAAGCATCCATGGTGGTATGACGTCAGAGCCCAAGGGAGAGAGAAAGAATGAAAATGTCTTCCCAGCAGGAGCTACGACACTGCTGAGGCTCCAGTGCCACCACTCACGAGTCCAATCATGTTGAATAAATGAAAGTTTGTCCAACTTTCTGCTGTGCTGTGTCTTCGCTATAATGCAAGCTAGCCGGTTAGCCAGAGTCGCTACTCAGGGCGACTTTGCCTTCATATTAACCAAGAGGTCGCCATCTTTGACGATGCCGGGGGTGTTGTCCTACTCTTTTACGTCGCTCTCATTCGGAGAGAGACGCGATTGTTTTGGGGGTTTTTTCAATGAAACCGGGACACTTCAAGCTTCCCATTGAGTCCATCGGTGTGTTCAATAAGAAACCCGTGTGCCGTCACGTGTCTGGTTAACAGCCAATAGGAGAGCTCGGTGCGGTCACTTGATCAGCCAAAGATCGTCTATATCTTATATACATGAAAATGACTGATCCGTGGCCGTGTAGGATCACTACTATCGGCGGTATCAGCTGTAAATCCTAATGTATAAACAGCCATTATGCATTTAACACAAGCTGAGAGCAGTAAATGTGCTGGAGATGAAGGAGAACCTGTGTTTAGTGCAGGAAACATGACAAAAAGTGTCTGTAGCTCATGTAAATGTCAGGGCTGTGCAGTGGCTCTCTGCCTTGCTGCACACTATGTTTTCATGACACATACCAGGCGAGTACATTTCTGTAGATAACGTAAATAATACATTTTATATCATAGTTAGAGCCTTGATTATTTTTCCCCTGATCCCTAAGCCCTTAAAGAACAGCTATATAATATTTCAAAATAAATTCACAATAATTTTCTGTGTTTCCATAAATATATGTGAAATAAATTCTCTGTTTTTTATTTTCCGTTCTATATCTGGTCTAATGACTTTTTTTTATATATGACCCTACCACAGCATGAGTATCTGAAAGCCCAGGTTGTTCTGGAAAAAGAATGTAAAAATAATTCATTGTACCTCACAGGGCTGAGCTTTAACAAGCGAGAAGAAAACAGAAGAATATGCCATGGATGTATTATAAGAACATTCATATAATACATCCATGGCTGTTAGAGAAATGAAACTGACAGGAACAGGTCAGGAGGGCTTTGTTCAAACATTTAGAGGAAACGAGTTTGATGTTGTCGTTTGTCGTATGTTTAACTTTGAGGTGAACATTGGGGGGTTGAGATTTCCACCTGTGAAGCAGGTCTGAGGACATGCCCCGCAATAATTATATATGTATAAGCCAGGCGAGCAACTCCAATTGAAATCAACGGCGGCCATTTTCGATCCAGCATCCAACTGAGCGGGCACTGAAGCCACACGCTGACCCATACACACACGGAGGCAGAAGCCCTCACGTCACGCTCTGACCAGGAAGCGAGGGGAGAATTCGGCCAGCTGGCCGTGTGGGGGCGGTACGCCAGCGCTGGTCTGGGCAGACAGACAGAGACTGAAGCCACACGCTGACCCATACACACACGGAGGCAGAAGCCCTCACGTCACGCTCTGACCAGGAAGCGAGGGGAGAATTCGGCCAGCTGGCCGTGTGGGGGCGGTACGCCAGCGCTGGTCTGGGCAGACAGACAGAGACTGAAGCCACACGCTGACCCATACACACACGGAGGCAGAAGCCCTCACGTCACGCTCTGACCAGGAAGCGAGGGGAGAATTCGGCCAGCTGGCCGTGTGGGGGCGGTACGCCAGCGCTGGTCTGGGCAGACAGACAGAGACTGAAGCCACACGCTGACCCATACACACACGGAGGCAGAAGCCCTCACGTCACGCTCTGACCAGGAAGCGAGGGGAGAATTCGGCCAGCTGGCCGTGTGGGGGCGGTACGCCAGCGCTGGTCTGGGCAGACAGACAGAGACTGAAGCCACACGCTGACCCATACACACACGGAGGCAGAAGCCCTCACGTCACGCTCTGACCAGGAAGCGAGGGGAGAATTCGGCCAGCTGGCCGTGTGGGGGCGGTACGCCAGCGCTGGGCTGGGCAGACAGACAGAGACTGAAGCCACACGCTGACCCATACACACACGGAGGCAGAAGCCCTCACGTCACGCTCTGACCAGGAAGCGAGGGGAGAATTCGGCCAGCTGGCCGTGTGGGGGCGGTACGCCAGCGCTGGCTGGGCAGACAGACAGAGACTGAAGCCACACGCTGACCCATACACACACGGAGGCAGAAGCCCTCACGTCACGCTCTGACCAGGAAGCGAGGGGAGAATTCGGCCAGCTGGCCGTGTGGGGGCGGTACGCCAGCGCTGGTCTGGGCAGACAGACAGAGACTGAAGCCACACGCTGACCCATACACACACGGAGGCAGAAGCCCTCACGTCACGCTCTGACCAGGAAGCGAGGGGAGAATTCGGCCAGCTGGCCGTGTGGGGGCGGTACGCCAGCGCTGGTCTGGGCAGACAGACAGAGACTGAAGCCACACGCTGACCCATACACACACGGAGGCAGAAGCCCTCACGTCACGCTCTGACCAGGAAGCGAGGGGAGAATTCGGCCAGCTGGCCGTGTGGGGGCGGTACGCCAGCGCTGGTCTGGGCAGACAGACAGAGACTGAAGCCACACGCTGACCCATACACACACGGAGGCAGAAGCCCTCACGTCACGCTCTGACCAGGAAGCGAGGGGAGAATTCGGCCAGCTGGCCGTGTGGGGGCGGTACGCCAGCGCTGGGCTGGGCAGACAGACAGAGACTGAAGCCACACGCTGACCCATACACACACGGAGGCAGAAGCCCTCACGTCACGCTCTGACCAGGAAGCGAGGGGAGAATTCGGCCAGCTGGCCGTGTGGGGGCGGTACGCCAGCGCTGGGCTGGGCAGACAGACAGAGACTGAAGCCACACGCTGACCCATACACACACGGAGGCAGAAGCCCTCACGTCACGCTCTGACCAGGAAGCGAGGGGAGAATTCGGCCAGCTGGCCGTGTGGGGGCGGTACGCCAGCGCTGGTCTGGGCAGACAGACAGAGACTGAAGCCACACGCTGACCCATACACACACGGAGGCAGAAGCCCTCACGTCACGCTCTGACCAGGAAGCGAGGGGAGAATTCGGCCAGCTGGCCGTGTGGGGGCGGTACGCCAGCGCTGGGCTGGGCAGACAGACAGAGACTGAAGCCACACGCTGACCCATACACACACGGAGGCAGAAGCCCTCACGTCACGCTCTGACCAGGAAGCGAGGGGAGAATTCGGCCAGCTGGCCGTGTGGGGGCGGTACGCCAGCGCTGGGCTGGGCAGACAGACAGAGACTGAAGCCACACGCTGACCCATACACACACGGAGGCAGAAGCCCTCACGTCACGCTCTGACCAGGAAGCGAGGGGAGAATTCGGCCAGCTGGCCGTGTGGGGGCGGTACGCCAGCGCTGGGCTGGGCAGACAGACAGAGACTGAAGCCACACGCTGACCCATACACACACGGAGGCAGAAGCCCTCACGTCACGCTCTGACCAGGAAGCGAGGGGAGAATTCGGCCAGCTGGCCGTGTGGGGGCGGTACGCCAGCGCTGGGCTGGGCAGACAGACAGAGACTGAAGCCACACGCTGACCCATACACACACGGAGGCAGAAGCCCTCACGTCACGCTCTGACCAGGAAGCGAGGGGAGAATTCGGCCAGCTGGCCGTGTGGGGGCGGTACGCCAGCGCTGGGCTGGGCAGACAGACAGAGACTGAAGCCACACGCTGACCCATACACACACGGAGGCAGAAGCCCTCACGTCACGCTCTGACCAGGAAGCGAGGGGAGAATTCGGCCAGCTGGCCGTGTGGGGGCGGTACGCCAGCGCTGGGCTGGGCAGACAGACAGAGACTGAAGCCACACGCTGACCCATACACACACGGAGGCAGAAGCCCTCACGTCACGCTCTGACCAGGAAGCGAGGGGAGAATTCGGCCAGCTGGCCGTGTGGGGGCGGTACGCCAGCGCTGGGCTGGGCAGACAGACAGAGACTGAAGCCACACGCTGACCCATACACACACGGAGGCAGAAGCCCTCACGTCACGCTCTGACCAGGAAGCGAGGGGAGAATTCGGCCAGCTGGCCGTGTGGGGGCGGTACGCCAGCGCTGGGCTGGGCAGACAGACAGAGACTGAAGCCACACGCTGACCCATACACACACGGAGGCAGAAGCCCTCACGTCACGCTCTGACCAGGAAGCGAGGGGAGAATTCGGCCAGCTGGCCGTGTGGGGGCGGTACGCCAGCGCTGGGCTGGGCAGACAGACAGAGACTGAAGCCACACGCTGACCCATACACACACGGAGGCAGAAGCCCTCACGTCACGCTCTGACCAGGAAGCGAGGGGAGAATTCGGCCAGCTGGCCGTGTGGGGGCGGTACGCCAGCGCTGGGCTGGGCAGACAGACAGAGACTGAAGCCACACGCTGACCCATACACACACGGAGGCAGAAGCCCTCACGTCACGCTCTGACCAGGAAGCGAGGGGAGAATTCGGCCAGCTGGCCGTGTGGGGGCGGTACGCCAGCGCTGGGCTGGGCAGACAGACAGAGACTGAAGCCACACGCTGACCCATACACACACGGAGGCAGAAGCCCTCACGTCACGCTCTGACCAGGAAGCGAGGGGAGAATTCGGCCAGCTGGCCGTGTGGGGGCGGTACGCCAGCGCTGGGCTGGGCAGACAGACAGAGACTGAAGCCACACGCTGACCCATACACACACGGAGGCAGAAGCCCTCACGTCACGCTCTGACCAGGAAGCGAGGGGAGAATTCGGCCAGCTGGCCGTGTGGGGGCGGTACGCCAGCGCTGGGCTGGGCAGACAGACAGAGACTGAAGCCACACGCTGACCCATACACACACGGAGGCAGAAGCCCTCACGTCACGCTCTGACCAGGAAGCGAGGGGAGAATTCGGCCAGCTGGCCGTGTGGGGGCGGTACGCCAGCGCTGGGCTGGGCAGACAGACAGAGACTGAAGCCACACGCTGACCCATACACACACGGAGGCAGAAGCCCTCACGTCACGCTCTGACCAGGAAGCGAGGGGAGAATTCGGCCAGCTGGCCGTGTGGGGGCGGTACGCCAGCGCTGGGCTGGGCAGACAGACAGAGACTGAAGCCACACGCTGACCCATACACACACGGAGGCAGAAGCCCTCACGTCACGCTCTGACCAGGAAGCGAGGGGAGAATTCGGCCAGCTGGCCGTGTGGGGGCGGTACGCCAGCGCTGGGCTGGGCAGACAGACAGAGACTGAAGCCACACGCTGACCCATACACACACGGAGGCAGAAGCCCTCACGTCACGCTCTGACCAGGAAGCGAGGGGAGAATTCGGCCAGCTGGCCGTGTGGGGGCGGTACGCCAGCGCTGGGCTGGGCAGACAGACAGAGACTGAAGCCACACGCTGACCCATACACACACGGAGGCAGAAGCCCTCACGTCACGCTCTGACCAGGAAGCGAGGGGAGAATTCGGCCAGCTGGCCGTGTGGGGGCGGTACGCCAGCGCTGGGCTGGGCAGACAGACAGAGACTGAAGCCACACGCTGACCCATACACACACGGAGGCAGAAGCCCTCACGTCACGCTCTGACCAGGAAGCGAGGGGAGAATTCGGCCAGCTGGCCGTGTGGGGGCGGTACGCCAGCGCTGGGCTGGGCAGACAGACAGAGACTGAAGCCACACGCTGACCCATACACACACGGAGGCAGAAGCCCTCACGTCACGCTCTGACCAGGAAGCGAGGGGAGAATTCGGCCAGCTGGCCGTGTGGGGGCGGTACGCCAGCGCTGGGCTGGGCAGACAGACAGAGACTGAAGCCACACGCTGACCCATACACACACGGAGGCAGAAGCCCTCACGTCACGCTCTGACCAGGAAGCGAGGGGAGAATTCGGCCAGCTGGCCGTGTGGGGGCGGTACGCCAGCGCTGGGCTGGGCAGACAGACAGAGACTGAAGCCACACGCTGACCCATACACACACGGAGGCAGAAGCCCTCACGTCACGCTCTGACCAGGAAGCGAGGGGAGAATTCGGCCAGCTGGCCGTGTGGGGGCGGTACGCCAGCGCTGGGCTGGGCAGACAGACAGAGACTGAAGCCACACGCTGACCCATACACACACGGAGGCAGAAGCCCTCACGTCACGCTCTGACCAGGAAGCGAGGGGAGAATTCGGCCAGCTGGCCGTGTGGGGGCGGTACGCCAGCGCTGGGCTGGGCAGACAGACAGAGACTGAAGCCACACGCTGACCCATACACACACGGAGGCAGAAGCCCTCACGTCACGCTCTGACCAGGAAGCGAGGGGAGAATTCGGCCAGCTGGCCGTGTGGGGGCGGTACGCCAGCGCTGGGCTGGGCAGACAGACAGAGACTGAAGCCACACGCTGACCCATACACACACGGAGGCAGAAGCCCTCACGTCACGCTCTGACCAGGAAGCGAGGGGAGAATTCGGCCAGCTGGCCGTGTGGGGGCGGTACGCCAGCGCTGGGCTGGGCAGACAGACAGAGACTGAAGCCACACGCTGACCCATACACACACGGAGGCAGAAGCCCTCACGTCACGCTCTGACCAGGAAGCGAGGGGAGAATTCGGCCAGCTGGCCGTGTGGGGGCGGTACGCCAGCGCTGGGCTGGGCAGACAGACAGAGACTGAAGCCACACGCTGACCCATACACACACGGAGGCAGAAGCCCTCACGTCACGCTCTGACCAGGAAGCGAGGGGAGAATTCGGCCAGCTGGCCGTGTGGGGGCGGTACGCCAGCGCTGGGCTGGGCAGACAGACAGAGACTGAAGCCACACGCTGACCCATACACACACGGAGGCAGAAGCCCTCACGTCACGCTCTGACCAGGAAGCGAGGGGAGAATTCGGCCAGCTGGCCGTGTGGGGGCGGTACGCCAGCGCTGGGCTGGGCAGACAGACAGAGACTGAAGCCACACGCTGACCCATACACACACGGAGGCAGAAGCCCTCACGTCACGCTCTGACCAGGAAGCGAGGGGAGAATTCGGCCAGCTGGCCGTGTGGGGGCGGTACGCCAGCGCTGGGCTGGGCAGACAGACAGAGACTGAAGCCACACGCTGACCCATACACACACGGAGGCAGAAGCCCTCACGTCACGCTCTGACCAGGAAGCGAGGGGAGAATTCGGCCAGCTGGCCGTGTGGGGGCGGTACGCCAGCGCTGGGCTGGGCAGACAGACAGAGACTGAAGCCACACGCTGACCCATACACACACGGAGGCAGAAGCCCTCACGTCACGCTCTGACCAGGAAGCGAGGGGAGAATTCGGCCAGCTGGCCGTGTGGGGGCGGTACGCCAGCGCTGGGCTGGGCAGACAGACAGAGACTGAAGCCACACGCTGACCCATACACACACGGAGGCAGAAGCCCTCACGTCACGCTCTGACCAGGAAGCGAGGGGAGAATTCGGCCAGCTGGCCGTGTGGGGGCGGTACGCCAGCGCTGGGCTGGGCAGACAGACAGAGACTGAAGCCACACGCTGACCCATACACACACGGAGGCAGAAGCCCTCACGTCACGCTCTGACCAGGAAGCGAGGGGAGAATTCGGCCAGCTGGCCGTGTGGGGGCGGTACGCCAGCGCTGGGCTGGGCAGACAGACAGAGACTGAAGCCACACGCTGACCCATACACACACGGAGGCAGAAGCCCTCACGTCACGCTCTGACCAGGAAGCGAGGGGAGAATTCGGCCAGCTGGCCGTGTGGGGGCGGTACGCCAGCGCTGGGCTGGGCAGACAGACAGAGACTGAAGCCACACGCTGACCCATACACACACGGAGGCAGAAGCCCTCACGTCACGCTCTGACCAGGAAGCGAGGGGAGAATTCGGCCAGCTGGCCGTGTGGGGGCGGTACGCCAGCGCTGGGCTGGGCAGACAGACAGAGACTGAAGCCACACGCTGACCCATACACACACGGAGGCAGAAGCCCTCACGTCACGCTCTGACCAGGAAGCGAGGGGAGAATTCGGCCAGCTGGCCGTGTGGGGGCGGTACGCCAGCGCTGGGCTGGGCAGACAGACAGAGACTGAAGCCACACGCTGACCCATACACACACGGAGGCAGAAGCCCTCACGTCACGCTCTGACCAGGAAGCGAGGGGAGAATTCGGCCAGCTGGCCGTGTGGGGGCGGTACGCCAGCGCTGGGCTGGGCAGACAGACAGAGACTGAAGCCACACGCTGACCCATACACACACGGAGGCAGAAGCCCTCACGTCACGCTCTGACCAGGAAGCGAGGGGAGAATTCGGCCAGCTGGCCGTGTGGGGGCGGTACGCCAGCGCTGGGCTGGGCAGACAGACAGAGACTGAAGCCACACGCTGACCCATACACACACGGAGGCAGAAGCCCTCACGTCACGCTCTGACCAGGAAGCGAGGGGAGAATTCGGCCAGCTGGCCGTGTGGGGGCGGTACGCCAGCGCTGGGCTGGGCAGACAGACAGAGACTGAAGCCACACGCTGACCCATACACACACGGAGGCAGAAGCCCTCACGTCACGCTCTGACCAGGAAGCGAGGGGAGAATTCGGCCAGCTGGCCGTGTGGGGGCGGTACGCCAGCGCTGGGCTGGGCAGACAGACAGAGACTGAAGCCACACGCTGACCCATACACACACGGAGGCAGAAGCCCTCACGTCACGCTCTGACCAGGAAGCGAGGGGAGAATTCGGCCAGCTGGCCGTGTGGGGGCGGTACGCCAGCGCTGGGCTGGGCAGACAGACAGAGACTGAAGCCACACGCTGACCCATACACACACGGAGGCAGAAGCCCTCACGTCACGCTCTGACCAGGAAGCGAGGGGAGAATTCGGCCAGCTGGCCGTGTGGGGGCGGTACGCCAGCGCTGGGCTGGGCAGACAGACAGAGACTGAAGCCACACGCTGACCCATACACACACGGAGGCAGAAGCCCTCACGTCACGCTCTGACCAGGAAGCGAGGGGAGAATTCGGCCAGCTGGCCGTGTGGGGGCGGTACGCCAGCGCTGGGCTGGGCAGACAGACAGAGACTGAAGCCACACGCTGACCCATACACACACGGAGGCAGAAGCCCTCACGTCACGCTCTGACCAGGAAGCGAGGGGAGAATTCGGCCAGCTGGCCGTGTGGGGGCGGTACGCCAGCGCTGGGCTGGGCAGACAGACAGAGACTGAAGCCACACGCTGACCCATACACACACGGAGGCAGAAGCCCTCACGTCACGCTCTGACCAGGAAGCGAGGGGAGAATTCGGCCAGCTGGCCGTGTGGGGGCGGTACGCCAGCGCTGGGCTGGGCAGACAGACAGAGACTGAAGCCACACGCTGACCCATACACACACGGAGGCAGAAGCCCTCACGTCACGCTCTGACCAGGAAGCGAGGGGAGAATTCGGCCAGCTGGCCGTGTGGGGGCGGTACGCCAGCGCTGGGCTGGGCAGACAGACAGAGACTGAAGCCACACGCTGACCCATACACACACGGAGGCAGAAGCCCTCACGTCACGCTCTGACCAGGAAGCGAGGGGAGAATTCGGCCAGCTGGCCGTGTGGGGGCGGTACGCCAGCGCTGGGCTGGGCAGACAGACAGAGACTGAAGCCACACGCTGACCCATACACACACGGAGGCAGAAGCCCTCACGTCACGCTCTGACCAGGAAGCGAGGGGAGAATTCGGCCAGCTGGCCGTGTGGGGGCGGTACGCCAGCGCTGGGCTGGGCAGACAGACAGAGACTGAAGCCACACGCTGACCCATACACACACGGAGGCAGAAGCCCTCACGTCACGCTCTGACCAGGAAGCGAGGGGAGAATTCGGCCAGCTGGCCGTGTGGGGGCGGTACGCCAGCGCTGGGCTGGGCAGACAGACAGAGACTGAAGCCACACGCTGACCCATACACACACGGAGGCAGAAGCCCTCACGTCACGCTCTGACCAGGAAGCGAGGGGAGAATTCGGCCAGCTGGCCGTGTGGGGGCGGTACGCCAGCGCTGGGCTGGGCAGACAGACAGAGACTGAAGCCACACGCTGACCCATACACACACGGAGGCAGAAGCCCTCACGTCACGCTCTGACCAGGAAGCGAGGGGAGAATTCGGCCAGCTGGCCGTGTGGGGGCGGTACGCCAGCGCTGGGCTGGGCAGACAGACAGAGACTGAAGCCACACGCTGACCCATACACACACGGAGGCAGAAGCCCTCACGTCACGCTCTGACCAGGAAGCGAGGGGAGAATTCGGCCAGCTGGCCGTGTGGGGGCGGTACGCCAGCGCTGGGCTGGGCAGACAGACAGAGACTGAAGCCACACGCTGACCCATACACACACGGAGGCAGAAGCCCTCACGTCACGCTCTGACCAGGAAGCGAGGGGAGAATTCGGCCAGCTGGCCGTGTGGGGGCGGTACGCCAGCGCTGGGCTGGGCAGACAGACAGAGACTGAAGCCACACGCTGACCCATACACACACGGAGGCAGAAGCCCTCACGTCACGCTCTGACCAGGAAGCGAGGGGAGAATTCGGCCAGCTGGCCGTGTGGGGGCGGTACGCCAGCGCTGGGCTGGGCAGACAGACAGAGACTGAAGCCACACGCTGACCCATACACACACGGAGGCAGAAGCCCTCACGTCACGCTCTGACCAGGAAGCGAGGGGAGAATTCGGCCAGCTGGCCGTGTGGGGGCGGTACGCCAGCGCTGGGCTGGGCAGACAGACAGAGACTGAAGCCACACGCTGACCCATACACACACGGAGGCAGAAGCCCTCACGTCACGCTCTGACCAGGAAGCGAGGGGAGAATTCGGCCAGCTGGCCGTGTGGGGGCGGTACGCCAGCGCTGGGCTGGGCAGACAGACAGAGACTGAAGCCACACGCTGACCCATACACACACGGAGGCAGAAGCCCTCACGTCACGCTCTGACCAGGAAGCGAGGGGAGAATTCGGCCAGCTGGCCGTGTGGGGGCGGTACGCCAGCGCTGGGCTGGGCAGACAGACAGAGACTGAAGCCACACGCTGACCCATACACACACGGAGGCAGAAGCCCTCACGTCACGCTCTGACCAGGAAGCGAGGGGAGAATTCGGCCAGCTGGCCGTGTGGGGGCGGTACGCCAGCGCTGGGCTGGGCAGACAGACAGAGACTGAAGCCACACGCTGACCCATACACACACGGAGGCAGAAGCCCTCACGTCACGCTCTGACCAGGAAGCGAGGGGAGAATTCGGCCAGCTGGCCGTGTGGGGGCGGTACGCCAGCGCTGGGCTGGGCAGACAGACAGAGACTGAAGCCACACGCTGACCCATACACACACGGAGGCAGAAGCCCTCACGTCACGCTCTGACCAGGAAGCGAGGGGAGAATTCGGCCAGCTGGCCGTGTGGGGGCGGTACGCCAGCGCTGGGCTGGGCAGACAGACAGAGACTGAAGCCACACGCTGACCCATACACACACGGAGGCAGAAGCCCTCACGTCACGCTCTGACCAGGAAGCGAGGGGAGAATTCGGCCAGCTGGCCGTGTGGGGGCGGTACGCCAGCGCTGGGCTGGGCAGACAGACAGAGACTGAAGCCACACGCTGACCCATACACACACGGAGGCAGAAGCCCTCACGTCACGCTCTGACCAGGAAGCGAGGGGAGAATTCGGCCAGCTGGCCGTGTGGGGGCGGTACGCCAGCGCTGGGCTGGGCAGACAGACAGAGACTGAAGCCACACGCTGACCCATACACACACGGAGGCAGAAGCCCTCACGTCACGCTCTGACCAGGAAGCGAGGGGAGAATTCGGCCAGCTGGCCGTGTGGGGGCGGTACGCCAGCGCTGGGCTGGGCAGACAGACAGAGACTGAAGCCACACGCTGACCCATACACACACGGAGGCAGAAGCCCTCACGTCACGCTCTGACCAGGAAGCGAGGGGAGAATTCGGCCAGCTGGCCGTGTGGGGGCGGTACGCCAGCGCTGGGCTGGGCAGACAGACAGAGACTGAAGCCACACGCTGACCCATACACACACGGAGGCAGAAGCCCTCACGTCACGCTCTGACCAGGAAGCGAGGGGAGAATTCGGCCAGCTGGCCGTGTGGGGGCGGTACGCCAGCGCTGGGCTGGGCAGACAGACAGAGACTGAAGCCACACGCTGACCCATACACACACGGAGGCAGAAGCCCTCACGTCACGCTCTGACCAGGAAGCGAGGGGAGAATTCGGCCAGCTGGCCGTGTGGGGGCGGTACGCCAGCGCTGGGCTGGGCAGACAGACAGAGACTGAAGCCACACGCTGACCCATACACACACGGAGGCAGAAGCCCTCACGTCACGCTCTGACCAGGAAGCGAGGGGAGAATTCGGCCAGCTGGCCGTGTGGGGGCGGTACGCCAGCGCTGGGCTGGGCAGACAGACAGAGACTGAAGCCACACGCTGACCCATACACACACGGAGGCAGAAGCCCTCACGTCACGCTCTGACCAGGAAGCGAGGGGAGAATTCGGCCAGCTGGCCGTGTGGGGGCGGTACGCCAGCGCTGGGCTGGGCAGACAGACAGAGACTGAAGCCACACGCTGACCCATACACACACGGAGGCAGAAGCCCTCACGTCACGCTCTGACCAGGAAGCGAGGGGAGAATTCGGCCAGCTGGCCGTGTGGGGGCGGTACGCCAGCGCTGGGCTGGGCAGACAGACAGAGACTGAAGCCACACGCTGACCCATACACACACGGAGGCAGAAGCCCTCACGTCACGCTCTGACCAGGAAGCGAGGGGAGAATTCGGCCAGCTGGCCGTGTGGGGGCGGTACGCCAGCGCTGGGCTGGGCAGACAGACAGAGACTGAAGCCACACGCTGACCCATACACACACGGAGGCAGAAGCCCTCACGTCACGCTCTGACCAGGAAGCGAGGGGAGAATTCGGCCAGCTGGCCGTGTGGGGGCGGTACGCCAGCGCTGGGCTGGGCAGACAGACAGAGACTGAAGCCACACGCTGACCCATACACACACGGAGGCAGAAGCCCTCACGTCACGCTCTGACCAGGAAGCGAGGGGAGAATTCGGCCAGCTGGCCGTGTGGGGGCGGTACGCCAGCGCTGGGCTGGGCAGACAGACAGAGACTGAAGCCACACGCTGACCCATACACACACGGAGGCAGAAGCCCTCACGTCACGCTCTGACCAGGAAGCGAGGGGAGAATTCGGCCAGCTGGCCGTGTGGGGGCGGTACGCCAGCGCTGGGCTGGGCAGACAGACAGAGACTGAAGCCACACGCTGACCCATACACACACGGAGGCAGAAGCCCTCACGTCACGCTCTGACCAGGAAGCGAGGGGAGAATTCGGCCAGCTGGCCGTGTGGGGGCGGTACGCCAGCGCTGGGCTGGGCAGACAGACAGAGACTGAAGCCACACGCTGACCCATACACACACGGAGGCAGAAGCCCTCACGTCACGCTCTGACCAGGAAGCGAGGGGAGAATTCGGCCAGCTGGCCGTGTGGGGGCGGTACGCCAGCGCTGGGCTGGGCAGACAGACAGAGACTGAAGCCACACGCTGACCCATACACACACGGAGGCAGAAGCCCTCACGTCACGCTCTGACCAGGAAGCGAGGGGAGAATTCGGCCAGCTGGCCGTGTGGGGGCGGTACGCCAGCGCTGGGCTGGGCAGACAGACAGAGACTGAAGCCACACGCTGACCCATACACACACGGAGGCAGAAGCCCTCACGTCACGCTCTGACCAGGAAGCGAGGGGAGAATTCGGCCAGCTGGCCGTGTGGGGGCGGTACGCCAGCGCTGGGCTGGGCAGACAGACAGAGACTGAAGCCACACGCTGACCCATACACACACGGAGGCAGAAGCCCTCACGTCACGCTCTGACCAGGAAGCGAGGGGAGAATTCGGCCAGCTGGCCGTGTGGGGGCGGTACGCCAGCGCTGGGCTGGGCAGACAGACAGAGACTGAAGCCACACGCTGACCCATACACACACGGAGGCAGAAGCCCTCACGTCACGCTCTGACCAGGAAGCGAGGGGAGAATTCGGCCAGCTGGCCGTGTGGGGGCGGTACGCCAGCGCTGGGCTGGGCAGACAGACAGAGACTGAAGCCACACGCTGACCCATACACACACGGAGGCAGAAGCCCTCACGTCACGCTCTGACCAGGAAGCGAGGGGAGAATTCGGCCAGCTGGCCGTGTGGGGGCGGTACGCCAGCGCTGGGCTGGGCAGACAGACAGAGACTGAAGCCACACGCTGACCCATACACACACGGAGGCAGAAGCCCTCACGTCACGCTCTGACCAGGAAGCGAGGGGAGAATTCGGCCAGCTGGCCGTGTGGGGGCGGTACGCCAGCGCTGGGCTGGGCAGACAGACAGAGACTGAAGCCACACGCTGACCCATACACACACGGAGGCAGAAGCCCTCACGTCACGCTCTGACCAGGAAGCGAGGGGAGAATTCGGCCAGCTGGCCGTGTGGGGGCGGTACGCCAGCGCTGGGCTGGGCAGACAGACAGAGACTGAAGCCACACGCTGACCCATACACACACGGAGGCAGAAGCCCTCACGTCACGCTCTGACCAGGAAGCGAGGGGAGAATTCGGCCAGCTGGCCGTGTGGGGGCGGTACGCCAGCGCTGGGCTGGGCAGACAGACAGAGACTGAAGCCACACGCTGACCCATACACACACGGAGGCAGAAGCCCTCACGTCACGCTCTGACCAGGAAGCGAGGGGAGAATTCGGCCAGCTGGCCGTGTGGGGGCGGTACGCCAGCGCTGGGCTGGGCAGACAGACAGAGACTGAAGCCACACGCTGACCCATACACACACGGAGGCAGAAGCCCTCACGTCACGCTCTGACCAGGAAGCGAGGGGAGAATTCGGCCAGCTGGCCGTGTGGGGGCGGTACGCCAGCGCTGGGCTGGGCAGACAGACAGAGACTGAAGCCACACGCTGACCCATACACACACGGAGGCAGAAGCCCTCACGTCACGCTCTGACCAGGAAGCGAGGGGAGAATTCGGCCAGCTGGCCGTGTGGGGGCGGTACGCCAGCGCTGGGCTGGGCAGACAGACAGAGACTGAAGCCACACGCTGACCCATACACACACGGAGGCAGAAGCCCTCACGTCACGCTCTGACCAGGAAGCGAGGGGAGAATTCGGCCAGCTGGCCGTGTGGGGGCGGTACGCCAGCGCTGGGCTGGGCAGACAGACAGAGACTGAAGCCACACGCTGACCCATACACACACGGAGGCAGAAGCCCTCACGTCACGCTCTGACCAGGAAGCGAGGGGAGAATTCGGCCAGCTGGCCGTGTGGGGGCGGTACGCCAGCGCTGGGCTGGGCAGACAGACAGAGACTGAAGCCACACGCTGACCCATACACACACGGAGGCAGAAGCCCTCACGTCACGCTCTGACCAGGAAGCGAGGGGAGAATTCGGCCAGCTGGCCGTGTGGGGGCGGTACGCCAGCGCTGGGCTGGGCAGACAGACAGAGACTGAAGCCACACGCTGACCCATACACACACGGAGGCAGAAGCCCTCACGTCACGCTCTGACCAGGAAGCGAGGGGAGAATTCGGCCAGCTGGCCGTGTGGGGGCGGTACGCCAGCGCTGGGCTGGGCAGACAGACAGAGACTGAAGCCACACGCTGACCCATACACACACGGAGGCAGAAGCCCTCACGTCACGCTCTGACCAGGAAGCGAGGGGAGAATTCGGCCAGCTGGCCGTGTGGGGGCGGTACGCCAGCGCTGGGCTGGGCAGACAGACAGAGACTGAAGCCACACGCTGACCCATACACACACGGAGGCAGAAGCCCTCACGTCACGCTCTGACCAGGAAGCGAGGGGAGAATTCGGCCAGCTGGCCGTGTGGGGGCGGTACGCCAGCGCTGGGCTGGGCAGACAGACAGAGACTGAAGCCACACGCTGACCCATACACACACGGAGGCAGAAGCCCTCACGTCACGCTCTGACCAGGAAGCGAGGGGAGAATTCGGCCAGCTGGCCGTGTGGGGGCGGTACGCCAGCGCTGGGCTGGGCAGACAGACAGAGACTGAAGCCACACGCTGACCCATACACACACGGAGGCAGAAGCCCTCACGTCACGCTCTGACCAGGAAGCGAGGGGAGAATTCGGCCAGCTGGCCGTGTGGGGGCGGTACGCCAGCGCTGGGCTGGGCAGACAGACAGAGACTGAAGCCACACGCTGACCCATACACACACGGAGGCAGAAGCCCTCACGTCACGCTCTGACCAGGAAGCGAGGGGAGAATTCGGCCAGCTGGCCGTGTGGGGGCGGTACGCCAGCGCTGGGCTGGGCAGACAGACAGAGACTGAAGCCACACGCTGACCCATACACACACGGAGGCAGAAGCCCTCACGTCACGCTCTGACCAGGAAGCGAGGGGAGAATTCGGCCAGCTGGCCGTGTGGGGGCGGTACGCCAGCGCTGGGCTGGGCAGACAGACAGAGACTGAAGCCACACGCTGACCCATACACACACGGAGGCAGAAGCCCTCACGTCACGCTCTGACCAGGAAGCGAGGGGAGAATTCGGCCAGCTGGCCGTGTGGGGGCGGTACGCCAGCGCTGGGCTGGGCAGACAGACAGAGACTGAAGCCACACGCTGACCCATACACACACGGAGGCAGAAGCCCTCACGTCACGCTCTGACCAGGAAGCGAGGGGAGAATTCGGCCAGCTGGCCGTGTGGGGGCGGTACGCCAGCGCTGGGCTGGGCAGACAGACAGAGACTGAAGCCACACGCTGACCCATACACACACGGAGGCAGAAGCCCTCACGTCACGCTCTGACCAGGAAGCGAGGGGAGAATTCGGCCAGCTGGCCGTGTGGGGGCGGTACGCCAGCGCTGGGCTGGGCAGACAGACAGAGACTGAAGCCACACGCTGACCCATACACACACGGAGGCAGAAGCCCTCACGTCACGCTCTGACCAGGAAGCGAGGGGAGAATTCGGCCAGCTGGCCGTGTGGGGGCGGTACGCCAGCGCTGGGCTGGGCAGACAGACAGAGACTGAAGCCACACGCTGACCCATACACACACGGAGGCAGAAGCCCTCACGTCACGCTCTGACCAGGAAGCGAGGGGAGAATTCGGCCAGCTGGCCGTGTGGGGGCGGTACGCCAGCGCTGGGCTGGGCAGACAGACAGAGACTGAAGCCACACGCTGACCCATACACACACGGAGGCAGAAGCCCTCACGTCACGCTCTGACCAGGAAGCGAGGGGAGAATTCGGCCAGCTGGCCGTGTGGGGGCGGTACGCCAGCGCTGGGCTGGGCAGACAGACAGAGACTGAAGCCACACGCTGACCCATACACACACGGAGGCAGAAGCCCTCACGTCACGCTCTGACCAGGAAGCGAGGGGAGAATTCGGCCAGCTGGCCGTGTGGGGGCGGTACGCCAGCGCTGGGCTGGGCAGACAGACAGAGACTGAAGCCACACGCTGACCCATACACACACGGAGGCAGAAGCCCTCACGTCACGCTCTGACCAGGAAGCGAGGGGAGAATTCGGCCAGCTGGCCGTGTGGGGGCGGTACGCCAGCGCTGGGCTGGGCAGACAGACAGAGACTGAAGCCACACGCTGACCCATACACACACGGAGGCAGAAGCCCTCACGTCACGCTCTGACCAGGAAGCGAGGGGAGAATTCGGCCAGCTGGCCGTGTGGGGGCGGTACGCCAGCGCTGGGCTGGGCAGACAGACAGAGACTGAAGCCACACGCTGACCCATACACACACGGAGGCAGAAGCCCTCACGTCACGCTCTGACCAGGAAGCGAGGGGAGAATTCGGCCAGCTGGCCGTGTGGGGGCGGTACGCCAGCGCTGGGCTGGGCAGACAGACAGAGACTGAAGCCACACGCTGACCCATACACACACGGAGGCAGAAGCCCTCACGTCACGCTCTGACCAGGAAGCGAGGGGAGAATTCGGCCAGCTGGCCGTGTGGGGGCGGTACGCCAGCGCTGGGCTGGGCAGACAGACAGAGACTGAAGCCACACGCTGACCCATACACACACGGAGGCAGAAGCCCTCACGTCACGCTCTGACCAGGAAGCGAGGGGAGAATTCGGCCAGCTGGCCGTGTGGGGGCGGTACGCCAGCGCTGGGCTGGGCAGACAGACAGAGACTGAAGCCACACGCTGACCCATACACACACGGAGGCAGAAGCCCTCACGTCACGCTCTGACCAGGAAGCGAGGGGAGAATTCGGCCAGCTGGCCGTGTGGGGGCGGTACGCCAGCGCTGGGCTGGGCAGACAGACAGAGACTGAAGCCACACGCTGACCCATACACACACGGAGGCAGAAGCCCTCACGTCACGCTCTGACCAGGAAGCGAGGGGAGAATTCGGCCAGCTGGCCGTGTGGGGGCGGTACGCCAGCGCTGGGCTGGGCAGACAGACAGAGACTGAAGCCACACGCTGACCCATACACACACGGAGGCAGAAGCCCTCACGTCACGCTCTGACCAGGAAGCGAGGGGAGAATTCGGCCAGCTGGCCGTGTGGGGGCGGTACGCCAGCGCTGGGCTGGGCAGACAGACAGAGACTGAAGCCACACGCTGACCCATACACACACGGAGGCAGAAGCCCTCACGTCACGCTCTGACCAGGAAGCGAGGGGAGAATTCGGCCAGCTGGCCGTGTGGGGGCGGTACGCCAGCGCTGGGCTGGGCAGACAGACAGAGACTGAAGCCACACGCTGACCCATACACACACGGAGGCAGAAGCCCTCACGTCACGCTCTGACCAGGAAGCGAGGGGAGAATTCGGCCAGCTGGCCGTGTGGGGGCGGTACGCCAGCGCTGGGCTGGGCAGACAGACAGAGACTGAAGCCACACGCTGACCCATACACACACGGAGGCAGAAGCCCTCACGTCACGCTCTGACCAGGAAGCGAGGGGAGAATTCGGCCAGCTGGCCGTGTGGGGGCGGTACGCCAGCGCTGGGCTGGGCAGACAGACAGAGACTGAAGCCACACGCTGACCCATACACACACGGAGGCAGAAGCCCTCACGTCACGCTCTGACCAGGAAGCGAGGGGAGAATTCGGCCAGCTGGCCGTGTGGGGGCGGTACGCCAGCGCTGGGCTGGGCAGACAGACAGAGACTGAAGCCACACGCTGACCCATACACACACGGAGGCAGAAGCCCTCACGTCACGCTCTGACCAGGAAGCGAGGGGAGAATTCGGCCAGCTGGCCGTGTGGGGGCGGTACGCCAGCGCTGGGCTGGGCAGACAGACAGAGACTGAAGCCACACGCTGACCCATACACACACGGAGGCAGAAGCCCTCACGTCACGCTCTGACCAGGAAGCGAGGGGAGAATTCGGCCAGCTGGCCGTGTGGGGGCGGTACGCCAGCGCTGGGCTGGGCAGACAGACAGAGACTGAAGCCACACGCTGACCCATACACACACGGAGGCAGAAGCCCTCACGTCACGCTCTGACCAGGAAGCGAGGGGAGAATTCGGCCAGCTGGCCGTGTGGGGGCGGTACGCCAGCGCTGGGCTGGGCAGACAGACAGAGACTGAAGCCACACGCTGACCCATACACACACGGAGGCAGAAGCCCTCACGTCACGCTCTGACCAGGAAGCGAGGGGAGAATTCGGCCAGCTGGCCGTGTGGGGGCGGTACGCCAGCGCTGGGCTGGGCAGACAGACAGAGACTGAAGCCACACGCTGACCCATACACACACGGAGGCAGAAGCCCTCACGTCACGCTCTGACCAGGAAGCGAGGGGAGAATTCGGCCAGCTGGCCGTGTGGGGGCGGTACGCCAGCGCTGGGCTGGGCAGACAGACAGAGACTGAAGCCACACGCTGACCCATACACACACGGAGGCAGAAGCCCTCACGTCACGCTCTGACCAGGAAGCGAGGGGAGAATTCGGCCAGCTGGCCGTGTGGGGGCGGTACGCCAGCGCTGGGCTGGGCAGACAGACAGAGACTGAAGCCACACGCTGACCCATACACACACGGAGGCAGAAGCCCTCACGTCACGCTCTGACCAGGAAGCGAGGGGAGAATTCGGCCAGCTGGCCGTGTGGGGGCGGTACGCCAGCGCTGGGCTGGGCAGACAGACAGAGACTGAAGCCACACGCTGACCCATACACACACGGAGGCAGAAGCCCTCACGTCACGCTCTGACCAGGAAGCGAGGGGAGAATTCGGCCAGCTGGCCGTGTGGGGGCGGTACGCCAGCGCTGGGCTGGGCAGACAGACAGAGACTGAAGCCACACGCTGACCCATACACACACGGAGGCAGAAGCCCTCACGTCACGCTCTGACCAGGAAGCGAGGGGAGAATTCGGCCAGCTGGCCGTGTGGGGGCGGTACGCCAGCGCTGGGCTGGGCAGACAGACAGAGACTGAAGCCACACGCTGACCCATACACACACGGAGGCAGAAGCCCTCACGTCACGCTCTGACCAGGAAGCGAGGGGAGAATTCGGCCAGCTGGCCGTGTGGGGGCGGTACGCCAGCGCTGGGCTGGGCAGACAGACAGAGACTGAAGCCACACGCTGACCCATACACACACGGAGGCAGAAGCCCTCACGTCACGCTCTGACCAGGAAGCGAGGGGAGAATTCGGCCAGCTGGCCGTGTGGGGGCGGTACGCCAGCGCTGGGCTGGGCAGACAGACAGAGACTGAAGCCACACGCTGACCCATACACACACGGAGGCAGAAGCCCTCACGTCACGCTCTGACCAGGAAGCGAGGGGAGAATTCGGCCAGCTGGCCGTGTGGGGGCGGTACGCCAGCGCTGGGCTGGGCAGACAGACAGAGACTGAAGCCACACGCTGACCCATACACACACGGAGGCAGAAGCCCTCACGTCACGCTCTGACCAGGAAGCGAGGGGAGAATTCGGCCAGCTGGCCGTGTGGGGGCGGTACGCCAGCGCTGGGCTGGGCAGACAGACAGAGACTGAAGCCACACGCTGACCCATACACACACGGAGGCAGAAGCCCTCACGTCACGCTCTGACCAGGAAGCGAGGGGAGAATTCGGCCAGCTGGCCGTGTGGGGGCGGTACGCCAGCGCTGGGCTGGGCAGACAGACAGAGACTGAAGCCACACGCTGACCCATACACACACGGAGGCAGAAGCCCTCACGTCACGCTCTGACCAGGAAGCGAGGGGAGAATTCGGCCAGCTGGCCGTGTGGGGGCGGTACGCCAGCGCTGGGCTGGGCAGACAGACAGAGACTGAAGCCACACGCTGACCCATACACACACGGAGGCAGAAGCCCTCACGTCACGCTCTGACCAGGAAGCGAGGGGAGAATTCGGCCAGCTGGCCGTGTGGGGGCGGTACGCCAGCGCTGGGCTGGGCAGACAGACAGAGACTGAAGCCACACGCTGACCCATACACACACGGAGGCAGAAGCCCTCACGTCACGCTCTGACCAGGAAGCGAGGGGAGAATTCGGCCAGCTGGCCGTGTGGGGGCGGTACGCCAGCGCTGGGCTGGGCAGACAGACAGAGACTGAAGCCACACGCTGACCCATACACACACGGAGGCAGAAGCCCTCACGTCACGCTCTGACCAGGAAGCGAGGGGAGAATTCGGCCAGCTGGCCGTGTGGGGGCGGTACGCCAGCGCTGGGCTGGGCAGACAGACAGAGACTGAAGCCACACGCTGACCCATACACACACGGAGGCAGAAGCCCTCACGTCACGCTCTGACCAGGAAGCGAGGGGAGAATTCGGCCAGCTGGCCGTGTGGGGGCGGTACGCCAGCGCTGGGCTGGGCAGACAGACAGAGACTGAAGCCACACGCTGACCCATACACACACGGAGGCAGAAGCCCTCACGTCACGCTCTGACCAGGAAGCGAGGGGAGAATTCGGCCAGCTGGCCGTGTGGGGGCGGTACGCCAGCGCTGGGCTGGGCAGACAGACAGAGACTGAAGCCACACGCTGACCCATACACACACGGAGGCAGAAGCCCTCACGTCACGCTCTGACCAGGAAGCGAGGGGAGAATTCGGCCAGCTGGCCGTGTGGGGGCGGTACGCCAGCGCTGGGCTGGGCAGACAGACAGAGACTGAAGCCACACGCTGACCCATACACACACGGAGGCAGAAGCCCTCACGTCACGCTCTGACCAGGAAGCGAGGGGAGAATTCGGCCAGCTGGCCGTGTGGGGGCGGTACGCCAGCGCTGGGCTGGGCAGACAGACAGAGACTGAAGCCACACGCTGACCCATACACACACGGAGGCAGAAGCCCTCACGTCACGCTCTGACCAGGAAGCGAGGGGAGAATTCGGCCAGCTGGCCGTGTGGGGGCGGTACGCCAGCGCTGGGCTGGGCAGACAGACAGAGACTGAAGCCACACGCTGACCCATACACACACGGAGGCAGAAGCCCTCACGTCACGCTCTGACCAGGAAGCGAGGGGAGAATTCGGCCAGCTGGCCGTGTGGGGGCGGTACGCCAGCGCTGGGCTGGGCAGACAGACAGAGACTGAAGCCACACGCTGACCCATACACACACGGAGGCAGAAGCCCTCACGTCACGCTCTGACCAGGAAGCGAGGGGAGAATTCGGCCAGCTGGCCGTGTGGGGGCGGTACGCCAGCGCTGGGCTGGGCAGACAGACAGAGACTGAAGCCACACGCTGACCCATACACACACGGAGGCAGAAGCCCTCACGTCACGCTCTGACCAGGAAGCGAGGGGAGAATTCGGCCAGCTGGCCGTGTGGGGGCGGTACGCCAGCGCTGGGCTGGGCAGACAGACAGAGACTGAAGCCACACGCTGACCCATACACACACGGAGGCAGAAGCCCTCACGTCACGCTCTGACCAGGAAGCGAGGGGAGAATTCGGCCAGCTGGCCGTGTGGGGGCGGTACGCCAGCGCTGGGCTGGGCAGACAGACAGAGACTGAAGCCACACGCTGACCCATACACACACGGAGGCAGAAGCCCTCACGTCACGCTCTGACCAGGAAGCGAGGGGAGAATTCGGCCAGCTGGCCGTGTGGGGGCGGTACGCCAGCGCTGGGCTGGGCAGACAGACAGAGACTGAAGCCACACGCTGACCCATACACACACGGAGGCAGAAGCCCTCACGTCACGCTCTGACCAGGAAGCGAGGGGAGAATTCGGCCAGCTGGCCGTGTGGGGGCGGTACGCCAGCGCTGGGCTGGGCAGACAGACAGAGACTGAAGCCACACGCTGACCCATACACACACGGAGGCAGAAGCCCTCACGTCACGCTCTGACCAGGAAGCGAGGGGAGAATTCGGCCAGCTGGCCGTGTGGGGGCGGTACGCCAGCGCTGGGCTGGGCAGACAGACAGAGACTGAAGCCACACGCTGACCCATACACACACGGAGGCAGAAGCCCTCACGTCACGCTCTGACCAGGAAGCGAGGGGAGAATTCGGCCAGCTGGCCGTGTGGGGGCGGTACGCCAGCGCTGGGCTGGGCAGACAGACAGAGACTGAAGCCACACGCTGACCCATACACACACGGAGGCAGAAGCCCTCACGTCACGCTCTGACCAGGAAGCGAGGGGAGAATTCGGCCAGCTGGCCGTGTGGGGGCGGTACGCCAGCGCTGGGCTGGGCAGACAGACAGAGACTGAAGCCACACGCTGACCCATACACACACGGAGGCAGAAGCCCTCACGTCACGCTCTGACCAGGAAGCGAGGGGAGAATTCGGCCAGCTGGCCGTGTGGGGGCGGTACGCCAGCGCTGGGCTGGGCAGACAGACAGAGACTGAAGCCACACGCTGACCCATACACACACGGAGGCAGAAGCCCTCACGTCACGCTCTGACCAGGAAGCGAGGGGAGAATTCGGCCAGCTGGCCGTGTGGGGGCGGTACGCCAGCGCTGGGCTGGGCAGACAGACAGAGACTGAAGCCACACGCTGACCCATACACACACGGAGGCAGAAGCCCTCACGTCACGCTCTGACCAGGAAGCGAGGGGAGAATTCGGCCAGCTGGCCGTGTGGGGGCGGTACGCCAGCGCTGGGCTGGGCAGACAGACAGAGACTCAAGCCACACGCTGACCCATACACACACGGAGGCAGAAGCCCTCACGTCACGCTCTGACCAGGAAGCGAGGGGAGAATTCGGCCAGCTGGCCGTGTGGGGGCGGTACGCCAGCGCTGGGCTGGGCAGACAGACAGAGACTCAAGCCACACGCTGACCCATACACACACGGAGGCAGAAGCCCTCACGTCACGCTCTGACCAGGAAGCGAGGGGAGAATTCGGCCAGCTGGCCGTGTGGGGGCGGTACGCCAGCGCTGGGCTGGGCAGACAGACAGAGACTCAAGCCACACGCTGACCCATACACACACGGAGGCAGAAGCCCTCACGTCACGCTCTGACCAGGAAGCGAGGGGAGAATTCGGCCAGCTGGCCGTGTGGGGGCGGTACGCCAGCGCTGGGCTGGGCAGACAGACAGAGACTCAAGCCACACGCTGACCCATACACACACGGAGGCAGAAGCCCTCACGTCACGCTCTGACCAGGAAGCGAGGGGAGAATTCGGCCAGCTGGCCGTGTGGGGGCGGTACGCCAGCGCTGGGCTGGGCAGACAGACAGAGACTCAAGCCACACGCTGACCCATACACACACGGAGGCAGAAGCCCTCACGTCACGCTCTGACCAGGAAGCGAGGGGAGAATTCGGCCAGCTGGCCGTGTGGGGGCGGTACGCCAGCGCTGGGCTGGGCAGACAGACAGAGACTCAAGCCACACGCTGACCCATACACACACGGAGGCAGAAGCCCTCACGTCACGCTCTGACCAGGAAGCGAGGGGAGAATTCGGCCAGCTGGCCGTGTGGGGGCGGTACGCCAGCGCTGGGCTGGGCAGACAGACAGAGACTCAAGCCACACGCTGACCCATACACACACGGAGGCAGAAGCCCTCACGTCACGCTCTGACCAGGAAGCGAGGGGAGAATTCGGCCAGCTGGCCGTGTGGGGGCGGTACGCCAGCGCTGGGCTGGGCAGACAGACAGAGACTCAAGCCACACGCTGACCCATACACACACGGAGGCAGAAGCCCTCACGTCACGCTCTGACCAGGAAGCGAGGGGAGAATTCGGCCAGCTGGCCGTGTGGGGGCGGTACGCCAGCGCTGGGCTGGGCAGACAGACAGAGACTCAAGCCACACGCTGACCCATACACACACGGAGGCAGAAGCCCTCACGTCACGCTCTGACCAGGAAGCGAGGGGAGAATTCGGCCAGCTGGCCGTGTGGGGGCGGTACGCCAGCGCTGGGCTGGGCAGACAGACAGAGACTCAAGCCACACGCTGACCCATACACACACGGAGGCAGAAGCCCTCACGTCACGCTCTGACCAGGAAGCGAGGGGAGAATTCGGCCAGCTGGCCGTGTGGGGGCGGTACGCCAGCGCTGGGCTGGGCAGACAGACAGAGACTCAAGCCACACGCTGACCCATACACACACGGAGGCAGAAGCCCTCACGTCACGCTCTGACCAGGAAGCGAGGGGAGAATTCGGCCAGCTGGCCGTGTGGGGGCGGTACGCCAGCGCTGGGCTGGGCAGACAGACAGAGACTCAAGCCACACGCTGACCCATACACACACGGAGGCAGAAGCCCTCACGTCACGCTCTGACCAGGAAGCGAGGGGAGAATTCGGCCAGCTGGCCGTGTGGGGGCGGTACGCCAGCGCTGGGCTGGGCAGACAGACAGAGACTCAAGCCACACGCTGACCCATACACACACGGAGGCAGAAGCCCTCACGTCACGCTCTGACCAGGAAGCGAGGGGAGAATTCGGCCAGCTGGCCGTGTGGGGGCGGTACGCCAGCGCTGGGCTGGGCAGACAGACAGAGACTCAAGCCACACGCTGACCCATACACACACGGAGGCAGAAGCCCTCACGTCACGCTCTGACCAGGAAGCGAGGGGAGAATCGGCCAGCTGGCCGTGTGGGGGCGGTACGCCAGCGCTGGGCTGGGCAGACAGACAGAGACTCAAGCCACACGCTGACCCATACACACACGGAGGCAGAAGCCCTCACGTCACGCTCTGACCAGGAAGCGAGGGGAGAATTCGGCCAGCTGGCCGTGTGGGGGCGGTACGCCAGCGCTGGGCTGGGCAGACAGACAGAGACTCAAGCCACACGCTGACCCATACACACACGGAGGCAGAAGCCCTCACGTCACGCTCTGACCAGGAAGCGAGGGGAGAATTCGGCCAGCTGGCCGTGTGGGGGCGGTACGCCAGCGCTGGGCTGGGCAGACAGACAGAGACTCAAGCCACACGCTGACCCATACACACACGGAGGCAGAAGCCCTCACGTCACGCTCTGACCAGGAAGCGAGGGGAGAATTCGGCCAGCTGGCCGTGTGGGGGCGGTACGCCAGCGCTGGGCTGGGCAGACAGACAGAGACTCAAGCCACACGCTGACCCATACACACACGGAGGCAGAAGCCCTCACGTCACGCTCTGACCAGGAAGCGAGGGGAGAATTCGGCCAGCTGGCCGTGTGGGGGCGGTACGCCAGCGCTGGGCTGGGCAGACAGACAGAGACTCAAGCCACACGCTGACCCATACACACACGGAGGCAGAAGCCCTCACGTCACGCTCTGACCAGGAAGCGAGGGGAGAATTCGGCCAGCTGGCCGTGTGGGGGCGGTACGCCAGCGCTGGGCTGGGCAGACAGACAGAGACTCAAGCCACACGCTGACCCATACACACACGGAGGCAGAAGCCCTCACGTCACGCTCTGACCAGGAAGCGAGGGGAGAATTCGGCCAGCTGGCCGTGTGGGGGCGGTACGCCAGCGCTGGGCTGGGCAGACAGACAGAGACTCAAGCCACACGCTGACCCATACACACACGGAGGCAGAAGCCCTCACGTCACGCTCTGACCAGGAAGCGAGGGGAGAATTCGGCCAGCTGGCCGTGTGGGGGCGGTACGCCAGCGCTGGGCTGGGCAGACAGACAGAGACTCAAGCCACACGCTGACCCATACACACACGGAGGCAGAAGCCCTCACGTCACGCTCTGACCAGGAAGCGAGGGGAGAATTCGGCCAGCTGGCCGTGTGGGGGCGGTACGCCAGCGCTGGGCTGGGCAGACAGACAGAGACTCAAGCCACACGCTGACCCATACACACACGGAGGCAGAAGCCCTCACGTCACGCTCTGACCAGGAAGCGAGGGGAGAATTCGGCCAGCTGGCCGTGTGGGGGCGGTACGCCAGCGCTGGGCTGGGCAGACAGACAGAGACTCAAGCCACACGCTGACCCATACACACACGGAGGCAGAAGCCCTCACGTCACGCTCTGACCAGGAAGCGAGGGGAGAATTCGGCCAGCTGGCCGTGTGGGGGCGGTACGCCAGCGCTGGGCTGGGCAGACAGACAGAGACTCAAGCCACACGCTGACCCATACACACACGGAGGCAGAAGCCCTCACGTCACGCTCTGACCAGGAAGCGAGGGGAGAATTCGGCCAGCTGGCCGTGTGGGGGCGGTACGCCAGCGCTGGGCTGGGCAGACAGACAGAGACTCAAGCCACACGCTGACCCATACACACACGGAGGCAGAAGCCCTCACGTCACGCTCTGACCAGGAAGCGAGGGGAGAATTCGGCCAGCTGGCCGTGTGGGGGCGGTACGCCAGCGCTGGGCTGGGCAGACAGACAGAGACTCAAGCCACACGCTGACCCATACACACACGGAGGCAGAAGCCCTCACGTCACGCTCTGACCAGGAAGCGAGGGGAGAATTCGGCCAGCTGGCCGTGTGGGGGCGGTACGCCAGCGCTGGGCTGGGCAGACAGACAGAGACTCAAGCCACACGCTGACCCATACACACACGGAGGCAGAAGCCCTCACGTCACGCTCTGACCAGGAAGCGAGGGGAGAATTCGGCCAGCTGGCCGTGTGGGGGCGGTACGCCAGCGCTGGGCTGGGCAGACAGACAGAGACTCAAGCCACACGCTGACCCATACACACACGGAGGCAGAAGCCCTCACGTCACGCTCTGACCAGGAAGCGAGGGGAGAATCCGGCCAGCTGGCCGTGTGGGGGCGGTACGCCAGCGCTGGGCTGGGCAGACAGACAGAGACTCAAGCCACACGCTGACCCATACACACACGGAGGCAGAAGCCCTCACGTCACGCTCTGACCAGGAAGCGAGGGGAGAATTCGGCCAGCTGGCCGTGTGGGGGCGGTACGCCAGCGCTGGGCTGGGCAGACAGACAGAGACTCAAGCCACACGCTGACCCATACACACACGGAGGCAGAAGCCCTCACGTCACGCTCTGACCAGGAAGCGAGGGGAGAATTCGGCCAGCTGGCCGTGTGGGGGCGGTACGCCAGCGCTGGGCTGGGCAGACAGACAGAGACTCAAGCCACACGCTGACCCATACACACACGGAGGCAGAAGCCCTCACGTCACGCTCTGACCAGGAAGCGAGGGGAGAATTCGGCCAGCTGGCCGTGTGGGGGCGGTACGCCAGCGCTGGGCTGGGCAGACAGACAGAGACTCAAGCCACACGCTGACCCATACACACACGGAGGCAGAAGCCCTCACGTCACGCTCTGACCAGGAAGCGAGGGGAGAATTCGGCCAGCTGGCCGTGTGGGGGCGGTACGCCAGCGCTGGGCTGGGCAGACAGACAGAGACTCAAGCCACACGCTGACCCATACACACACGGAGGCAGAAGCCCTCACGTCACGCTCTGACCAGGAAGCGAGGGGAGAATCCGGCCAGCTGGCCGTGTGGGGGCGGTACGCCAGCGCTGGGCTGGGCAGACAGACAGAGACTCAAGCCACACGCTGACCCATACACACACGGAGGCAGAAGCCCTCACGTCACGCTCTGACCAGGAAGCGAGGGGAGAATTCGGCCAGCTGGCCGTGTGGGGGCGGTACGCCAGCGCTGGGCTGGGCAGACAGACAGAGACTCAAGCCACACGCTGACCCATACACACACGGAGGCAGAAGCCCTCACGTCACGCTCTGACCAGGAAGCGAGGGGAGAATTCGGCCAGCTGGCCGTGTGGGGGCGGTACGCCAGCGCTGGGCTGGGCAGACAGACAGAGACTCAAGCCACACGCTGACCCATACACACACGGAGGCAGAAGCCCTCACGTCACGCTCTGACCAGGAAGCGAGGGGAGAATTCGGCCAGCTGGCCGTGTGGGGGCGGTACGCCAGCGCTGGGCTGGGCAGACAGACAGAGACTCAAGCCACACGCTGACCCATACACACACGGAGGCAGAAGCCCTCACGTCACGCTCTGACCAGGAAGCGAGGGGAGAATTCGGCCAGCTGGCCGTGTGGGGGCGGTACGCCAGCGCTGGGCTGGGCAGACAGACAGAGACTCAAGCCACACGCTGACCCATACACACACGGAGGCAGAAGCCCTCACGTCACGCTCTGACCAGGAAGCGAGGGGAGAATTCGGCCAGCTGGCCGTGTGGGGGCGGTACGCCAGCGCTGGGCTGGGCAGACAGACAGAGACTCAAGCCACACGCTGACCCATACACACACGGAGGCAGAAGCCCTCACGTCACGCTCTGACCAGGAAGCGAGGGGAGAATTCGGCCAGCTGGCCGTGTGGGGGCGGTACGCCAGCGCTGGGCTGGGCAGACAGACAGAGACTCAAGCCACACGCTGACCCATACACACACGGAGGCAGAAGCCCTCACGTCACGCTCTGACCAGGAAGCGAGGGGAGAATTCGGCCAGCTGGCCGTGTGGGGGCGGTACGCCAGCGCTGGGCTGGGCAGACAGACAGAGACTCAAGCCACACGCTGACCCATACACACACGGAGGCAGAAGCCCTCACGTCACGCTCTGACCAGGAAGCGAGGGGAGAATCCGGCCAGCTGGCCGTGTGGGGGCGGTACGCCAGCGCTGGGCTGGGCAGACAGACAGAGACTCAAGCCACACGCTGACCCATACACACACGGAGGCAGAAGCCCTCACGTCACGCTCTGACCAGGAAGCGAGGGGAGAATTCGGCCAGCTGGCCGTGTGGGGGCGGTACGCCAGCGCTGGGCTGGGCAGACAGACAGAGACTCAAGCCACACGCTGACCCATACACACACGGAGGCAGAAGCCCTCACGTCACGCTCTGACCAGGAAGCGAGGGGAGAATTCGGCCAGCTGGCCGTGTGGGGGCGGTACGCCAGCGCTGGGCTGGGCAGACAGACAGAGACTCAAGCCACACGCTGACCCATACACACACGGAGGCAGAAGCCCTCACGTCACGCTCTGACCAGGAAGCGAGGGGAGAATTCGGCCAGCTGGCCGTGTGGGGGCGGTACGCCAGCGCTGGGCTGGGCAGACAGACAGAGACTCAAGCCACACGCTGACCCATACACACACGGAGGCAGAAGCCCTCACGTCACGCTCTGACCAGGAAGCGAGGGGAGAATCCGGCCAGCTGGCCGTGTGGGGGCGGTACGCCAGCGCTGGGCTGGGCAGACAGACAGAGACTCAAGCCACACGCTGACCCATACACACACGGAGGCAGAAGCCCTCACGTCACGCTCTGACCAGGAAGCGAGGGGAGAATTCGGCCAGCTGGCCGTGTGGGGGCGGTACGCCAGCGCTGGGCTGGGCAGACAGACAGAGACTCAAGCCACACGCTGACCCATACACACACGGAGGCAGAAGCCCTCACGTCACGCTCTGACCAGGAAGCGAGGGGAGAATTCGGCCAGCTGGCCGTGTGGGGGCGGTACGCCAGCGCTGGGCTGGGCAGACAGACAGAGACTCAAGCCACACGCTGACCCATACACACACGGAGGCAGAAGCCCTCACGTCACGCTCTGACCAGGAAGCGAGGGGAGAATCCGGCCAGCTGGCCGTGTGGGGGCGGTACGCCAGCGCTGGGCTGGGCAGACAGACAGAGACTCAAGCCACACGCTGACCCATACACACACGGAGGCAGAAGCCCTCACGTCACGCTCTGACCAGGAAGCGAGGGGAGAATCCGGCCAGCTGGCCGTGTGGGGGCGGTACGCCAGCGCTGGGCTGGGCAGACAGACAGAGACTCAAGCCACACGCTGACCCATACACACACGGAGGCAGAAGCCCTCACGTCACGCTCTGACCAGGAAGCGAGGGGAGAATTCGGCCAGCTGGCCGTGTGGGGGCGGTACGCCAGCGCTGGGCTGGGCAGACAGACAGAGACTCAAGCCACACGCTGACCCATACACACACGGAGGCAGAAGCCCTCACGTCACGCTCTGACCAGGAAGCGAGGGGAGAATCCGGCCAGCTGGCCGTGTGGGGGCGGTACGCCAGCGCTGGGCTGGGCAGACAGACAGAGACTCAAGCCACACGCTGACCCATACACACACGGAGGCAGAAGCCCTCACGTCACGCTCTGACCAGGAAGCGAGGGGAGAATCCGGCCAGCTGGCCGTGTGGGGGCGGTACGCCAGCGCTGGGCTGGGCAGACAGACAGAGACTCAAGCCACACGCTGACCCATACACACACGGAGGCAGAAGCCCTCACGTCACGCTCTGACCAGGAAGCGAGGGGAGAATTCGGCCAGCTGGCCGTGTGGGGGCGGTACGCCAGCGCTGGGCTGGGCAGACAGACAGAGACTCAAGCCACACGCTGACCCATACACACACGGAGGCAGAAGCCCTCACGTCACGCTCTGACCAGGAAGCGAGGGGAGAATCCGGCCAGCTGGCCGTGTGGGGGCGGTACGCCAGCGCTGGGCTGGGCAGACAGACAGAGACTCAAGCCACACGCTGACCCATACACACACGGAGGCAGAAGCCCTCACGTCACGCTCTGACCAGGAAGCGAGGGGAGAATCCGGCCAGCTGGCCGTGTGGGGGCGGTACGCCAGCGCTGGGCTGGGCAGACAGACAGAGACTCAAGCCACACGCTGACCCATACACACACGGAGGCAGAAGCCCTCACGTCACGCTCTGACCAGGAAGCGAGGGGAGAATTCGGCCAGCTGGCCGTGTGGGGGCGGTACGCCAGCGCTGGGCTGGGCAGACAGACAGAGACTCAAGCCACACGCTGACCCATACACACACGGAGGCAGAAGCCCTCACGTCACGCTCTGACCAGGAAGCGAGGGGAGAATCCGGCCAGCTGGCCGTGTGGGGGCGGTACGCCAGCGCTGGGCTGGGCAGACAGACAGAGACTCAAGCCACACGCTGACCCATACACACACGGAGGCAGAAGCCCTCACGTCACGCTCTGACCAGGAAGCGAGGGGAGAATTCGGCCAGCTGGCCGTGTGGGGGCGGTACGCCAGCGCTGGGCTGGGCAGACAGACAGAGACTCAAGCCACACGCTGACCCATACACACACGGAGGCAGAAGCCCTCACGTCACGCTCTGACCAGGAAGCGAGGGGAGAATCCGGCCAGCTGGCCGTGTGGGGGCGGTACGCCAGCGCTGGGCTGGGCAGACAGACAGAGACTCAAGCCACACGCTGACCCATACACACACGGAGGCAGAAGCCCTCACGTCACGCTCTGACCAGGAAGCGAGGGGAGAATCCGGCCAGCTGGCCGTGTGGGGGCGGTACGCCAGCGCTGGGCTGGGCAGACAGACAGAGACTCAAGCCACACGCTGACCCATACACACACGGAGGCAGAAGCCCTCACGTCACGCTCTGACCAGGAAGCGAGGGGAGAATCCGGCCAGCTGGCCGTGTGGGGGCGGTACGCCAGCGCTGGGCTGGGCAGACAGACAGAGACTCAAGCCACACGCTGACCCATACACACACGGAGGCAGAAGCCCTCACGTCACGCTCTGACCAGGAAGCGAGGGGAGAATCCGGCCAGCTGGCCGTGTGGGGGCGGTACGCCAGCGCTGGGCTGGGCAGACAGACAGAGACTCAAGCCACACGCTGACCCATACACACACGGAGGCAGAAGCCCTCACGTCACGCTCTGACCAGGAAGCGAGGGGAGAATTCGGCCAGCTGGCCGTGTGGGGGCGGTACGCCAGCGCTGGGCTGGGCAGACAGACAGAGACTCAAGCCACACGCTGACCCATACACACACGGAGGCAGAAGCCCTCACGTCACGCTCTGACCAGGAAGCGAGGGGAGAATCCGGCCAGCTGGCCGTGTGGGGGCGGTACGCCAGCGCTGGGCTGGGCAGACAGACAGAGACTCAAGCCACACGCTGACCCATACACACACGGAGGCAGAAGCCCTCACGTCACGCTCTGACCAGGAAGCGAGGGGAGAATTCGGCCAGCTGGCCGTGTGGGGGCGGTACGCCAGCGCTGGGCTGGGCAGACAGACAGAGACTCAAGCCACACGCTGACCCATACACACACGGAGGCAGAAGCCCTCACGTCACGCTCTGACCAGGAAGCGAGGGGAGAATCCGGCCAGCTGGCCGTGTGGGGGCGGTACGCCAGCGCTGGGCTGGGCAGACAGACAGAGACTCAAGCCACACGCTGACCCATACACACACGGAGGCAGAAGCCCTCACGTCACGCTCTGACCAGGAAGCGAGGGGAGAATCCGGCCAGCTGGCCGTGTGGGGGCGGTACGCCAGCGCTGGGCTGGGCAGACAGACAGAGACTCAAGCCACACGCTGACCCATACACACACGGAGGCAGAAGCCCTCACGTCACGCTCTGACCAGGAAGCGAGGGGAGAATTCGGCCAGCTGGCCGTGTGGGGGCGGTACGCCAGCGCTGGGCTGGGCAGACAGACAGAGACTCAAGCCACACGCTGACCCATACACACACGGAGGCAGAAGCCCTCACGTCACGCTCTGACCAGGAAGCGAGGGGAGAATCCGGCCAGCTGGCCGTGTGGGGGCGGTACGCCAGCGCTGGGCTGGGCAGACAGACAGAGACTCAAGCCACACGCTGACCCATACACACACGGAGGCAGAAGCCCTCACGTCACGCTCTGACCAGGAAGCGAGGGGAGAATCCGGCCAGCTGGCCGTGTGGGGGCGGTACGCCAGCGCTGGGCTGGGCAGACAGACAGAGACTCAAGCCACACGCTGACCCATACACACACGGAGGCAGAAGCCCTCACGTCACGCTCTGACCAGGAAGCGAGGGGAGAATCCGGCCAGCTGGCCGTGTGGGGGCGGTACGCCAGCGCTGGGCTGGGCAGACAGACAGAGACTCAAGCCACACGCTGACCCATACACACACGGAGGCAGAAGCCCTCACGTCACGCTCTGACCAGGAAGCGAGGGGAGAATTCGGCCAGCTGGCCGTGTGGGGGCGGTACGCCAGCGCTGGGCTGGGCAGACAGACAGAGACTCAAGCCACACGCTGACCCATACACACACGGAGGCAGAAGCCCTCACGTCACGCTCTGACCAGGAAGCGAGGGGAGAATCCGGCCAGCTGGCCGTGTGGGGGCGGTACGCCAGCGCTGGGCTGGGCAGACAGACAGAGACTCAAGCCACACGCTGACCCATACACACACGGAGGCAGAAGCCCTCACGTCACGCTCTGACCAGGAAGCGAGGGGAGAATCCGGCCAGCTGGCCGTGTGGGGGCGGTACGCCAGCGCTGGGCTGGGCAGACAGACAGAGACTCAAGCCACACGCTGACCCATACACACACGGAGGCAGAAGCCCTCACGTCACGCTCTGACCAGGAAGCGAGGGGAGAATCCGGCCAGCTGGCCGTGTGGGGGCGGTACGCCAGCGCTGGGCTGGGCAGACAGACAGAGACTCAAGCCACACGCTGACCCATACACACACGGAGGCAGAAGCCCTCACGTCACGCTCTGACCAGGAAGCGAGGGGAGAATCCGGCCAGCTGGCCGTGTGGGGGCGGTACGCCAGCGCTGGGCTGGGCAGACAGACAGAGACTCAAGCCACACGCTGACCCATACACACACGGAGGCAGAAGCCCTCACGTCACGCTCTGACCAGGAAGCGAGGGGAGAATCCGGCCAGCTGGCCGTGTGGGGGCGGTACGCCAGCGCTGGGCTGGGCAGACAGACAGAGACTCAAGCCACACGCTGACCCATACACACACGGAGGCAGAAGCCCTCACGTCACGCTCTGACCAGGAAGCGAGGGGAGAATCCGGCCAGCTGGCCGTGTGGGGGCGGTACGCCAGCGCTGGGCTGGGCAGACAGACAGAGACTCAAGCCACACGCTGACCCATACACACACGGAGGCAGAAGCCCTCACGTCACGCTCTGACCAGGAAGCGAGGGGAGAATCCGGCCAGCTGGCCGTGTGGGGGCGGTACGCCAGCGCTGGGCTGGGCAGACAGACAGAGACTCAAGCCACACGCTGACCCATACACACACGGAGGCAGAAGCCCTCACGTCACGCTCTGACCAGGAAGCGAGGGGAGAATCCGGCCAGCTGGCCGTGTGGGGGCGGTACGCCAGCGCTGGGCTGGGCAGACAGACAGAGACTCAAGCCACACGCTGACCCATACACACACGGAGGCAGAAGCCCTCACGTCACGCTCTGACCAGGAAGCGAGGGGAGAATCCGGCCAGCTGGCCGTGTGGGGGCGGTACGCCAGCGCTGGGCTGGGCAGACAGACAGAGACTCAAGCCACACGCTGACCCATACACACACGGAGGCAGAAGCCCTCACGTCACGCTCTGACCAGGAAGCGAGGGGAGAATCCGGCCAGCTGGCCGTGTGGGGGCGGTACGCCAGCGCTGGGCTGGGCAGACAGACAGAGACTCAAGCCACACGCTGACCCATACACACACGGAGGCAGAAGCCCTCACGTCACGCTCTGACCAGGAAGCGAGGGGAGAATCCGGCCAGCTGGCCGTGTGGGGGCGGTACGCCAGCGCTGGGCTGGGCAGACAGACAGAGACTCAAGCCACACGCTGACCCATACACACACGGAGGCAGAAGCCCTCACGTCACGCTCTGACCAGGAAGCGAGGGGAGAATCCGGCCAGCTGGCCGTGTGGGGGCGGTACGCCAGCGCTGGGCTGGGCAGACAGACAGAGACTCAAGCCACACGCTGACCCATACACACACGGAGGCAGAAGCCCTCACGTCACGCTCTGACCAGGAAGCGAGGGGAGAATTCGGCCAGCTGGCCGTGTGGGGGCGGTACGCCAGCGCTGGGCTGGGCAGACAGACAGAGACTCAAGCCACACGCTGACCCATACACACACGGAGGCAGAAGCCCTCACGTCACGCTCTGACCAGGAAGCGAGGGGAGAATCGGCCAGCTGGCCGTGTGGGGGCGGTACGCCAGCGCTGGGCTGGGCAGACAGACAGAGACTCAAGCCACACGCTGACCCATACACACACGGAGGCAGAAGCCCTCACGTCACGCTCTGACCAGGAAGCGAGGGGAGAATTCGGCCAGCTGGCCGTGTGGGGGCGGTACGCCAGCGCTGGGCTGGGCAGACAGACAGAGACTCAAGCCACACGCTGACCCATACACACACGGAGGCAGAAGCCCTCACGTCACGCTCTGACCAGGAAGCGAGGGGAGAATCCGGCCAGCTGGCCGTGTGGGGGCGGTACGCCAGCGCTGGGCTGGGCAGACAGACAGAGACTCAAGCCACACGCTGACCCATACACACACGGAGGCAGAAGCCCTCACGTCACGCTCTGACCAGGAAGCGAGGGGAGAATTCGGCCAGCTGGCCGTGTGGGGGCGGTACGCCAGCGCTGGGCTGGGCAGACAGACAGAGACTCAAGCCACACGCTGACCCATACACACACGGAGGCAGAAGCCCTCACGTCACGCTCTGACCAGGAAGCGAGGGGAGAATTCGGCCAGCTGGCCGTGTGGGGGCGGTACGCCAGCGCTGGGCTGGGCAGACAGACAGAGACTCAAGCCACACGCTGACCCATACACACACGGAGGCAGAAGCCCTCACGTCACGCTCTGACCAGGAAGCGAGGGGAGAATTCGGCCAGCTGGCCGTGTGGGGGCGGTACGCCAGCGCTGGGCAGACAGACTCAATCATGTTTTTCAAACAATTTAATAATGAATGTAAGTGAACATTTAGTGTAGAATACTGTACACTGAACACACACTGACGACGTGGTGAGGAGGAGAGACATTGGTGAGGACGTCCAGGACGGCCCTTCTCCTCAGGCCCGGGTGGAAGACAGGTATAAATTACAGCACAGTATAAATTACTTACGAAGTTAAAACTGTTGAAAAATGTAGGGTGGGTTAGTGAGTCAACAGTTTAACGAGTTTAACAGGAGCAGTCGTGTAAAACCGGCCAGTGTCACATTAGTAAATCCAGTTATTACGATGCGATCTTATCAATTAAAACGTTACGTTTAAGAATACGAGCTGACAAGAGACTGCTAACAGATATTAAACATCATAAAGTTAAATTAACTCCATGTGTCCAAATGAAAACTCCTCGTTAAGTTTCAGCCATCCTCGTGCCCGCGCACAGCTGTGACGTCACCATGGGAAAAGAGACTTTTCTGGGGCTTTTCTGGCCTTTTGAAAACTTTTTGATGGATAAAAAGTCTATGACTTAAAAATATTCAATAGAAAGATTAGTAATTTACGGTGGTTCCAGCTGGAGGTGTCCTGTGAACAGTTTGACAGCCGTCTCTTTTACTATTGCGGTCTATGGGAAAAATGCTTTTTGGGCCCATGGGGATTTTTTGTTGCAATACCAGGAGCGGCCACTGGGAAAAATCGGCGTGTCGGCTGAGGGGCGGCGCCGAATCCAGTTCTTATAATAGATCCATGCTAACAGCCCATTGGTTCCGCCATCTTGCTTTTTTACTTACGTTTGGTTGAAGGGACGTTGGCGCGCTTTCAGCAAAGTTCCCGTATGTGCATCGTTGTAACGTAGATGAGGTTCCACGCTTTTAACTTCTCATACGATTCTCCTTAAGTATCGGTATGAAACGTTTGTTTGTTCCGAGTTTTTACTTTTCATAGGCTGTTTCCGTCAGGCTGTAGATTATTCTGGTAAAGTCTCGGTCGGTCTGGGCCCAGAGATCCGCCTGAGGTTCGGTCCAACCCGGTTCCCTGGAGTCCAACAACCCACAACCAGGCCTGAAGATGGCTACCCGAGTCCGTTACTGTCCCCGCGGTGGGTCTGAGTGTTTTTCCTACTGCTTCCCCACATCAGCCCTTCACTTAGATACAGGGTAGGTAGAATCACATTACATTACATTCGGTTTAATATTAAATGACACATCTACATGACATGAATAAAAAAAAAAGCAAAGCAGCAGGTCAGGAAAATACAAAAGTTGTATGAGACCTCTCTGGATTGATTCTCCCATCACCGGTTTGTTCAAGTTTGCATTTGTGTGTAAACTAAAACTTTTTTTGAAAGCTACGATCAAAACAGCTTCATTATTGGATCTTGTTTGACATACAATGGTCATTTGACAACTGTGTACTATTAGGTCTCTGTTACACTTAGTGTAGCCACTAGATGTCGCCCAACCATAAAAAGACATTATGGCTCATAGTGACCTGCTGTCAAACGACCCATAGGCTCGTTTTGTTTTTACAGGAGAACAGGCTGAAATTAAAGTATTATTAGTTAAATAAAACAATATATAAGTAACATATAAATCAAACAAACACAAAATGAAAGCTTTTTGTTGGTTAAAATCAGGATTTAAAGCACCTTTGTCTGTTTGTATTCACATTATTATATTGTCCTTGCTGAAGATATTTGGTGTTACACTGTATGAAGCCTCTGGTTTAAGTCAAATTCTGCATTAATGTGCAAACCATGTTTCTTTGTGAAAGCCACATCGATTATTAGCTCCAGTCTGTCCTATAGATATAAATACGAGTTATAAGATGATGATTTGTTTAAACATTTATATTTTTAGGTTGTGTGGTCAGTTAAAGTTTCCTCTCGTATGTAAAACCTGCCTCCTCAGGACCCTTAGAAAATACCAACCCTGCCTCTCTGTGGTGAATATATTTTTCAACCCATCTCAACTTAATACCCATGACAGTTTTTCTGCATCCAAGGCCCTTTGAATCATCCTGACTGCCCCCCCCCCCCAGCGCCCTGGTACCAGTTCTTCAGCATTTGAACAAAAGAGTTTCAACAGTCTCTCTCCGGTCCAGTCGAATTCGTTCTCCTCCTCCTCCTCCTCCTCCTCCTCCTCCTCCCAGTGTTGCAACATCGACTCTGCTCAAGTGTCTGTTTATTTTTATTTTTTTGAAGGACCCCACCGTGATGCCAATCATGTTGTCAGGCATTTATTTTCCTATATGAAGATTAGGTAATTTCTTCCCTGGCGGCATGTCAGGTACTTCAGGCCATGTTAGTCATGATAAGTTCTCTGCTGTTGTCAGTGCAGCTCGTCCGACAGACGAATGATGTCTCTGCAGGCAATTATTATAATTATTAAACATATGTTGGGTCTTGCATTGCCTTGCACTTGCTGAGGCCTTTCTCTGGCACCACACTGGGGACGCAGCTGAACAGTGTCAAAGGAAAAAGAGCAAGATAAAGTACTTAATTTGCCTTATCTATAATCACAGGTAACCACAGGGGAAGATTTAAAGATGTGAAGATTTTAGGTTTAAATAACACTTGTTTATTATACAAACTGAAGTTTTGTTCTTGCTCTGTGTTGGTCAGTGAGTCAGCTTGACGATCCTGTTCAGTACGCATGCAAAACATTAAAGTGAGATGAACAGACTGAGAATTTTATCTCCACAATATGTTATTGTGTTACTCAGGATATTACAAGATGGTTTATTCTGTATCATGATTTAAGTGTCTGTATCAGTCTAGTTTATGGAGATTATCACCTTTTATGTTCAACACCTGACGAGTTCCAGTATTGTCTTAAAGTGTTGGTCAAGTTTACAGCTGTGGGTCCATTTTCCACCATTAACTACAGTGTGTCTGTGTTAAGATCAGGATCTATGTCTCTGCACTGCGCCTGATGGCTGCTGATTGGCCAGTAACAGCAGCAACAACATGTTTTTTCTTTCATTATTTGCTTATAAACCAGAAAGTGAGATCAGTCACAAGTGATCAGTCGAGACACATGGTGATCAAATACACTTATGGTGAAAAAGCAAACATTTTGTTAGCATTGTTAGCTAATACCAGCAGATAACAACACATTACATAACAACATGAATACTATCGGTACAACTCATTTAGTGACACAGAAACATGATGAATGGTGTATTGTACAGTTTATATTGAACTGCTGCACCGGTGCACGGAGCGGCCATCTTCGACTGAGAGCTCAGAGTTCCTGAACTTCCTCAGAGTTCCCCGAGTACGAATTCCTACATCAGGGGGCGTTTCTGATGATGTTGCCAGCGGGGAACTCAGAAAATCCAACTTCTTAGTTCTAATGAAGTGCAGCATTAGAGCTGATCACTGAGACTGGATCAGTGGAGACACAGGTTAATACCAGGGGGCCTCATCACCAAATCCACCTGATCAAAGAGGCCTCTCAGGCAGGGAGAGAGGAGCTCCAGGTCCCCTCCTGTACTCAGGCCCCTCGACACGTAAAGTCTTGTCAGGGATCAGTATAATTTTAACCCTTTATTGGCCATTTTTGAATACTTATATAATACCACATTAGAAAAAATGTTGACCAACCGCACCCATGTTTGGTATCTTGAGCAATTATTTTTCCACTTTCACCACATCGAGTAGTATCAGCTGATTTTGTTGGACTCCAGGAAGAATAGTTTCAGCAACGCTGCGACTAACCAGGATCCTAATAAAAACAAACCTGCCATCCCATCATATCTCCAGTTTTACATGGTCTATCAACGTCGAGTGTTTCAAACTGTGAACTTTTAAAGCATCATGTGATCTGATCATGCCAGCGTGACCGTAGGCCGCGGAGGGATTAAATGTCCTCTCAGAGAAAATGGTAAGTGTATGTTTGGAAACGGCCACGAGCGAGGCTTCAGCGCTCCCTGGTCCTGACAAGGTAAAACACCTCGGCCCTCTCATTGATTTTGGCCTGTGTGTGGTGAGTGAGAAGGTCAGTGTGTCTGAGGTTTGTTCACAGGCACCTGTCCGACTGCCTGAGGTGACAACCCCAGTGTGACACGGGGGGTGTGGCCTCCTCAAAATGTGAGGAACTCACGGCATGTTTTCCTCTGGTTGGTCCCCTTCCCCTGTGCATCATCATCTCTGACTCGGCCTCTGGGTCAAGTCGACGTTCAGAGCGACACAGTCACATGATGCTGGCGTTGCGTCAGTTGGTTCTCAGCTGATCCGTGGAGAAAACACAGAGCCGGTGGTTCGTCTCTGCTGCAGGTATGGTACAGAGATCTGTGTACATGCTCCAACACACCGTCAGACCAGGTGGACCAGGTGGTGAGGCCCCGTTCACACCTGGTTCTAACCTGTGTCCTGGTCAACTCTTATGCTGCTTTTGCAATATTCTCTTCAATTGGCATTTCAGAATAAAAGCCTTTTAGTGCAGACATGGGCAGTGCAGTGGTTGGTACTGTGGCCCTGTGGATTTGCATGTTCTCCCTCTTCTGGGCTCAGTCCAATTCCCTCAGTCTGAATTCCCCATAGTTGTAAATAAGCGTGTGTGCAGTTGTCGGTATATGTCGGCCCCGTGATTATACTTGTCAAGTGTGTACTTGCCCCAGGATAGTCGTACCATTTTAAAATCCACCAAAAGGTCACATTAAAGAGCAGGGCTGAACAACGACCTCACAATATGTATATAATATATATGAAATCCTCAGGAACAGAGGATGGAAAACAATCAAACTGAGTATTCCAGTTTAAGGAGATGTGTTTCGATGCTTATAAAATATTTAACTACATGAGGATTCAGAGTGTAATGCATTATTTAGTGATATATTTTTTTTTACAAGTATTATGATTTATGTCCAGTAGACGAGGCAGAAATATCCAGCGATAATGTGATAATGTCCTCTTTTGTAGTTGTTTCTACTGGTTTTGAAGCCCCAAGTGAAACTGGCTGAAAACTCAACAAACACATTTGAGTCATGTGACCAGTGTCAACAGCAGTGAGTCAGTCAGTCAGTCAGTCTGAGCCAAGACTGACGCATTTCAAAGCACTTTTCTTTTAATCAATGTGAATCTTTCTCATTTCTATAGCAGGTTTGCAGGAAGTACTTTTATTTTGAATTTGAATCTGGTAGGAAACTGTAACTGGCTTTAAAACACTGCTCTATTCTCCACTTCCTTTGTCTGTGATCCATTTTGACTGTGTGTTGTTTTTATGTTGCAGGTGGTCTCTCAGTACTCTCACTAACTGTCAGCATCAGGGAGAAGGTGGGTCTGCTTCTGCACAGAGACCAAACACACATGTTGCCAGACTTGTTATGACTTGTTTGTCTGTGAAGTGGGTTTCACGTTTCACATACGGCAGACTTCACTCATACGCCATGAGCACACGCTAGCTCCTGTTCTAACAACCCAGACACAGAGACATTAACACACACATCAGCTTTTTTTTTTGTTTGTTTGTTTGTTTTGGACTGGTTTATATGGAAAGCACAGAAGTCATTCAATGTGTTTAACAGGAATAAAAGCAGCATAAGAAAACAAGTGCAGTTAAAAGTTCCTGCAATTTATTCATGTTTCAGTTCATATATTCATTCACATATCTAATATTTAAGTTCAGGATGCTGTGTGTGTACTGAATGTACACAGTGTGTTGAATTTCCATATCTGAAACATGTGTAGGCCTATAGATAGATAGATAGATACATAGATAGATAGATCCTATGTCTAGTGTTGAGAAATGTGTACGTTTATGCTTATGTTGTTGACGTATGTTAAGTAAATATGTCCTTCCCAAAGACTGTCAATATTGATACTATATTCAGTTTCCCAGAACTATTCAGAAATAGTAAGAACTTATAAACTCAGGTGATGTTTTAAAGCATGTAAACAAATATTGAACACTTTACAACAGGTGTTTTATATATGTTACACCTTTGTCTGACGTCAGTCACTTGATCAGGTATGAAACATTTTTAAAAAGCTGGACGTTAAAAACATGAACTGAAGCTTTAACATCGTTTCATAGCTAATGTGGGCGTTAAGACTTTACCTGTTGTGCACCAGGGAGGTGGGCGTGGCCATGGCTCCCTGTAGCCTACACTGGTCTATCTTGCAGAGAGCCGCCATTCTCACCTGGACAGTCACAGAGGAGTGAGCTCGGTCCAGAGGGAGGAGAGAGAGGCTCCTGCTCCGCGTGCTCACAGGAAGTCAGGCTCTTATTTTGAACTCTGGGTACCGGAGGAAGGCGGCGTTCGCGGTAGTTTCATCTGTTTTCTCGGCGGCTGCTCAAAAATGAGAGGAAGATACAAAAGACGGGACCCGTGTGACATCGGTGATGAGACGGCGGACGGTGCTGGGCTCTCTCCGCTCCCCGGGGAAAACGCGGCGGGCTTAACCGAGCCCCACACACCACCTCCGAGCTACGATGTCCAGGACGTGCGAGGCGGCGGCGGCGGCGGTGGAAGAAAAGGTAGGAACACCTGCTCAGGTATCATGTGCAAGTTCAATAGTAGCGTCCGGCTGAGTGTGTGTCGTAAGTGACATCGTTATCGGTGAAGTAACTTTACCTGTCAGGTAGAAATAACAATACACATGTTGCAGAGTCATTTCATGTTCATAACAATCATTCAGACAGACAAGGTTTCTGTCTTCGTGATGGGATTAAATATGATGTTATTGATTATAACCTAACTGTGCAACTCTGATTATAACCAGGCCTAAGCTGACCCCTGTGCCAGGTCGAGGCCTCTAGACATAATGGGTGCAAAGGTCACCAGAGAGAGATCCACTGGAGAGTGCAATGTTAGGATGAAAGGGAGAAGTAAGATGGTGCTTTTCTTAGACTGAATGTTTGTGGTTATGCTTCGTCTATGCTCCAATGAGGCGCCATCTGAGCAGACTGGGACAAATCCTGATCTGCAACCAGTCAAAAATAATCTATAAAAGCAATGCAGCTTTATTTGCTCCCCGAGTTTCATGCACCAGGCCAATTCAAAGTGCATCAAAGTCCACAATGCTCCCACCACAGTCCTGGTCTATGCAGTGTACATGTTTGCAACCTGACAACGTCTCTGCCTCGAGGCCTCATCAGTGGCTTGTTTGTGCTCCAGGCGCTCGGTGTTCCCTGTATGGCGGCGATAAGGTCTACTTGGGAGTCCGTGTCAAAATGCCAGTGAGGGATCTGCTGAAAAACATCCGCCGTGCCCAAGGATGGGAACCTGCAGAGCTTCAGGTAAAGATCTTCATCAGTGTGGGAAGGATAATCAGTACTGAATACACACGATCAGGATGTAGCAGGGTTTTGGTTTGGTTTTCTGTTACACCAACCAGGATGGGGGTGGATGGTTGTGGCACGTCTGAAAACAAAACTCAGGAAAAGAGGAAGAAGTCTAAATAAACAAAAATCCCACAGACTCAGCAGCAGTTGTTTTGTTCCTTTTCTGTCTCTGGTGCAAATCTTAACAACATGTGTTAACATCAGAGGACATTTTAACTGATGGATCAGTCTAAATCAAATATATATATATATATATGCACACATCCGGCAGCCTGTTACATCATGGTGATGTTGAGTAATGAGTCATTTTACTCTGGAAGAAATTTCACAACAAGATCAAATGGAAATTGTTTCAACATCAAAGTATTTTGTCATATTCATTATAAAATCACTTTAGTGGACATTTTTTTAGAGAAACCTGCTTTTCACGTGAAACGCTTGAATATGAGGATTAATTATCTGATTCAAAGGTCCAACAATAAATCTGAATAATGCACCAATTAAAATCACTTTCACCTCAGTGTGACGTGTGTTGAACACAGTTCAGAGCAGAACATGAGTCTGGACTTGATCTGGTTTATCAGAACTTCATGTTCACGTTGATGATGCTTTGATGTTGAGCTTTGTTTTGTCAAACATTAAGCCTGTAGTGACAGCAGACAGGGGCCCACCCTGCACATGATGAACTTTAATATTCATGAAAACAACTTAGCCTGATGCAACTCTTGTGTTTGTGTCTTCTTTCTGTCTGAACGCAGGAGACTGGCAGCAAAAGAGCCAAAGGTCAGTGACCCCTTCTTCGTGATGATAATCCAGGCGCAGCAGATTTTAATAGTTGTTTTTGCTTCATCCTGTCAGTTAGTGTTTGACTGAACCAGTTGGTGGCCTTTAGGTTCACTTTGATGCCAGCTAAGTGCCACTCTGTGAGTGAACACGCTGCTCTGTTCTGTCAGACTGAAACTTGGCTGTTTGTTCAATAGGTGACAAGAAACGAGTCAAAACGCGCTCAGGATGCCGAACCACCAAGGTGAGTGTTGACGAGCGCACAGATCCTGGTTCTTGCCAGAAGGTTCTGCTTCATGTAGTTTTATCGAGTGCTATAAATCACATGACAGCTCAGGGGAGCAGTTCATATAACTCCACATTGCTTTTACTGCCATTGGTTTGCAGATGAAACGCCCCACAAAGAGCCTGGAGGAGCTGGCAATCATCGTGGAGGTGCTGGAGGAGGATCTCAGGATGGGCAACACCTACCACTCCCCGTCCCAAACCCCATCCTCCTTTGACCCTCCTGTGTCCCCAGACTGGTCTCCGGCTGGTAAGATCCACATCTGTGCAGTTACTATTAAAAAAATATAACCTAGAGGAACAATGTTGAGAAAAGTGGGAGCAATGGACTGTAACCTCTGAGTACATGTCTCACATGTGTCCTCATCCCTCTGCTGTGCAGGCTACAACAGCGAAGAGTCCGATGAGATGATCCCCAGCCCTCAGTCCTACATGAGCTGCTCCCCGGGCACGGCCGAGTACTACATGGCCCCGTCTCCTCCAGACTTCATGCACCACACAGCCGGCCTTCAGCATCCCAGTGTCATGAACGTGGGCCAAGATGGTGGAAGAGGGGACGAGTGGTTTGAGCCCCAGAACCAGGAATGGAGTGTGAACAACTCTGCGTTCTTCTGGACTCAGCTGCAGAAAGAGGAGAGTCAGCTGAGGGAGATCTCTGACGCCGTGCTGCTTGCCGCTGACGGACAGGGAAAGACGTAAGTCATACAAAGCTGAGCAGCTAAGCTAGCACCTTTTAAGGCTACATTAGCTGCTACTAGCACACCTGGATCATCTACAACCAAACCGGCTGCAGCTCAGGTGCACTATGGGGGATGGAGGTGTCGGGTTTTGGCAAGAAAAAGATGATGCATGTGGTTCTGCTGCTGTGATTTAGATCTTGTTTGTACAATGCTAAACTATTAAGGCTGGACTCCACCAACATGTTTTCATGTAATCTGACGTCAGCTCTAACCAGAGTTAGTAAAACTATAAAACTAGGTTGAGAATGAATAAATCCAGGCTTAAAATGAAGCCAAGCTCAGTTGTACCATTTTAAATTAAACTCAGTTCAGCAAAGCCAAGTTGTTTTTATTGAAACTGAGGTTCAGATTAAATTTTTCTTTATTTTAAACGGGTTTGATGCAAAAGGGATTTTAAACTAAACTACTCTAACTTTTGATTTATTCTGGTTTAAAGGTTAAATCTTGTTAGTGCAATCCAAACCAAGGCCACATTTCAAATGGCTAGAGTTTGAGGTGATTAAGTTTATTCTTTCATATATAATACTTCCTGTTATAGGTTTGATTTATGCTCCTTTGTAATAAATATATGGTGTTTAACTTCAGTGTCTCAGCTTACTTTAACAAACACCAACTACACTTCTAACCCAGATTCAGACCCTTGTTAACCTCGTTTTGATCATGTGTTTTCTCTGTCACGTGTCTCAATATGTTGCTGGAATGTGTGTGTTTCTACAGAGCTCTCCACAAAGTGGCGTGTGTCGGAAAGAGAGCGCTGGGCTACGCCATTGCTAAAAGGATGGCAGCGCTCAACAGCCTGGACCTTAAAGACTCAGATGGGATGGTGCGTTTCACGTTTGATGTTTTTTATTTTATTTTATTTTTACTGAGCAGTGAGTGATCAAAAAAAAGTACTAACATAATAATGTAAACAACATTGAATTTCTGCTCCAGAGGTTTTGTTCATATGTCTCACATACATCATGTTATGTAGCTGCTAAAGGCACATGTTCAATTAGCTTTTGATTCAGCAAAACTCATTTAACTGGGTCATGTATTTTTATATAATATATCATAATATCATAATATAATATATCATAATAATAACCAGTTGTTATTAATCTGACAATTTCATAATGATGTTTTGAAAGTACACATTGTTCTTGGATGATGATTTATGTTAGTGACTGTCTTTTCCCAGACCGCCCTCCTGCATGCAGCGAATCACAATCATCACCTGATGGTGGCAGATCTGATCCGATTGGGTGCCAATGTGAACGCGACAAACAACTTGGGGAAGTCCTGCCTCCACCTCAGCGCTGAGAAAGGCTACATCCGAGTCCTGGAGGTCAGAGCCGTGTTTGGCGGAGACAGGGGTCACTCTGCTCTTTGTCGTAAACTTCATCTAGAGTGTTTGAACCAAACACAAGCATACAATGCATCTCATGACTTGTGCAGCTCACCATCAACAAACATTAGTCACTTCAGATAATATTTACTTAAAACTAGCAACACAGTCTCATTTGTTGAAAGCTATCAGAAGCCACGTTTATTGCTGGCTCTGATCCGGACCAACAGGTCTTAAGATCTCTGTGTGTTTGTGAAGGTTTCATCTGTGCCGGTAAAGTTGGTAAATAAAAGAAATCTTCAAACGGCCGAGACGTAACAAAAAAACAAAACTAAGCGCTGACAGAAACTAACGTAGCCGGTTTTGTAGGACACAGAGCTGTGCACAACATATCATTTAGTGTCAGCCTCTAGTCATTAACTCCTTTGACACCTGTCAGCAGTGTCAGTGTGGGACATCTTGACAAACGGCATTGACTGTAAGTTCTTATTCGTGAGGCTGAGCAACAGTCACGGAAACCTGTCATTATGATTTAAGGAAATCTTCCTCTGTTCGCTTTTATAGCTCAGCTCAGGTACATACAGCAGATGTTGTCAAGTGTTTTTCCACTTTCAGCCTGGAGGACACGAGTAAGCTGAGCCCACCCACACACCTGAAACACAGGCGGGCTGTGGTATCATGATCTTTACACAACATGAACCATGTACGACAAAACCCCGTCTCCTCTGTTTCTTACATTTTAGACTAACTGCTAATGCTACGCAGCTAACATTAGTTTTTATCATGTGTGCTCTTAGTAGTGCCAAGAGTGCCTCGGTATCGGAGAGTGAGGAAATAGTTCGACTGTGCTGAAGCTAGCTGGTTAGCATGCTAACACCACTAGAACAAAAGAAGGGCTAGAGATAGAAACTACAGCTTCAGCCACATCACTTATTCATTCAGACTGGATCTACAGCGAGTTGCTATCGTACAGTGACAGGGCAGGCGGGGGCTAGCTGGTTAGCATGCTAACTTAAGTAGAAAAAAGACTCAGTATTGTTACTTTCCACATCTGGAGACAGGTCCTGGCAGGTGAAGGAATTAAGTTTGTTGCTGAAGTCACAACGTTTCCTAACAGCTGTTGATGCTAACGCTATGTAGCAATAGCAAAACTTATATTTATACTTATATTTCATTGTGGGAACTGTGAAAATTGAGACAGCTCTTGAATCAGTGGATCGTCGAATCGTCACAACGACCAGCAGATTAACTGACAGTGACGTTTCAGCAGAGACAGTCATGAGCTCCAGTTCTTCAGTAAAGACTGCTGCACACAGTTGAGGACACTGCAGCCGGCCTGGAGACAGCTGCTCTGTCCTCAGGTCTTCTTTGAATTCCTCACATTCCCTGAGCGTTAGTGGACCTGCTGGAGCAGCTGGGTGTGTGACTTAATTAAACGTTGTGCATCCATCCAAAGGGCTCACAAACATCGACACACTGGGCTTGTCACGATACATGGATTTCAGCAGTCGACACCAGCACCAGTACATTTCCACGACTCTCGATACTCAGTTGACGGCACGATAAAAATTCAAAAAAGCAGAACCTGTGTTCTTCTAAATTCACTACTGAATGAAAAAAAACTGTTTCACATCGAACGTTGAAGTATTTAAGCTTCACTCAAAAACATCACGTTCACATAACTCAGTCAAACTTCTGGCAAACACCAGGTGGTTGGATCGAGGTCTGGCTGTGTTCACATAACAGACAGACCACACCAGAGCTCCACTGTAGCCACACCGACACCACCGCTTCAGACTCGTGTGTATGTGTGTGTGTGTGTGTGTGTGTGTGTACTGCCCCCGTCAGATCAGAAAGGAAACGACACGACGGCCCACTGAGGGCAAAGTTGTACATACATCTAGGATTCACAGTTACCTGAAAAACCCTACGACACACTTGTTCCCGTTAAGCTGGGAGAAGGTGACATTTGTTGTAGGGACACGTCCCACCAGTCTGTCCCCGTGTGTTTAACAAGTGTGTGTGTGTGTTTTCTTTTAGGTTCTCAAACAGACAATGATGGACGGCGTGTACGTGGATGTCGAAGCCACTGATAACACTGGTGCGTAAAAACTTAAAATCATGATGAACTTTATTCACGCGGCTGCTTTGGTTCCACATGAACAACAGACAGAAGAAAACAATGAAGGTAGAGAGGATGACGATCCAGATGATGATGCAGATGTTGTGTGTCCTCAGGGATGAGTGTCCTCCAGTGTGTGTCGGTGGCTCTGAAGGCCACAGTGTGTGAACTGGAGAGCAGCAAGTCGCCCGCTCACGTCAGACTCCACACACTCCGCCAGGAGCAGATGATGGAGACGCTGGAGTGTCTGCTGCACATGGGCAGCTACCTTCACACCATGGTGGGTCACTCTCTCTCTCCACATTCATTCTTACTTCATTTGCTGTGTTTTCTTTCTTTCCTTCCTCCCATCTCTGTTTCTTTCTTTAAGTGTTTCTTTATTTATTTATTGAATTTGTTGCACATTATTGAACATACCAGCCATAAGCATCAATGAAAATACACCGCAATTAGTGCAGTTGCTAAATTACACCCGTAGTCCGGAGGCCATTCAGAACCATCTAAAAACGTGTTATAGCTATCAACGTCTAAAACGTTAAACTTCCTGAGGTCGTCATAACAACGTAAAGGCCTCAGTTGTGACCAGGCTGTGTGGCAGTACGATACATGAGAGAACACCACTGCACTCATAGAAACCTCTGAAGTGAAAGTCTGACAGGTTGAACTAACATGTCATGTTTCTTTTACGCTGCGCTGAGCTCTGAAGCTCTGCATGAGTTTCTTACTTCAGCTGCACAATCCCTCATTTAAAACTAGATAAAAATCTAATTATCACGTTTCCTCATGTTTTGTAACCGTGTGAGTCAGAACACTTTGCGGCGTGACAGTCGTGTTTCACCTCTGGAGGAAACATGGTCGACTCAGATCCACTTTACTGAGGCAGAAACCACAAAGCAGCTGCTGCAGCGTCTCCGTCCTCCTGCTCTCTCACTGAGCTCCATCAGTTGTAGCCTGGGGACATGGACTTGTCATGGGCGAGGTTCAGTTTGTCACGGCGCTGGCGACGTGTAGGGAAGAGCGTCACCCAACATGGACGGCTGTGAATCTGAAACAAAATGTAAATGGTGTAGATTTACAGAGACACGGGTCTGACCTCTCCCTGCATGTTGTTCTGCAGGCTGTGTTATTGTTCAGTGCAGCAGAGCGTACTAGCATGTCTTTGAAACGCCGCGCAGAGCAATTTGAGTCGCTGCAGTTGCCAAGTTCTTTGCATAATGGAGGTAAGTGGAGCCAGAGGCAGGTTGAACAACCCAACAACCAGAGCAGGTTTTACTCAACTTGTTTGTGAACGTTCGATTCTTGTGAACCTTCTCACATCTCCAGAGGAGGAGGGTGGACCTGAACCCCAGCACCTGAACCTCAGCTGCACAAAATTCACACTTGTCTTCGTCTTATATAACACAGGATGCTAAACAGGGCAACGTTAGCGTGCTAGCGTTAGCATGAAGCCTGAGGCAGAGATTAGCTGGAAAATGAGCCATGTGTGACGACATGGAACTGATCACAGATACACACCTGAGTCAGGAACGCTGAGGCCCTTGGGGGCCCTCTGCATACCAGGCCTCAATTACAGTGGTAGCACCACCAACTGGTGACAGGAAGAGACATGTTCTCTGCTGTGATTTACCTCCTCCGAGCAGAAAATCCTGACGACCTTTAACGAGGCTTTTCTGTGCAAACCCAGAGTTTTCATCACACGTCGCCGCCATGGAACGTTTTCACATGAAACAGGAAGTCATGGTTGGGACTAGAGCTGCTCGAAGACTCATAAAACCTGGAATGTGTGTGTGTGTGTGTGTGTGTGTGTGTGTGTGATGATGTAACGTCCAAAAGCAGCAGCTACAAAATGATTGCAGCTTTATTATCTGTGTAACATTGGAGGTCATTCTCCAAACTTTAACTGGAGTCTGCTGCAGCAGTGTTGATGTTCCCTTCATCATGGAGAACACATGAGACGTCTCCTTCTGTATCTGATCACTCGTCGTCCTCTCTCTCTTCCTCAGGGATGCCAGAGTATGCAGCCGATAATGGCCTGACGTCCTGGCTCGTCCGCCCGGCAGGGCATTTTGGAGACCCGACAGTAATGTTCTGAGTTGGTTCAGGCTCGTCTTCGCCCGGAGGGACCATAGTTAGGTTCTGTTCTCTCTGAGGTCGACCGCAGGCCTGTCAAGTTAAGCATCTGGTGTTTCGTGTGCGGTGAAAACACCTGACTTGCAATCAGGTGTTTTATCGTGACCTGCACGGAAGCGTCAGGTGCCCATTAGCTGGTTTCTATGAAACTTCCCTCGTTTGTTACGTCTGTAACAACTTGTCCTCACTCACTGTGTCTGTGGATCCACATGTCAAAGCCTGTGAGAAGTAAGAGTTCTGGTAGAAACAGAAGAGCCACAGTTTGTTCCTGTATAAAAGAAACCGACTCCAGTGACCTGGAGTCATTGTCAAGAGCTGATCGATAAATATGTGAATAACATTTATTCTCTGCCCCCCCCCCCCCACTCAGGCCCAGTTTCACTTGTAAGACAACTTTATTTATAAAGCAGCATTCAGACACACAGCAACTTGAAGTGCTCCACACACACACAAACACATTATGATATTAAGATGTTAGAGGAAAAAAAAAGCACTTAGATGATAAAAAACAAATTTGAATAAGTAAATATGTGAGTTTGATGAAATCAGATGAAATCAGGTTCAGAGCCACAGGTTTTACATTTTGGATCTTATAAAACACTTGTGTTCATGAGGACAGAACAGGTTTAAGTCGAGTTTGGTGACAGGCAGTAAAAAGAAGTTTCCTTCACATGACTCAGATCTGTCATGTTTAGGTGTTTTGTTTACATTTAGCCTGTTTAGCTTAGCTTAGCTTAGCTTAGCTCAGAGAGCAGAGGCAGGCTGCATACAGACTGTATTTAATATTGTCCTGATGATTGGCAGCAGGTTATTGGACATATTGATAAGGTGATTAACAACATAGAAACATAAACAGGACATTTTCTCCTCCTGCCTTTAATTTCTGAGCTAAACTCAAGAGATAAAACCCATTAATCAGTAAACACAGTGCTGTTGTTGTTATTTCCTTTATGACGATGACGCTGTCGTCCGTTCAAAGGTTTGATCGGCTGATAAATTTTAGCCGTCGTTTCATGTTGAGCTGAAACATTGTGACGTTCACATGTCACCAAACTGCTCTGACCTGCCGGGACCTGTCCTCTGTGAGACACAAGGCTCCCTGTCAGATCAGACCTGTCTCAGACCCCCCCCCCCCCCCCCAACGAATGTTCCTCATCAGTCCATAACTCAGAGTTTGACACCTGCTCCCTCCGTCTGTGAGTCACAATGTTTCAGCTCCTACTTGTTCAGACCAGCTTCCTGGTCGGAGGTTAAACTTCTCTGATGACTTCTTCTTTATAGTTTGGTTTATGTTCATGTGGTGGCAGGTGACCCGTGGACAGGATGATACCACACTTCTGTCCAGGTATTATCTCAGTCATTTAGTGGTAGAATATATGTATTGTTCAGATTTATAGTTGGTGTGACGACGTACCAGGCTCACGGGTTGCTCTGGTGTTAGCTCTTATTTCCTCATGTAGCCAACGGTAACCGGCACTTATCATGAAACTTATTGAATAAACTTTATTCATATGTTTTATTTCTTACCTCTACACTTTATAGTATTTGTACGTGAGCCACAGTTAATGATGATAGAAAACAATATGAAATTGATATTATGGATCTGTCATCTCATCAATCTCTCGTGTCAAAGTTGGCTATTGTGACACTAATAAACATTTGTTGTTGTTGTTTTTAATTTTTATAACTTTAGATGATCATGTGACGTTCTGTCAGTTTATCTGGTTGAACTGTTACGAAAAGTTTGGGGAGTGGGACAGTGATCTTTAGGAATCGCATAGCAAGTCGCTGTCAGTCAGTTTCTACTTAATTGACTTTAATTTAATGTTTTCATTTGTACTCCATCAGATGAGTCATGCGGGTTGTCATGGCAGATGACAGATGAGTAACGTCGTAGTTTCATCCAACAGTTTTTCTAAATGTCAACATCGTGTGATACCAAAGTGCAAATGTTTCAAACACACACAATGATGGCATCAGTTTATCTCTGTAATGATTCACATCACGGAGTTGGTTTTATCTTAAAGACGTCAATAAAGTTCTGGATTCAAAAACTTTCATTTCCAAGTGTCTTTTTTTTTTTTCTGCAGCTTTTTTTTTCACCCAAAACTTAACATATGATTTTCGATTTTTAGACATTTAAAAAAATTCTTACATGTAAATACAGTTATGAATTTATTTATTTTTGTATTTTCCTAAAACACACCAGCGTCAGTTCAGTGAATTCACTGATGAACATTGATCAGATGCAGAGCAGTTGATTTTTCAGATCCAGCTTTACTCTTCGTGACTCTGATCAGTCTGGTGTCAATAATCAATAAGAAAACCTGCTGCCTGTCTGTTGAACGTCTTTACGTTGTCATTCACAGTTTTCTCGTCTCTCTGTGGAGCCACACACATAAATCATCGTCCTATAACATGTCCACAGTCCATAAAATATTATTGCTCCAATTACTCTCACGGCGTCATTAAGGGTCAATTCAGTTTTAATGGATGACACAGAGTTGGAGTCATAAAAGCAGAGCCGGCGTTGTCACCATCCTGAATCTGTCGAGCTGTAAGAACAAAGAGTTTAAAGCTGCACACACACTCCTCACACACCGCCTCAGCCTGGATCTGTCCTGACCTGCTGAGTCGGAGTGAGTTGAGCGGCTGGATGACTGCTTCAGAGCCAGACGCCAGAAACCCACTCACTGCTTTTTGTTTGAAATACATTGATACAACAGGATTTTATTTGATTTATTTATTCATTTGCTGAGTTCAGTGACGAGGTTTCAGATTTTTAACAAACCTCAACGAACAACAAGCAGCTGCGTCCCACATTGTCCACACAGCCTCACACGTTCACCAACTGTTCAACATGCACCCAGGCACTATGCACTTTACACTCGATTCAGGTGTGTGACTGTGTGTGTGTGTTTTTTTTACAGTCTCCTCAGTCCTATTTTATTTATCTTGCTGTAATGTGGAGGGAGACAATGCAAGTAAGAATTTCATTGCATGGTTTTTAACATCTGTGTATGTGACAGTAAACATCTTGACGTCCTGTTTTCACACTTTAAAAAGAAATACAGAGAGAGAGAGAGAGAGAGAGAGAGAGACTGCAGGAGGGCAGGGCATGGAGAAGAAGAGGAATGTGTATGATGCTGTCATGACCTGAGGGGAAAACAGTTTGTGGCTCCACATACCTGCATGAGTGACAGCGCGAAGCTTATCATTACCATGTGATGTGACATTAGATTCACAGGTGTGAACCAGGACAGGTTCAGCTGCAAGGTGCAGAATGCATTTATAGTGTTATTTTTACAGGTGTATACTTTTTTACAGTACATATTGAGTTACATGTCGTTATGAGTGAGGTTTTAGATCATAATAATATTCTGCAGATCTTTTCTTGTGGTGCTTTAAACACAACACAGGTGTTTCATCAGTTTTGACATACATGCCTGTAATTTACCTGGATACAGGGTTGATTTAAAATTCAGTTCAGACAAAAAGGACAAAAACATAATAAAAAACACTGAGGTCGCCAGTGATGTCACAGCCACAGGTTCAGGTGTGGCCCCGAGCCGTGCAGGTGCAGCAGTAATTTTCCATCCTTTAAAAATGTGCAGGGAATTCGATGCTCATGGGAACTGAAGCCACGAGCTGATGTCATCGTCAGGACGACGACCTGTAACCAGGAGAGACCACATCCAGACGTGAATATACAGGATATTTCCTTATTTTTATCATTTGTTTTATTGTAATAGTTTGATTCACTTCACTTTTTTTTTTTTAAGTATATTTTTTGGGCATTTTTGTCTTTATTGTTGAGCACAGTGTAGAGAGACAGGAGACAGGGAGGCAGAGAGAGGGAATGACATGCAGCAAAGGGCCGCCTGATGCGGGATTCGAACCAGGGCCGAATGCAGCGAGGACTGTGGCCTCTGCATACGGGGCGCCTGCTCAACCCGTGTTCACACAATTTTATATCCATTTTTAGTGTTTTCTATTTACAGTGGTGTTTTGTACTATAGATAGAAGATGTACTTTTATGAGATCTGTTTTTTCCTCCCATGTCCCTCATGTCCCTCATGTCCCTCATGTCCTCATGTCCCTCATGTCCCTCATGGGGCTCCGTAGTGTTGTTATTTATAATGGTTTTTCTTTTAGGATGCAATTTGGACTTTTTATTTCTGACATCTTTAAACTGTGTGGTTAGTCCAGATGTTTTATTGTATTGTATTTTATATTTGCTGGTTTCTGTTGAGGGTCCAAGTGTTTTTGTTTCTACACTCCAACATGTTCACATTGTGGATTTTGTCCTGATGTTCAGTGACATATATTATTTTGTATTATTGTCGTTCACAGAAAACCATGAGCAAATAATGACAAAAAACATTGTGTGTGTGTGTGTGTGTGTGTGTGTGTAACTTGTGTGAACTGGCTCTTTTAGACAGAAACCTGTTGATGCTGTGCACCTGTGGTTTTCAGCGTCAGACCTCAGGCCTCATACTTTACTCTCATTATTGTGATATTTATCCCACAGACTCTGGACAGTTGATCCAGTCCTGAGACTCACTGATCTCTCTGTCAAATAGCCTGAGGACGGTTGTGGATGGTTGTGGAGGTCTGTTTTCACAGGACGATGCCTGAGAACTAAGAACATAGAGGCAGAAAGGATGAGAGACAAACACTTTATCTGCGTTCCTTCCTGATGTATCATAATCAGTGTTGACTCTCCCTTGGACTTATTACTCATTCACACTGATAACACTTGTGTCAGTGTATAATTATGCCCCCCCCCCCCCTCGGCTCTCATCGTTTGAAGAAGCAGATGAAATCTGTGGTCTTTAACGTCATTTAAAAATGTGAAGGACCTGATTTATCACACATTTATCAACACTTGAGAACATTTGCGTAACCTGCACATCCCGCAGCGCTGCCTGTTCCCTGTTTACCTGCAGCACACGGGGACGTGATGATCGTTCTGTTTTCATACAGACGAATTTGAAAAAGAACAAAATGTGTGAGTTTCTTTGAAGCAAAATGAACTGTATCATTGAAGGTTTGACTTTATTTAAGGCTGAGGATCAAAGGTTAATGAGTTAATGTCGCTGGGTGACAACAAAAAGGTGTTTATCAAGTTTTCCTGTTGCTACATAGCTTGTGTTGGCTGAGGACATAAACTGACTTCATGGTGACTGGAACTCAGTCATCAACGTGACGGACCAGGCCAGGGACACAAGGGCCCAATTCCCTTCCACTTCCCAATTCCCGGCCTGGTCCGTCACATTAATGGCTGAGTTCCAGTCTGGTCTCTTACAGACCATAGTCTCTAAGTGACTGAGGCTCATGGAGCGGATCCGTTCCAACGCTTCTGACGACATCACCTGTATTTGACTTCACATTGTGTGGTGGTGTACCATGGCCACGAACGCTCCAGCCTGGTCTCTGTGCAGAGTGTGTATGACTGAGGCTAATTCAGGTGAAGTGTGTGGCGGTGTACCATGGCCACGAACGCTCCAGCAGCCCCACCTCTTACAGAGTGTGTTGAACAGCAAATCAACATTTAAAAGGCAAAGTGATCTGTTGTTTACATTTTAATCTGACTTTGTACACGGCTGTTACCACGTTAGCTGGTGGTGCTCCTGTGACCTTGTGACCTCAGGTCTCCAGCTGCTCTGGGCAGTGCAGTGACCGATGGTTTGACTAAACCGCAACGCAGACAGGATGATGTGTGGAAACTGGGATACACACAGATCGAGGCTACGCAGGCGGTCGTTTCATGTGTTGGTTTGTTGTGGTGTTGTGTTTTAAAGTGTCGCTTTACGACACAACACTTTACCTCTGCCCTACTATGGTTGATTTTAGAAATGTAATCCTGCCAAGTAATCCCTGTTTTTAATCAAATATACCAGTAATCTGATTACATATCTTTTTCCTGTACTGTAACAGATTACAGTTACTTTTTTTGATGCATTAATATTCATATTACTTTATTTATTCTGCAGCTGGTAAAGGAAGGAGTTCTCAGTTGTTCAACATAACACTATTATCTATAATGATCTCTAATAATGTAATCATAGCTTGTTGTTTACGCTTTATTTTGTGATCTTCTTCTGCAGAATAAGTGGTCATTGGATGTAAAAGGTTTCATGCGTGACTCACTCAAAGCTTCTGTCTGACAGATTCGTCAGTGCTGAGTACAGACCTGAACCTTTTTCCTGTTTAATCCCACAGGTTAAAACTTGAGTTCAGTGAAACTGACAGTAATTGCGTAATAAAAGGCTGATATCAGAGTGATACCACCGGGCCGGTCTTCAGCATCTGTAACCTCAGCTCCACCCTCCACCCTCCACCCTCACAGCTCCTCCACTGGCTCATAATGAATTGAAGACCTGTTTGCTGGTGAACGCAGCCTCATACTGAGCCGCGGGCCATTTTGCAACACTAAGCTCCTCACTGTGGCCCCTCCACCCACCTCCTCCATCTCTCTACTTATTGCATCACATCCTCTCTCCCACAGCGACCCCCCCCCCCCCCCCCCGACCTCCCTCCTGCCAACTCTAACATGATCCCGTGTTGCGTTCGTCTTACCTCCTTGATGTTCCACTCACAGGAACATCAATAACTTCTAAAGTGTAGAAATTTGCAGTTACTATTGACCACTGGTGATGCAATCAGTCATTTCTTCAATGGCGTGTGTAACTGTGGCCCAGTTATGCTAATTTCACTCAGATTTGTAGTTTGTGTTTGCGCTGGAGATGAGAAACCCATGTGCACATGGACACAACTGACCTCAACACAATGCATAAAAGAAATTTAAAGTGCAGATGGTAAGATGGAAAAGACAAAGCAAAAATTAACTTTCAGTCTCAAACTTGACGCCAACATGGAAACACGTCCAACCCACTATATTTCCACCAAACGCCATCAACTTGTGAAAACCATGTAAACGTTATAGAAAGCTGCAGTAAACGTGCCTGAATGGAGATATCTGTCACTAATGAACTGTCAGACTTCACTCAGCTCAGTCCATGCACAACTTGTAACTTGTTTCACCTGTTTACTTAGCTACAGCCGACTGCATGATGACAACGCCATGAAATGACAGCAATTTTATTATTACTGTTGCAAATAATCTTGAGGTCACAGTAGTAAATAATGAAGCAGCTGTTTATTCTCAGCACATCAAACAATTACAACATTTTTTAAATGGTTGCAATTGTTTTTCAGCTCCTAACCTTTAGTCATGTGCTGCTATCTGGTCAGAATTTCTGTTAAATCAATACTTTATTTGTGAAATATGTGAATAATTGTTGCCTTCATTTATAAAGAGGAAATATCCATTTTAACCCATAGCCTCTATTGGTTTGAAATGTACTGTCAGATTAAATTGATCTGGGGGATCCAATCCATCCGGGGCTGAAAAATAGAGCCTCATACATTTATATATATGCTTTATTCATTTGGGCCTACTTTTGTATTTGGAATTATTTATTTATTTATTTCAGAGCTAGTATATTTGATTGTTGTTTAATTTTCCAATGTAAAAAAAACGGAAGTTGAATATTTTTTTCAAAATAAAGGCAGCCAACGCGGAAGCGTCTGAAGCTGCAGTTCCTCTACCGAACACTAGAGGCCGTTTTGAGTTTACACAGGAGAAACAAACATGTCTACATCCTGGTTCATAAACGGGTTAGCCGTCTACAGACAATACCCTCCCTTTGACAACAGTGCGGAGGTGAAATGTTGAGTAAATCACTTGTTGAATATCTGTAAGACAGTTGACAACATGGCCGCTTTGAGTGACAGGTGGCCGCCGTCACAGCGAGCTCACCGCCCGGTGTCAGGCAGCGATGATCGGCTAATTGCAGTCAGTGACCGTTACCTGTCCTGTCTGTGTGTCTCTTGTTGCCTTAACTGGCAGATATCGGATTAATGACATGGTCTGGTGTCCAGTTAACCGACAGAAGGAGAGGAAGCCTCCGGTGTTTGGAGGTGAGTGAAACCGCATTATTTTGTGTCCGCCTTCCTTCACCGTACCTGGCTTGTTAGCCTAGCTTGATAACTGAATTAGCCGTGGGTTAGCCCTCGGGCTCGCTGCTTAGATGCTAACGTAAGCTCGTGCTCGCCACATTTATTGACCTGAATGCACCTGATACTCGGGTCAAAACCAAACACACCACGGATGTTGTGTTTTGCCGGGAGTTACTTTGAGTCACATGGAGCCAAGATGGCGACGGCAGTGCGATGACTCCGAGCGTCATCATAACGGCTAGATGGCGAACCTGAGTGCCACGTCACGGCGGTTACGTCCACGTTTAAACAATGAACCTCGCATTAAGTAGAGCTAGATTTATAACCCATCTACGTGTTTCCCAGCAGAAAGACCCGGTGTCCAGGCAGAGAGTGACAGCAGCATGACAGAGCAGCTGTCACACCTGGCAGCCTCCCTGCACAGGATGCTCAGCACGCCTTCAGGTGGGTTGATCCACTTCATACCTTCGTGGTTTCTGAACGCCCACACTGAGGTGTGGACGCCAGGATTATCTTTAGAGTTCCTGGGAAGGCACGTTGATTACAAAACAAAACAAAACAAAAACACACACTCACACAGGTGAATCACACACACACACACACACACACACTTGTATGCTTTGTTCTTTTTTGGACTTGAACAGTGGATCTTCTCTTTGACTGTCACGCACTGCGTTGAAAAAAACAATCTTTGCACAGTTAACATTAAAACCACAGTAAACTCTGTATGTTGTGTGCAGCGTCTGAAGCAGGCAGCTGTCCGTCTGCCGTCGTAAGGACATGATTCATGCAGAAAATCAGGCTTAGTAAGTGAGAAAAGACTTTATTTTTGCAAGATTTATTAAGTATTTTCATCGGTTTGAATGCGTTTTGAAAGTGTGTGGAAGGCAGGCCTGCAGGTCGACAGAGGATCACAAACAACAGCCACGACAAGAACGCCACACAGCTGAGGACTCACAGCTCCATCTGGCACAGCGTCAAAGCTATAACTCTAGATATCGACTCTTCTATGTGCTGTAACTCTGAAGAGGCCCGTCGTGGCAGAGCGACTTGTATTACATCATCATCATTTGTTCACAACAAGGATCGAGTTACAGTACAAGTAAACACAGGTACGGACGCTTGTAAACAGATGAGTACATGACATGACGTTACATGTAATTACTTGAGTGCTGAAGGTGAGACTAAAAAAAACAAATGGACGGACATGTGGCGGGTTTGTAGACCACAGTGTGTTGTTGGAGATGAAACCGCCCTGGAATATAAAAGAGCTGAACGTAATGACCAGGTATTACAGATTACACCTGCTTCAAACTGTCATCCACTGATGGATCCTTGTGTGTGTGGAGGAGTTTGTTCAGGAGAGGAGCTCCTTCCACTTCCGCCGTGCTGCTGCTGCTGCTGCTGCTGCTGCTGCTGCTGCAAAGCTTAAAGGCCTGGAGGTGGAGATGTGCTGTAGGTCCTTCCTGCTGTGAGGCATCATGGGAAATGTCAACTCTCTGCCCAACAAGAGCGATGAGGAGCTGGAGACGTTGGCGAAGACTCAGAAAGAAGACATTTTTTTGAGATCATCCCACCAACGGCTACTGCTGACGTTCTCCAGGAAGCTGTTGCTAGGATACAGACTAAACACCCTGAGGCACTTTAATAATGCCAGGAGCCTTCAGTCCTGGATGTGGTGGAGAGGTGAGCACTGAAGATGGTGATCATCCACCTTGATGGGCGGAGACACACAGAGGATTCAGGCTTTCTTCTTCTTCTGCTGATCTCAGATGAGCACATGACATGGATGCACTGTGTTTGTAACACAACACCTCTGCACCTGTGATTAACTGACTAACTTCCTGCTTCATGCATGTGTGTGTGGTGTGTGTGTGTTTGCTGCTGTGTCACTGTGGGCTCAGTATCTTATCTCAGTGCTCTCTGTCTCCACACGGCTCCATACAGGAACATACAGTGTGCACTGCTGCAGTGTCTGTGAGCGTAGAGCGACACCTGGTGGTGAAGGAGCGGTAACTGCAGTAGGTCTCTGTATGATACTCCACCTGCGCTCAGAAGAAAATGGTTGATTTCTCCCTGCAGACCTGCTCGTGTCACATTAACCCACATCACAGTGCATGTGTGTTTATATCATATATGTTATATTGTTAATGAACATGTTAATTCATCCAAACATGTGCTCATCTCCACATGACGCACGAGAGGCCTCTGTGTGTAATTCACACTTTAACATGTTTTATACTGTCAGTGCTGTAATAAGCTCCTATAATGTCACATGATCATTTGAAGTCATTATTTTTGTTTTAATTGTTTTACCTAATTGACCATGAAGCTGAAATTAATATGATTTTTCTTTGATAAAACCTGTAATTCTGCCGATTTTGGACCATTTCCATTCAGCGGTTGAAGAATCACCTGGACGAGCAGCTGTTCTCGTCTGAAACGTGTCATATAACGTGGCGTTATAGTGAAGAGCTTTATTGAACACAATGCAAAAAACGGATTATAATACACATCGTCATATATCAGCAGTACAATCTGTTCTGACATTTCATTTCAGTATCAAACAAACAATGAAAAACAAAGAAAAACTGAATCAACAGATTTAATGGCATTCTCTGTCAACCCAGTACTTTTTTATTCTGATAGTTCACTTGTATCTCTTCTCCTCCGTATGTGCAAGTATTGTGTGATATTGCCTCATGCACTTGAAAGGCCTACGACTGCTAGGAGAGATACCAAGAGATTTCACACACACTCTCTCTCTCTCACACACACACACACACTCAGACACACTTGCGCGTATACATGCATTCACACACCCTCCACAAGCCAAGCTGGGAGATGAGATAGGCAATTTATGTCTTGTCTGTTGACTGCCGGAGCTTGATATTCGCTCCACTCTTCGCCCTGCGGATCAATCATCGAGCAGGAACAAAGCAGTCAACGTTAACACCAGGGGCGTGTTTCTGAGTTAATCTGCTAACGTGTTCCACCTCGGCGTGAGGAGGCTGTTCGGACCGGTCGGCTCAAATCTGAAGGGGAAAAGCGGCGTCTTGTTGTGGCGGGACGGGCAGGTGTCGGTCACAGCCCGCCGTCCAGTGGAGGATCCTGGGAAAACCACTCAGACTCTTTGACCGCAATGCAGCCAAAAAAAAACAAAAAACAAAAAACACAAGAACAGGGCAGGGACCAGCGGTTACAGGGGCCGGGGGTGGGGGGTGGGGTGTGGGGGGGTGGTGAAGAGGATGGGAGGGGCGGCAAAGTGGGCTTATTCTACACCTCTCTCTTTATCTATCTCTTAATCCCCCCACCGTCTTCTCATTCAGTGTGTGTGTGTGTGTGTGTGTGTGTGTGTGTGTGTGCTGCTGCTCAGCGTGCAGGCGTTTTTAAATGGGCGACACAATGAACAGCGTGCAGTGAAGAACAAGTCCACGAGGCCAGAGATGAAGGACACTACATAACTTATGTTTTATTTTATTTGGCTGCAGTTTTTTATTTTTATAGTTGGTTTGTTTTTTGTTTTTTGTTTTTTTTTTTTTACCTGATGTTTAATTTCCTGACATTGACATTGAACCAGTAAAAGAACCTGAATTTCAGAAACACCAAGTCGATCAATTGTGATGTGAAAAGACAGAATTGTTTTTTTTTTTTTTTTTTCCCCATGAAGTCGTACCATTTACCCGACAACACTTTTATTTGTCGCGTCAACAGGTGATTGTTTGTTCGCAAAATACAGCCGAGACAGTGAAAGAGAGAGAGAGAGAAGAGAGAGAAGAGAGGGAGAGAGGTAAAGAAAAAAAAGGCCAGTGAATGTTTCTGTGTTTCTCAGAGCTGAAAACCAAAAACCTGAGCATGGATCACACACCGGCCGAGAGACAGAGACAGAGAGAGAGAGAGAGAGAGAGAGAAAAGGGGGAGGAACTCAGAGAAAAGTCGCCAGCTTGATGAGAAGAGTAAAGTCAACTCAGTTTAAATCGACGCGGTGGAGATCTCGAAGCCATGCAGGTAACAGAATATTGCCTTCAAATAACACTCGCACATGCTTTTTTTTTCCAAAATCAAACATGCATTGGGGCTAAAGAAGTGTAAATACTCAACATTTTAGCAATACAGGTCTCTAAATGTTTCTGATGATGGATACTTGTAGAGCATGTTTACACACTTTTATCCAGCAATCCCTTTTATTCACCTTTTGATTGATTGATTGACTGATTGATTGATTGTTCTTAAGCAAAAAAAACCAAAAAAACAAAAACAAAAAGATAAAGAAACCAAAAGATAAATGAACATTATTAAGTAAAAAATAAAATATAAAATAAAAATAGTCGTTTCGTATGATCTGCCTCGACGCTGCCCAAAGGTGTCACAAAAAACCACAAGCAAAATTCAACCACCACTACTACTAGGTTCAAAGAGATTTTTTTTTTTTTTTGTAAACGATCAATCATTGTCATTGTTGCAAGCGCAAAAACCCAAAAGAACAGAAACAGAAGTCAGTTGTCACATCGTCACAAGGCTGTGAGTGCAGTTCGGGATCACAGTGGTCACGGACAAGTTCAGCATCTCCTCTGGAAGCCACCTCACTAAGGCTTTATATAGTTTTAGTCACCCATCTGGAAACTTCTCCTTCTCTTCTTTCTTTTTTTGTGTCGTAGGAAAAGGGGTGTTTTTTGTTCTTCGCCATCCTCCTCTCTCAGAGCTGATGTTTTTCTTCCGTTTTTTTGTTTGTTTGTTTGCTTTTTTTTTTTTTTTTTTTTTAGAAAAGAACTACGAAAATCATGCAACTACCACTTTTCATTTTTCGTGAGACAAAAACCAGTTGGTGCTCTTTGACGTGGATGTTTTCCTCTTGCTGCTGCTGCTGCTGCTGGTTGGGGGTGGGGGGGGGGGGGGGGACTTTTGGGGGTGAGGTCGGCGTGGGCGTTTTTTTGTTTTTTGAATTATTTTATCTTTTAGGCACTGCCATCCTGCTTGAGTCGCTGACTGCGAGCCTTGTAGACCTCGATCAGTAAATCTTTGACGTACTGGATTTCTCGTTCCACCGACTCCGCCTTGTCACGAAGCTCCCGGTTCTGCCCCTCGAGGCCATGCAGCTCCTCCTCCAGAGAGTCCAGCTCCGCCCTCTTACGCAGCCTGTACCTGCAATGGTGGGGGGAGGGGGGGGGGAGAATTGCATTCAGTTTTGGTTTTGGTTTTTACAGGTTTTTTGCTGCCTTGCATCTTTATTAATGAGTCAAGCGAAACGTGACCTTTGAGCTACGTCGACAGGAACAGGATTACTCACTGGGCTCAGATTCCCTCAGATAACACCATGACCTGTTTATTCCATCATGACTGATCAGTTTCTCACCTTTTCACACTTATGCTTTTTCCCTGACCAAATATATATATATATATATACACACACACACACACACATCACATCTTACACAGATTCGGACACATGACGCTCATGCACACGTAGACACAACAGACTTATAGGAAGGGTTAGGTGGGGCTGAATCTGGCAGACAGTGAGGGACTTTCCATTTCCCTCCTACACTCTGTAGGACATTTAAAGCACTCGGGTGTTTGGTTTACGTAGCAGTCCAGCCATGTTAAAGGGTCAAGCAAAACAGCAGCTATCACCAGTGGATGGATGAGGTCAGAAAAGGCAAGAATAAGATGAGAAATGACCAAACTGACACCGGCCGGGTGGAAAATCACTGGACTTTGTTGTGATTTTGACTGTTTTTCACTTTTTATTCTAACAAACCACTTTCATGCCAGTGCTCTGTTCAGATTTTCCACATGTTTTATGAAGGGTGAGGGATGTTTTCACGAACAGACAAAGGGTTGAAAAGTCAGAGTGTTTACCTGTGAGCAGCAGTTTTGTTCTGGTCTCTCTTCTTCTGCTTCCTCTCTCCACTGCCGTTATCCAGAGAAGCGGCGCCCATCACCAGAGATGGTTTGATGGAGCAGTGTTCATCCTTTAGCCTCTGGGTGGGGCGGTGGATGGGGGCGCCCATCAGCGGCCCCTCGCCCTCCCCTCTGGACAGACATTCATAGCTTTGGTCTGCAAGGCATTCTGGATAGAGGTAGTGGCCGTGTTGGGGCTCAACAGCCTGTGCTTGTGACGGCTGATCTAGGTCACCTATAAAGCTATGGTAAGGCTCTGTGCTGGCCATTGACTGGTGGAAGTAGCCGTCACCGGCCACCATTGTCTCTGGGGGGATACTTCCAGAAAGTCCTCCATCTTTGCTGCAGTGCAAAACATCGAGCCCCGTGCTGTCGTAACTTACGTTGACCTTCACGTTGTGCATCAACTGTCCCTCTCGCTTGTGGTGGCTCTCGTACGAGCCGCCCAGACAAAAACCTCGAGCAATCTCTTCGCTGCAAAACATTCCTTCTGAGAAACAATAACTCTCCTCTTCCTTCAACGATAAAGCACATTCTCTCACCTTCTTGACGCTGCCCAGGCTGTTCTTGCTCACCGTCTTCAGTGTGGAGTAGTGGTTCACAGACAACTCTGTGCTTCCTGAGTAACTTCCCCTGGAGCCCCACGTATCAAGTCCAACGTCCTCCCCGACTTTCACAGCCTCGCTGATTATTCTTCGCCCGTTGTTGTGGTGGTGGTAGCGGTGGTGGTAGTTGTACGGAGCGGGTCGTGCAATTTTGGTTCTGCCGATGGGACCGCCACAGAAGCTGGCCAGGTCCAATTCCCCTGTTGCCAAGGTAACAACCACAGGGCTGGTTTCTGATTGGCTGGACCCATACGACCCATAGGGTAACTGGTAATAAGACTGGGAGCCCATGGCTTGAGCACCCTTGTCACATTTTGAGGATTTCTCCAACTTGCTTGTCGTGGATGTGGACTCGGAGCGGAAGTAGTCCTCCAGCTGAGCCAGCTCCTCCTGCAGTAGAGAGGTCATGACCTCCAGATCCGAGGGCACCTTGACATCTTGTTCTAATGGTGAGGGTGGAAGGGAAGAGCTCGGAGAAGACTCGGTCGTCGACACAAATGAAGACAAATCAACTTTTTCCGTCATCCAATCTGAGTGACCATCACCTATAAAAATTAAAAATAATAACCATATAGTGAATAAAACAATCCATTTTTTTCATTCAGCTCTTTGTATTGAATAAATGAAATAAAAATCTGAAAATCAGGAAAAATTCTTAAATCACGGAAGGTTGAGAGGATAAAAGCTTAAGTTAAAAGCAAAGCAATACATCCAAAAAAAAAAAAAAAAAAAAAAAAAATCCAAGTGAACAACTAACCGATCATCTGAAAATGATTGAACAGCATCGTCTGCATTCGATAAATATCCACTTAGCTGTACTCACTGTACGACATTAGCCCCGTGCTGCACTGCGGCTCCGACCTCGGGATGTGGAAAAATAAAAAAGCGTCTTGGCAAAACTCACCAATTAAGTGCTGCCTCTCCACAGGCTCCGCCCCCGTCCCGACCCCTGATTGGCTGTGGCTAGCCTGTTGGAGAAGGGGAGCGCCGAGCTCGCCCGTGGAAATGGGGGGAATTTTCCTGCGAAGGATCGATGCCGCCATTGTGTCGTCTGCTTCGATCGAATTGTTCAAAAGCACAAACCGTGCACTGGGTGGATGAAAGAGTTGTAGAAGACCTGTGGGAGCAAAATAAACACAGGTCACAAATTGTTATTTTAACCCTTTAAAACCCCACAATTCAACCTCTGAAGTGATAAATATTCACATTATATGTTTTTTTTTCCCTATAAATTATTGTTTATTTATCATTAATATTTAAAAATAACAACAAAAAATCACTTTATTCAAAGGTTAATTAAGTTTAAGTTTGTGTTTTCCAGTCACCTGTCACCTTCCACTGTGACACTGACAACCAGTTCACTATGAAGCAAACACTGAGGCAACAAACACTGGATAAAGAGAAATAAACACTTTAACATAATTAAACTTTTATACACAAAATAAAGTTATTTTACATATAGAAAGTTGTAGGAACTTAAAAATGAATCATGAAAACACATCGTTTCTGTTTTTAAACCTGAAAAACTAACTTTAATGCGGCCACTTTAAGACAGGAATGAAAAACCAGTCCAGCGTCTCTTCTGCTAAAATACAGCTGTAAATACTGATAATAAATACACGAACGAACACATATCGATTAGTTTTGATCAGTGTCCGGTTCGGTTTGTCTGTGAAATCCTGCCCGAACTTTTCCTCCTGTTCGGCCAAAGGCAGAAAGCTGCGGTACTCACCCCATAGTTTCTGAATAGTCTTGTAAAGTGCGTTGCACGAGCAAAGCACGCGGAGCTTTACGGTGAAGAAGACGACGGTCACAGGTTTAAAAAGCCATGTTGTTGTTTTTATTCCTCCCTTTTGGAAGTCACACACTCTTCTATGAAGTGCTATTTCGACGAAAAGACTTGCAGACAGAAAGTTTTTAAATCCGCTACTTCTGCAACTCCTAGTGCCCGGGACCTGATCACAGGAGACGAGATTAATGCGCGGCTTACAGCGGTTCACCCGGCCGTTACGTCATGAACCTGGGGACTTTCCCATTATCCAGAGGCCACTGAGTGTGTGTGTGTGTGTGTGTGTGTGTGTGTGTGAGAGAGAGAGAGCAGCACACACCCACCTAACACACACTGCTTGAGTTTACAGTATATCACTTACAGTATTTTATTGAACACGTTCAGGTTTACCTTGTTGTCTCCATACCTTTACAAAACAAACAATAGAAACCTTCTCTATGCTTTTATTCTGTTTTAAATTCTGCAAAAGTGTCATTTACACTATAAAACTGTAAATAAGTGGTGCTGTTTTTTTTTCTTTTCTCAATAAAATAGTTCCCTGCTGGAAAAAAGTAACATGACAAACTCTTCTCCTTCCGCGGACACGACAGTGTTAACAGTCTATAATCTTCCTGTTTGTCTCGTTTGAGAACAATAAACACGGTCAAACCACAGACAGAGGAGCAGAGGAGACGCTCAGCCCACGGTGGAGGAGCCGGCACTAGTTTTCGGTGCGCCGTAGCGGAAGGACACGGTGTTGCAGTTCGAAGGTGTAACTTTAGTTGCAGCCCTGTTGCATCAGATCCGCTGGGGATTCGCTGAGCGCTGTAACAATGTGGCCACACCATTGGTTTATCTGGGGGAACTTTTCTATTTCTATTGGCCTGCTATCAGTCTGACACTGATTGCTAATCATTACACATTAGCACCAACCTGGGACCGCGGTGCTGCCGAGTCTGAGCGCCGAACCACGGCCTCCAGCTGCGATCAAACCCGAGACAAACAGCCACTTAACACCACTCTGAGTCCGGCGTGTGTTTACTTCCTCACACTGTGAAGCACTTTGTGCTTTATGTGGGTTTAATTCACAAATATACTCAGTGTGTGTGTGTGTGTGTGTGTGTGTGTGTGTGTGTCACTCCACTGAGAAGCTGCTTCATCAAACTTTTTTCTTCTGTAGCTGATAAAGTTGAACCCTTCACACTGTTAATATTTCACATATATGCAGTCAGTGCATTATAGATGAGCTGCGCCATGAAACATACATGCGTGTGTGTGTGTGTTAAGTTCTTTTAAGTGTAAAAAAAAAAAACAATCCAATGTATTGTTTTGTGCAAAGAGCAGGTGAACTTTTATAGTGGTGAGAGGAGACGTGGACGTGTCCAGGTGGAGCACGATGGTTTTTAAAAACCCAAAACACTGATGAGTTCTGTATTAGTCCCACTGTGCAGCGGAGAGGACATGGCTCAAAGAGCAGGTGTGTGTGTGTGTGTGTGTGTAACATGTCAGAACCAGAACCAGAATCACATTCACTGTGCCAAATAAAAGCAAGATGTGAGGTTTAATATTTGCAGAAAAGTGCACAGATATAATGACAAATAAAGATAAATAAAGACAAAACAGAGAGTGTGTGTGTGTGTGTGTGTGTGAGAGAGAGAGAGTTGCCACAGTACAGTGCCGTGCTCATACAGAGGTAAATATGTGTGTGTTGCATTAAAAACCAGTAGGTTTGACTTTAATCTTAACTTCACATGTTATTATCACCATAGTGATGTGATATTACTGCCATGTTAAAAATATTACCATGTGCTGCCGTGTACAGCGGCTTATTGGCTTTTTTCAACTGCAAGTGAAAACTTTATTAACATGTTGTCAAGATAAATTCTTAGTCTGTTCTGCAGTTGTTCTGACGTCGTCGGTATCAGGAAGTACTGGAGTCCAGGCGCCGGTCTGATACCACGTGTATCACCGGCTAACAGTTAGCTCTGTTAGCTCTGACGATGCTACACACCCACACTCAGTTCTTCTGCTGCCCTGAAGTGGGCGGAGTCACTGTGACCACAGTAGAACTCTGGTGCGGTCCGTTGGGTCACGTGAACGCACCTGGACGTCGGTCTGCTCCACCGGCCCGGTGTACGCCACAAGTTTGGTCTAAAAAGGCTCCTGTAGTTAGCTGGGCAGCCGGTCACTACAAACGATGTATGACTCACGTAAACATGACGTACTGTGTGAGTTTTCCAGGCAGTCGTCACGGAAACATGACACACTGCCAGTGGTGTGAGCTGAAAAATGAAAGAGTGTGTCACTGTGTGTGTGTGTGTGTGTGTGTGTGTGTGTGTGTGAGACCACGCCCACTGTGGCTGCACTCCAGCAGGCTTTTACAGAAACATGATCTATTCCTAGATTTATATCTGTTCATTTCCACGTGTGTCTGACTGTCACGACCAAAGAAAGTGAAAAGGCCTCCTTCGCTGTGTTCATCCCTGTTTTACACAGGGTTTAACCTGAACCAGGCCTGACGGTTGCAGTCAGCTTTTGGCGGGAAAATGTGTTGAAATGTCTGGTTTTTCCTGCCGTCAAGGCGACTGATGATGTTTGATTGGTTTAGTGTTTTAAAGGGGAGCTCTGTGAGTCCGGTCACTTTTCCTCTGTGTTGCTGACACTCCTCCAGGCCAAGTGCATTTGTTTTTAATGAAGTCCATGGAGCTGGATAAACCGTCATAAAGGAAAGATCACAGGTTACAGAGCGTGTTTGTGTCGCGGTGCTGCAGAGACGAGAGCTGGGACACCGGGGCGGAGGCCAAGTGCTGCACTGAGAGGACAGAGAGCCTCCGTTCTCCCTGTGACACGTCACAGGTCATGTATGTGACCATCACAGTCACTGAAGCTGTTGAATGAAGGTACAGATGTAGCACAGCCACGGGAACATCCTGCAGAGCTCCTCTCTGAGTAAAAACAAACTTTCCACCGAGGACCAGTTTTGCTTAGCAGCCGCCATCTTGCAGTGATTACGTCATCACAGAGCATTCGCAGTAACGGCGCAGTTGCACAACAAACCGATCGATCACAGTTCTCATTTCTTACGGTTTAAGGAAAGGTTTGTTCCACCTCTTGGTTTGGGCGTGTTCCCTCTGACTCAGGTGTTTATATGAGGTCGTTCGGGCTTTTAAACTGAGTCAAACTGGAATATTTGTGTCCATGTAAACGCACCAAATGATGATCATGACACCCTGCAGGCGCAGCAGGTATCAGTACTCTACAAACATCAGGAGGGAAAAACGGATCAGGACGTCAGAGCGATACATGGCGTCCGTATATCGATATAATATCGTTGTGCAAAACATGGTGATATATGGACGCTGTACAGATTTTTCCTCCACTGCGTCCTTTCAGGAGGATGTTTTTACCTGCAGCAGTAATTAAAGGTGGTGAAGGAAAATAAACTACATGCAGCATTTCAGTTCAGCTCCACCTGCGTCTTCATCATCGCTCTCATCACTGCCACAACAACATCGTTAGTGTTCACACACACACACACACACACACGATCTTTTACCTAACGAACCGTAAAAATCAGAGTGAAGGGTCGACTTCAGCCGCAGTGACGTAATCAAAGATGTAACGAGTTGTGAATCAACTACACACAGCGCAGGGACTGTCACCTCGGACTCTTTGATCTCTGACATTGATCGATCCCCAGATCCCCCAGATGGAGACGGAGACGGAGACGAGTTTATTGACGGTGGAAACAAAACCTGCTGTGAATGAGTGAAATGTTTCTGATCCAACCGCCAACGCCTCTGTTTTAATCACTTCTTCTTTAATCAGGTGTGTTTATTCTCTCTCTCTCTCTCTCTCTCTCCAGGTTGTCACACACACACCTGACCTCGGGGCTCATGTCACGTCGCGCACCATGACAGGTAGGTAGGACGTGTGGAGGTCGGACAGGCTGATGACACCCAGCGTGTCCTGCTGCCCTCATTAGTAAAAGCAGGGCGGCTCGGCGTGGTGCTCCTCTGCCTATCCCGGGGCCTCCCCCGACACGCCGGCTGGCTGATTGAAGCAGCCAGGTCTTCCTGTTGCTATAGTAATAGGCAACACCGGCTCACCCCTCTCTCTCCCTCTCTCTCTCAATAACATGTTTTTTGGCACCCCTGTAGCCGTGGCTTTTCTGCAGGCCTCCCCCTCAGAGCTCACACAGCCCCATTGTTTACACTGCTCGTCTTGCTGTGTTTTGCAGGCGGTGCAGTTTTTTCCATTATGCACGACGCACCTCTTGATTTTAGTGCATGAATTTTTATAATTGGAAAGGTTGCGGAGATCAGGAAAAGTTGTGGCTGTACGTGCAACGCCCGTGCAATAATTAAACAGGTCTGCGTGTCTGTGCTGTAACTCCACACTTCAGCGGCGTTCATTCATAAAACAGGTAAAGATATCAACCCAATTATACGTAACCTCGCCGCTTTTATTTCCACCACATGTTGAAAATCAGATTATTAGTTTTAATCTGGATTCAAAGAGGAGACGTCTCTCTGACCTTGGCCTGTTAATAACACATTCTGTTTGATGTTTGATGTTGACTTTACGTACTGTATATATTTACAGTCCGCAGATTTCAGCGTTGTGTGCAATAGTGAATCCACAATGAATCCCTTAACTTGCAGGGTTTTATGTGTGTGTGTGTGTGTGTGTGTGTGTGTGTGTTGCGGCAAAAACGATTGCCTGCTTTTTGTGCAGTATTGCCCTCCGTCTGTCCTTTTGTACTGTACAACCATACAGCAGCCCTCTCTCCAGCAGAGCACAGCATCGTGGGATGGGGAGGAAGAGGCTTCCTTCAAACATGCAGGCGGCCATGCACTCCCCTTACTATGGCACATTGGTATCAGTTACACCATAATTTCATCACCAGCAGCTCTCTGTGAATCCTGCTTACATTAACTTTTTACAGGGATTGGCAACACAGAGGCAGAGATGCATGGCAACGCCAGCACTTGAACCCCCCCCCCACACACACACACACATACTCTATTCAATAGTTTCATAGTCTCAACATATTGTTATTTGTTGATGAAGTGTCATATTTGTATGAACAAATGGTCTGCATTGTGAATAATCCCTGCAGTTACAGTGGGATTACATTGGGAGAAAAAGACGAAGGGGGAGGGGGGGGGGGATTAAAAAAACAAGAGGACGGGGAGACTTCAAAGTGGCAAAGTGTGCAGAGCTGGGTTTGAATGACGGCCGGCGTATTGTTTTGATAAGTGTTCCCCGAGGAGAACATGTGAGGCGTGTGTGTGTCACTTTCTCCTCTTCATCTCAGCGATAAGGAGCCGGGCACCGAGGGGGTGTCAGGAGAAAACCCCCCAAAAAAACCCACCATAATTACAGCGTTCATACAGCGATACTGCGCACACACACACACACACACACACACAGCAGCCTGAATGTGAAGTACAAATTAATTAATTTGCTTTAAACATGAAATTAAATTAACATGTTAGACCCAGAGATGATGATGATGATGATGATGATGGTGATGATGATGGTGATAATACTAACATCGCTGGTGCACAGGGAGCGAGGAGGAAAAATGAAAGAACAGACGATGTAAATGAACTCCCATGATGCACGTCTGCTCTCATCACCGCTCATTCAGATATTATCAGGAGCTTGTTATGATGTCAAATACACTGTAAATTTCCACATTTGTTTACAGTGTGTGTGTGTGTGTGTGTGTGAAACTTTAATTAACGTTACGTTGTCTCTGCTCACAAATACAAATTACAGAAAGCAGCATGAATAAACAGGAGTTAATTAACCCATTAGTTTGAGCCATGAACGACTTTAAAGATGACGAAACCAGGAGGATCATGGGAGGTCTCATTAATGAGTCTGTTTATTATGACATGCTGACTTTTTTCACACAGTTATATATTTAAATATTGTCAGCAGCAATTCACACACACACACACACACACACAGTTTTCTGCATTAAAAAAAAAAAATCCAGCAGTCTGATTATTTTTCAGCAGCTTCACACACGTCACATTTAAAGAATCTGCACCAGTTCATTTACAGCAGATTTAAATATGTGGCCGCGACAGCGAATCCTTTAACCTCCAGCTCGACCTTTACAGTTCATTGTCAGTCTGCTGCAGTCGCCTCCAACCTGAGGGGCAGGAGCCCAGCGAGGGTCAGAGCATGGACACGCGGGGGGGGGGGTAAAAATAAAATAATACTAAGTGACACAACTGAAACAAAGAAAAAAATGAATAACCACATTATTTTTCGTCAAAAGGCGTCAAAAACACGTTTAAATGACATAAAATATATGGAAAAAAAAGAAAAGTCTGGTTTCAGTGCAGCTGCTCGAGTCAGATTTATTCATATGGACCAAAATCAGTCAGTTGTGTTGGAGGCGTCACAATCTGTCGAACATACAGACGAGGAACAAAACAAGTCCTTCAGTGATGAAGAGTGAACGAGGAGGAGGAGAGAGCGTCCTTCATCCAGACACACACACACACACACACACACACACCTAACACAGATATGTTGTTGTGTGTGTATTAAAATGGGATGTGATGCAGTGTTTGTCACCTGTGACCCACAGGACGCAGTTTTTCTATCAGCAGTGATTGTAGAACGAATCGATGTTACACGGCTGCAGCAGGAACAGATTACAGGTCTGAAGACGACTCTCGTCTTTTTATTTTATTTCATTTTATTTTATTTTTTATTTTTAAAAAAAAGTCTTTCATTCAACAGAAATCTTAATCAATCAAATCTATAATAATCAGAATATTGATTTAATTAATAATATTAAATAAGTTTTAAATGTGTAAAATGTCTAAAACAATAACAGACTTGACTGGAGGAACATGAACACACACACACACACACTGTGTCTGATCTTATATATAATATTACATCAAAGTGAGGATGGGGGGTTGACTGGGACAGACAGCTCGTCCCCCAGTGTCCAGACAGTGTTTCTGTGAACATGAGCTGAATGTTGATTGTTTCATTATAACGATGGTGAAGTGGTGAATGTTTCCAGTGGAGCAGCAGCAGAAACAGCAGTAGAAACAGCAGTAGAAGCAGCAGCAGCAGCAGCAGCAGTAGAAACAGCAGTAGAAACAGCAGTAGAAGCAGCAGCAGCAGCAGCAGCAGTAGAAACAGCAGTAGAAACAGCAGTAGAAGCAGCAGCAGTTTACACCCAGAGAAAACCCACATTACTAGATTACTGTTGTGTTTCTCAGGGTGTTTCGCTGCAGTCTCTCGTAACGATGCTGGTGGTGGTTGGGGGGGGTTGGGGTTGGGTGTGTGTATGTGTGTTTGTGTGTGTGTGTGTGTGTGTGTGTGTGTGGGGGGGGGGGGGGGGGGGGGTTGAGTGTACCGAGCCATCCCAGCTATTTCAAGTCATTGTGGTCTCATTACAGCAGGCTGTTGGTAATCCTCTGCCTTTGATCTGGAAGCTGAAGGGAGCTGCGTTTTTACTGTAGTTCAAACAATGTTCTCTGTGCTCCCTCAGCACCTCCACCAGGAGCCCTGTGGTAACTGAGGGGCCACGGCCCCCGACGGTGGGAGGCAGGAAGAAGTGAGAGGGGTGGGGTTTGTTTTCCAGCTGCACACAGGTGAGACTCACACACACACACACACACACACACACACACACACTGTGAAGCTTTGTTGTGGTACAACTGTGTGTAAGTCAATCTGAGGTTAAGCAGAAGGAGCTTCACTCCACCAGGGGCTCAAACAACGGGGTCAGATGGAAAACACAGATCCATTCACAATGTTTTATTCACGCCCAGAGCGACGACGACTCGAGCCCACAGCTTAATGAGAGAGAGACGCACACACGCACACACACACCAAACAGTGAACAACAGCTTCTTCATCCATCACACTACTGTCTGCTCAGGCAGCAGCTCAGGCTTCATCAGGAGGTACTGAGAAAATATAATATGAAATGTGTTATTGTCAGGACTCAAGACAACACAGCAACGTCTCACACACACACACACACACACACACACACTGTGTCCTCCTGTCGTGGAGAACAAGTTAACACAGGATGTGCTATAGATTTGTACCAAATCTGTCAACACACACGAGTCACAGAATCTGCAACATTACGTTTCAAGGTCACGTGGCTCCGCCTCTGGAGCTGGGTTAGGCGCCATGTCGGCGGGCGGCACAGCTCCACCCAGCTGATGATCTATAAAATCTATCTAGAAACAGGTCATGTGATAATTACAGGTGTTACTGTGGCTTTGATTGACAGGTATGAACACTCCTCACATCACAAAGGAACCTTTTGTTTGTTTGTTTTTTATTATAAGTTTAATATTCAGTGTATTAAATCACCTCTTTAAAGAAATACTTTGTTGAACGTCCCTCCCAAAGGTCAAAGGTCACATATTTGTGACAGCAGTGCAGGGATAGTTTCCCTGGTTTGATGAAAGTGACCACATTAACATGTCCCCTGTAGTGAGCTGTGGAGGTGGAGGTGGCGTCGCCCTAGTTTCCAGTCTGAATGCTAAGCTAAGCTAAACAGCTGTTGACTGCAGCCTCACACTGAGCTGACGCGTGAAAACTGATCCGACACAGGAATCTAAACAGTTGTCTGCTGCAGTCAGGACCAGGCCGTTGGGTGTGGTGTCACACACAGCTGGTCATCTGATCCATCAATGAGATAAAAAATGTATTGATTATATCTGAACATTAGTCCTGATGAGGTGAGTTTATCGGTTGAAGCTCTGTGGAGCGCTGTGGTGTTTGTATACAACACTCGCTCCACTGGGCTTTCTCGCCACGGCTGCTGCTGATGATGATGTCATCGACTCAGACAAAACTCACCAATCAGGAGGAAGCAGCTGCAAGAATAAACAAGAGTTGCAGCACAAGAAAACATGCTCTGACTCCACAGTCAGTTAGTCCACACCCCTCTCTTCAGACCAGTCAGAAGGCATTCTGGGAAATATTATCAGACATTATCAGAGACAGAGCTATAAAATGAAACACTTCAACTAACTTCACATGAACTCGTCTGACATTTAGTATATTGTGATTTGTGATGTTTGTTATTTATAAAAGATTCTTCAGATAAATTCATTTCTGTTTTAAACAGGTTGAAGAGTCCAGCTGACATGTTCCAGGAGGTGGACGTTCGTGTTCCCAACAGGTAAACAAGACCGTCACAAATTAAACAGCACCATCAGCTGCAGCAGCATCTTCAAGTGTCAGCATGCTAAATGCTAAGCTAAACTTAATCCTGCTCTGTCCCGGTCCAGTGAGTGCTCAGACGCTGTGTTTGAAGACTTCTTCCTTCCTGAGTGGTGGATCATCTTTGGCCCCACGTGTCCCAACATTCATTGCACACAGGTATTGAAAATGATCAGGCCTGCTGTCGAGGTTGCTTGGCGACAGCCAGGTGTGACTGAAAGGGTTGCAGGAGGGCCACACCTCCGAGGGCTTTGGCCCCAGCTTACACCTGCTAAACATTCACATCATAGCGTCATCACTGTGAGCATGTTAGCATGCCAATGTTAGCATGTCATCCAAAGCACCCAGCAGCTACATCAGCTGCTAAATACCTTCATGTGGGCGCTGTCACCATGACGACATTAGCCTACGTATGTTGGCATCTAGCTCAGCCTTCCTGTGTGTAACTACAGCCTGACAGAGCTGTTAGCAGCCTGTTAGCCTGTTAGCCTGTTAGCTTGGCTGTGGCTCTTTGTCTTGTTAGGATTTTAATCACTGGAATAAAAGAGTGATTTTTTTTTGGCTGTAGATGATTCAGTTTATTCATTTTACACGTAAAGCAAATAAATCATCAAAAACTAAACTACATTGTTTTGGATGTGACTAAATGATGATATCTAACGAGGTGGGGGGGGGGTCTCCTTTAAATCTGAAGTGCTACAGTACAAAGCTCCACTGCAGCTGAGAGGCAGCGTCCTGGTCTCTGACTGCAGCTCCCAGGAGACTCCAGAAACAAACCTCCAGAAAGTATGCAGCCAAGAGAAGAGAGGAAACGGACGGCAGCCAGCTCTCTGCTATATCCACCACCTGAAGCCCAACATATCCCTGCTCAAGTACACACACACACACACACACACACACACACAATGGATTTTTGTTATACCAATATGGGAGTCGTACAATGTGATATGGCCTCACTGACAACAATTCTCTGGGATTGTGCTCATCGCTGGCTCATGTACCACCGCTGTGGGCTCCTGTTTGTCCCTGATCTTCAACATTTTGGTAGAAGTGTGGATTCCAATAAAGGCTTGTTAAACAACAGATTTCATTCTCTGACTCAAGAGGGCCCTACATGGCCCAGAGGCGTAAGCTGCTCCTTTGAACATCTAAATCCCCATGCAGCGTCTGACTTCCCTTTGTTATTCACTGGTGGATGTTCCTCCACTGTTTTTTTTATGTGTGTGTGTGTGTGTGTGTGTGTGTGTGTGTGTGTGCTCTCTCGCTCTGGAAAGGCTCCAGTGGACCGTGCAGAGGGAGCTTTTAGCTGTAAAAGATCATCTCATTGAGATCATCAAGCCCCAGTTAATTGAACTTTTATATGATATCCTTGTAGGAGCACAGGGCGAACATATTGTTTTAATAAAGAATTCATCAGCCAGAGATGGGGAGCCAGATTTAATGAGCCCTTCCCAGAGAGAGAGAGTGGGGGGTGGGGGTGGAGTGAGGAGGGGGGGGGGGGGGGGGGGGGTGAGAGACATGAAACAAACACTGAGCTCTCAGCCCTAATGTCTGCTGCCCTCCCCTGCCTGCTTCTGCGAACACACTCATCACATCCAAACGCCTGGTGCAGCAGTAAATCAGCATTTATACAGTAGGTTTGGTTTGAAACCAGCTCAGTCGTGGCATCGCTTTTTAAACCCTTATTTTATTTACATTTACATTGTTATAAATCTGACATCAGGCTTGTACGGCGCATAGTTTTCAAATTAAAGCCACGGAGAACGACACCACTGACTCTACTGGTCAGGTCATGTCCCCGTCTGGGGGGAGCACTGGGTGTGTTAAAGTCGTCACACACACACACACACATACACAGCAGTGAGGAGACAGTGGGTGTGTGGTGGTGCTGGGGTCAGCAGGGGGCTCCACTGCTGATCTCTGCACAGTTTAATGTGACTCCCACAGTCAGAGGCAGGAGGATCCGCACGCTGTGAATGTAAAGGTCGATATGACTCCGTTGTTTTATCTTTTAGATAAACCACCGACGGCCTTCGTTTCTGACCGTTACTGTGTTTTAAATGTCGTTCATGACTTCCTGAGTATCTCCATGACAACACAATAAGGAGTATAAGTGACAGTGAAAGCAGCACGAGTGACGCCTGCTCACCACCGCTGATTGAAAGTGAAAATGCACCTTTCTCCTCAGGGCGGCTGTCAAAAGGCATTCTGGGAAATGTAACACAGAGCTGCTGCAGAAAAATGGTGTGTGTGTGTGTGTGTGTGTGTGTGTGTTTTTCTGCAGTGAGAATATTTCATGGAGTTTCTAAATGAAAACAGTTTGTTCTCCAACCTCCATAATTCATTCTCCTTCTCAGACACAGACAGTGAATAAAGTGCAGGTAAATGATGCATGACGAGCAGCGTGAGTGTAAACAATGGAAGGAGAAAGAAATACAGAAGGACGAGGTGATCGCAGCGCGTTCAGTATAAAAGCCTTCGTTAGTGGTGTTTAAACTGTAATTAGGCCTCGTTAGAGTCATTTTAATGAGCCAGTCAGTGTGTGTGCTGACCGGCCTGATGCCTGCTCCCTGCTCCATTAGCTTCATCAGTGTTATCATCACCGAGACCTCAGAGACAAACACACTGTGGATGAACCAGAAACCACACTCTGCATTGTTACAGTTTCTGGGCCATTTATTCTGATACGTGATTGATTTTTTTTTTTTCTTCTTTCCTTCTTTTCCAGCCGCGGAGATCAAAGGCAGGAGGAGACAAAAGATAAAAGAAGAAAAAGAAAGGAGGAGCTGCAGAGCGGGAGAGGAGACATCCTAAAATCTGTCACCGTGTCACCTCCAGTTGGTGGAAACAGGCCACGGCTGCTGCAGACCTGAGGTGAAGCAACAACCTGCTCTCCACTCGAATGCTTCTGATTTTAAAGCAGCTAATTCAGGCTAATGCAAAAAAAAAAAAGGGGGTGGGGGGGGGGGGGGGGGTGGGGGACCTTCCTGTCCATCCTACAGGAATGAGCAGAGTATTTCTTTAATATCCTGGGGGGAATTCTCCTCGTGCTCGGCCCCCGACACACGACGTCACGTGACCCGGCTCCGTCTGGATCCTGTTGTTGCCAAAAGACCTCAGGTGTGTGGAGCTGCTTCACCTGTCGACCTGCGGGCGGGGAGGGGGGTGAAGTGTTTCCTCGCTCACTCATCCAAATAAGCTCACTTACGAGAAACCCTCACCCTGTTGTATAATCCGCTCTTCTGGCAAATACACAAAGCTTTAATGGCGACCTGGGGATTCTGTGGAAACTGGAGAGTGTGAGGCCGTCGAGGATGGAAACATGTTCAAGGTCACCTGCTTGTTTACAACCTGCTTGTTTTCCAGAATAGTTTAGTTTGGAAATTTGTCTTTGGCTCCTCCCACATTAAAGAGGAGCTATGGAAGATGTTTGGCACCGAGGCCATATAGGGACTTCCGCCAAAGCGGCTCAGAGCTGCCTGAAACTGCCCCCGGGGTTACTTCAACACACACCTACCTCATGATATGGCACTTCCACATCCTCTAAAGCAACATTTTAAAAATATATATAGGTCTGAAAAGCTGGAAAAGCATAGTAGGTCCCCTTCAGTCAAACAGCCTGAGAGTACCTGTGATGGAGGAGAAGTGCTGTTTTTTAGACCTGGACCTTATTTCTGTCATAAAACACAGTGGTTTACTCACCAGATGACTTTGGTGTCATAACGAGTCCAGTGGACGATATTTAGATCCATTTGAGAGCTGTGTATATCCAAAGAGTGGCAGTGATCAGGGCACCAAGAATCCAGCCTCCAATAACGTATAATCTGCCACGAAACTCGTTCATTTCACCAGTGCTTTGTTATGATTCACCAGTGCTGTTCCTCTTTGAGTCCAGAGTTGCCTGTTATCGTCATCCGGGGTCTGGAGATTGACCTACTAACCTCTGAACTGGAGGATGATGTCATCTCTGAGTGCCGCGTGCAGCCGCAGCACAGCTCATTCACTCTGCGACAGTCGGCTGGTTGCTCGAAACGAACCATAGTGAATGAGTGAACGAACGGGTCCCGCGGCAGGTTGTGTGTTATTTAGAGGCACTTCTCCTTTAGATGACGTGTTACAGGGAGAGTGGAGGCTCTCCTCCTTCCACCTGGCGCCTCTTGGCCGAAAACCAACCTTGCGTGATCAGTGCCTCCGACCCGGTGTCCCAGATCTGGTCTCATCAGAAACATGGACTGCTCTACAGCACTAGGACACAAACACGTCCTGTAGTCTGTGATCTCTTGTTAACGTTTGTTCACCTCTGCAGACACCGCTCCGTGGATCGACTTCTCACAAGCTCTTCTTGAAAACAGATGCACCTGAGAGGAGGGTTAACGGTGGGTTTGTCAACAGTGGAAATATGGACTCTGATGTGTAGGGGAGCTGTGAGGGGACAAAAGAGGCCAAAGCACAGAGGAAGCTTGTGTAGTTCCCCTTTAAATTACACTCCAAGCAAAAAGACGAATCACAGGACACTTCCACCGAACCCTCAGACAAATGATGCCAATGAACAAGAAGTAACAGCAGCAGGCACTTTGTGTGTGTGAGGCGGCGTCCTCAGGTATCTGTCCACAGGTGTCTGTCCTCATGTATCTGTCCTCAGGTATCTGTCCTCATGTATCTGTCCTCAGGTATCTGTCCTCATGTATCTGTCCTCAGGTATCTGTCCACAGGTGTCTGTCCTCATGTATCTGTCCTCAGGTATCTGTCCTCATGTATCTGTCCTCAGGTATCTGCCCTCATGTGTCTGTCCTCAGGTATCTGTCCTCATGTGTCTGTCCTCAGGTGTCTGTCCTCAGGTGTCTGTCCGGCCTTCCTCCTGCTGCCTTGGTAAAGCAGCTCAGTAACTCATGAACTGTGACAAGTAGTCTGTGAACACCCGGGGCTTATGGGAAATGTTGTTCATTAAAGGCAGACAAAAAGATAAATGTTGAATCAGCAGCATCATTCTTACCTGTACAGGTGTGTTGCTCCACAGTAAAGCTACTGTGGTTTGATTTGATGAAGTGACACTTTCACTGGGTCTGACTTTTTTTTTTTGACATATAATTCAAATCAAACAGGCAGGTCACATGACACACAGTGAGGTCAGTGTTTGTGAATGGGGGGCAGCTGTGTGTGTGTGTGTGTGTGTGTGTGTGTGTGTGTATGATCCACAGGTGCTGATGAGACTCTAAGGAGCTGTTTCCAGATGAGTTGTATGATCCTGTTGTATGTCAGGAGGTGATGACAGGTGTGTATGTGTGTGTGTGTGTGTGTGTGTGGTTGCATGTTCTTTCATATACCTGTGGAGTGGTGCAGGTTGATGAGTGGAGCTGGGGAGGCCACAGGGAGCAGGGCTGATGTGTCTGCTGCTGTTGCTCAACTGAGCTCAAACTGCCTGGTCACTGCTGCAGACAATGCCTCCTGTATTTTCACCACCCCCACTTTCTCTGCCCCCCCCCCTTCCTCTCCAGAGCCATATGGACCCTGGCTGAGTTCTGTAGAAGCTGGAGGAGTGGACTCTGGCAGCAGGCAGGACCGTGTGATTCAACTTTTGGGAAATGAAAGTCTGTCGGGAATAGGGAGGAGGCTGCGAAGCACCAACGAAGTTGAGGGGAGTGACTGAGTGTGGAGGGGGTGGCGGTGGTTGGGGGGTATAAACAGCGAGCCACCGCCACCGCCCCCTCCGTGTGAGCGACTTGGTGCCCTGCACATCCCTCTCTCTCTTGAGTCCGGGCCGCGGTGAGGGTAGCAGGCAGGAAGTGCGTCCTTCTCCTCCGGTGCAGTCCGGTTCGCTCGTGTGCTCGCGCTGCTCCCGCTGCTCCGTCCGCAGACATGACACCTGTCCTCCACATATGTGCTGCTGCCCTGCTCGCCTCAGCGCTCGTGCACACTGCGGCGGCGGCTCACCTCAACGGCACGTAAGTACAACACAACAAAGTTAGTGATGATGATGATGATGATGATGATGAAGCTGCTGCAGGAAAGTTTGGGGTTTGTGCGTCACGACAGAGGACAAGTGCACGCGCCAGGCTGCAGGAGAAGCAGCTGCACGTGATGAAGTTGACTAAAAGTTGCAGTGTGTGTGTTGTTGTTTGTTTTTTGCTGTAACTTCGTGTTGTGTGACATCGTCACACTTTGGCCTCAGGATACTGTTACGCAATCAGTGCAGATGATGTCCCACCAGCGTGCGTGTGCGCGCGCGCGCTCCCACTCAGCACTAATCTTACTCTGATAAAAAAAAAAAAATCTGGACAGAGTGAAACAGTGGGAGATGATTGATAAGAGTTTATTTGGTTAATAATTGAACCAATCAGAAGTGACGTCACCATGATTCTGATTTGAAGCCAAAGGGTCACACACACACACACACACACACACACAGGCCTTTCAGGGCTCCTCGGCCCGGTGTGACACCGTCATGTCTCTCACAGTGTGGTGTCAGAGTCCAGTGACTCTGGCACAAACAGCATCAATAAGCTCGACAGCAGCACAACTCAATTAAATGTGCCCTCTATTTCTCATTGGCAGCAGGAATGTGTGTGTGAACCAGCCGCAAACCAAACACTCATTTTAAAGTACATACTGAGCAACAACACACACCGACTGAAGATGCCAGTAAAAGTTTTAATATCAAACTTCACCTGGACTTTTACAGAAGTAAAAAAAAAAAAAAAAAGCATCATATAGTGGAAGAAATGCAGATTTAAACCTGCAGTGACTCTGACTGGCCACTTGGGGGGGGGGGGGGGGGGGGCAGCAGAAACAAACCCTGAACACAGCTGTCGTATAATCACTGTTTCAAATTGATGTGTGAGCAGCGTGGACTGTGCTTCTCTGTGATGTCATCGCCATGGAACAGTGAGCTTGTACCCCACCTGTCACTCAAAGTAGCCACGCCCCTTAATTATGCAGATGTTTATGCCTTTAATCAAACATGTTTTGAGGAAGATATTTGTCGTAGAGTCCAAACCTGTTTCTGCACCAGGCTGAAAGCATGTTAATCTCATTTTAACATGGGGACACACTCTAGTGGACATTAGAGGAACTGCAGCTACCACCAGGATGCTACCTGGTTAGCACACAGTCGTCTGATACAGAGCAACATTACATCTGCGGCCTTTTGTCTCAGTTCTGGTCTCCACCATCTCCTGAGACACGTATCCAAGTCTTTACCTTCCACTATGTTCACTTGCTAATCGTTAGCCACTGACGTCCTGATCCTTCTTCTGCCTGCAGGATTTATGCAGTGACCGTGAGCTCCCGCCTGACGGGGGGTAAACAGGAAACCCTGTGCGCCCACATCCACGGCCCCACGGAGCCCGTCTCCCTGCAGGTCGTCATGGAAATGAACTCGGCCAACACCGTTCTGCTAACAGAGGCCGTCAAACAGGACTTTTACCGCTGCGTCAACTTCCAGGTCTGACTCTCTCACACACACACACACACACAGTGTTTTGCATCTTGCAGGAGGGATGTGATATTTCCGTCTGTTTGCTTTGTGGTTGATGGGAGCAGAAAATGAATGTGTGTCTAATAATAAGCCTGTGGTGGAGTTTCCAGGAACGGTGCACTTTCCCTCTCCTCACCCTCTGGCCCTCCATTAAACTAATGGCACAAATCCTGGTGTCATTATGTACCTAATTATCCAGCTGGCGCCATGACCGAGGCTGTCAACGCCAAATAACCGCTCTGGTTTCTGTCACACCGTTGGTCGCTGTTATGCAACGCGGAGGCCTTCGCTACATATTGATGTGAACCGACCCGACAACCCCAATCAGCTCTGTGACGAGAGCGCTGAGCTCCTCTCGGTTCCCCAGTGCTTTGGCCCTGCAGCCGGCCTGGTCTGGAATTTGTTTGTCTGCCACTAAACAAAGGCTGCTTTCTGCCAGAGGCTAGCTATGTACCTGCATTCCTCTGGAAAACATCCTCTGCCCCCTACCCTCAATCTCACAACACACACACTCACTCACACACACACTCAGAAAGAAGAAGAAAAAACTCCTGTTGCAGATTTTGGAAGTGGTTCCAGTCTCTGTTATGTAATGGCCTCTCCATTAGTAAGTGAAAACATATGCCATACGAGTATCATAGCATTTCGAAATTAGCTTTGTGTAGTGGGGGGGGGGGGGGGCTGTTATTGCTCAACATTACATGGATTTGCTTCTAAGGTGTTTTTCTGTCAGGTTATGGCAGACAGATGTATCACTGCAGAGAGAGGCTCGACGAGAAACAAACAAAAACAAACTCACTGTGCTTCTGCATGAAACAGAATTGAAAAGTCATCCCTTCCTTCCTCCGTCTCCCCCCGGACATTCAAATGACCCCGTGGTCCTGGTGCTGCCTGACAGATGTGATGTGGTGTGTTTTCTCTTGATGCTGCAGGTTCCCGTGGTGCTCAGCAGAACGGTGGCCAACATCAAGGTCACTGTCCAGGGCGAGAACGCCGCCATGACCAAAGTGTCCAAAGTCGCCATCGAGCCTCCTGCGTTCATTCACATCATGCAGACTGACAAACCCATCTACAAACCTGGGCAGACCGGTAGGTGTGCTCATGCTAAACTTTAACAATAATGATAATAACTCTATTTATAAAGCGCCTTTTAAAAACACGAGTTTACAAAGTACTTGACAAAACAACAACATATACATTTAGAAACCACAGAAGACACGTCACAAACAAACAAACCCACAGGTGATAAACCCCCCGAACAAAACAACAACAACAGCTGGATTATGGCTTTAATCCGTCTATAACTGGACGACTAAAGTTCATGTGTTCATGTGTTAGTCAGACTCAGACTGGACTTCTCCAGATCCGACTAGATGATGCGATTGGAAACAGTTTTCGTCTGCATGTAAACGCCTCAATCTGACTGAAACTGGACAATGCATGTGAGCGTGCTCGACGTCCGGGTCAGTAGCGACGACACAAAGTGGCTGGCCTGATGTGTCAGCACACGGTAACACACCAGCAAGAGGATGTGTTTTATAAAAAAAAAAAAAAAAAGGCCTGACCCGAGTCAACTGTGTATGTTTTCGGAGCAGTGCATGTGGTTGGGCCGGCACATTGAGATCTCTCAGTTGTTTACTAAGTTGCCAGGAGAGGTCACCTGGAAACGACACATATCGCCACCTACTGTTGAGGAGGCGGCCATGTTTCTGTCGAGTGTTTGATTTTCCCTGTTGCATGTAAACTGGGACGAGGACAGAATTCTGATGAGACGTCCAACTGGAGTCCACATGCCTTGTCTCCTCAGGCAGGTCGTTCTGATCGCAAGAGGCCTGGTCACCTTTAGATCTGAGCCTCGACCTTTGGAACGACCAGGAGATCCCCTCTCTAAGGCTGTAGACCGGCTCAGAGCGTGTCAAGAGCTCTGATGTACAGCGCGGAGCCAGACAAGTCTGAGCTTTAAAAGTGATCAGTAAAATCTTAAAATCAACTCTAAAACTAACTGGAAGCCAGTGCAAAGATGCCAAGACTGGAGTGATGTGATGTTGTTGACCGAACCACCGACCTCCTGACCAGCGTGCAACCCGCTCCACCTCCTCCTGACGGTGCTGCAGTGAGCTGTGTGGCAGGTTTTTGGTGGTAACATCCAGCCCACATTATCCTCTCTGCTCTGCTTCACTAATTCAGCTGCACTTGCACAAATGTGCACTACTTTAAAACATCTGCATAATGCTGAGCCACTGGTTGACAGCTTCAGGAACTGAGTCTGTTCCTCAACAGTTCTTGGTGAGGTTGTTTGGAAGAAAAAGTGGGTTGAGTTGATTTTTATTTTTTTTTCTCTCCTTTAATTTTGCTCCGTGTGGCGTTTGAGACCATTAATATTAATATAACCATGTAAAAAGTTTCAGACGGTGGTTCAGCCTACTTTATTTCATCCCAGTTATAATTTTAGGTTTGGTGTTTCCTAATGTCCCATAATGCAACTCTGCACACTCAGTCACTCCCCTCAACTTCAGCTGGTAAACACCTGCAACTCCATGTCCCAGAATGCCGAGTTGAGGTATCCCTGATGACATCAGCAGGGGGTGGATACTCCAATCGATCATAAACGTTAACACTGACCTGGTCATTGCTGCTAAGCCTTTGAACCAGTTGGTTAAAATGAGTCATGTGACTCTGAATCAACTTTGAATAAAAAATGTCATGGTGATGATGTCATAGTGATGTCAGTACGGTGGTCTTGAGATCAGGAAGTCTGTGGTTAAACTGGGCTCCTGTAGTTTGACAGACGTGGATGTTGAAAAGGAATCTAATATCCGGTTGATTTGCATTATGGGAAATGTGGTCCATTGTTTTTGGTGCATTACAACACGTGGACAACAGGAAGTCTGACTGGAACAGAAGCATCACAATATCACCCGAAGAATATTCATTACATCTCTTAAGCTGATTTTACATGCATCAGCACAACAACTTCAAAAATCCCAGTGATCAGTGCTGCACCTGAACGCCTCCTGCATCAACCCACATGTAGCCATTTAGCTGGTGCTGCTATGCTAGGAAGCTATCCATGCTAACTCTTCTGTACACAGTGTGTTTGTGTTTGTGTCTATATATATTTATATATATATATATATATATATATATATATATATATATATATTTTATGGAGGTAAAAATTCCCAACCAGGGTACAGGGGGTAGGTGGAATATGAGGGACAGCTCAATATGTGACAGCGCCACCTATGGGAAATTGCATGTACTTTCTCCACATGCCGATAATGACACCATCTGGTGGAGATGTAGTAAAAAATCATCAACTGCAGGGCAAAAGGCCAGATTGACGCCCAGATCAATGGGTTTCAATGGGGCTTAACGGTACAAGTGTAACTCCTGTTCATGCACAGTGTGTTTTAGACTTAATACTGTAGGAGCTGAGCTGGAAATAACAAGATCAACTAAAAATACACAACCTTGCCCAGTTTCATGCTGTTTGCATGAACACGGCCAAAATAATCAAAAAATGCAGAATGCAAAACGCCCAACCAACTTTATTTTGAAGGCAGACAGATTCTTATTTATGTCTATGTTTAATTTGAGTTCAAGAGAGGAAAGATTAAGGAGAGTCATTGTTTAAAATACAACACACTGTGACTGTAAAATGTCTTTGTACAAATTAAACAGAGAAATTTCAAATGATTTTCGTTTCATAATCAGTCGTGTTACGTTTTCATGTGACCACTTCGACAAAAACCACTGGGTCTTGTGCACACCCTCTCTGCAGAGTTTAATAGTGTCTGTAAGGTCTTTTAATCCAGAGTCTAAAAGCTTGGAGGAATTTATCCTTCCATTTAAGGAGTGTAAGTGATCGAGCTGAACGAGACGCAGGAGCTAATCATAAAGCAAACAACAGATTTCTGTCTTAATCCCAGCCTGTGGAGAACCTGGTTTACTGGAGGATCTCGTTTGTTTGCTGTCACATGGTCCTGCACATGTCACGCGTTGTGTTTTTGGAGAGTGAGTTGATGGTGGTTTTCTTTTTCTCTAAAGTCCAGTTCCGCATCGTCTCCATGGATACCAACTTCATCCCTGTGGCCCGAGTGGTAAGTTTTTATTTCATTTATTGTTTTCTGAAATCCTGTGCCATTGTGTGACTGTATGTAATAATTCCTGCCAGTGAACTTTGTAGTGTGTGTGTGTGTGTGTGTGTGCACGCTTTGCACTAAGCAGTCAGTGAATGTGAAGAGTGAGGTCTATTTTGGTTCAGGAGAGTGGGAGGTGAAAGGAGGGCTGTTTGTTGATTTTGAAGACAGCGTGGGTGTGAAGCGCTGTGTGGAGTAGTGTGATAAACATGCTGTCAGAGTTCATTTGGCACACACTGCATTTGACCCAAACATCTGAATCAATATGGGCTCAAGGCCTTTTCCGTTTGTGATGAGAGGCTGAAAAACACAACGGCACGAACTGCAGCGACTATGAAATCCATTCAGATATCACACGACTGGAGGAAAGTGGTGGTAAATCCCATCAGGTAGGAAGAAGAAGATTTCAAATGGTCCCAGAGCTGTGAGATAGAAACTCTGAATGTTTCTGCACTGACATATAATCCATCTGCCTGTTCTGACACTTCATCTCAGCTACATGAATGAAATATTCAAACGTGTGTGTGTGTGTAAAATTATCGAAGGTCTGTTGCATCATCTTATACACTTTCTTCTTCTTTTTTTTTCATACACACACTGACACAGATCGTGTAAACAGTAAACTACACAGCTCTTCTTCTTCTGTTTATCTAAAGGAAAAACTTCTTGAGACTGACACCAGTGAGCCACAACATGTAAAACCACACTCATGTTTTAATGTCGTATTTTATCTGTGTTTGAGGAAACATTCACAAAGTTCCTCGTTCGCATGAACCTGAATGGGCAAAGTGGTCTCAGACTTTCAGATGTGATCTGTTGTAATTACATGTTGTGTTTATTGTGCATTAATTGTTTCTGTTTTATTTTTCAGTACAAAATGGTGGCGCTGCAGGTGAGTCGTGTTTATGTGGCTCTAGAGAAACCGGCTGCTTCACTTTAGAGGCAGCAGGGACAGAGGTTATGACGTTCAGTGAAATCCAACCTGTGGCCTTACTGTTATCTGCTATATGCACCTGAGTCAGCAGGTCAAGTGACATGGCATTAAAGGTGTTTAAACTCCAAGTATTGGATCGTATCATTCAGGGATGTAATTGATTGGAGTGGACGTGACTCGCAAGACATAAAGACTCAACATCATCATAACGAACAACCTGGAAAATGCATTATTTATTTAAATAGGATGCTTCGAAGTATTGAAACCTCTAGTTGTTGAATTAATAAAACGACTCTTATCGTCTGTTTAAAGGGGCTGAAAGCTGCGATTTCATAGAATAACATGATTCTGCACTGAATCGATCAGCTGTCAATACAATACGTGCCTCCTTCATTGCTGTTTTGTAGGATCCTAATTCAAATCGCATTGCCCAGTGGCTGGACAAGTCCATCGACGGTGGCATGCTCGATCTGTCCCACCCCATTATTCCCGAGGCTCCACAGGGAACCTACCAAATCACGGCCATGACGGACCAAGGGGAGACAATAGGCTACAGCTTCGAAGTCAAGGAATATGGTGTTTGACCCACGTCTCACATTTTAACAAAACACTGACATGTTTTGATGTTTGTACATTTTGTTTTGACTGTGACTTTCTTTTTGCTTTAGTTTTGCCAAAGTATGAGGTGAAGGTTCACCTGCCCAGTGTGATCAGCATCCTGGACAAGGAGGCGACCATGAAGATTTGTGGAAAGTGAGTGACCCATTTAAAACCAGTAGAGGATGTGATGTGGAGCACGGACGACATCAGACGTCACACACAGCCAACTGAATTCTCCTCACTTTCTGTACAAGGAAACAAATTACAGTGATACTGCAGTCGCTCTTTATATTTTCTTATTTTCTTAAGAGGATAAAAACCATTTTAGGAAACTGTGTCTTTTGAGTGGGAGTTTCTCATGGCAATGGTTCAGCAGCACCACTGCTAGGTGGTTATCAATTACCACGGTGTGCTAATTACTGACAACGTCACACTGTGAAGCTATAGCGCTGTCCAACTGGACAGTTTGTCAGTTTTCTACAAGCCCACGTAGCAATAGCTGTCGACCTGAAAACCTGTTTAGCTGTCAAGTTTGTTTTCTACCTGGAAATACGAAGCTGCTGGAGCAAGCTAGGCTTACTAGCCCTCACTAGGCTGCGAATGTGAACATTGAGTCCCAGTAGATTCATGTCAACACACTCGCTGATTATGTGTCCAACCACAAACACAGTGGAGGTTACTCAGAGCAGCGAGCAGCAAGCTAACTGCGACGGCGCCTGTTTCTGTTTGTTCTCCACTCAGACTTGATCTGGGTACATACTAAGTTGATATGGGTGAACTCAACCAAACTCAACTGTTCTTGTGCCGTCTCCTGCAGATACACGTACGGGAAACCAGTTATCGGTTCAGTCAAAGCAGAGTTTTGTAGAAACTCTGCCCGGTTTTACTGGTATAGTCCACAAGATATGATCTGCAAAACTTATCAGCTGACGGTGAGTATTCCAGTGTGAAGTGCTGATATAACACTCCTCTTTTACCAGTTGTGCCTTTTATCTTTATCATCATCATCATCATTTGAATAACACCCTTGTCATTATCTCTCCCAGACGGATAAAAGCGGTTGTGCCACACAGATTGTGAACGTGACTGAGTTTTCCCCCGACAAGACCATGTACGACGACAACGTTGATGTGACCGCTGAAATAGAGGAGTTTGGCACCGGTAGGTTGACTGGATGTCAGATGACAGTCATTGAGTAATTATGAGCAGTTCCTGATGAGGTGTCTCAATTTGTGCTTATTACCGTGAAGGAGTCGTTCTTAAAGGCAGCGGGCAGACGAGCTTCAGCAGCAGCATCAGGGTCGTCACCTTTGAGGACGTACCTGCCGCCTACAAACCTGGTATTCCATTTGAGGGAAGGTAACTGGTCCACGAGCTCCAGCCTCCATATGTTTAATTTTGTGTTCATATGGTTCATGTTGTGTTTGGTGTCAGTTGGTGAGCTCGCTACTTAAGTACAGACTGAATTATATTGATAAATGCTGGAGTTATTCCAGTAACATTCAGGGTCCCCACCGGATGGATCGTGTTGATCATTGACCATTTTTTTTCATTTACACTGTTTGACTTGTTGAACCACAATGAACCACTTATTTCCAAAAGGTAGTTCCCACCGTTCACCCACGTCAAACAGGACTGTTCCCTGGATCCTCAGAATAGCTCCACCACCCACCCAGACATTAAACTAATGAAAAAAGGTGTCATTATTCATGGTCCTCAGAAGATGAATCATTGTGACATTTCAGCTTTTATTCCAAAACCACCTCCATACAAAGGTCACCTGACAGTCAGTAACCAATAACCACGATGTTTGCTGTGAATATTCATGGTCCCCAGAGGTTGATTTCTAATCATCTAAACCAACCTTCTTTGAGTGCTATCAAGAGGCCAGTTTCTGGTAGCACTTATGAAATATCAGGTTTGAACTGCTCACCACAGGATGAACCTGTCTTTCAAATATCAGATGTTTTAATAGCTTTTCCTCTTTTGCCACCTCCGGGCTTCTGTCACCTTCACACATCAGGATTTGTGAACACAGTCGAGCTCCCAGAGGATACAAACCCTGATGTTGTGGGTTAGCTTCTGTGTCCTGACTTGTCTGCAGGTGAAAGTGGTCGGTCTGGGCAATATACCTGTTGCTGATGAGCCGGTGTACCTGTTTGTCGGCGATGTTCACAACGCAACCCTCAAGACAGACAAGAGCGGCATGGCTTCGTTTTCTCTGGACACTTCCCTCTGGAAGTCCTCTGAACTTCTCAGGGTCGGTTCCTGCTCTCCTGTGGTTTGTCTGTGTAACCTGCCAGTTCACTATCAGTTCTATAATCAATCAAAACCTTCATCATCCTCAGGTCCATATTCTAAAATTAAACAAGTTGGTTGAGACTAGGTTGGTGACTGCGTGTGAATTTGACCTTTGACCTCTCACTGTCCCCCGTCGAACAGGCAAACACAAAAAAGACGGAGGAGTATGAACTGTTGGAGCCCAACGTGCGTCGACCCAGCTACAGGTCGGCCCATCACCACGTCACCGCCTTTTACTCCAAGAGCAGCAGCTTCCTGAAGCTCATGCAGGTCGGTGAGCTCTCCTGTGACAAGGACGCAACCGTGCGCGCTCAGTACATCATCACAGGGGAGGAGCTTAAGGCAGGACAGGAAGTCCTGGATTTCTTCTACCTGGTATGTGTGATGGGTCACAGGCTGCTCAGGGCTAACAGACCCTCACAATGATGCAGAAATGTTTTTGCACATGACGCTCACTGTGTCATGTTTACATGTAAGCCAACACGTTAAACAATGTCTGTGTCGTCTCTCCTTTCCAGGTGATGTCCAGAGGTGCGATTGTGCAGCACGGACGGATCCCAGTGGCTGTTAAAGCAGGAACAGGTACAAACAGAACTTACCTTTGTTTTGTGATGGGCCTTTTCACAGTTTGAGGTAAAGTAAATCTATCAATCTGTTCATTTGTCTAATCGGTTTTTTTGTCAGCAGCAAAAGTGGATTCTGTGTCTTTATGTTAAAGTTCTCATGTTCACATTTCTTCTCTCTGTTTCATGTTTCAGTCAACAAAGGGGAGTTGTCAGTGACACTCCAGCAGGTGATGAGCCTGGCGCCTTTCGCCCAGGTGGCGGTTTACACACTGATGCCCAGTGGAGAGGCCGTGGCCGACAGCCAGGACTTCCCCATCCAGCTCTGCCTCAACAACAAGGTGGATGTTCATTCAAGATGCCAAAGTGCTTTTTTGACATGTAAATGAGTACTAAGACATGTGCACTTCAGATTTCTGACTCCACCTGGTTGGTTCCTGTGCAGGTGTCTCTGAAGTTCTCGTCCATCGAGAGCCTTCCAGCCGAGAAGACCACACTGAGTCTTCAGGCTCGGCCTCGCTCCATCTGTTCGGTCAGAGCCATCGACCAGAGCGTCCTCCTGCTGCAGGCGGGGCCGGAGATCTCCATCAAACAAGTATGACACACACACACACACACACACATTCTGTTTTTACCCACGTTAACGTCCAACACTGTGACACGGTGTTTACATCTCAAACGGCAGGATGCCTCAGTTTCAGATGAGAAAAGTGGAAATAATCATTCACCCACCAAACACAAGGACTCAGTCAGACTGAGCTGAAGCCTCTTCCTCTCTGGGAGTCATGCACACTGCACACTCCACTCCACTGGCCTGTTGTAGGCTCCATACTCTGTCCTGATTTATCTGCACTTTATTTATCTTCACACACAGTGAATTCTCAGTTTCTCATACTGGAAGCTGCCCACTGGCCTCAGAGAGCAACAGCTGCACACAGCTGCACACAGCCTTTTCCATCCTTAATGCATTTAACCCGCTGACAGCTGACGAGTGTGCGAACAGCGTTAGATAAAACAATAAAGTTTTATCTTTTTGTTAGTTTGTAGAACAGGTGACGTGACTCTGAGCCGCTGAAACAGTTTTCATTTTTCACATCATGGTTGTGTGGATCTCCGTCACTCCGTGTGCCGACGTGCCCTCCTCTGCTGTGTTTGTGCAGGTGTACCAGGACCTGCCTCTGCAGAGGCTGATGGGATACTCGTACGACGTCGAGGACTCAGAGCCGTATCCTTGCTACCCTGAGCTGGTGCCCGTGCCCGTGGTCGAACCAGAACCAGAACCAGAGCCCGAGCTTGAGCCGGACGTCGTGGTCGATGCTCAGTCAGATCGTCGGTCGGCACGCTCCATCTACTTTGGGCCGCCCAATCAGAAGAACGACGTCTACAGCATCTTTAAAGTAGAAATTTACATTGTTTTAGCAGCAGTTAAAAAAAAACTGGCTGCACACACACACACACACACACACACACATGTATATATATATATATTAATCTTCATATCTGACTGTGGAGCTCTAGTTCTCTTCTTATTATCTCTGTTTCTGCTTGTACCTCTGTCTCTCTCTCTCCTTCTAGGAAATTGGGATCAAACTTGTGACCAACTCTGATGTGAAAAAACCTTACAACTGCCAGGAATTTAATCGATATTATGATCAGATGGGTATGTTGTCTGTGTGTGTCTGTGCACCGTTTGCTGTCCGTTATTGTGATCTACTGTCCCAGAGCAAGAAACGACCCATTATACTGTTAACTTAGAATATGACGAAGAACCCATCGCATATGCTCTAATGGAGGATGTTCAAGATCTTCTACCAGGAGAACCAGATCCGCCTCCAAAGCCCGTGTCCAAGCCCAAGGCCGAGACTATTAGATCATTCTTCCCTGAGACCTGGATCTGGGAGCTGGTTTCTCTTGGGTAAGTTCAGTTGTGTGATTAAATTTCTTCTTCTTTTTTTTTTTTTTTCTATATCCATGTGTTCCTAGATCTCGTAGACTCTCCCGTGCCCATGGCCTTCAACATGATGCCACTGAGTGCAGGTGGTGTGCTGAAAGGTAAAGATGAGGAGAAGAAGGAAACCGTCAGGACATTCTTCCCTGAGACCTGGATCTGGGACCTAGTTACTGTGGGGTAATAATGACCTGTCCTATGAAAAGGATCAAAACATCACATCATGTTCCTCCTCTTTTCAGATGTCTGTGTATTTTGAACACACGTCTGAAGCTCAGTATGTCTTTGATTGATTCAAACTGTTCAATCATTAAAACGTAAGATGTATTGACATGAAGCTAATGACACAAAATCAGTTATCTTTGATTTCTTTATGGAGCACGACCATTAAACCTTCACAGCACAGGGGGAAAACCGCAGTGAACCACAGGGCCATGATCTTTTGGTCCCGCCCACCACAAACCAAAATGTCAATCTGCTTAATTTGAAACATGTCAACTAATGGACTTCAGATAAAACACAGGAAAAATGTGAGATAATGGAGCTTAAACACCAACATGTTAGCACTGATGTTAGCATGTTAGCTGTGGTGGAGTTTGGGGACGGCAGTGCAGCGTTACAGACTCTAACGAGGCTCTAGGGTCTTGGTGTGTGTCTTTTTAATGATCTTTACCCTCTTTACCTTTCACTCATCTCATGTGACCCCTGATTGTGCTGAATCTCTCTGAGCATGTTCACGTGTCCGCCGTCGGAGGTTTTTTTTCAGTGTCACTGCTCGTATGTTTGTACAGAGACAGCGGGTCAGTGGACGTGGAGAAGACCGTCCCCGACACCATCACCAAGTGGGCGGCCGGAGCTTTCTGCGTCTCCCCCGCCGGCTTCGGCATCGCGCCCAACGTCGGGCTGACGGCCTTCCAGCCGTTCTTTGTCAGTCTCACTTTACCCTACTCCGTCATCCGAGGGGAGGTCTTCACACTCAAAGCCACCGTCTTCAACTATCTCTCCAAATGCATCATGGTAAATATTCAAGATACATGGAGCAGATTCAGTGAGTGTTTTTTTTTTTTTTATTCCTGAGGACGTCTTTGTTTCATTTCCTGTGTGCAGGTGAAGGTAACACTGGCTGATTCAGACAGCTTCACCTTCAGAGACTGTGATGGCTGCCAGTACAGCGTGTGTCTGTGTGGGGAGGAGAGCAGGACCTTCTCATGGATCGTGACCCCCACCGCCCTCGGTATTAAAACTGTAGACAGCTGACCAGTGTGGACATAACAATAAGCAGCGATGTTCTTCTGTGGTTTGTCGACAGATCTTTTTTTTTTGTGACTGGATGTGTGAATGTGACAGTCAACGAGCTGCAGCTGAAGAAAACATGATCAAATCAACAAAACAAAAACAAACTGATCTTCATCAGCTTCATCAGCTTCATCAACACATGAGCTGTAAACAACTCACAACACAACACAGACGTGTAAAAACTGATGCACCAGGCTGGGACACGGCTCTTATTATAAATCATCCACGTGCGCTTGTTACACATCAGACTTTGTAAACCACGCTGCGTCTTTTCACCACAGTGTCAAACACTTGGAGGCTTTAAATGGCTTGTTAATTTTAATTAAGGTGATATTTTTGACTGCAGTGATGTAACTGCAGGATGTTTCTGCAGCGTCGTCGTGTGCAGATTTAACGCGCTTCCACTTCCACAGTATAATTTCTGTTTTACACCTTTACATCTTAATATTTGTATTTACAACACATTTGTGGTATTTAGAGAACGATGCACTGATGGAGTCAGAGTGAAACAAAGACATGAGCCGTGTTTTGCTCTAACAGTCCAGTTGGATTCGGTTCATCGCTCGGCTTCAGTCTTAAAACACGTGTCGTCGTCTTTTCTTTAACTGACTGAACATTTGTCTCAAACAGTTTAATCCAGTCACAGTCTCCTCGTTACCACGGAGACGTTTTCCAATCGTCTCCCCTTATTATCACCAATAACTTGATGCAGTTTTTGCACCTTTTTATAATGAAATTCTGCTGTTTTCGCTCCAGCCGGTACAATCCTATATTCTCTAATTAGACATAACAGGCTAATTAATCTCTATTAAGGGCTCTGACAGCTGTTGCTCCTGCTCTGCTGGGAGCAGAGAGAGGCGTCTGTCGCTGTTACGCTGCCTTGGCTGAAAGCAGAGGATTTCCATCAGCCTCCATCAGCCGGGATGGAGATGAGGCTCTCATGAATGTCAAATCGCTCTCCGCTAACTCCCCCTTAGAGGAATGCTGACAATCACTTGTACTAACAAGTCAGGTAGTATCTCTGACGAAACACTCAGAAACCTCTCCCTCGGGGGGTGATCTGTACTTGTCCTCCGTGTGAAGGATTGTGGGCTGAGCAGAGAGGGAGGGAGGGAGGGAGGGAGAGATTGAGCCGTATGGGAGAGAGGCTGAATAATAAGGCAACAAATGGGGATTAATGAGGGCAAATAAGAGAGGAAACAGGGGGAGGAAGTAAAACACAGGGAGGAGGGATGGAGGAAGAGTAAGGATAATGAGCTGTGTTTGAAAAGCAGATGCGAAGCTGTTTTGCCTCCGTCTGCACAACGTGAGTGTGACAGGAAGGCTGAGCGCCCATCCATACAGCCGTGCTTTCACAATAAGAGCATGTTTGTGTGCACACAGGTAAGGTGGAGCTGAAGGTCAGCGCCGAGGCCATGAAGACCGAGGTTCTGTGTGGGAACGAGGTGGCCACCGTCCCCAACATGGGCCGGGTCGACACGGTGATCCGCTCCCTGCTGGTGGAGGTCAGTGACCAGTCAGACCAGTTTGAACCAGATCCAAGACCATTTAGTCCGTAGTGTCATTTGTTTAAACATGTAAAGCCAGCAGCATCACAGCAGCTGCAACAAGACCAGACCAGTTTATAGTCAACTGTCAGAAAAAATGAAAATCTTAATTCAATCAGCATCATCACTTCCTGTCTCTGTCCTCCAGGCCGAGGGAACTCCTCAGATGGTCAGTCACAACGCCCTCCTCTGTCCTGCAGGTGAGCGTTCACCAACAACCAGAGCGATCACACACATCTTGAACGTTCGCTAACAACCTGAACCTTCACTCACACCCTGAGCGTTCACTAACGTTCTGAGTGTTCACTATCAAACTGAACGTTCACCAACAACCTGAACCTTCACTATCATCTTGAAGGTTCATTAACATCCTGAATGTTCACTAAACTATCATCCTGAACATTCACTAACATCTTGAAGGTTCACTTACATCTTGAACGTTCACTCACAACCTGAGCGTTCACTAACGTTCTGAGTGTTCACTATCAAACTGAACGTTCACTAACATCTTGAACATTTACTAACAACCTGAATGTTCACTAACAACTTGAAAGTTCATTAACAACCTGAGCGTTCACTAACATCTTGAACGTTCACTAACATCTTGAACGTTCACTAACAACCTGAGTGTTCACTAACAGCCTGAGCCTCAGGGTGAACATAGAGAAAACTTGATGACACGTCTGTACGTGTCATCAAGTGGCCAGGGTTAGGGTTCATGCCAGGGTCAAAGGTCAGATTTCTCAGAGACAGACTCACTGTTATTGAGCTCCACTGGTGTTTGTCAGTGTTAATGGATGATTGTGGAAATCAGGCTCATCAGTCAAACTTTCACAATTGAAGAATTCTTGCTTTGCTCTGAAGTGTAATAATCACAACAACAGTGAAAACTCAATAATCAATAATCAGTTGATTGGTATTAAGACTATCTTGACATCAGACATGATCTCTACCTGACATCAGTAGAAGTTGATCTCCTCGTGTCCTCTCCTGTACTTCCTGTCTGCAGACGGGCCGGTGGAGAAGAAGATCTCTCTGCTGCTACCTGAGATGTTTGTGGCCGGATCAGCCAGAGCCTCCGTCTCCGTCCTGGGTCTGTAACACAACATGTGGAGGACACTTCACTTCCCCCCTGCCCTGTAGGAAATCAGACTCTCAGAGTGTTAATATCTGTGTGTCTTTGCTCCTGCAGGTGACTTGATGGGCCGGGCCATGAAGAACCTGGACAAGCTGCTGGCGATGCCGTACGGCTGCGGGGAGCAGAACATGCTGCTGTTCGCTCCCAACATCTTCATCCTCAACTACCTGAAGAGCACGGGTCAGCTGACCAAGGAGATCCAGGACAGAGCGACGCGCTTCCTGGAGAGCGGTGAGGCTCAGTGAACGTCTCCTGATCCGTTATCAGTTGCTCTGCCTGTCTTCCTCGCTCACATTTAAATGAGAGCACAGTGATTTAACTGAACTGAGGGTGATGATGGAAGACCAGACGACACTATGTCTGAATCTGAAACCAGATGTTGGACTTATTTTACCTGAGAGTAACTGGTCAAATGCTTTAGTTTGTATTAATGTTGATAATTAACAATAATAATGAACTGCTTTCATTCAATCAATGCAGCTCAAAGTGATTTACAACGGGGAAACGAGCTGAGCTTCACATGACATGACATGAAAATGGACATCTGTGTGTGTGTGTGTGTGTGTGTGTGTTGCAGGATATCAGAGAGAGCTCACCTACAAACATGATGACGGTTCGTACAGCGCCTTCGGGAAGAGCGACGAGTCTGGAAACACCTGGTCAGTGAAGAGACAAAATCTGCTTCAGTCACATTTTAACACAACGACAGCGTTAACATGACGTTATGAAACAATCAGAATGTCTTTCATTACATAGAGAGATAGATATACTTTATTGATCCCAAGCTGGGAGGTTACAGTGCAGCAGCAGCATTACACACAGTGACGATAACAACACAATGAAGTAAAAGAATAAGCTATACATGTACAATAATAATATATATGAAAAAGAATAAACCAACAAACAAACAAAGGTTAAAAAACACGACGGGAGCTGCGGCCACAGGCTGCCACCTGGAACAGCGCCATCTTACTGACTGCGATGAATGCAGCAGCAGGTTCCTCGTCCTCTGCCTTTAGTAAAGTGTGAAGGAGACAAACAGCAGAATCACAGAGACTCACTTCAGGTTATAAAACACTCAGAGGCTTAAACAGCTGCAGGACGTTTATCAGCAGCTTCACTGATGAACAGAATCATTTCAGCTCCAATCTCACACTTGATTTGATGTGAGAATAAAAATGACAAGTGGACACAGTGGGAGTTGGACACACACACACACACACACACTGTTTGGCAGCAGCGCGTCCTAATAATTTACTTTATGAGGAACCTGCCAGAAAATATTAATATTTTCATTTAATGGGCTTAAAGCGCAGACCCTGAGGGGATTCAACAGCCCTCTGCTGAAAGGCTGCTGGGCAGTTTGGCAGTTGGTGTGTTTGTGTGTGGGTGTGTGTTTGTGGTTGGGAGAAACTGGGGCTCTCAAGTGTTCGATCGCATTAGAAAATCCATCAGGACGTTTGTTAGAAAATCCCAGAGCTCAGAGACGGAGACGTCTGGAAGTTTGAACAAAGTGGGAACAGATGAAGAGTTGATTATCAGAGTGTGATACACGAAGAGTGAGTCAGAGACGTGTGAGAGATCACTGTGCTTCCCCTCACCGCTGCCAAACTAGTTAGAGATGAACTCTGAGGAGCCACAGATCGTTTCTCAGGCTTCGACTGAACATTAGTTCTTTTAAACAAAGGAACAGTCACCACACAGAGAGAAGCTGTTTTTATTTGGTCTGGTTTTAAGAACCAACAACCATCTCAGCTTCTCTCTGGAGCTCTGGTTACAACAGGCCGGTGTCAGCCAATCAGAAGAGAGGAGGCTCTGAGCCTCTCTTCTGATTGGCTGACAGTTTTCTGAGCGAGCCAATAAAACAGAGCAGATTTCAGAATAAAACACTCAGAGAAACCAAATCCTGCAAGTTGTTGGATGGCTATGCCGTACGGAGCTGTAAGACAAACATCTGCCTGCCGAACATCAGACAGATGTTGTTGGTGAGCAGCAGCTAAAGAACCAGATGTTTCCTCAGCAGCTGGTGGAGACCGAACCAGAGCTAAAAGAGTGGACACGAGACATGAGACTGCTGCTAATGTTGTTAACGTGTCAAAGGTGAAGTGTTGTTTAGTACCGCCCCCTAGTGGTCAAAATAATACTAATGTGGCTTGAACACTTATAACATTTACTGTTGATTTGCAGTAGAATCTGTGCAGTGTGATATGTTTCTGGACCATGAGACGAAGTGAATGTATCACCCAGACTTATTGGAGGTGGATGTTTACACTTCCTGCTTCTCTCTGAGCTCCAGCTGCCTTCACTCTGTTGTAGATGCAGCTCAGGACGAACTCTCTGCTCTGAGACACGAGGCTCTTATGTAATTGTCCTGGAGCTGAGTTCATGCTGGGGTTAGCAACACAGGCACACATGTTTAGATTTATTCTCTTACAAATAAAAGGAAACCTGTGTGTGTGTGTGTGTGTGTGTGTAGGCTGACTGCTTTCGTGATGAAGTCCTTTCGTGGAGCGAGGCCGTACATTTTTGTGAGTCCGGGTCACATCACAGAGGCGAGAACATGGCTGTCGAGGCTCCAGAGACCTGACGGCTGCATCCGATCAGTGGGAAAACTGTTCCACAACGAAATGAAGGTGAGTCAGGATCACACACACACACACACACACACACACACACACACACACACACACAGCAGGAGCAGCTGAACTCAGTCTCAGCTTTTGTCCTGTTGTCATTCTAATAAAGTTTTTTTGTTTCCGTCAGGGCGGCGTGAGTGACGACGTCTCTCTGACAGCTTACATCACCGCCGCCATGCTCGAGCTGGACGGCAACGCCACGGTGAGTCTGACGTCTCAGTTCAGTGTCAAACTCTTCGGCCTGTCCTCAAATGCCCCGTGGTAGGTTCGCTGCCTGGAACCTGCACCAGTTTTCTCGTGTCTCGTGTCCTCTCTCATGTGTCTCCGTGTCCCTGACAGGATCCTGTGGTCCAGGGTTGTCTTCGCTGCCTGAAGGCGGCGGCGTCCACTCCCCTGGACAACCTGTACACCACCGCCCTGATGTCCTACACCTTCACTCTGGCTGGAGACGAGGAGATGAGGAGCAAACTCATCACACAGCTGCACCAGAAGTCCAACACACAGGGTGAGACAGTGAAGGCATCACCAGCGTGTGCACAGCTTCACTTCACTGTTTAAACACTGACACTCTCCATGCGAGGCGTTTAGGGACCATCGGTACGTTGTAAATTTTTGACTCACTGATGGTCGCCTCCTCTCGGACCGACAGGAGGAACCCGTCACTGGAACAGAGCAGGGGCTTCTGGGAAAGGCCTGGACTCCCTGGAGGTGGAGATCACCTCCTACGTGCTGCTGGCTCTGCTCTCTGGCGCCACCCTGCAGGACTTCGGTCTGGACTACTCCTCTGACATCGTCCGCTGGCTCGCTCAGCAGCAGAACCCGTACGGAGGTTTCTCCTCCACACAGGTAGCACACACACACACACACACACACACACACACACACACACACACTGATCAAACCTCAGCTGACTCTGACCCTTGTGACCTCTGTGGCCCCCCTCTTGTCCTCAGGACACGGTGGTGGCCCTCCAGGCTCTGGCTCAGTACGGTGCTGCCACCTACAGCCCGGAGGGCGTCACCACGGTAACAGTGACATCATTAGGAGGCATGAACAAAGAGTTCACAGTGGATCAGACCAACAGGCTCCTGTACCAGGAGGAGAAGATCAAAGAGATCCCAGGAGAGTTCACGGTCCGGGCCCAGGGCCAGAGCTGCGTGCTGGCTCAGGTAGGAACAGCTGGTGAACAGCTGGTGAACAGCTGGTGAACAGCTGGTTGTTTACCTGTTTGTTTACCTGTTAACACCTGGTTGTTCATCTCTGTGTCAAAACTACAAGAAATAGGCTGGATTCAACACCAGAGAATTTGTGTTGACAACCAGCTGTTACAGATGTTACCACTGGTGAACAGATGTTATTACTGACGACCAGATGTTACAGATGTTGTTATTGCTGACCAGATGTTGATGCCCCCCCCCCCCCCAGATCTCCACGCACTACAACGTCCCGCCTCCTGACGACTTCTCGGCCTTCAACATGTCGACTCACGTCATGGCGAAGTGCAACATCAGCCGACCTCAGCTCATTGTCTTTGTGCACGTCAGGTGATCACATGACGTCTCACTCAGTCAGATCAATAATCAATATCACTGATCAGGTTTCTGTGACATGATGTGGCATCAGAGCATCAGAAAAAAGGAAGCAGCTGTGTCAACAACAACAACAACAGCAGTGTGTGGTGTTGCAGGTACCAGGGCAGGAGAGAGGAAACCAACATGGTGATCATCAACATCAAACTGCTGTCAGGCTACATCCTGGACAAGAGCTCCCTCAGCCTGGTCAGTGATCAATCAATCAGTGATCGATCCATCCATCGATCAGTCAACACAGTAATAACTCTGTATCTTATCTGTGTGTGTGTGTGTGTGTGTGTGTGTGCGCTGCAGCTGAAGAGTGACTCGTCAGTGAAACGTGTGGACGTGGACGAAGGACACATCAACATCTACTTAGACGGGGTGCGACCAGTAAAACCAGTAACACCAGTGTAACTCTCCACTGTACAGCTCTGCTAACGTGCTAATGTCAAACTGTGTGTGTGTGTGTGTGTGTGTGCAGCTGAAGAAGGATGAGATGAAGATGTACAGTGTGACCCTGGAGGAGGATCAGCCCGTCAGGAACCTGAAACCTGCCGTGATCAAAGTCTACGATTATTATCAGACCAGTAAGAGCCTCTCTGCTGCCCTTTCAAAATAAAGCGTCTGAGGCCACCACACATCTGTCTGTACTGATGTTCACTTGTTGTTTGCAGGTGACGAGGCTGTAACAGAGTACACGTCTCCCTGTGCAGAGAGTAAGTGACACTCTTTCCTTCTCTCCCTGTCTCCTTCTCTTTCTTCTTCCCCCTCTTCTCCTTCTCCCTCTTCTTCTTCTTCATCTTCTTCTTCTTCTTCTTAACACACTGCCTACTACATAGGCCACTATAGAGTCACAAACTGCAGACTATATTATGTTAGTATTACAACATGAGTGTCTGTCACCAAGCCGATGTCACAGAATGATTTGATGATGAACTGATGAACATGAGACTCAGGAGAGAATTTAACTTTAGTTAGTTTAGTTAATTATAATATTTAACCTTCAGGGACCATCTTCATTTTGGATACACTCGTATCACACGTTCGACACAATGCTCTAAAATCTAACAGATTTTTTTTTATCTGCCTTTTTTTGCATAAATCTCTTAAACCACTTCTCTTCCGTCCAAAACTACCAATCATTTAATAATTTTGATGATTTTAATGACAAGTATTTCATGCAGATGCCCGTAATGGGAAAACAGCACCATCTGCTTTTACACAGTAGGAAAATGGCATTTTCAGGGTTGAAAATCATCAAATGATTAAAAGATCAATTTGTTCTACTTCCTGGTCATGTGATAGGACGATGTCCATGTTGTCGAATGAACCTGTAAATTAGGGAAGATGACAATCATCTCCAACACAACACACACACACAGTTCTGTTTTTAATAGATTTGACAAAAATCCATATTATTCATACCTGAAAGTGACACATGAGACGTACAGGGTACCATTAACACAGTATGGTCCGAGTATTGATTCTGAGTGTGTGTGCGCATGTGTGTGTGTGCGTGTGTTGCAACAGGAACTACTTTCTAGAAAATAAAAAAAGCCCAACAGTGGAGTGAGTGTGAGGTGAGTTACTGTGTGTTCTGCTGTACCTGTGATAAAAAGGTAGATTGATACATCACTACCAACAATTTAAATGTAACTGACTGACAATAAAGTTTCTAAAATGACAAAAATAAGTCAAAACTGTACTTATTTTTACAGAAGAGTATTAGGCCGACAACAGAGTTTTTTGTTTGTTTGTTTTAAGATTCTGAGTTCAAAGAGTCTTTGACTTTTTTCTCAGAATTTCTGACTTTTTTCTCAAATTTTTGAATTTTTTTTTCTCAAATTTTTGACTTTTTTTCTCAAAATTTCTGACTTTTTTCTCAAAATTTTGACTTTTTTTCCCAGAATTTCTTTTTTTTTTCTCAGAATTTTCTGATTTTTTCTCCAAATTTCTGACTTTTTTTTCTCAGAATTTCAGAATTTTTTTCTCAGAATTTCATAATGGGAAAACAGCACCATCTGCTCTTAAACAGTAGAAAAATGGAATTTCCAGGGCTAAAATCATCAAAATGATTAAAAGATTGGTAGTTTTTGACAGAGCAGAAGTGGTTTAAGAGGTTTATGCAAAAAAAAGGCAAAAAAAATATTAATCTGTTAGATTTTTATAGCAGGTTTTTTGGAAGTGGAAACTAAGCATTTTATGCATATGCCTATATAATGGGAAAGTCGTGCACTTGAATAATAAACAGTCAAAATTAAAAATTTGACTATTTCCAAATCTAAACCCTTACATCAGAGAATGTATGATTATTTTGTGTAAAAACAATTAGATAAAAAAATTCCATGTCCTCAGGTGATACGAGTGGTTGCAAAATTTTAAATCTGTTGCTACAGAAAAACTGATGATGCTACAAATCCAATATTTTGAGGAACCCTTGACCTATCAAAGACTGATTTAAAAAAAATCCTCCAGTCACTTCACATTTGTTTTTCAGAAAATAACTCACTTTTTGTGTTTTTTCATTAAAAAAACGGCATTTCAACGGTTAAAATCCTCACAAAAAAATATGAATGTGTTAGATTTTCAGAGCATTTCTTCGGACGTGGACGTTTTTGTTTGAGTGTATTGTTCTGCTGCCCTGTTAAAAACATCAAAACTGGAACGCAACAGTTTGTCATGAGAAAAGCAATGGTCCCTGAAGATTAATATATATATGATATTATAAATATTATTATTTATCATCAGTATTTTATTTAAAGCTGATAAAATTTGTTTGTTTCCAGGCGACAGCATCAACGAGCTGTGAACATCCTGCGACGTCCCGACACCTCGAGTCAGTTAGAAGAATCACTGTGTTCAACAAAGAAACTTCTAGATGTTTATTTTTTTTCTTACACTGTTTAATTTTACTTATTTTGTTTTATTTGTTTTTGTTTGTTTTTTTTTTTTTTTTACCCCTTTTTAATGATTTTTAGCTGTTTCCATGTGAACACCACTTTGTGTCTGAATGTTTTTGTTTGTTTTTTCCCAGGAACAGATTTCAATTTGTTCCACTTCCTGGTCATGTGATAGGACGACGTCCATGTTGTCAAATGAACCTGTAAATTAGGGAAAATGAGAATCATCTCCATCGCCATGGAGTCAACACACACACACACACACACACACACACACACACACGTGTCTCAGTAACAGTTCTGTTTATAATAGATTTGACAAAAATCCATATTATTCATACCTGAAAGTGACGCATGAGACGTACAGGGTACCAATAACACAGTATGGTCCAAGTATTGATTCTGAGTGTGAGTGTGTGTGCATGTGCGTGTGTGTGCAGTATGTCTGTGCGTGTGCGTGCAGTATGTGTGTGCGTGTGCGTGTTTGCAACAGGAACTACTTTCTAGAAAATATAAAAAGCCCAACAGTGGAGTGAGTGTGAGGTGAGTTACTGTGTGTTCTGCTGTACCTGTGATAAAAAGGTAGATTGATACATCACTACCAACAATTTAAATGTAACTGACTGACAATAAAGTTTCTAAAATGACAAAAATAAGTCAAAACTGTACTTATTTTTACAGAAGAGCATTAGGCCAACAACAGAGTTATGTTTTTTTTTTTTTTAGATTCTGGGTTAAATGAATTTTTGACTTTTTTTTCTCAGAATTTTGGACTTTTTCTCAGAATTTCAGAATTTTTTTTCTCAGAACTTCTGAATTTTTTCTCAAAATTTCCGACTTTTTTCTCAGAATTTCTGACTTTTTTCTCAAAATTTTTGACTTTTTTTCTCAGAATTTCTGACTTTTTTCTTCAAATTTTTGACTTTTTTTCTCAGAATTTCTATTTTTTTTTCCCAGAATTTTTGTTTTTTTTCTCAAAATTTCTGACTATTTTCCTCAGAATTTCAGAACTTTTTTCCTCAAAATTTTTGACCTTTTTTCACAGAATTTCTGATTTTTTTCTCCAAATTTCTGCCTTTTTTTTCTCAGAATTTCTGACTTTTCTCTCTAAATTTTTGACTTTTTTTCAGAATTTCTGAATTTTTTTCTCAAATTTCTGACTTTTTTCTCCAAATTTCTGACTTTTTTTTCTCTGAATTTCTGTTTTTTTTTCTCAGAATTTCTGTTTTTTTTCAGAATTTCTGTTTTTTTTCAGAATTTCTGATTTTTTATCTCAAAATTTCTGACTTTTTTCCCAGAATTTCTGACTTTTTTGCTCCAAATTTTTGACTTTTTTTTCTCAGAATTTCTATTTTTTTTCCTCTGAATTTCTGACTTTTTTTCTCAGAATTTCTGTTTTTTTCCTCAAATTTCTGACTTTTTTTCCTCCAGAATTTCTGACTTTTTTCCTCAAAATTTCTTTTCACAGAATTTTTTTTTTTCTCAAAATTTTTGACTTTTCTCAGAATTTCTTTTTTTTCTCAGAATTTCTGTTTTTTTCTCAAAATTTCTGACTTTTTTTCTCAGAATTTCTTACTTTTTTCCTCAAAAGTTTGACTTTTCACAGAATTGCTGATTTTTTTCTCAAAATTTCTGACTTTTTTCTCAGATTTCATTTTTTTCATAGAATTTTGACTTTTTCTTAGCATTTCAGAATTTTTTTCTCAGAATTTCTGGGTTTTTTCCTCAGAATTTCTGTTTTTTTCTCAGAATTTCTGATTTTTTTTCTCAGAATTTCTATTTTTTCCTCAGAATTTCTGACTTTTTTCTTCAAATTTTTGACTTTTTTTTCTCAGAATTGCTGAATTTTTTTCTCAAAATTTCTGACTTTTTTTCTCAGATTTTCTCATTTTTTTCTCAGAATTTTTGACTTTTTTTCTTAGCATTTCAGAATTTTTTCTCAGAATCTCAGAATTTCAGATTTTTTTCTCCAAATTTTTGACTTTTTTTCTCAGAAATTCTTTTTTTTTTTCTCAGAATTTCTTTTTTCTTCTCAGAATTTCTTACTTTTTTCTCCAAATTTTTCAAATTTTTTTCAGAATTTCTGATTTTTTTCTCAAATTTTTCAATTTTTTTTCTCTGAATTTCTGAATTTTTCCTCAGAAATTCTGACTTTTTCCCCACATTTTTTGGCTTTTTTAAACTTTTAACTAAAAGTTAAAAGCTAAAAGGTGAAGCCTAAAAGCTAAAAGCTAAAAGTTAAAAGATAAAAACTAAAAACTAAAAGTTAAAAGCTAAAAGTTAAAAGTTAAAAGTTACTAAAAGACAAAAACTAAAAGTTAAAAGCTAAAAGTTAAAGCCTAAAAGCTAAACATAAAGTTAAAAGCTGAAAACTAAAAACTAAAAGTTAAAACTTAAAAGTTAAAAGCTAAAAACTAAAAGCTTAACGTTAAAAGCTAAAAGTTAACCTAGAAGTTAAAAGCTAAAAGTTAAAGTCTAAAGGCTAAAAGTTAAAAGCTAAAAACTAAAAACTAAAAGGTAAAAGCTAAAAGTTAAAGCCTAAAGGCTAAAAGTTAAAAGCTAAAAACTAAAAAAGCTAAAAAAGCTAAAAGCTAAAACTAAAACTAAAAGTTAAAAGCTAAACACTAAAAGTTAAAAGCTAAAAACTAAAAGGTAAAAGCTAAAAGCTAAAAGCTAAAACTAAACTAAAAGTTAAAAGCTAAACGCTAAAAGTTAAAAGCTAAAAGTTAAAAGCTAAAAGCTAAAACTAAAAGTTAAAAACTAAAAACTAAAAGTTGAAAGCTAAAAGCTAAACACTAAAAGTTAAAAACTAAAAGTTAAAAGCTAAAAGTTAAAAGCCAAAGTAAAAACTAAAAGTTAAAGCTAAAAGTTAAAACCTAAAAGCTAAAAGCTAAAAGTTACAAGCTAAACACTAAAAGTTAAAAGCCTAAAAGCTAAAAGTTGAAAGCTAAAAAAGCTAAAAGTTAAAGCCTAAAAGCTAAAAGTTAAAAAACACTAAAATTTAAAACTAAAAGCTAAAAACTAAAAGTTAAATGCTAAAAGTTAAAACTTTAAAGTTAAAAACTAAAAGTTAAAAGCTAAAAGTTAAAAGCGAAAAGCTAAAAGCTAAAAAGCTGATAAAATTTGTTTGTTTGTTTCCAGGCGACAGCATCAACGAGCTGTGAACATCCTGCGATGTCCCGACACCTCGAGTCAGTTAGAAGAATCACTGTGTTCAACAAAGAAACTTCTAGATGTTTATTTTTTTTCTTACACTGTTTAATTTGACTTATTTTGTTTTATTTGTTTTTGTTTGTTTTGGTTTTTTTTTTTTTTTTTTACCCCTTTTTAATGATTTTTAGCTGTTTCCATGTGAACACCACTTTGTGTCTGAATGTTTTTGTTTGTTTTTTCCCAGGAACAATTTGTTCCACTTCCTGGTCATGTGATAGGACGACGTCCATGTTGTCGAATGAACCTGTAAATTAGGGAAAATGAGAATCATCTCCATCGCCATGGAGTCAACACACACACACACACACACACACACACACACACACACACACACAGACACGTGTCTCAGTAACAGTTCTGTTTTTAATAGATTTGACAAAAATCCATATTATTCATACCTGAAAGTGACGCATGAGACGTACAGGGTACCAATAACACAGTATGGTCCGAGTATTGATTCTGAGTGTGTGTGTGTGTATGTGCGTGTGTGTGCAGTGTGTGTGTGCGTGTGCGTGTTTGCAACAGGAACTACTTTCTAGAAAATAAAAAAAGCCCAACAGTGGAGTGAGTGTGAGGTGAGTTACTGTGTGTTCTGCTGTACCTGTGATAAAAAGGTAGATTGATACATCACTACCAACAATTTAAATGTAACTGACTGACAATAAAGTTTCTAAAATGACAAAAATAAGTAAAAACTGTACTTATTTTTACAGAAGAGCATTAGGCCAACAACAGTTTTTTTTGTTTGTTTGTTTTTTAAGATTCTGAGTTCAAAGAGTCTTTGACTTTGACTTGACTTTCTGAATTTTTGACTTTTTTCTCAGAAATTCAGATTTTTTTCTCAGAATTTTTGACTTTTTTTCTCCAAATTTCTGACTTTTTTGTCAGAATTTCTGACTTTTTTTCTCCAAATTTTTGACTTTTTTTTCCTCAGAATTTCTGACTTTTTTTTTCCCAAATTTTTGATTTTTTTCTCAGAATTTTTGACTTTTTTCTCAGAACTTCAGATTTTTTTCCTCAGAATTTCTGATTTTTTCCTCCAAATTTTTGAATTTTTTTTCTCAGAATTTCTTACTTTTGACTTAGAATCTGTAAAAAAAAAAAAAAAAAAAAAATCTCCATTGTTGGCCCAAATGCTCTTCCGTATAGTTTCATACAATACTGTTTCATCATCTCAATAGCAATATCATTATTATTTTTTTCATTCAGGCTCCTCTACGACTTAATGAACGTCCTCTCTTTTCAATATCAACAACAACAGTAAAGTTTTTATACCATCTACTATCAACAGACATGATTTAACAGCCTTGCCAGTGTTGAATAGTTTGGTTTGCACATGTTATAAAGGCAAGGGGGTGGGGGGTGGGGTGGGGGGGGGGTTGAGGAGGGGTGTCAGAATATATTAAGGTCTTTTCACTGATTCTACTTCCTGTTTTCGAAGTAAACATGTCACTATCTCAGGCACCACAATCATAAATTATCGTCACTGCACTTACACATGAAACTAAACCACAGTTCCACATGCTCCATTTACAAATCACAGTCTGTTCGTCCTCGAGCACAGAAATCAATCAACGGATCAATAGGATCGATAGATTAACCAACGATGTGACGATCGACACGACGACAAAGACGGTTTTTAGAGTCTGTTAAAGCTGAAGATATGAGTTTTCTTGATCCGCCCCCTCCAGCTCCTGGCTCACAGTGGGGAGTCAAAACAGGAAGTGATGTAATGATGCAACAGCAAATTAAAAGCTGTTGTTTTGTTGTTTTTAAGGCAAATGAGTCGACTTTCTCTTTTACATGCCCTTATTTTGAAATTACCTAGAATTTACAAATAAAAAGTTGCAGGACTGAATGTACGAAATATTACAAACACATTATATACTACTACACTTCCCATAATGCAACATGGTTTTCATTAGATCCTTGCTGACTAGGAAGTGCTCAGAGCTCAGGTTTTCAATTCATTTTTTCTCCTATAAACTGATTCATCAAATTGATTATGATCAATTTAAAGACATAAATTGATCAGTTTAATATTTTGTACATTCAGAGTTCATGAATATGAACCTGTTGATCCCCAGAGTGAGAGCCTGTGGACTCAGCCTGTGATGAAATGCCTTTGTGTGACTGGTTCCTTCCAAGGGGGGGGGCGGAGCCCGACTCTCAGACTCGGCATCAATAACGACACGTGAGCAAGGCACAGTTCTGAATTTGCATTAGTCCGTATTGTTGATCCTGCATTAGCGTCGGTCTCCATAGCGCCTCCGGTCGTCATGGTTTCTCAGGCTGGCAGTGATGATGGTCGCTCCCCCTGCTGTGTCGTTGCATCGTCCAGCTAGCTAAAGGCTACTTGGCAAAAAAGTCAAGCTTCTTTAGTTTGAGTGTGTGTGTGTGTGTGTGTGTGTGTTCGTTGACAGGTGAGATTTTCCTCTTGAACATGTTCACAGGTTCATGAGAACGTGGCGACTGTGGTTTGACCAGTTCACAGGTTTGTTTGGGAGTCGACCTCAGACTGATGGACAATCACCTGATGAACATTTAAAGGCATAGTTAGCCTAGCTTTGCACAAAAACAACTGTGTTCTGCTTTCTGACTCTGTGCTAAGAGATCAAAGTAGTGATAGTGTCTGGACACTAGTGTGAAGCTAGAGCTAGCAGGTGACCAACTTAGCTTAGCATTATATGCCTTCCTACCAATATAGGAGCATCTTATCTACATGTTATGACAGAGCCAAGTTTCCCTTTGCTTCCAGGCTAAGCTAATCTAATCAGCTAATGGCTGAGGCTTTATACTTAGCATTGTACAGATACAAGGTGTTAATCATTTTTTTCTCAAACTTTTGGCACAAAAGTAGCCAGAGCTGAGAGAAACAAAGAGACTGTTAGCTTAGCTTAGCGTAAGGACTAGAAACAGTAGGAGGAAATATGCTAATTACAGCAGAAAATGATGCTTATTAATGCTAATTATCGATGCTAACACCAGCTGAGACCTCCCACACTGTTCACTGGACAAACCACAGAGTGAAAACTGCAGAATGAACTCCTGAGCTGTCGTCTAAAAACAAAACACTCAAGTGATGAAGTGGTGGAGACGTGAACGTGCTCTGATGTCGTGTTGATTTTAGTGTTTTAACGACGTTCAGTCTGAGCAGCACTGAGGTGACGACGGTGACGAGGAGGAGGAAGCAGTGATGAATCGTCTCTCTCACCGACTTCTCTTCTATCTCATAGATTTCTACAACATGTTGCAAGAAGAGTCAGTCAGATAAATGTCACCCTCCACAGTTGTGATGAACAAACACAAACATTGGCGTTAAGTCATTTGGCAAATTTCTCCTTGAGTAAAAAAAAAAAAAAAAGAAAAAGAAGGGAAAAAAATAATACAAAAGGTTCAACAAACAGAAACTTCTAGATCTCCATTTGGCAAATATAGAAAGGCTTTTTTTAAAGTCTCTGACATTTTGGTTTTATATACAACAGAGTGTGTGAGTGTGTGTGTGTGTGTGTGTGTGAAGTGTGTGTGTCCTTCACGGGCTCCCTTTTTAAATCCAAACAGAATCACGTAGAAAACGTGGAGGTGAGACGTCGACACGGTCAAATCAAACGGTGACGATCAGTCAGAAACAAGGCGTCGTCGTGGAAACGGGGAACAGGAAACAGGAAGGGCCTACAGAGTCTGTGCGAGTCCCTGCCGATATCGATCCGCTCGTCGGCCGTGCCTCAGTTCATGAACTGTGTGTATCCCTCCGCCCCCGTCACGATCACGTCCATCCAGATCCTCATGGCCTCGGCCGACGGCGCCACCATGTAGTAGAGCCGGTCGTGGGTCTTCACGCAGAACGTCAGCGACGGGTTCGGACTCTGACGGAGGAGGAGAAAAAAAAAAGAAGACCAGAATTAAACTTTGATCTGTTTTCAACTCCATCAGGTGAAATTGAGAAAATACAACTGGCTCTTTAACAGATAATCAATACAGGTAATCAATAATCCATAATGACATGAAAACGCTTCTCATTGAGTGAAATGGATGTGAAAACAGTGAATGATCCCTGTTACACTGATCCTCAATGAGACGTTGCCATGGAGATACCTGGTTCACGTTGATATAAACTGTTTTAGTAGCTGAACAACCAGAATACACCTCTCAGATCGTCATGGTAACAGCAGATTTACATAAAAATGAATCAGAAAAATGAAACTAAATTGTCATTCATCAACTTGTGTTTGTGTGTCAGACTCTTAAAACTTCACAGATCAATAAAAAGTAATAAATCAATCATTGATCTAATTGATGAACCAACATGAATTATTCAGCCTGGTTTTATAACCAGTGTTTGTTTTTCAGTGCTGCCCCCCAGTGGCCCAAACGCTTCCACATTCATGTAGATTGAAAGATAGAAAACTGTAAACTGCACAAAAAAAAGGTTTTTTCACCTTTTTACCAAATTAAAACAAAAATAACTGACTCGTCTTCACATCAATCAATCATCAATCATCAATCATCGATCAATAACTGATTTTCTGCTGTTGTTTTTTATTTTTGTTCAAACTCTTGTCTTTATATTTTGTTGTTGTTTCTGGATCTGAACTGAAACACTCCTCAGCTGTCGGAGCAAAGACACACACACACACACACACACACACACACTGAAGATGAGGCAGCAGCTTCACGTTGTCAAACAGAAACAGAAACAGCGGTGTCGCCTCCACTTTTCTCCTCCAACATGAACTAACTCGTGTTAAAGAAACACTGACGATGTTTCCTGTTTGTGTTTGAGTGTGAACACGTTCACGAGGAGCCTCCACTCCACTGGTCACACTGGTCACACTGGTCACACTGGGATGGACGGAGGAGGATCAGGCAGGATTAACAAACCAGTGAACGTTTTAGTTCATGTTTCAGTCGACACGCAGGATCAGTGGGGTGGGGGGGTGGAGGGGGGGGCAGAGTGTGTGATACATACACTGGTCATATTCAAGTTGAAAAATCCTTTCTGTGACGGCAGCAGCAGCCAAAACAAAAACCACAGAGAGAGAGAGAGAGAGAGAAAGAAGCAAAAACCAGAGAGCGAGCGAGCGAAGGATAAAAAACAAACAAACCAACATGTTTTAAATGAAAGGAGGAAAAAACAGAGGCTGACGGGCGACTGGTGGACTCGTACCTTGGTGGCGCTGCGCAGGTGATCGTAGTAAACCTCCTCTATGGCCTGGAAGTAGATCACACCCTTCAGTTTGGTCTCATGTTTGTCTGTGGGGAGGAAGAGGAGGAGAGGAGGAGGAGGAGGAGGAAGAGGAAGAGGGTTTGGTCAAACACGTTAACAACACCACCACCTCCACACCTCCCTGTGTCACCTGGATGATGTGGGTCCAACAGACACACTGAGTCTGACGGATGGAAAAAGACGAGCGCAGCACTTTCCTGTGTTTCTGTGGCGATGCTGCTGCTCATTGTGTTTTCAGACTCGCCTGCATTCTTACGCTGCGCTGCTTCATCATTGCAGTTTGTTTCATCAGCCACTGCAGAACTGCAGTGAGGAACCGGTGGGGAACTCAGCAGCCTCTCTACCTCCAGGCACAAACACTCCAGCAGCCAAGTTAAGAGTAGTAGGTAGAGACGCCGCTTCATTTCGAGGAACAACACTTTCCTGTTAATGTGCAGCCATTATCTGCTAACGACCTCTTTACCGCTCAAACAGTCAGCGCGTGCATCTCCAAAACCAAACTCTGCCGCGGCCTCGTTCAGGTGAATTAGCCGCTGATTGACGCTCGTCTCTTCAAGGTCACACACAAGGGCGAGAGCTGCATCTCAATCAGAGCGTGTCCTCAGAGGGCGCCGCGCCGCTCGCATCTTAACGACATGAGGAGCTTCAAGCAGCTTGAAGTGGAACCTCCTGACGACTTCAAAGACCTGACAGCAAACAGAGCGTCCCAGAGCTCGCAGCGTGACATAACAGTACAGTGCCGCGCACGCGAGACGACGCACCGCAAACCTGCTCAAGGTCTGGAGGACGCCGGCTCTCCAGCTGTCAATCAAACGGTTCACGTGTTAAATGTTGAACTGCTTTTTTAAAACTCTCATGTTTACGTGTTTGTGCTGAGAGCACCTGAACGCATCACAGGAACCACTGGGACACAGAGTGGACTCATCACAGTCTGATTACTGAAACACACCGAGTCAAATCTAAACAACTTTATTTAAACGTTTGTGTTTGATGCTTCGACTCTCAGACTCAAACCAACCATCAGCTGATAAGAGTCAGTTTTAGATTCACCTCTAACAGCTGTTTATACTTTTACAGTACTGATGAGCCAATAATTCAACATGATAAAATCTTTAATAATAATAATAATAATAATAATAATAATAATCACATTTTGTTTCCATAGATTTAAATGGATTTCCTTGTTGAATTACTTTTACTTTGAAAAGCCTTGAGTACTTCCTCTGCCATGTTAATGTCAACACTGGTTTGGTTGAGACACTGAGCTGCTGTTGTTCACCTGCACAGAGGCCACGCCCACATCTCTGACTCACAGTTGCTAGGAGCTCCTAGAGAGAGTTGCATGATGGGATGTTTGTAGCCTTAATGTTGCTAAGCTAATGAGTTTCTCTTGTGTTTGGTCACAGTTTGATTTGAGGGAGTGTTTCTGCCTCAGACACCTGAGCAGGTGAAATTCAGTCACATGACTCAATGATGAAACAGCGTCAGAGCGTCTTCTTACCGACGTAGTAGGACAGCGTCCTCTTGAGGCGGTCGAAGACGAACCAGCGCTTCTTCCAGGACTTGATCTTTCCTCCCATCTTGACCAGGTAGCCCTTGCACATCTTCTCGGTGATGATGATGTGGTAGCAGGTGTCGACGCTGTGGCCCGACGACTCCACGTGAGAGCGCAGGTCGAACTCCTCCTTCCTGATGGGCAGGTAGCGAGTCATGGGCCGAGCCTGGGGCAGGAGACGGAGACACTGATGAAGCTGCCGACTCATTTTAACACTCTAAATACTGAAGCTGTCGGAGCTTTGATGTGTAATTACACTGAACAAGTGGCACAAATCCTCCATATCCCAGTGTAAAAACCAAGATGTCTGCCCTCAGGCGGCGGCGCTGCGTGTCCTCAGCAGTAATTTTACACCTGAGCGGCAGCGTGCAGAGCGGATTAACAGTGATTTCACTGACCTGGGAGAAGTTCTTGGCCCTCATCTTGACCTCTTTCTCCACCAGCTGCTGCCGGTGGAAAGTTTCATCCTGCAGTCTCTTCTCCGCCTCCTCCCTCCTCCTCCTCTCCTCCTCCAGCATCTGACGGCGAGCCAGGCTCTCTCGCTCCTGGAGGAGAGAGAGAGAGAGAGAGAGAGCTTTTTGATTACATATGTTTTTGATCTGTGGATGGAGTTTGCAGAGCGACTGAGCTCCTCTCTCTTTTTTTCCACTCAGTTGTACATTCATACATTTATGAGCTCACGCTGCCACCGTACAGCTCCACCACAGGGTTATCTACCCACAGAGCTAATGAACACACACACACACACACACATAATATATGTATTTACAGACTCTCAGAGAAGAGAAAATATCTGAAACACTTGATTTTACTCTGTTTTTCATGAGCTGAACAGGTTTTGCTTCACTGTGACATCCTCCTGCAGAGAAGCGTTGTGTCATTGATCAGCCACAGTGATGAACACACGTTAACACTTGAACACTGTTCGACTTCTGCACCTTAAAGTCATGTGACATCCACAGTCTGCTGCTCATTAATCGTCTTTTCCCAAAGAAAACTGCACCTTTAAAGTGTTTTTTTTTTATTCTGACAGCTGTGTCATCAACATCTGGATACGTCACAGCTGCACAAAACTGTGTTCATAGAAAAAAATGTCAGATATTGAAGAGGTCGAGAACGTCTGCTCTTCTGACGACATCTAATTTAAAAACTTCTTGTCCAATCACAACAAATCGTTACCTGATGTTGAAATCAAGCTAAAAGGACACAAGCTGACCTGACGGCAGCCAACATGGCCGCCCCGACCCTCTCTGTGGAGTTAAACCAAGCATAACATCTGCAATGTAAATCTGGACTCTGTGATTTCAGCTCGTGAAGAACAGGAGCAAGAAGAAAAGTGTGTGTTTATATTTCTGACTTGTGTAAAGACAGAAAACAGCGTCTCAGAGGAGAGAGGCTGAAAGTTTAGATGAGAAATGCTGGAGAGAAGTTTCAGAGCAGGAGATCGATTGGCTCTTCTTTGTTCTCCACTCTGAACTTCTCCAGATGAAAACATCTGACAACAATAAAACTGAATCGAAGGAGCGACTTCCTGTCATGAATCTTATCGTTCAGGATTATTGACGCAGACGCCGCGGGAAGCGTCGTCATCCGTCTCCACGTATGGATTCAGACTCAGATGGATGGTGTGGTTTCTCACCCTCGACTCGATCAGTCTGGCTTTCTCCAGCTGAGCCTCCTTCAGCATCTTCTCCATCTCCTCGATCTTCAGAGAGTCCACTCCTCCCACACTGAGGCCAAACACAGACACACATCATTAAAGCTGATGTTTAACGTTCAGCAGCTCTGTTCACATCCAAACTCTACATTTAACTGTAAAACACAACTTTATTTAAGGAAACCAAACAAAAAAAAAAGTCTTTTTCACCAGAACCAGTGCGACCACAGTGGATCTGGGATCAGACCGGACCTGGTCTTAGAGGAGACCAGGTCCGGTCTGATGAAGCGGTCTGATCCCCCTCTCAGAGTTGGGAGGCTGTTTGTGCGGCTGCGGCGCTGAGAGCAGGTGAGTGGTCTGAAAAATTGATGTTATTGTGCTGAGAAATCTGATGAAATCTCGTCTCTTCACTTTCTGTTCAGCAGCAAAACAACGTCTCAGCTTCAGTCTCTCTGCAGCTCGGAGGCTTTAATCACACGTCTGTGTCCCGCCGCCCGACATGACGGCTTGGCTGACAGCTCCTAACCAGCTCAGACCAATTACAGTTTGTTAAGAGCTGTTTTATTTAAAAAAACAACAACAACAACCAGAGCTTCTGATTCGCTGCCGTCAAATGGTCGACGTCTCAGCCCAAACTCTGCTCATGAACTTCACCTCTTCATCGACTCGTTTCTCTGAGTTTAAGTCGTGACTTTAAAAAAACAGGCAAATCAGCAGCAGCTCTGATCGTTTCTGAAAATTTGACTCTTGAGAGTCGTGAAGGAGAAAACGACGAGCGAGTGCCGCTGAGAACAGATGTTCTCCAAATGAGCCGAGCTGTGGATAAAGACTTGAACTGGAGGGGAGCAGGGTGTGTGTGTGTGTGTGTGTGTGTGTGTGTGTGTGTTCAGTCAGATCAGGTCCTGGTGACTAACGAACATTAGTGTTTCATTTGCTGCGTCTTTTCTCTGAGAAACATTTTTCAACATTTCGACACCTGAACTTTTTGTGTTTTTGAGACTGTGACGAGTTTTTACTGAATCTATTCGATCTTTTCTCTCTGGAGTCGTGTCCAGGAGTTTGTTTTTTTTTTATCTCCTGATTTTAAACTCAGTGGACGAACTTCCTTCCTTTCAGAAACGTCACTCATATCGTCTCAGTATCACTTGGTTTCATTCACTGTGTGCTCACCTGCTGTGGTCTGTGCTGTGTGATCAGTGACAGGAGCAGCAGGTGTGTTGAGGTGAAATCTGATCGATTCATCAGCTTTAACTTTGATTGGTGATTAATGTCTAATTTGTAATTTATTAAACTCAGACACGAAGGAAACTGACAATATACTGTAAACCCCCCCCCCCCCGTACCTGGACATGTTGTCAGGTGAGCAGGCCGAGTTGTTCCCCGTCGACACGCTGGTGTCCATGCTGTCGGAGCTCTCCAGGCTCAGCGTGTCGTACGGCTGCTCTCCGGCCGACGGCGGCTGGTGGTGCAGGATGGAGTGGTGCACCATGGGAGGGGGGCCGACGGAGCCGTGGCTCAGCGTGGGGCTGTAGGCCATGACGGGGGAGTAGGAGGGCGAGGAGGAGGCCGCCGTCATCAGGTGGGTCTGGGAGCCGTGGAGCGCCTCCCACTGGCACTGAGCCTCGGCCGCCGCTCGCTGCTTGAGCTCGGCCAGGCGCCGGCGCTGCTCCTCGATGACCTGGTGACCTGGAGGGAGGGGGAGAGGGAGGGAGGAGGGGTCAGTGGATCTGCTCTGGTTTGGACCCGAACACCATCACCAGTCCAGTGAAGACGAGGTCGTCTGAGACTGAAGACCTAAAACAACCAGGACCAGGACCAGGACCAGGACCAGGACCAGCCCACACACCACAGGACTGTGAACCATGCACCACACATACAGCTCTGCGTCCCACCACCACCATCACCACCACCAGGCTGAGAGTTAAACACAGGTGCTGTCTGGCTTCACAGGTTCGACTCCACGCCCCTGTGCACCTGATCCGTCTGGAGACCAGGAGCTGGAAACGCTCCACATGCAAGATTAATTCTCCACGAGCAGGAGCGTTCATGGAAGATTGATGGGAGAAGAGAAGAGAGTTTCAGATAAAAGAAAAGATGAAAAGAAATCTTTTGGGGGGAGAAGAGTTAATGACACGCAGCAGAGATGAAGAGGGGGAGGGAGGGGGAGGAGGGGTGAGGCGAAGACAGGGTCTGAAATTAACAACCGCCAAGTGTCGGGTCGTGGTAAACGCCGCCTTTGATGGATAAATCAACAGCAGTAACAGGCGGCTCCTCTCTGCCTCAACACACACGCTACAGGTTCAACTTCCCCGCAGCTCAGGGAGTTCCACTACATCTCTTTAAGGTTTTCCTTAGTTAAAGGAAAAAGTTAAGTGATTAGCAGCAGATTTAAAATTTGACTGTTTCCATGGAAACTATTGATTTGCTTCCATCGACACCTGTGACACCTGTTGACTGTGAGAAACGCTCGCTCGTCCTCACCCGTCACTAAGATCCTCAACAACTGAAATGACTTAAGTGATTCATTAAGGGTTAAATGAGCATTTTAAAGAAAACACTTAAACATGTTTATGAAGAAACTTTAACTTAGACTAAGGGAAATCTTAACTTATTAAGGGAAGAGTAAGGACTTCTAGTGTTTTGTGCAATTGGTTCAAAACACCTTAAGTTTTCCGCTTAGCTCCGACACATAAGGTTTAATTTCCTCTTAGCTGAGGGAGTTCATTAAAGGTGTCGCACAGAATCTCATTAAGTTTTTCTGTAGTTAAGGAAAAAGGCTGATGACGTCATAAATCAGTTCCTTGTCGTCTCCTGGTTGCAGCTCATTCATTTTCTTCATTCATCACCATAGTTACAGGAGCCTTAAGTATTTTTTTTCCCTTAGATTGATAGTTAAGGTGTTTTTTTGACTTTAAGTGATTCCTTAAGTAGAAAAGCAAGAAAAGGAGACAACTTTAAAAACATAACTGAACTTAGACTTTAAGGACTTTAAGGTTTGCCACTGGTGGTCACCTGATCTGAGGTCTACAGCGAGGCTGCTGATTGGCTGTTGAATGCTAAATAAACAGAGGAGGAGGGTGACTCTGTCTGTTCTGTCTGTTGACCCAGTTAATCTCAGACCCTGAGTGAGTGAAGAGACAGGAGGACACAGACAGAGGAGGACCAGGACCAGGACCAGGACCAGGACCAGGACGATCCAGCTGCAGAGAGTGGATCCATCTACCTGCTGAGCCGTCATCTACGCTGGTGATCTGTGAGGAGGCCGACGGCTCTGTGGTGCAGCGGAGTCACAGAGATACAGACATGAGGAAAACCTGAGCTGTAGACACTGTGTGTGTGTGTGTGTGTGTGTGTGTGTGTGAGACCAGCAGCCGTGGGTGGCAGCCAGCTGAGCTAAAAACACCAGACAGCTTCGCTCTGATCCATTTAGTCAAACAGCAGTGACGCATGAGGAGAACTGTTCCTCCACACACACACACACACACACACACACACTGAACACACAACACTGAACATCTGTTAACCGGCGATCAGGTTGTTTACTGGTGTTTACTCGTTATTAGAAAACATTAAAGCAGTGTTTCACCGTTTATGATCCGGTGCTTTAATGAAAGTCTCATCAGTTCTCACACTCAACTGGAACATTTATTCATGTGCACATCTGTGAACATCTGTGTGTGACGCACAACACACTACATTAAACACTTGCGTTGAGCCACACAGATAAACCTATTGCTCATTAATGTCTTAGTAACAGGATCATATCATAACTGTAACTGTTTAACCCTTTAGGTTTGTGACCTTCAGTTCAGCTTTACGTTATGACTGAACTACATGCATTAACCTCGTACGACTAAACCTTCACTGTAAACTGTCGCTTTTACTACATCTAACCTCTAATCATTAGTAGGACTGGACTTGTTTTGCTTTTGATTCACTGTCTCGTCGTTTTTAACAATGTTAATAAAGATTTTTCACAGTGAAGAAGTGAAACTGAGAATTAATCTTGAATCCAGACTGGAGCCAGACTCCCCTGGTCAGGAACATATTACAACACTGTGTATACATAATTACTGTTGACGCTGTCAGTGACTTCCTGCTTTGATCATGTACCACTCATGAGTGAATGTAGTGTACGACATCTGTCCGTGATCAGACAGTTACTCCTGAATGATTCAAAGTTGATTAACACCTCTGGGTTAACGAGCGCCGGCTCAGGTCACTGACCTTTCTGCTGCAGAGCGAGCTGCCTCTTGGTCTCGATGTCCTGCAGAGTTGCAGCCAGGTTCCTGGGCAGACTGCCGGTGCTGTTGGCCACCAGCAGGGGCTCTGCACACACACACACACACACAGGGTCAGGACATATAATAAGACTTGACCAGAGGTCGATATCTTCACCTCAGCAACTGTTTGAAAACCCTCTGTACCTTGGAGCTGGAGTTACGTCCCAGTGTAGCTGCTCCCTGCTGCAGGGGGGAGGAGGAGCCAGATTTGGGCTGATGAAGAGACAGACCTGGATCACTGTCCAGCTTAGAGCGGAAAACCTGTGGGAGGACGAAAACAGGATGGAGACGTCAACATGAGGAGTCTGTGTCAAAACCAACCCAGTGAGACTGGAGGTGGAGGTGGAGGTGTTAGGAGGGTGTTAGAGGAACGACTGAACTCCAGTGAGGAGGAGCTGAAGCACCTGATGGAAGATCACAGTTTAACAACATGAGGAGTGTTTTACTGCAGGTTCCTGTGATCGCTGACGGAGCCCAGAGTAAATACACACAGTGCTGGATGAATAATATCAGTGGCAACAGACAATACAGGAGTTAAAAGAGCTCTTTGATCAAAATGCTGCATTCATGTGCTGTGGGACCTTTCAGCTTTAATCCAGAGTTATAACATGAACCTTTTCCACATTAAAACAACTGGAGCTGTTCTACATGTCGCTGAGTCCAGAGGAATCAATGATTTTAATCATCTACAGTGAATTTAATCACCTGTCGATGACGTCGTATCCTCTGTGATGTGGAGGCACAAACAAACTGTAATCCTGTTTTAATTCACACTTTTAAGTTGCATTTATGTTTATAACTTCACATTTTAAAGTGACACTGCTTTATTCATTGTTTCTACTGGGTCTACCCCCGTCATGGCGTGTGTGTCCTCAGTGTCGATGAAACACTTGACTTTAAAGGTGGAGCTGACTTATTCAGTGTTGGTTCGATCACCTGCTCTGTTGTTTGGAAACCTAAAACCCTCCTGACCCCCTGACAATGAAGGAATCCAAACTGGAGACTGGAGAGCTGAGGACAACAACTCCCATGATGCCACGCTACTTCACGACATCACCAAAGGCCCCGTCTCTTGTTATACTTTTGTTTGAGAGGTTATGATGTGAATGCAGCATGATTAAACCACCAAACACACACAGACACATGGATCCACCTTCTTCTGTGGATATGAGTGAACAGCAGCACAAAGGACGAGTGGGAGCAACACAGAGGAGGAGAAGAAGAAGAAGAAGAAGAGAGGAGGCCTTCTACCTGCAGCACAGGCCTGCGGCCCGACAGAGACTTGGTCGGCAGAGGAGGAGGACACATCTGGCTGGAGTCAGCCATCAGCTCCTGGTACCACTGCTCTAAATCTAGTTTGGACAGGTGAGGCCTACTGCCCTCAGCCTGGTACTGAGGAGGAAGAGGAGGAGGGAGGAAGAGGAGGAGGAAGGAGGAAGGAAGGAAGGAAAGAGAGAAAACAGGAAAAGATTAGAAAGCATTCAAAGACGGTGGAGAGAGGGTAGAAACATTTGTTTTACACACTCTCCAAAGCTGTAATTAAGGTTTTTTCATACTTTGGAAATTAAATATCTGCAACACATTCTTGTTGTCAGCTGCGTGATGATTATGCTTCGTACCCTGCAGCTGCTGAACCTCTCTTCTACATGTCTGTGCTTTAATTTGGTTTCTGCTGCAATGACCCAGTTTCTCACAAGAACGTTAAAGTTTCTCCTCTGATTGGTTTCACTCCTCCTGCAGCAGCAGCTCCACACATCACAGTCCAGCATCAAACGCTCCATTCAGCCTGGTTTTTTTTTTTTAAACCACGGTCACAAGAGCTGTTTCATCTGAACAACACACTTTAAACAGCTGACTGAGAGATGCTGCTTACATAACACAGCTCTCACTAACATGACTATCATGCAGCTAATCACCGTGTTAAAATACAACCGTCCTGGGTCTTCTTCCCCGGCGCTGCACAAACACGTTTCCTTTATTGATAAATGTGTTTTATTCAAATGCAGCTCTGGCAACAGTAATTGAATTTGAAGATAAAGAGGCAGTGAATGGAGAACGGCGCAGTAGAGGTGATATTAAATGTGAAGGATTACATAAGTAAAGGCTGTGAGCTACTTTCAGTGGATCTTTGAAAACAATGGGAGTCTGTGACTTGAGGCAAACCTGCAGCTGAGCAGACGGCAGCAGCTCCAGACTGCAGTCACATCACAGGCTTCAGGCATCATCCTGTTAACGGCAACATCTGGAGGTCAGGAGAGACAGACTCCTCCAGATGTGACATCAGCAACGCACCGAGGTGAGAGGGCATCTGTGTTTTACTGATCACTGCGATGTACCTCCACGACATGGAGGTGACCATTAAAAAGCTGGTGGAGCTGCAGAGAGTCGAGACACTTAACAAGAGTCTGAAATCTCAGTTTACCAGTTTTCAGAGATCCACTGACTGTTCTCCCACAATGCATTGCACAGAAGGAAGTGAAGGACCCGTGGTCAGAGGTGAAACAGCTGCAGGGAGATTTGAGTTGCAGTTTAAAGAGTCTCATCTTTGAGTCAGAGCTCATCTTGTATCCTTTCACTTCCTGTTGGTATCAGAGCTTTGAATGAACTGAAGTCTCGTCTCGTGTTGTTGTATGTTATATTTCTACTTAACCTGACGATCAGTGAACGTTCATCTCATCTCATCTGCTTTTATCTTGTAGAAATAATGTCTCGCATTAATTTGGATTTAATTTCATGACGGCTGTGTTTCTGTGAGTCAGGTCCAGGGTTTGGTATCGTTTGTTTTATCCCAGTTGAAATGAAAAGTCTGGTTAACATCAGCGCTCACACCTGTTCGTCAGTGTCCACCTGTCACATGACTTCAAAAGGTTAAATAACCTTTGGAAAATGAAACAATGAAACAATGAGGGGAAAAGAAAATCACAAAGTCATTTGTTCTATGAGCTACTTCCTTAGGACACAGGTGATGGTCAGGAGGAAACAGGGAAGGACAGCACACACCTCCACAGAGAGAGAGAGGGAGGAGCCATGAGGAGAGGGGAGGCAGGAGAAGGCGGGGTCTACTGCTCCAGACTGCAGGGGCTGGCGAAGCGGGGAGGTAGGGGACGACTCCACCTTCGGCATCCCATACATCTGATTTAACTGTCCCACTGTCACATACTCCTTCACACACACACACACACACACAGGTGGAGAGGGGAGAGAGAGAGAGACAGGTGTAAAGACAGAGAGTCAGCAGGAGGCAGCAGGTGGAAACACATCAGGTGACCTGAGTGACCTTCAGCGACATGAAGGTGTGAGGGGAGGAGGACGTGGAGGGTTAAAACACACAGCAAACAGCGCCAACACACACACACACACACACACACACACACACACACACACACACACACACACTGGACGTCAGGGTTAGACTGACAGAAGCAACGGACAGGGTCACATCACTCACCTCTGACGTGCTGTGGTTAGTCTGAGCATCGATCTCATGATAATTATCTTTAAATGGGACAATAAATCACTTTTCACGTGTGTTGACACGCTGGTGTCAAAACAGCTCAAATATTTCCTCAATGAAATCATAGTTTTGGTCATTTTAGACTTGAACAAACAAACGCCTTCACTAAACAACACAGGAAATGTTTTTTTTTTTCTTTTCAGAATAAAACATAAAGTTGTGACTGGACTGAGTTGAATATTGAACATGTTGTTCCTGTTAATGAGCTGCAGACATGGATAGAAACACCAGGATCAGGATTAGTCCAGCACTCAGCAAATCCTCTGTTCTCTTAATATGATCTAGCGACATCATCATCATCATCATCATCAACAACTGTAAATGAACTCAGCAGCAGAGAGAGTGAGCACATGCACCACGATACAGTCAGTCTGATTCACTAGAGACCAGCAGGGGGCGCAGCATTACATGACAACAGAGGGACTGGGGGAGTCAGGAGAGGAGGAGAAGGTGAATACAGACAAGATCAAGTAAAAGAAGAGACAGACAGGAAGTGATGGTACCTCGCAGGCGCCAGCTAACGCAGCATCTATGGCAAACGAGCGGCCGTGCGAGGCGGGCGTGCTGCTGTCACCGTGGTACATCTTATAAACGTCCGACAGCCTCAAATAGTCCTGAAGCCAGCGGCCGACAACAGTCAAGACAGGATGACAAGCCATGAGGACAATGTACAGTACACACACACACTCTCTCTCTCACTCTCACACACACACACACACACACACACACACATACATAGAGAGAAGCAAGGAAACAACCCACAATGCCTTTTCAGTCTGGAGGTGTCTTCACACTTCAACAACCAGGTCCAGGTTTCAGCTGGTTGTTGTGGTCGTGTTGGGTTAAAGGTGCAGAGTGTGTGTGTGTTAAAAAAAAAAGAGACAGACAGGAAGACACTCAGCAACACACACAGAGTCTGTGCAGCGTCACGAGCAGCTGACACACAACCAGGTCACAGACACACACCAGTGATGTAGTGGTCAGTACAATTAGCATTAAACTGAAGTGAGACTGGATGGACAGAGTGGACAGAGCTGGACTAACCCACTACATCTCTGGACTAAAGCCGATGTCGTCTGAAAGTTACTGTGCTTCATTATCATTAATTAAAGGTCCCATATACTGTAGTACAAAGGTCTGGGCTCTGTATAATTAACACTGTGAAAGTATCAGAGCCTCAGTCCACAGAGAAATGCACACAGCCTGTATTCAGACGCTGAGCCTTAAAACCAGCCATCAGGACTTCCTGTCACTTTGTGATGTCACTACAGAGCAGTCACCAAGCCTCCTCTCTTCTGATTGGCTGACACCGACCTGTTCTCGAGCTCCAGAGAGAAGCTGAGAGAGGAGATGCAGAACTATCTTTTTCTGGATCAATACTTCAGATGAGTGCGACATATGGGACCTTTAAGATCTGGTGAAAGTGCAACACAGAACATCACAGGCAGCACAGCTGGAGCCACAGTGACCAGGACACTGACCAACACAGGGACCTTTACTTTGTTGTCAGGGGAGGGGGGGGGGTGCACAGAGAGAAAGCAGGGGGCAGGGAGGGGGGCGTAGCGGGCTTCATGCACAGGAGCGTTAGTCCGATTACCTCCGTAGGGCTGCTGGGGTACAACTGACAGGAAGGGGAGGGATGTAAGTAGGAAGGAGAGGCTTGACAGAGGGAATGCTGGGAGGAGTGGACATCCTCCAACAGCAGGTCAGCCTCGCTGATATGGAGCATTTCCTGTTTCAACAGTCAGGGACATAAGTGGGTTTAATACCTCCAGGACAGTTACGGGACAAGTTCAGAGAGTTACAGGGAACATGTGACACACGCGTCCCTGTCGCTCGCCTTCGCTCTGCTGCAGCTTCATGCAGCGCGGCCCGGTGACAACACGTCAGTGTGTTAACAACATATCACTTACATCAGTTACCTTCATTAAACTCTGGATTAGTCTGATCACACTGACAGATCAGTGACAGGTCAGGAGGTCAGTGAGGTGAAAACTCAGCTGTGTGGACGTGTAGTGTGTGTTTTCACCGGTCACACACACACACACACACTGAGGCTCAGCGGTGCTCTCACCTCTCTCATTGCAGTGGACGACTTGGGGAAGCTCTTCCCTCCGGTCAGGCTGTGGTATCTCTTCTCCAGGGCCAAGAGTCGCTCCTTCTCCTGCAGCATCAAACCACAGACAACTACTGTTAAAATCAGTTTTGATGTTTATAATTGGGCAGCTATCTGCCTGCTGGGAGGGGTACTCTTCCATTTTTGTGTTACATAATCTGTGTGTTTGTTATTTAATCCTTGTGATCTCCAACCTTGATAAATAAACATTATCTTTGTCATTATAAACTCACCTTTTGCAGCATTTGCAGTGTGTGGCTCCTGTCTTTAGTCAGCCGCTCACACTCCTGAGACGCCTGCAGGCTGAGCTGGTTGGCCTGGTTCTCCAGAGCCGACACCTTCTCCTGCAAAAAAAAACACAACAGTCGTTTGATTAAGTCTTCGATATAAGCTGTAACAACAGCAGAGGAGGTGTAAAAATGTAAAACTAAGTGACCCAGCAGATAGTGAATAACTGTCAGCAAGCAGCTTGATCTCTGGCACACAAACACACAGGGTGTAAACAGATGTCAGAGTCTCCTCACCTTCCTCTTGGCCACGCTGCTGTGGTACTCTGCTCTCTCCTGGAGCAGCTGCTGACTGATGGTCTCTCTCTCCTCCTCCAGGCTGCTCTCTCTCTCCAGCTGCTGAAACTCCAGGTCCTCAAACTTTTTGGTTCCTGCTTCCAACGTCTCTCCGTCCTGATGGAGGATCCACACACACATAGACACACACACACACACACACACACAGACGTTATCAGCAGTGAAATCATATAGATGGAAAGTCACTGCTCACTCTGAAGCCATCCACTGTCCCCAGACCAGCGTGAAAAGCAGGAAACACTGTGATGTTTGTCTCTGAAACATCTTCCCAGCCCGGCTGAAGCTGTCTTTTTTTGGGGGGGGGGCACTAAAAGCACGGCGTGCTGAGTCAAGCAGACAGCCATGAACACATGCTCCTACTGCAGCACAGACACCAGTGTGTGTGTGGTCAGATGACCTGCAATGTACAGGAAGGAGGGGAGGAGGGTGGGGGGTCACTTCAACTGGAACAATATTTAAAACAGGAAGAGTTATGGGTTCAGATCCAGCCCCTGACCTTTGACCTGCCATTCCCCTCTGCATCCCAAAACCTTCCTGTCACATCAGAGGTAAATAATGCCACCCATAGAGAGTCATACAGAACATGTATGACTCCATCTGCACTGAAAGCACCATACACACATTCCTCAGTGTTTGTTGTGGCTGTGCAGCTGCTGACAGACTGAAGTGTCACAGCAGAGTGATGAGTGTGTGTCTGTGGCCCAGTGCGTCAGTCCTGGTGTTAACGTGTGTCTTCAGTTACAAGTGATCAGCTCAGACTCCACCAGGTCAACACCTGGCTTTAAAACGCAGCTCAACATGTGTCTCAAGTGACCGTATGTGATCAGATCTCACTGCCCTGCTCTGTACGTAAACATGTGGGACTTGTTGTGTCCTACAGACAGGTCCAGTGTCTGTTACAGTGGCCCGGACATGATCGGATCTTAAAGGCGCCACTTCACACCTGAATTCAGAGATGTCTACTTCTTCATTCAGTTGAATTTTATCTACTTTATCCTGAGATGTCTGTGGAAACTACCTATGACACTTCATTATGAGATACTTCACTAAACACAGTCTATATTAACTTCTCTGTAACATGTTTGTTTTTCTTGTTTACCTTCCTGAGAAGTGATAAACCAAAATGCACAGTGTGACTCTAAACCAAACAGCAGCAATAATTCACATGGAGAAGTCACAGGATGAGAGCGAGCACAGACAGAGAATGGATCTAGTCAGGGCCTATGTTAATTGATTAGTGGGGAGTTATACAAATTATAAGAGCCATGACATATCGCAGAGGAAGTGCAGATAAGATGCACACATGCAGTGCAGCAGCAGCAGCAGCAGCAGCAGCGGCAGCAGCAGCAGCAGCAGCGGCAGCAGCAGCAGTGGAGGTCGTGTCACATGACCTCACACTTTGACCAAAAATGCATCACTGACAGCTGAAGTGACCGGGGGTCATTTGTTTGCTCCAGTGTCGACCAAGAGGCTCCAGTGGTGTGTAGGTGTGGAGGAGGGGGGAGGATTCCTGCATGACTGAGAGTCACTGGAGGGGGAGGGGGGGGTCTCATAAACTCCTCTGAGTGTGTGTGTGTGTGTCGCAGGCCCTTGCTAAAGGGTCAAAGGTGCCAGCAGCACCATGTGTGTTGTTGCTGTGTGACACAGGCAGAGACAAGCCACGATTCAAGTTTTCTTAAGTAAAACTAAAATAAAATGTTACGATTAACTAAATGACAGTTTCCCATCATTCTCCAACATTACTGTCACTTCTGTTGTAATATAACTGGTTCTGTTTTGCACAGTTCTTTACGTCACTGTCATTGTTTTTCTTAATGTGTACAGTTTGCGTTGTCCTGGCTGTATGGTCTCTACTAATCGCTCCCTGGGGACAAAGTGAGGTTGTTGTTTTATTATTAAATGTAATATATTTAAGACTGAGAATGAATCCACTACGATGTGCTGAGGCCCTTGGGAGTTTGACTAAAGGTTTTCATCAATATTGGGTTTTAAATATTGTATTTGGTCATGTGACTTTGGTCCACTGGGTTTTAAAGTGCTCTATAAATAAAGTTGGTATGGTATATGAAAAAGCAAAACAGATGATCAAATTGTCAGATCATTGAAATGTATGTACTACTCCATAAGTTAGCTTTCATTTGATGTTTCTCTGTAGCTGTAGCTGTTATAATGCAAATTTAAAAAGGGTGTTTTCACATTTCTATGATGAGATATTTTATCTACAGTTTAACATGTGTTGAAAAGCCCAATCAAATGTTAAAACACTTTTCAATCAGGTGCATAATATCAAATGTACACGACTGTGGCTGCAGGCCTGGAGGAACTGGACCGGTGCCTCTACTGAAAACTCAGGTGGGGTGGTGACTCTAGTGGTTTCAGGAGGAGATGTGCACGGTGACAGGTGAGGTTCTGTAGTGGGGAGGGGCTAATGTAAACTACTGTTGGACAGGTGAGGGGGTGGAGTCTCGTTGCTTCTGCTCCACTGACTGACAGACCCACCCTTTTGAGCTGTTCCTGCAACTGTTCTCGCAGGGACTCGGGACAGTTATGAAGCTGGTTCTGCAGCTCAGCGTAGCCCTCCTGGAGGCTCTGCAGGGCCCGGCGCTCGGCCTCAACATTAGCCCTCTCCTAGAAAGACATGACACACACCCACACAAAGGATGGATGGGTGAGGGGAGAGAAAGAGAAAGAGAGAGAGAGAGAGAAACACACGTCTCAAAATCCACGCCATGCAAATAAACAAAGCTGCGAGGTGTTAGCAACAGACACATCGTGATTGATTTTTAGAGCTGGGCAGAGCACAGGAAGTGTAGGTATTAAACCTGTGGGATGGACTGATGGATGATGGGTGCTCATGGGTGACAGAAGAGACAATTATATTTCAAGTCTTAAATATATCAATACATCAAATGAGAACAGCTTGAATATACCGACCTAGAACTTGCTAAAGTCAGCCATTTATTTTAGTATGTTCCAACAGTAACCTGTGAGAAAATTGCCTCATAATTTGAACCTTCCCGGCCCTGAACATTTATAAAGTCACTGCTGAGCAATAATGTGACAGCCGTGACACTGTCTCAGTTACAGTACAGTTGCTCTCCAGTGAAAGTAGAGAAGCACCTAGCTCTCCTGGGCGCTGCTCCACTTTCAAACTCAGGAATCAATAACTACCAACTTCACTGCTTCTGGAACAAAGGTGGCTTTTACAGTTTCACCTTCTACCCTCTGTGTTTTGATGTGAGAAGGCAGACAGGTCCTCAAGGACCCTCAGCACAAACAGGAGACCTGCTCCTCTGTTGTCTCTGTTCAGGGCTGAGAGGAAGCTTGGAGTAAGAGACGCCAGGTTCTTCTTTTTCCTTAAATAACGTAACACCAAAAATAAACTTTCTGTCAGGTGTAGAGCCACAGTTTCATTGAGGACTTTTACAAACAAAAATATTAGGAACATTTTCCTTACTCCCATTTTTATGAGTTGAAAAAAAAGTCTTTTTACTTAAATTAACCACAGCTATATTAACTCCAGTAACAACAAAGTAGCCTACATCTTGCCCTAGTGACAAATTTAGATTGAATTTAGCAGTTATGTTAAATTAGCAGAGATTATTGACCAGTTCATCAAACTAAACTTTACTAGTAACAGACCAGGAACTGAAATAAACTCTGTATGATACACGTCGTGTATCATATTATGCTCTGTTTTACCTGAGCAACGTCGCGTTTGGTTTTGGGCTAACGCTCGCTAGCTAGGTTCGAAGATGCTAGCAAATGAAATACAGCCGTTAGCGAGTAACTAGCGGCTGTTTGACTGATTAACGATCGACTTACTGATTAATTATAATGACCTCGACTTCACATTTATTATCATCTAACTCTAAGTAATGATTATGAACCAACTCGTGTTTAAAACCTTCAGTCCGCTCCAAACACAAACCTAAAAACTTTATGCTAACGGTACAACGGCTAATCAAGCTAACAGGCTTCCGAACCAAACATGCTAACTCAATATTCAGCCGTTAGGAGGAAACCGTTAATTTATAAAACACTTTTAAAAAAGAATTATCGATAGAAATAAACAGTGAGTTATGTACATCAACTAATTTAGCATCTGAACGTCAACATTAATAAGAGGAGAATAATGGGACAAGGCAAGTCCTTTACATTTTACTTTTCCCTCTTCTTTTCCAGGATATGTGGTTAATTAATCTTGTATGAATAGGGGGGAAAAAACATTAAAACTGTGACTAAAGACAAAAGTGTTATTATATTTTTGTTCGTTGTATACTTATGTAAATTTTCCTGACATTTTTGTGGCAATGCAGATCCAGTTTCCTGAGAGTGATTTTCCACAATAAACAAACATGTTGTTGGTCACAGGACACAAAATTCAAACCCAGGTTCACAGTGAAAGAGAACAGGAAACAGGTCTGACATCTGACCCCACAGCAGCCATCCCTGCTTCACTCTTTGTTTCAGACAAAATACTGTGGATTTTAACAGTTTAATCACAAAAAGTCAAGAAGCTAAGTTGTTAAATGTGTTTTTTCTAGACTTCCTGTCATTTTTCTGACTGTCACTGTGTGAGCATGTGTTGATGTTGGTAAAAGAATAAAAAAGAAACTCCCTATAACCCACTACAGAGAACATGCTACAGCTACTGCAACACTTTCTTCAAGCTACAAGTCTCTTGCAGACCTCGTGCACTACTGCAGAACCAAAGACTACAGATCCCACAAGGCCCCTGGAGGGCAGGTGTCCTGGTCTACAGGGGGGGTCTGTCATGCAGACAGTGAGGAGGAAGGAGGGGTAAAGTGGATGAAAGACTCAGTGACTTGAAGTGCTGAGGAGGCAGAGAGAGGATTAGAGGTTAATGGATCAGTTAGTTAGAGAGGGGGGGGTCGAGCTGAGGAGAAAACAGGTGAGATCTGACAAAACGCTACGGTGAAAACATGCGAGAGAGACAGACAGACAGAGAGAGAGAGAAAACACCAGAGGAGGTAAAATCCACTCCTTCATTTCATCAGACTCTCTAATCGTCTGTGCAGTAAATTCAGTTCTCCAAGTCCAGGAAACCAGACGGGAATCTGACTCATGTAGGGACGAACATGGAAGAGAAACCGCAGGCAGTGAGTGTGTGTGTGTGTGTGTGTGTGTGTGTGTCTGTTGGATAATGTCACATGACCTCAGCAGGTTCCTCAGCCCTCAGTATTAAGAACCTTTCCAATGCTCTCTCTACCTTGTCTTTCTCCCTCTGGATGGCGCTCTCCAGCTCGTCCAGCTTGTGCTGCAGCTGCGTGATGATGTCCGTCTCGGCCTCCATCTGGTCGAGCTCCGCCTGCCTCTCGCCCTGCAGCAAGGCTCGCTCCATCTCCGCCTGGGCGAGCACAGAACCACATGTTTAAAAACACAGTGACCGTGAACTGTGACCTCAGTCTCTCCTCTCTCTCTGTCCTCTCTCTACCTCCTGTTTGGACTCCTGCAGCTGCTGCTCCAGCTCCGTCAGTCGGGTCTTCAGCTCATCGATCCGGGACAGGACTCGAACCCGCTCATCCACCAGGTAACCCAGCTCCAAACGGCCTGTGCTGCCCGAGCTGGATGAGTCCTCGTGCTGCGGAAGTGAAGAGAAATAGAGACAGATGGAATAAATAAGGTCGAGGAGGCTTTAAGACGATATTCTCATCTGTTTATTTTACGTTTACTTGTTGTATTTGTCTCTGGTCTAAATGAAGTTGGACTTTCAAAGACTATTCATTTGAATCAGTTCAGATTTGTATAAATATATTGGAGGCTAAAATGAAAAACACAGAGAGGCAGAGGAGAGTTAGTCTAAAAGGCGACAGAGGAGCAGGAACAGCTGAGTGTTTGTTGATGAATCTGATGGTTTTTACTCATTAATACGAGAAATATTAACAGTAATATTCAGATTAGCTCATGCTGTGCTTCTTTATGTTTTCATTAATCCCTGCAGACTGAGCTGTGCACAGAGGTTACTGTACGATTAAACATGTTGTTCACGATGTTCTTCACCACAACACTTGTTTTTGTTTTTTGTTTTCCTGCAGGGTCACTGATGTGGAGGACACAACATGCATGATGGTCACATCATATGTATCCATGAGAAAAAATACTCTGCTGTTTAACGGCCAACAAACACGTCCACCACTCTGTGACAGGGTTTTTATATGAAGGAGCTTCACACCAGTTGGTTTCATCACAGGAGTCTGTTTTAAAACGAACGTGCAGCTTCGCTTTTACACCATAAAATACTGACTTATTTAGATTTGCACTGTGGATACTGTAAGTTATTAACAAGGCAATATTATACAGTATTACTTATCGCGGTTAATGGGGGATGAAAATTAGTTCATAAAAGTCAAACTACCTCGAGATGAACGACTGAGAGATTCACAAACTTTTGAACTTGAGAACACACCGCGAGACACAAACTCTTCTCACCGCGATCTATACACAGACTGCAGAGATGCAGAGAGGAACGCAGATATGAAAGATGCTTGGGCGATATGAATGGCCAATCGGCTTGAATCTTGGCTGTCTGAAACGTCCTCAGTGGTGCGGGAAGCATCCGTTGGATTTTATTTTTAATAAAATAATTTTTAATTTAATTGAATATTTTTGACTCGCGAAGCATGAACAGCGATAACCGAAGCGCGAAGTAGCGAGGTGTCTCTGTATAATTCATGGTAATCTTGCTGATTCAAATGCATGAAACCAGCTGATCTGTGTGTGTGTGTGTGTGTGTGCTTTTATTTTTCATGAACAGCGGCGACTGTTTGGACCTGACATGATCAGAACAGATGTTCTCATGCACATGTTGATGTGGTTCTCTGCTCAGGATCCGTCTGGTTCTGGTTTAGAAAAGAAGTCATGCTGTTTCCACGGCGACATGCAGAGAGAGAGAGGCGGCGTCCGTGGTGGACGATGTGCGTTCGCTCTGACCTGTCTGTCTCCATTGTGCAGAGCTGAAGCAGTGCAGGGAGCCGGAGACGTCCTCACCTCCTGATGAGTGCTCTCCGTGCTGCTGCACTCCTCCTTCAGGTTCTCGTCGTCGCTCTCCCTCAGCCTCTGGGCCAGGCGCAGCGTGGCCGAGGACACCGAAGCCACTGCCGTCGTCCCTCCCAGGATGTTCTCCACCGACGGTCTCCGCCCGGAGCCGTCCGTCAGCCCGCCACCGGGGAACCCGGACCTCACCGAGCCCAGAGGGTCCAGACCGGCGCTCTCTCCTTTGTTGTACTCGGCGCAGAGGTTCAGGATGGTCTCCAGTCGCTGTCTCTCCTGAGGGAACACACACAAACAGAAAGCAGGAGGTCAAGGGTCAATAATCAAAGGATCAAAACAAGGAGCAGAGGAAACGTCTCCTCTTTAAACACAACTACAGAAAATATTTCATCTTGGACTCATCAGTTTAGATTTTATATGCACAGTCACATACAGTAAGAGGTGTGTGTGTGTGTGTGTGTGTGTGTGTGTGTGAGACTCGAGCTGACGAGTCACGGAGCCTGAGTCAGAGCCACAGACTGTGTGTGTTTGTAAAGAAACATCTGTGTGATGAAGAGTAAAAACCAGCGTCACACCCGTCCTGACCTGATGTGAAGGGAATCCATCAGTGTTATCTCACTTCCTGTGGTGAAGTCACAGAACTTTACACGTTTGCATTGAAGATAATGGTATTTCATTTTATAAATATGATTGAACTTACTAACATCCAGAAAATCACACAGAACAACTGGTGTTGCTTCAGTGGTTATTGTCAAACTGCAGGTCACAGATCCAGATCCTTAATGTTTTTTAACTGGATTAGCCACCGACCCTCAGCTCCAGTCGGAGCAGACACAGAGTCTCACGGCTGAAACAACGCAGCCGTTCTCAGACTCTCTGACTGGTCGTCCAGCAGCTGTCACCGTGAGGGGTCAAGCCCACCCACACAACAGACCAGGCTGATGGCGTGACCTCTGACCTCTAAATGTCAGCTGCTGTCTGCTGTGGCCCCTGTGGTCCAGGATCAGACTCTGTGATGACTCAGAGTCCGACGGTGATGTTTAATACGTCAGAAAACGAGCATGTGGAGCAACATTTACACGAAACAGTGACTGAGCCTGGACGTTCTTCTCCTTCACTGCTGCGGGGGTTCAGGTCCTGGTCTTCCTCAGCACAGTCCACACTCCACTGTTCCAGTGGCTCACATGGTACAGTATGTACCACGCAGTCTGTGCCCTGACTGCACTGACATATGTACTGACTATATATATACTGATATATATATATATATATATATATATATATATATATATATATATATATACCCTTATCTAAAATCGTATATCTCCTAGTTTACTGTCTCTCTCTTTCCCTCTGAATAAAGTCTAAAAATGTCAAAGCAGAGCAGAGTTGAGTCGACACCCAGGAGGATTACATGTTCTGTTATTTCAAAATGGAGGTCAGATGTGACACTGAAAACTTCATGATTAAAAAAAGTTGAAAATCCAGATGTTTTACTGGTTCGACAAGCAGCTGAAGAATGAGCTGGAACCGTTTTAATGTTGTTGTGAATCTGAATGGAGCCTGGATTAAATCAGGGATTAAAGTGCTGGTCAGTTCTGGTTCAACACGGTCGACTGAACTAACACATGAACACACCTCCATTAAGGCTGAATGTGCTGCTTGTTGTTAACAGTGGAGAAAGATAAGCAGAGGCTGTGTAGCTTCAGGTCCGGTGCGGGTCCTGCTGTGTGGGGACACTTGGCAACACAAACTGTTCTCTCCCACAAATAACCCGCTGAGGAAGCATCTGCATGATGAGGAGCTGCAGCTTCTCAACCTGTAATCTGGGACCACTTGGTGTTTAAGTGAGTGGGTGGGAGTGAACGGCTCCTTCAGGCTGTGGAGCAGCAGAAAAAAAAAAAACTGCAGCAGGAAGAAAAAGAGTCAAAACTTCAAACATTTTCTGCAACGACTTCCCAAAGTCCTCCCACTCAACATCTGCTGCGACATGCACACACAGATTAGACCACTCAGCGTTCTCACGCCTGTCTCGTCTCCAGGCCTCCGGGGGGAATCGAACCTGTAGTGGTGGATGAGCAGCCGTGCCACTCACAAATGGAATAAAACACGATGTAGTAAATCAACTCGATTCAGAGCGTGACGTGTCGACACGATCAGCCTCAATCCCTGTGTTTTCATGTGGTGCATTCAAACGTCAGAGGAATTTTTATGATCAGGGGCTGTAGAAATGTCTCGAGCGGGCGCCCTCAGCCGCGAAGGAACACGGTGGTACAACAGGTCAGTGTGTTAATCCCCCCCCCCTCCCAGCACAGGACAGCCCAGTTGGATGCAGAGACAGTTCTGGATGTTTATGCAGAGAAAAACACACGACATCATACATTTATGATCAGAACCAGCAGCATGAACCTCTTGAGCGACAGGAGCTGGTCTTGGCCCTGACCCTGACCCCTGACCCCTGACCCCTGAGGTGCTGTGATCCACATCACAGTTTGTTCACCTGCTGCCTCATATGTCCCGCTAACAGGAGCCATGATGAAGTCTTATTCAGTGTTAACCTCTGAATGTTCGGCCTGATCGGTGTGTGTCGTCAGATTTAGCTAATGAGCCAATGAGACGAGAGGAAGAGGAGGAAGAAGGAGGATGAAGATGGAGGAGCCTGAGGGGAGGGAAACTCCCCAACTGAGTCGACCACATTAAAAAGGCACAATAGACAAATAGAATCCATTAACACCAGCAAACACAACCCCCCCCCCCCCCCCACACACACACACACCCGTCCTGCAGGAGGTCAAACTCCACGTCAACGCTCAGTCATTCAGCCAACAACAATAATACTGATGTCTGAACCTGAACGTCTCACAAACACGGCTTTTGTCTGAGCTGATCTGTGAACAGTTAAATCTGCCTCTGTGTCATCGCCAAGTCACAAGTCTGCAACCACCGACAATGTGACACACACACACACACACACACACACACACACAGAACACACACACACACACACACACACACACAGCTCAGGTCACAACCAGTGCAGTGTTTTGCTTTTCAGGTTCAGGACTGTTGTTAAAGTGTCCGTGGTGTTCTTTGTTTGGTTCTGTTGAACACAACACAACACTTCTGTCGTTGAACGTGCAGCAGTTTGAGATCATCCCATGAACTCCCGCTCTGATGTGACACCGACGTCTCTCTCTCTCTCATTTACTCTCTCTGTCGTCTGTTTTCATCCTCCACTCGTCACCACCTCCTCCTGGTGTCTCCCCCTCTCCCCTCTCAGTCCCCTGGGGGCCCTTTAATGTCTCCTCCTCCCTCCCCTGCCGCAGCACCTTTGATGAGAGCTCAGTTACAGCTGTGTTTTTCCTTCACCTGAGTCACAGGTGTAAACACAAATCTCACGTGGAGGAGGAAGAAGTTCAACATGTTCTTCATCTCCTCACACATCTGCAGGCAGCAACCGTCTGATCCTCGGAGGCTTCGTCGAGTTCAGGTCCCAGAGGAGGAACAAACAGACGATCCTAACGAGAAATATAATATTTCTATTATATTCTTCTTCTTCTTCTTCTTCTTCTTCTCCTTCTCCCTCGAGGAGCTCCTGAGCATCAAAGCTGCAGCAGCAAAACCTCACTGGATGATAATAATAATAACTAACCCTACACCTGGTGGTCCTTCATGCTAGTTGCTGTGACACTGAGCTCCAGATTAATCCACTGGAGTCGTAGCACCTGGGGGGGGGGGGGGGGGGGGGGGGGGGGGCGAAGTGTGGGGGGGGGTGGGGAGGTTGCCGCCATTTAAACCACTGAACCTCTTCAAGTGGGATCCAAAACCCCGGAGGCGTCTCACAAAGTGACGACCGGGCTCATCACATCAAACACTTTGTGAAGATCAAAGACGAGATGCAGCGATTACAGACTTTTATTTTTCACATTCTGCAAACACACACACACACACACACACACACACACACACACACACACACACACACACACACAGAGCCAGAGATCATCACAGAGTGTGAAGGATGAGCTGCTGAACCAGCTTTTTGTTCAAGTTTAAAATAATTCAGCCGTGAACAAAAAACTGTGATGATGCACAGCGAGTAACGTGCGGCCGCAGCACAGAGCTGGTTTACAGTGAGGAGCAGACTGACGACTGCTGCTGAGCTGCACAGAGACGCCACAGCAGACACAATATACTCTACTGTTTCTACTAATGTTAATGAGAGAGGGGTTCAACCTCTGGGGAGGGGAGGGGGGGGGGCTGCGTAACTCATGTGATGCATATGTCACATGCAGGTAACAGGTAGATGTTAGATACAGCACACATCATTAAGGGGGTTTGGGGAGCAGCAGTTCACTGTGAAGTGTCTCCATGGGAGTCTTCAGGGGGGTATAAAGCTGTCAGTGCAACATGTGCCAACATGAGGGGCCATCAGGGCCCCCCCCCCCCCCGAGGAGCCCTGAACATTTGCCTGGTGGCTCCTCTACATAAAAACTTTTCTCTTCTGCGAAACTTCTTCCAGTTTCAGAGGTTCTTCCAATGGTCTCCTCCACCTCCTCCAGACCTTCAGCTCATGTCACCTGCCACAGCGTGAACCTCTGTGACACGTCTCCAGCACTCGGCTCGTAAAACCAGATCAGTCTGAGCTTCTCTTCAGCTCGTAACCACACAGCATCACGTGTCGCCCACAGACCGCTGAACACTGCTCACATTATCTCACACAGCATCTAATGAAGCATCAACAGGCAGCGACAGCTTCAGTGATATCATTACGTATTATTAGCATTAGCATTAGCATTAGCAGCAGGCTCCGTTACCTTCACCAGCGCCGCCACGCCGCTCACAAACACCGGCTTCTCTCTGGACAGGGCCAGCATGTAGACCACGGCCTGCTCCCTGCTCTGTCCTCGCCTCAGCGCCGGGACCATCCCGCCGCTGCCCCCCAGCACATGGTACCGGTCCATGACACACACACACACACACACTAACACACACAGTCCGGGTCTAGACTGTGCAGCAGGACAGTGGGAGATGTTGCTGCTGAGTCCTCAGAGCTGCTCTCTAAAGTGATTTCACAACTGGCTGAGCTACTTTGGGACAGATGGAGAGCAGCCCCCCCCCTGCCCTGCCCTCCCTGCCCTCCCTGCCCCCTCCTCCCCTCCCCCTCCATGCTCCAAGTCTTGTGAGAGGTGGTGGGACTCTTGTGTGAACAAGGGGAAGGGGGCAGAGCCAGAAACCAACATGTGTCAGGAGAACTTCCTGAAGTGGGCGGAGTCTCGCTGGTTCTAAGAAAAGCCAAACTTCATGTACCAAGAACAAGTTTAAACTGAGAGCGACGACGTCGGCTGCAAACTGGAAATAGGAGGATAAATTTAATCTGCAGAGGAAACTCAGTTCTCTGGTGGATAGAGCAGCACACACAGCTCAGAGGGACGTGAGTCCGAGGACAGTTAGACTCTGTGATGGAGCTGCTGTGTTGGGTTTAATGGTCTCCATGGTTTCCATGACGGAGGTGTCACTGAGCCTGATCACTGTGAAGGTCGCAGCTTTAAATTCACCTGGACAGAAATAATACAGACGCCACGAAGCCCGTGGAGCTAAAAAAACCACTAACACTTGCTCATGAGATGCGGTGACGAATCGATGAATTGATTATTTCACTTTTGAAACTTGATTAATTCATTTTTTAACAGAAACGTGAAACGATCTCTGACCCACGTTCTACAAACTGAGGTCTTCCAGGAGATCATCAGAGACTGGTGAGGGACATCTGCTGTAAAGATAATACTTAGGACCGTGTGACGTTTGGTATGAAGATGAAGTTTTACAAACAATAAGCTCAAAGTGAACGTGTCTCTCCTGATTGGCTCACAGCTCTGCAGCCTCAGACGTTTCTGTGCGACATGAAACACAAAATGAAATTAAAAAAAAAACAACCAAACACTTTATTTCTTACTGAACATTTCGTGCCTCCATCATCTGTGAGCTCTCAAATGCTTATTAAAGGAGGCGGCTCTGCAGCTCTGAACAGTTCTATGACCCCCTCTAGTGGTGAGGACAGAGAACAGCAGGAAGCACATCTGCAGTCATGACTCCACACACACACACACACACACACACACACACACACACACACACACTGTGTGTTCACATTTGAAACCCTCAGACGTCCGCAGCCTCGTTTCAACACTGATGACCAGTTAAATAAAACAGCGACACTTTATTTCTAAAGAGACGCCGGGCGCCGCTCTGGTCTGACGAGCTCTGGTGGTGTTGTCTCAAGACTGGATTACTGCAGCAGCTTTCCTGTGGACGGACACACAGACAGATTTATCGCTGCTGTCCCAGATAAAGAGTCCACTCCTCTGTCTTATCTGCCCTCACACACACTGATGATTCACACACTTCTTCTTCTGTGTTACATTAGGGGCGGTCTGCCCGGTGCAGCTCTGTAGGTGCACGAGGTTATGTCTGTCAGCCTAGGTGGACAGGTTTGGTGTCCCCACAGTGGACGGATATATTTGGACATGATCTACGAGATGCTGCTGTGTGTGGTGTTGTGTTCAAAGTGCCGGGGTATATTTGGTCTCACTAATCCTCAGGGACAGGAGCAGAGATGCCACAACCAGGCAGGAAGCACTGGTCCACGTGTCCCCGGTCCGTCCACACTCTTTGTATATTGATTATTAGCTGTTTTATGTCTTCAAAGAGACAACGATCAGTTATGATTCATGATCAACAATCGTCCTGATTATAATCCTCTCAGACCAAAACCAGTCGAAGCCGAACCGGGAGTCGCTTTATTGAATTTGATTCACTTGAAGTCACTGTGACCAGTGCAGTGATCGCCGGATCGATTCCCGACTGTGCTGATCTGTACTGTGTCATACCCCCGAGTCTCTCTCCCCACCTTTCTGTCGAAGGCAAAAAATGTCCCCAAAAATGTCTTTAAAAAAAATGAAATGTTTTAAATACTGAGGTGAGGAAACAAATCACTGATCAATCATCAATCATGTGATCGTTTGAAGTTTGGCACTGAAGCTGTTTATACTAAATAAAATGAGCAACAAATATGTTTCCATTCTCCGATCCGTGTTCGCTTCATGACCAGAAACAGCTGGACCTTTCAAAATAAAAGGGAAACAAATGAAAACTAAGGCTGGTGGAGTTAACCTGACACGCGACGGAGAGACGGCGTCTGTGACTTCCTGTTGAGTCAGAAGACGACAGACACAAAGTGAAGGTGAAGGTGGAGGAGGAGGAGGGAGGGGGGACAGACTGGACACGAGATGATGATGATGATGATGATGATGATGATGATGATGATAAATGCCATGTTGAACTTCCTTTTTAATTTCCACTCAATCAAATGGGAGCCTGAGGGAAAAGATTCACCAGCTGATTCCTGATCTTTTTCATCAAACAGACAAAGAGATCTCCGTCTCCACAGGACGCAGCTGTCACACACTGCTCAGCCATGTTGGCTCAACCATGAGGAAATCAATCAGGCGACTCCGTCCTGGTCATTTTCTGCGAGACAAGACAAAAGCTCCCTTCAAAATAAGAGCATCAACACACACACACACACACACGGGTGAGGTGCCTGCTCATTAAAAACAATAATGTAATCGTGTCATAGGAACGATGAGGTCATCTTCAGTGGATGGTGTGTGTGTGTGTGTGTGTCTGTCACACACACTGAGACTCCTGCTTCATGTGCCAAGTGTGTTTGGCAGGACAGAGCTTCGGTCAGATGGTGGAGAGCAGAGAGGATTCACCATCAGTCAGCATTGGGGGGTGTGTGTGTGTGTGTGTGTGTGGGGGGGGGGGGGGTATGAAGCAGGATTTCTGTTGTAAAAGTCTATATTTTGTTTTTTTAAGAAAATCCTACAGACTCTTTAAAGTGGATGCTTTCAAAATAAAGTTTGGTGCAGCTCTTCCATAAACACTGGTGAACCAATGAGAAGAGCTCAGACTGACTCGTAGTGACTACTGTGGGTGAAGGTAAAACAATCAACACTGGATCCTACATTTCCCATGATGCATCTCCATATAATTGCCACCCACACTGTTCCTGTCCTTTAAATGGACCTTTAAGTCTTCGCTGCCGGATGCTCCAGCACACTTCCCTCAGCGATGGCTTCAGCACTGGCCTCAAACATTCAGCTGAGGGGCAGGAGCAGGAGCAGGAGCAGGGGCAGGGGCAGGAGCAGGAGCAGGGGCAGGAGCAGGAGCAGGGGCAGGAGCAGGAGCAGGAGCAGGAGCAGGGGCAGGAGCAGGGGCAGGGGCAGGAGCAGGAGCAGGAGCAGGAGCAGGAGCAGGAGCAGGGGCAGGAGCAGGAGCAGGAGCAGGAGCAGGAGCAGGAGCAGGAGCAGGAGCAGGAGCAGGAGCAGGAGCTGTATGAGCCTGCAGCCTGCTGCTGCCTCTGAGCTGTGTACTCCTGTTGATTTCACAATAAGAGTCTGAATGTTCCTGTGTAAACTCTCTCTCTCTTCGCTGTTCATATAACTTTGTTTTTTGGTTAATCAGTTGTGTGAATGAGTAGCAGGCTCGTGTGTGTGTGTGAAATGCTTTAAAAACGCAAGATGCTCGGGGGGAAAGAAAAATCTGTCATGACAGTGAGTCAACTGTGACTAATTACAGGCCCTGCAGCTCCACGCCCTCCTCCTCCTCCTCCTCCTCCTCCGACTCTGGAGAAGAAGAAGAAGAAGAAGAGCTGAGAGTGTCTGCACTCAGGAAAATACAAAAACATCTCAGGCTGCTGAGGAATCTGCCTCTGAGTGTGAGGTGCAGCTCAGCTCACCCTTGACCTCGCAGGCCGTCGGCCATCTGCACAGATGTAATGTAAATATTACTCATTGCGCGCCTGTTGTCGCTCCGGTCCAAAGGTCGCTGTTGTGGTGGTTAATGACAGTGAGCACAAAGGAGCTGAGGTCTGACACGCCGAGGCTCATGAAGGTTAATATGGAGCAGCAAAGATGCTGACGGGTCGGTTTAATCTCTGGATCTCCTACCACCAAACCTCTGAACACGGAGTGGTGACATTACCCTGGTTCCTCCACCACAGATGTTCAGATGTTAACTGACTCTGAGCAGTTAACGAACAAACACACCACTGAACATCTGAAGTCATCAAACATGTAAAGAAAACTTAAGGAAAAAAAAACAGGTTTTACAGACTTAAGGTTTTTAGAGCCGACGTCCTGTCGCTGCTCCACAACTGTAACTCATTAAAAACTTCTTCTAATTAAAGCTCCATACAGTATAAAGGCAGACGTGCGTCTTAAAGCTCCATACGGTATAAAGGCAGACGTGCGTCTTAAAGCTCCATACGGTATAAAGGTAGACGTGCGTCTTAAAGCTCCATACGGTATAAAGGCAGACACGTGTCTTAAAGCTCCATACGGTATAAAGGTAGACGTGCGTCTTAAAGCTCCATACGGTATAAAGGCAGACGTGCGTCTTAAAGCTCCATACGGTATAAAGGTAGACGTGTCTTAAAGCTCCATACAGTATAAAGGCAGACGTGTGTCTTAAAGCTCCATACAGTATAAAGGCAGACGTGTGTCTTAAAGCTCCATACAGTATAAAGGCAGACACGTGTCTTAAAGCTCCATACGGTATAAAGGCAGACGTGTGTCTTAAAGCTCCATACAGTATAAAGGCAGACGTGTGTCTTAAAGCTCCATACGGTATAAAGGTAGACGTGTCTTAAAGCTCCATACAGTATAAAGGCAGACGTGTGTCTTAAAGCTCCATACGGTACAAAGGTAGACGTGTGTCTTAAAGCTCCATACGGTATAAAGGTAGACGTGTGTCTTAAAGCTCCATACGGTACAAAGGTAGACGTGTCTTAAAGCTCCATACAGTATAAAGGCAGACGTGTGTCTTAAAGCTCCATACGGTACAAAGGTAGACGTGCGTCTTAAAGCTCCATACAGTATAAAGGTAGACGTGCGTCTTAAAGCTCCATACAGTATAAAGGTAGACGTGTGTCTTAAAGCTCCATACAGTATAAAGGTAGACGTCCATGTGTAGTGTGATTATAAAGCAGCTCTAGGTTCTATATTAATACTGTGAAAGTATCAAAGCCTCAGTCCACAGAGAAATGCACACAGCCTGTATTCAGACACTGAGCCTTAAAACCAGCCGTCAGGACTTCCTGTCACTTTGTGAGGTCACAACAACAGCAGTCACCCAAAGCCCCGCCCACCACCACCTGGACCCACCATCCAACAACTTTGCAGGATTTGGTTTCTCTGAGCGTTTTATTCTGAAATCTGGATCACTCAGAAAACAGTCAGCCAATCAGAAGAGAGATTCAGAGCCTCCTCCTCTCCTCTGATTGGCTGACAGCGGGAGAAGCCTGACACTTTAACACACTTCAAATTAAAGACAGAAGAAGAAGAAAATAATGTGTTTCCGATGTTTACGACTGATCTCCTAAGACAGATGAGGATCCACGACAGCTCTGGTTGGATCCTCGTTATTAAATCCAGACGTCATGAAGATGTTTACAGCTCAGTCAGTGTGGATTTTCACATCAACAGTTTCCCATCACTCGCCGCTGTTGTCGTCTTTCCAACTTTCTGTTTTAATCTGCTGCCTAAAAACTGTCTGAGCTGCTGATCCTCTGTTAACTCTGATTAATAATTATGTTCGACTGGATGTTTCTGTGGAGACGCTGTTTAACTTTCAGTTGTCTGCACTGTTAAAAATGAGAGTTTTATTCTCTCTGGATTAACCGCCTGAAGTTACATTCACACTCACTTTAAATCACTTTATTAGGAACAACTGTCCTCCTGGTCATCAATGCAGAAATCCAAACAGCCAATCAGGTCGCTGCAGTGTGATGCATCAAATCCTGCAGGTACAGGTGACTGTGTTTCTTTACTTTATATTGATACTTTACTGGAATATGATTTACACCTCTGTAACAGCACATCACTTCATCTATGGTCTGTTGTGACACATTTTTATCTTGATCAATAAAACTGCAGCTCCTGTGATATTGATACGGCAGGACATATTGATCATATTCTGATTAATTGCTCAGAGTGAGAAACACAATTCAAAAGAGAGAAACAGACTCTGTATGTGCGCTGTGGCACAAACACTGGAATCTGATCACTGACAAATTATCAATATTCATTGATCACACCTGCCTGGATGGAAAAACAGCAGCAGCAAAGATTCAAGTCAAATTCAAAGTTGTGGACGTGCTGTTGGGTTCAGACTCTTCTGCACGTCTCGGCATGTTTCCCTGGCTCACTGCATTTCATACATCTAGGTCAATCGTAAGGGGGGAGGAAGGACATGTGAGATATTCTAGGTGGCGCCGTAGAGCCATTCTTTCACAGGAAATCCAATAAAATCCAGAGAATTACCTGCTGCTGTCAACCATCCTGTCTCTCTTCACTATGAACACAGCGTCTCACTGCTTTACTGCCATGTCTCTGCAGGAGGCACCACAACCTGACCCGAGGACACGCCGTCTCCGTCCGTCTGTCCCACTGAGCCGTCGTCACTCTGTCTCACACTTTGTAATTAGCAGCCGGTTGGACGGAGGAGACGCCTCCTCACCCAACATAAACACATATAAAAGCTTTTTTCCTGAAGGATCCTGTCTCTGCAGCTTCATTCAGACAGGTTCAAGATGTCCACCACCGTCCGCCCCCCCACCACCACCGCTCAGTTTAGGAAACAACAAACAATGCGGTTGCTATGGGCTCATGTGGGCGCCCTGGAACCGCATGTCAGCAGCGGTTCAGACAGTCAACTGCCAAGTTACAGACAGTTCGTGTTTGTTTGGAGGAAGGAGGAGGAGCAGCCGGGCCTGTTAATGATCTCAACAGAGAGACGGCGGTGAGCGTTACACTCCTTTCCTTCCTCGAGGTCGAACTGATAAAGAGTCAGACCGAGCGTCTGCAAGAATATTTGCAACATTTCATCACAAACCCAAACTCGGCCGGCGATAATCAGGGCAAAGAAATTCCTTCAGATAAGTCAGAAGGTGCTGGAGGCAGTTTTTTTTTAATGAACACGGATCCACAGTAAAAAAGAAAAAACCCTCCCACATCAGACTGGAGCAGATTCTCCTTGTCAGACTCATAGACATGAAATCATACGTGTGCATGTTTTCACCTTCACCACTGATCACGGCCCGACAGTGAAATCCTTTCAACAGACCTCGTTTCAACGAGATCAAGAAGCAGCGAGCGCAAACACATCGAACCACACGGTGCAGCCTGATCCACGGCTCATCAGTGCCAATAACATCAGAACGGACTCCTGAAAACACACGTCACATTCACACCGAGGTGTTTCTCAGCACATCAACACACGTTCAGGACGAAGTGAGAAGAGGAGCGAGCACACCAGACCTCACAGATGATGCGAGAACAGGTCGACACAGAGGGAAACAGAAGAGCTTCATGATGATCATCTGTTCCAATAATCATCTCTAGCTGTAAACAGGCGTTGACCCGGTGACCAGGTTCAAGGTACAAGTGTGAAAAAGTCATGGTGTTAAAACCACTGAAAGTTTCCATCATACCGTTCGTCATCAGAGACAGACAGTGCAGGTCACACAAACGCCGCCACACAAACACACCAACACCAGAGAAGAAGACGTGCAACGCTCACGTGCTGTTTGCACCGGGCCGGGAGGCGTGTCACTACAAATATGGCGATCGATGTTGACTCAGACCTGACAGTAGTCCGCCACTGTTACGTTACGACGTCATTTTCTAATAATCCACATTTTCAATAATGTATTGACTAAAAATAAAAGACTGTGAAGCCGTGATATTTGTGCTTCAGGTTCTCATACGCTCAGAACCTCACACCGGCCCATCTCTACTTATAAATGATCAATAAAAGTCCAATCACTTCATTGTAAAAAGCTTCCCACTGCACCGCTGGAGCAGTTTGGGGTCAGACTGCAGGTCAAGTGGAGACCAGGTGTCACAGATCTTTGCAAATGTCAAGGAGACATCTGACTGGTTTTCTTATTAACGTGGTGTTTGTAGAGTTAAATTAACATGGAATGTAATTTGCTGCAGTTTCACGTACATCACAGCTCACACACACACACACACACACACACACACACACACACACACACACAGAGTGATTGTAATGAAACGTAATGAACCAGTTTCTCAATCAATGAGATAGACACATTATTTGTGATGATTTATGAGGTGGTCTATGAATTAAAGAGAGAGGGAGAAGGTCACTCCTCTTTCTCTCTCACTCGTAGTGAGACAATCAGACGTGGGTTAAGAGAGTTTGACAGTAACTGAGACATAGAAAGTGAATTCTCAGTTAGTTGCAGTTCACTTCCTGCTCGTTTAGTAAAAACAAACGATATCAACGCTGCATCGTCTGTCTGACGCTGGATGACCTGGATGTTGTGTGTTAATGTTTGATAACTGATGACTGTAACCCTGAAGTGAAGAGCTGTCACAGTGGTGTCATGGCGGCGTGTCTCAGACTCACCAGTCGTTCCATTTCCTGTTCTCGGAGCCGCTCCTCTCTCTGTCGCCGGTGATACTCCAGCAGCTCGTCCTCGTTGTCGCTGATCTCTGTGATGCTGTTCTTCCTCTCCCTCATCCCAGGGTGGGGTCTCCCTGCCGACATCTTCCTGTGGGTCCGGGGGCTGGCCACGGGGGACGAGCCGGGCAGGGAGCCCAGGCTGTAGGCAGGGGACAGAGCGTTCCCAAAGCTGGCCTTACGTACTCCTGCACCACCTCCTCCTCCACCCTCCATCAGGGCAGAGGTCGGCGAAGGGCTGCGAGCTCTGATCCCTCTGCTGCACATCGGCTCCTCAGATGTGGATCCAGTCTTTCGTCGGAGCCTGGGACTCTCTGGAACCACCTTGGTGAGACCTGAAGGACTGTCTGGAGTCCTCAGGGTGGGGACAGTCCCTGGTAGGGCCCCGGGAGAACCGGGACCCCTCTCCGAGCCATGGAGGGGCTGAGAGGGGGCAGCTCTCTCATGGTGCTGCTCGCTCCACTGCCTCCGTTCAGCTCCAGGTTCCTCCTGGCCATGCGAGGGCTTTCTGGGGGCTGCAGAGAACGAGGGTGCTGCTGCAGCGGCGATCCTTGGATGATGTGGACGATGGGGTCCAGGGGAGGCTGGAAGGCTCTGGTGGGCTGAGAGACCTGCCTGGAAGGGCAGTCGGCTAAGGTGGTGGTCTGCTCTCTGAAGGGGCTGGCAGGCCTGTCCTGGAGCACTGTGGTTGTCTTGGTCCTGGGACTGGAGGGGGACGGGGATGGACAGGTTGGGAACTTGGGGGTGAGTCTGGGGCTACTTGGCACAACGTTTCGACTACTGAGAGACTCACTGGAGGACAGAAGGGCAGCCTGTCGGGGCTCTCTGACCCGTCTTGGCCTAGACCTCTGCGACTTGGCTTGGGGCTCGGAGGAGTTTCTGTTAAGACCTTCCTCTGCAGCCGGGGGCTTTCCTGGACCTTCTGGCCTCCCCACCGCTGCTGAAGTTAGGCAGTATGGTCCGTGGCTGGGGTACAGGCGGAGGCTGGGAGGTGAAGTTGTAGCTAGAGGAGCGTACAGGCACTGGCGGCAGAGAAGAACTCTGGTCCTGGGGTCCTCCACTCGGAGATGGGCTGGTAAAGCTCCCGCTGCTGGCAGCTGAGGGCGAGGACAGGGGGGAAAAGGGAGGGGACGTATTCTCGTAGCTGGACCCCACGGACATGGCCCCTGGGCTGGTGGGAGGGGACAGCAAATACCGGCCCCCTCCATTGACCATTGGCGACAGGGGGGAGTGGGGAATGGCTTGACTTCCAGGAGGCTTTTTGGCCTCCAAGGAAGAAGGCTGCGGGTCATCCATGGCTAGGGAGTCCATGATGTCCTGGAGGTCCTTCTCAATGGAGCTGACAATCGCGCTATGCTCAGACTGGATCCTCTCTCCAGGAGCTGGGGGAGACTGGGCTGGACTGGCCCGGTGATTCCCATTGACCAAACTCTCTGTGTCTAAAGAGGGAGAAGAGAGAAAACAAAGATCAGGCTTGAGCTTTGATCAAGAAGATCGAGACATCAAGGAGAACCCAATACAACAAAGGTTCTCCAACAAGGAGCCAACCACACGTCCTGTCGCCAAGATACAACCTTTACCTCTTGGCTGTATGAGTCAAACTGGCCTCGTTTTATTGCATTCACCTTCTCGCCAACGCGTCCGACCCTGCACCTGCACACTCTCTGCCTTTCACCAGAATACAGAGGACACTTCTCTTCACTGTGGGCCTCACCACTTAATACAAGTGCCTTCAATGGCTCTTACTCTGAGAGTGTCATCTACTCTTCACCTGTTATCTATGACGAGGTCTGATGCAAATCAGCCGTACGACCTCACCTGTACCCACCATCTAACAGGCGATACAGGCGAAGTGAACTCCCACACAGTGTCAGAACGACCCTCCACCGTCCAACCGACTCGAGATCATCATCACATCCTTGTTCGCCAGAAACCGGAAGGAGCACGAGGGCAGATAAAGGATTAGAGGTGAGGAGACGAGCGGCGAGGAGATGAACGGATAGACGGGGCCTGTGCATTGGGATAGGGATCAGGAGAAAATGTGCCTACATAACCCAATTACTGCGTGGCCCCGAAAGCAACGCAGGACACAGGCCGGGTAATCTAATCTTCACCGTCTCTCTTTAATGTCAGCGTAGTAGATTATTACAGCAGAAACACACACACGGCCACGTGGGAGATTCACCAGCGTGGCCTTAAGGCAAGGATCAGGACACAGATCAGGTTTTATTACTGCTAAATGAAATCCGTTTAAATGGACTTCTTGTCAGTTTCATTGGAAACATGAGGATAACTGCAGCGTGGAGAAAGTAAGAGGAGGACAGAAAGAGCTGTCATGTTCGGTGGCGTCGTAATAACATTAGACATCTTTTTTTTAAACATGACTGTGGAGGGAACAGTCCGTGTTGTCTCTCTTCACAAATAATGCATCAGCTGTGCTGGTTCAGCAGAGATGGAGCAGCTTCCTGTCTGCTCCTCTGTCATGACATCTGGATTCAAACAGCAGCGCGTGCAGTGGTTTGATCTGTTTGCTGAGCTCGTGCATAGATGTCAATGTCACAACATGTGTGTGACAGAAAACAAACCCGCTGGATTCTCACGTCCAGGGTCCAAAACAAAACAAAAAAAAAACCGACCGGGGGGGGGGGGTGACAAAAATAAATGTATCCGTTTGCTGAGGGAAAGCCCGTGCAATGATGTCATGGGATAGAGTCAAGACCGTCGCCTCGAGCGCACCGTGCAAAACTTCATTTAAAAATCTGACGATTTAGCGCGAGGTCAGTTTCCCGGTAAAAACAGCGTCTCTCACACAACGTGACGTGAGGTATTTGATTACACGCGATGACCTCAACAAATCGGCATTAATTACATCATCAATAACAAACATGCACCGGGATCATCTGCCATTTAATACACCTCCCTCTGCTGCGAACACACTGTGAATCAAGCTAAGAAATATGGATCAGTTTGAGGATATATTTATTGATGACCCATACGAAGGATAAAGACGGAAGCTCCAATGAATATCGATCAATATTTGCTGTCCTCCGCTGTGTGCATCTCCTCTGATAAACGGATCAACGTTAAAATCGCCGTTTTCTGAGCGGAGTCTGGCGCGTGGCCGGCTCCTAATCACCTCTCTGGCCCAAAGCTCCGGCATCAAGCAGCAGGTTTACTCACATGAAGGAATACAACAGCGACCCGGTCAATGTCAGTGCGCTTCACTTGCTATGTGACACACATTGAGGCCCACATCCTCCGGACACCGGCACCGGTACCGGCTGTGACGGAGCCCTGCCGCGCCCGGCTCCGCGCGCGCGCACACACACACACACACCGAGGGAGAAGCTGGAGATTCACCACCGAGGTGGTATTTCAGCCGGGGGTTGGGGGTGCTAGGCACCGCCGCTGCCTGCAGAACCCACGGCCGCCAAGTTACCTCGAACACAACACGGCTTTTCCGGTCAGACCCTTCAGAATAAAGCTCCATATAAGGTTTAAATGATCGTTGAAGACTCTAATCACGCTACATAGTTGTAGTCTGTAACAGCGAGCACATACAGTTCTTCAAGGTATGTTTTCTTATCTAATCTCATTATGACTGACTGTTAATTCAATAAAACAGTAATGACAATAATAATAATATTGTCACCTTTGTTCTGGAAGAAAAACAACAAACAGGCTTCTCCGTCTGTTTAAAGGACAAACAGGTTCAAACATGATTCAGTCAGATCACAAGAGAAAATCTCCTTAACGGACCAAATCCATGTAAAAATGAAATACTGTGTTATATTTTGAAGGTACAATCGCTGTACTTCCGGTGTCATGGCTGACTTGATGTAGCTGTTCTCGTCCAGGCTGCTGTGAACTACTGGGAGTTTTACAGCCTCTTTTTAAAGAGTCACAGCGGCGGAGTTAATGAGCCGTCCCTGCCGCTGTCCCCGTCACTGTCCCTGCCGCTGTCCCTGCCACTGTCCCCGTCACTGTCCCTGCCGCTGTCCCAGTCACTGTCCCTGTCACTGTCCCTGTCACTGTCCCCGTCACTGTCCCCGTCACTGTCCCTGCCGCTGTCCCTGCCGCTGTCCCCGTCACTGTCCCTGCCGCTGTCCCAGTCACTGTCCCTGTCACTGTCCCCGTCACTGTCCCTGCCACTGTCCCTGCCACTGTCCCCGTCACTGTCCCTGCCGCTGTCCCAGTCACTGTCCCTGCCGCTGTCCCTGCCACTGTCCCCGTCACTGTCCCTGCCGCTGTCCCAGTCACTGTCCCTGCCGCTGTCCCCGTCACTGTCCCTGCCGCTGTCCCCGTCACTGTCCCCGTCACTGTCCCAGTCCCTGTCCCAGTCACTGTCCCCGTCACTGTCCCTGCCGCTGTCCCAGTCACTGTCCCTGCCGCTGTCCCCGTCACTGTCCGTGTTCCTCTAATGAAGATTTCAGATTCTCCTCAAACACAACAGACTTTTACTGCTCTGCCTCTTTACTGGCATCAAACACCACCTGAAGCCGTCATTTAAAGTGGATCCAGACTGTTGACACCCAGAGACAATAACCACAGAGCCTGTTACAGCCAGTGTTATAAATAGGTCTGATCACCAAGGCAACAGCACTAACTTCCTGGGAGTTTCTTTCTCTAATGAAAGTTTCCTTTAAATAAACTGATTTTGTTTTTTTTAAATTTTGTTTCAAGCTTTAATTTGTTTATTTGAACAAACAAAAAACTTTGGCACCATTAAGATCCACCAGGAAATACAACTATAACTCCTGCTGAAATAAAGTTACCAAAATAAAAGCACTCTGTGCCTGTGGCTGTTAATATCACTGTTATTCATGTATATGTATATGTATTGTTACAGTCATTACACGCAGTATTAGCATAAAATGCTTCAGTACAAGTACCTCTAATGGATATTTATGTAAAGTACCTGAGTAAATGTGTGTGATTATCACTGTACTTTCAAAATAAAATACAGCCGACACACAAATAAAACTAACATACCCCCCAAAAACAAAATAATAAAACAGATTATAATCAAACCAAGTAAACAAAAACAAACCTATGTGTTCTGCTCTTTGGTGGAAACTTATTGATTAAGTGCGGTGAAATATCACAGGTGCAGGATTTAAAATGAGGCGGTTTGGATGTGGAGACTAAAAGGCAGAACGGAGGCTCTCAGTGTGCTGTCACGATGATCCTGTGCTGCTGTACTGATGGAGACTATAAAATAAAAGCAGAGTGGTGCCAGTCCGCAAACACAACGACAATCAACTGCTCCACAGGCACTGGGCTCCGTCCTCGTCTCTGTCAGGAGATAAAGGTCTTTGTTGAAACATGAGGCTGACACCGTCCAGGGCAGGTGGGAGGGGAGCAGAGAGGGACAGGAGGGGGGGAGGGAGGGTGAGGAGACGGGCGACTGTAGAATGAAAGTGGAGGTTTATAAATAGTTGCTGAAAAAGATATGGTAAGCAGAGCCGCCGGCAGCTCAGGGTGCATAAAGCCGTCTGCTGGTCGCACACAGGAAACGTCCAATCAGTGGAGAGGAGGGAGGTGGAGGACAGATGTTGGTGAGGAGGGCAGATGTGGACGGACACAGCTCAGGTGAGTGTGAACACACCAGCAGCAGCAGCAGCAGCAGAGCAGAGCTGCGTTCACATGAAACACTGTCAGCTGATCAGAAGTCATCAATGACTCACGTCCAGCTGTTCATTAGGAACTTTAACTGGACACAACATCTGGACAGCATGTGTCCAGATGGTGATTATCTAACCCACTCACACTCACTCTTCATTTCCCAACTTGAAAAAGGAAAAGAAACATTATGTCGTTGGAGGTCGAGCCGAGCGTCCACTAAGCAGAGGGTTGACGGTTCGATTCCCTGGTCCATTTAAAACACTGACACAAGCTGCTACATGGACTTTTCTATGTGATGGACACTGACACTACATCAAACTAATGTTATATTTGATTAAAAAACATGAAAGTTACATAATGAGGCAGCTCAGTTTTTGTTTTTCCCGCTTGGATACGAATCAAAGTTTGAACGTTTTTTATGCAAAATCAGAAAAATGATGTTTGTAGGACGATAATAACTAAAAGACCTGCGGCACGTGGAGGTCTGTCCTCAGCACACAGCTTCAAAAAACACAGGTTATGTCACTAAATTTAGATTTATTGGACAATACTGAGACACGGGGGGGGGGGCCTCTCCTCTGTAAGGACGCCCTGTCACTATGACGGCGTGGACAAGATGACAAAATTCAGATATTTAATATAAAATAAATTAAAAGTCATCATAAAAAGAAACAACAAGGAGTCCTGGACAGCTGCCTGGTTCATGTCTGATGGTTCATCAGCAGCTTTCACATCCTCTGTGTGTGTGTGTGTGTGTTTATAAACTGCTTCAATGTTAAATATCAGACAGGAAATCTGGGAAAAGTCTAAATCTTGTATAAAGATGCAGGTCATGTCGGTTTCACTGGGTTTGTCCACAGATAACACACTCTGATGTGACAGATACGGCCTCGTTATCATGGGAGTGGTCGCAGCAGCCTCCATCTGAACGCCACTCAGGAATGTGTAATTGGTGGAGAAAAAAAAAAAGTGCGTTTCTAAACAACGGAAGTCTTTCATGACGGGATCAGGAAGTCCTCACAGCGCCCGCGTGCTAAACTTAACCACCGACCGATCGCTGCCAGTCGAGGCCCAGGCCAAGACGAGAACAGATACACTTACAGTTGTCACACACACTCACACACACATAAAAACAGGCAGCTAAAAACTTTGCCCGGAGACGTAGAGGAATGAGATGCTCATAAAACATGCATGGTGTGAACTCCGGCACCAGGTCCCAGCTGGGCACCGCTCAGGCTGCAGGGTTCAACGGGGGCTGCATTTTTAAGGCCGACGCTGACAACAGAGCTTCTGTGACGGAGCTGCAACCAGGAAACACACACGACACAGGCGCGTCCACGTACGGGCACGAGCAAAAGAAAATCTTTTGTAAGAAAAAGGAAAACAACTAAAAACCTTCCTCCTCCTCCTCCTCCTCCTCCTCCTCCTCCGCCCTGCACAGGCTGTTAAAGAGGGGAAAACGCTGTGGGGTTTTACTGCTGTGCAAACATCCACCTGTAAAATAAACGTCCCTGCTGCTGCACCTCAGCACCACCAACAATCTGGGCCATTCATCACACGTGGGGCCGAGCTGAAACTGAAACGCTCTCTCCCTCTCCCTCTCTCTCTCTGTGGGCTTTCATAGCCTGGTGACAAAGGGACAGTGTGTTTTCTATTCACAGTGGGTCGTGTGTTGGAGGGAAAACACACCAAATGAACAGGGTGTAACATGAGGAGGAGGTACCTGAACATATCCTGTAGTCCCCGGTGGAGACACTTCCTGCCTGGGGCATCATGCTCTTCATCCTGAAGGCCTCCTCAGGGTGGTTGAAGCGGAAGAAGTTCGACTGGCCGAAACACAGCATACACCCTGGAAAAGACAGCACAGACAGCAGCCGTGTTAGTTATCATTATTATTATCATAATAAAGAGACAGAATGAAAGATGACGGACGAACACTGTTGATTTTGTTACTATACATCACTGATGATTAAAGGATCGTTTGACACCTTCATGACGCCAGAGCCAGGAGGTGATTTGCTTCACTTAGCAAAGCTCCATGTTCTACACTGCTGCTTCCTGACTGTGTTTTATTGTGAAGGTGTATTTGTGGGTTTTAGGAAACAAAAACCATCTCAGGTGTAGTTTTACATTTCCTCTCTCAGGATTGGTCACTGTTTGTTGTGACATCACAAAGTTACATGAAGGTAAAGCACCGGTTTAGTTAAGTCAGTACAGCGTCTGTGCGTTCATGTCAAAAACACATGGATGGGTTTTTTTGGCTCTTCAGCAGAAGACAGTGTAATAACAGCCGAGTGTTTTATTTTGATTTGCAAAACTTTATATCAGGTGTTATTTGACAGCTCTGAAGCGTTGTGATGTCACATTGTCTTAAAGAGACAGTGCACACTTTGTGTTTTTTGTTCTGAAGTTGCTGTTCACTTCTGAACCTGCTGAGTCACTTTGCTTCGTCTGAGTGTTTAAAAAATAAAGATTACAGTTACATAATTAAACACCATAAACGTCAGATGCATTCTGCATCTTTCACTCTGGTCCTTTAACTCCACCCACACTGTTTGTGCACAGACTGAACAAACCTGATACACGATGTACGTGTTAATCAGTAACAGTCTTTAGGTGAAGTTAAGCCGAGCACCTGCGAGCTTCGTATTTAACATAAAGACCAACAAACTGTTCCTTTGACCGGTGGAACAACGACCTGACAGCTGTGAGCAGGTCGGACAGAGACACAGAGACGATGATGTAACAGCTGTTGGAGGTAAGCGAGGTGAAACCCGACATCAGAGCAGCTCTGACAGCATCAGAGGTGAAACCGGTGCAAAACGCTCAACAAACGGCAGGAAACCGACGGGACAAAGAGTCTGTGCTGACGCAGATCACACTGTGTTCACCACCAACAACCAGGACAGGTACAAACACACACAAAGCATGAGGGCACAGAGTCCCCCGTCGCCACGGTGAAGTGATGACGGACCACACTGTGAGACCAGGGAAACTGCTGCTGGAGCAAAAGACAGCGTGGAGTAAACATGTCTGCATCAAGAAGAGAAATGTACCATTTACACCAAAACATGTTGATATTTACATTTTACATTTCAAACCTCCGTTTTTTATCTTTTCTGTAAAACAGGAAGCTGCATCAGGAGAGTGAATTAAATTTTTAATGAGTAAAATACCCTCGACTCCAAATAAATCTGCCTTCTCTCCCCGAACTGAGCTCATCGGTTTATACAATCTGTGACCCCCCCCCTTAACGTCCTGTTTCTACGGGAAATACATCCAATTAAAAAGATAAGATGCTCTAAAAACGCTGCTTTGATAGAGTCACTGACGACAAACTGAGCCTCCTGTTTAAAAAATATCAAATGCTAAAATTTCAAAGGACGTTCAGTTTGTCAGACGTTCAGCCCATGTGAGGCTGCGAGTCTAAAACTGAGCGTTTCCTCACATCTTTGAACTCTTTAAAGGAGCTATTTGCATAGTTAACGTTAGCATTGACAGCCTTTTAGTCTGGATGAAACACTCTGAGTTCAGCATCTACTTGTCTCCAGAGATGCGTCTTCTGTTTCTTTGACTTATCGTCTTGTCCTGAAGTTAGCATGCTAACCAGCTAGCTCCATCCCGACGGAAATGTCTCAACACTTCCTGAAACCAAGTGGCTGCAGCGTCTGGTCTGCTGGTCTGAAGAAGCAGCCCTGCTCAGAGGATGGATGCAAAAGCTCTCATCAAGAGAAGGTAACATTAATGCTAACATTAGCGACGCTGCACTAAACAGTGTTTTCTATATGAAATCAAACGTGTGATGTAAAAGCTGCTTGTAGCAGTAAAGGAGTATGAATCAGCTCTGCAGGACAACTTGCTGTCTTGAAGCTTGTTTTGTTAGCTCTGACAAACCTGCCGCATGCTAACAGCCCAGCTACACACAGCACACAGACATAATCAGCAGCTATAGCTGGTGAGCACATTGGATCATTTAGCAGCTAAAGAGCGAGATATTTCCCTCAGGTGTCGGTGAGTTCACCTGCACACACACACACAGATGCTCTGTTTGCTCCATATCTGCTGGCTGTTTGCCACCAAACGTGCCGTATCCAGTAAAAATGTAATAAAGTGTTTACAAGTTGTCTCGACTGCTCCCAAAATGGCTGAAAAAATCACTTATGAGTTTGAGGTTCACATGTAAAGCCTGACGCGTGGACTCTTTGTTGGTTTTGTTCAGCTCTCTCTGTCAGGAATAAAAGATAAAAATGTTGGAACATGTTTTCAGTGTGAAGCTGCAGGCTCAATATTACATCAGTTATTAGTCATGGCCCGACAGAGCTGATCCTCACACTGATCAGGCCTGTATCCACTTACATGACATAACTCAGACCCAGCAAACACACTGCTCTGTCTCTATGGCGATATCAACCGTATCGGCTTTCCACACTGGTTTCAAATGTCAAAACACGGGAACTAATGCAGCTCCTTCATGTGCAACACGGCCCACAGCAGATAAGCAATCACATGTTTATTGCTTTTCTCAATATAGCACCATTGTCCCTGCTGAGATTGTGAGGGGAAGATCTGATCTTCCAGGCCCGAGCGGAGATAAGGTTCCCCCGCGCCCTGTCGTCACGGGACGGAAAGTTCTTCATCACACCGGAGGCTGAGGCGATGCAGTGTAGAGCGGAGGCAGATGGCCTTTTATTCTGGACGGACTCACACTGACAGCCTGGGAAGAAACCACCTAATTAATGACATCACAGGCCGTGGGCAAGGACGCAACGGAGGCACGGCAGTGGAAAAGAGGAGCTGTGTGTGGACAATGCACTTCGCTGAGCAAAATCCACACCATGGAACTATTATATGATATGATCTTACATTATATTATATTACATTATATGATATTATATGATATTATATTATATTATATTATATTATATTATATTATATTATATTACATTAATAAAGCTGAACCTTTGCTCTGAGTGTTGACGATGGTGCAGTGAGTTGAGGAGGAGTCTCTATCTGATTTAGTAAGCCATAACAAGCTCATGCAGGTTATTGTTAATGCTGACATGTAGAGAAATGCCACTGAACACACACACACACACACACACACACACCACTCACTGTCATTGGTTGTAATCGTAATTGGTTGTTTTTCTCTCACCTTGGTTCATCCAGGTGAGTTTTGTGCACATCCACACCTGAGGCCTCTCACTACAGAGGCTTCACTTCTTGCTGTTTGCTCAACTTCTTTTAGCTGCAGCAGATTTATTCTGCAGATTCTGGGGAATCAAACCAGCAACCTTCTGGTCACAATCACAAACTGAGAGCCACAGCGAAAACGTTTCAACTCATGTGAGGAGCAAGAGTTTTAATGTCGTTACTTGTGGTGAATAATTGTCTTAACGTTCACTCACTAGTGAACTCAGACTGCAGAGAGGATCGTACTGTATTCAGGCCTCAGTGTGCACATCTAGATTCATTTGCACGTTGCACATTGGGATCATCGGCTTGTGAGGAACTGCTGACGAGCTCAGCGGTGGTGCTAAATACCCCCTTACATTGATACTTTATACTGGGACAACAAACGCCACATGCAGCGTGCGGCCGTCCAAACTGAGTTTTGCTTATTTGCATTAGCCTCTCTGTTTCATCCTCAGTCTCTGGGTGAAGCGCTGCTGCAGAGGTTTCTAAAGTTTCCGTCAGCGTTCCCGTCCGTGGTCACAACACGATCCTCAACATAACTTTGGTCGGTAGTTTCCACAGTTGAAATTGTTTTTCTCGATATTTGGAAGTCTCATCAGTGGGAAAATGAGCACGCCATCAGTTTGGTCATGAAAGGGGGAGGTGGGGGAAGGGGGGGGGCGGCAAAAAGATGCTGAAGCAGGCATGTGAGGGCAGCCATCAGGATGTTAATGCTGCGGTCTGAAGAGCCACGTCAGCTCAGCCGCCGCGTCTTCATGCTCCCACCTCAGCAGTCATCCGACTCCTTCACCTAGCTCCTGTTTCATCTGGATTCTGCCAGCAGCGCCGTCCTCCCTCCACCTCCCTCCACCTCCCTGACTCACAGCTAACACACTCACTCTCCTGCCTCTGACTTGCACTAACATGATTTCCCTGGTGGAGCTTCCAGGGAGAAAAACGCTGGCTAAAAGAACGGGGCTTGAAGCGCCGCGTGTCTGACAGAGTCGTGACAGAGCTGCAGGGCTCGGTGAAGGCTCTGTGGTGCACTGTGTCACTTCTAGTCAGCACTTCTGTTACAACAGTGACCCAGGCGTTTGGAGAACAATGATGACTAAGGTTCATAACTGCTCCTCCACCAACAGTGTGGTTTATGATACATATACTGTCAGTGTCAGTCTGTATTTATTAGGATCAAACAAAAAACAATATATTATCTGATTGTATGACTCAATAACCTTCGGGTTAGAAATGATACTTCAGTTAAGCATGCATATATATCAGTAACCTGTCCCATCAGGCTCTGCTCTGCTCATTATCAAAACATTAGCATGCTAACAGTAAAGGTATTGGGATCGTCTGCTAGTCTGCTAATATACTGATTAGTGTGTTGATTAGTTGTCTAAACAAATATTTTATCAATTAGTTTGAAAAATGTCATTAAAAGTGACATATTCCAACACAAAGACGCAAAAGGTTGTAACAATATAAAACAGAGGATAGCCGCAAGTTAGCATGCTAATACTCCAAAGCTAAGGTGGTGAACATGATAAACACTAACATATCTGCTTAACATCAGCATGTTAACATCAGCATTGTGTGCAAAGATATTAAATATAGGATATTTAGGAACAGTTTAAAGCTGATGAAGCAGTTACAGGCTTTAACTGAGAACATAGTAAACATTATGCCTGCTAAACAATGTCACATTAGCAACAACACTGTTACCATGATGGTGAGCTGCTGTTAGCATTTAGCTCAAAGGACCACAGAGCTGCTAGCATAGCTGTGTCTTGATTTTTAATATGAATTCACATCTTTCTAACTAAAATATCCACACTGGACTTTAGTTTTATACCACTTCCTTTTTAATTCATACTAGTTCAGTGGTTAATTGCTGTTTATTTCAGAGTTGACATGTTGTTCATCATACAGACTGTAACCTCCACAAAGCTAGCTTAAACCTAGCTTTTAAAAAGGAACCATGCACATTGTGTTTATGCTCTGTATTTGCCTGTGTTTCCCAGAGACTAAACTTATTTGTGGTCGATGCTCTGGACATTTATATAGAGACTGGACCGACAACTGTGAGTCAATGACAGTGAGCACAGGCAGCATTGTTCAGCCTGGTGATATCATGTATATAAATATGGATGACACTGTGGAGCAGAGGCGGCTGCAGGCTGATGGATGAGTGGAGACACTTCTCCTCCATCTCCACTGTCCTCCCAGAACAACTGCTGCAGGACAACCACACTGACTGACTGACTCTTTACTGACTGATCTGATCTGGGAGCAGCTCTGTCTGCAGTCACACAGCACCATGTGTGGTCACTGACAGGAGAAAGCCCACCAGGGATGAGTCAGCAAAACAGACAGACACACACACACACACACACACACACAGTCATTCAGAAGCAGGGCCAATATGCTCTGTGCTACAACACTGACCTCTGACACTTTGCAGAAGACACACAACTACATAAATACTGATGCACAACTTTCTATTCTACTCCACCGCTGCAGTAACATAGAACAGTTTGGGAGCAATGAAGTAGATCGATGTTTATATAGCTGTTAGATAATCACTATGTGGTGATTAGGGCTCAATCAGGGCTGTTTGTTTTTCAATCACCTGTCATTTATCCTTATTTTCCTATTTGACACCTATGATACATTGATCATTAACAAACTGTAAAAGAAAAATGATCGATGACTGAATCCCACAGTGAGGTCTGTCGGGCTGAACACACATTCATTCTCCTAATCAATTCATGAGCTTAAAGCTGGTAAAGAGGCGCCGCCTGTGACAACCGCTCCTGAACGTCTCTTGATACCAATTAGCGCTCATCAGTTCGACTGCACAGCTACTTATCATGATGGATCCTCCTCCTCCTGCTCCTCCTGCTGCTGCTGCCAGCGAACGCCACACAACAGACCTCCACTGAACAACTGGAGATTTACGAGGGTGTGAGACGTGGAGGGTTTATCCAGCTCCCTGTAGCCAGTGAGGACATGGAGACACTCTAAACAGGCCATGGATCACCGTCAGGGTGGAGGAGGTGGTGGTGGGTGGGGGGGGGCAGCAGTGGTTAGGTTCATAAATCACAGTTATTCATTATACAGTGTTGACACAGAGACGCTGCAGTGTCTCATTTCACAGTTACAGGAATGAAAGTTAATTTAATAGAGGCACTTGGTGTAAAGTCAATAAAGCGTCTGTGACCGATGTATGAAGTCCGAGGTCTGCTGCGACGTCTCCAGAGTGAGCAACGTTCAAGATCAACAACAGAATTAAAAAAAAAAAAAAAAAAAGGTGCTGGTTGATATCTCAGACTTATCTCCAACTGTCAGTGTGTGTGGCAGCGTCTGTTTCTGCTCACAAACACCAGGCTCCACCCAAACAACGAGCGGCTTTTCTCAGCTTATCTCCAGCTCCGAGCAGACCTTCCAGGAGAAGACGGTGGAGAAATCAACCACGCCTCAACCTGCTCAATCTTTTATTCAGGCTGGAGCAGATTTAAGGCCGTCTTCACACGACCCAGTTCTGATTTGATGCCAATTTGATTGATCCAATTGGTCCTGACTGTCAGTTTACACGTTCTGTTAGCAGGGACTCACGTCTGACATCTGCATTCACACCTGGCTTGTTTGCATGAAACAACCTGCATGAGCAGACATGGCTTACTACACAGGTAAACATGGACGCTGGTGAAATGGACAGAGCATGTCAAGCTATTTTCTTCTGAAGCATTTTTAAAAGGTGCACAGAATATTATTGGTTAAAGAAGAAGAAGAAGAGCCGGACCCAACACGGCCCGACTCACTAGCATGAACTCTCAGCCTGAACCCGGCCAAAAGACAGAGATGTGTGAGATTTTACACATTTTGTGTTCATTGTGTTCAGCCAGACACTCCTCCACTGTCTCACAGACACGAAGGTGCGTTCAGGTACCAGCATGTGGTATCGTTTGACTTTACATGATTAGTGTGGGAATTCAGTTGGTACCGATAAAAGTACCAAAGTCGTTGCTCTTCTCTCGTCAGCGCTATTGTCAAAATGCGCGATCATCACATTATTGATGATGCGGGACTCGCAAATACCAGGAAATATCTGATCCGTCCCTCCAGATCACAGATGTATCAGCAGATATGTGGTTTATTTCCACATATGAAGGAAGCCTGAAACTGATCGGCCAGGACCTTCAGCTGGTCCTCAGGTTCTTCTCGTCTCCTTTGGTGGCCTGAGCGTCTGTAAAAGGTCACGCCGTCTGCCATCGTACGAGCTAACCAGCTGCAGTGACAGGGAAGGTGAACCAGGCGGTGATGGAGGTCGAGGTCTGGTGAGATCGACTTTCTCCTCAGCAGTGAGGGTGGTCCTGATGCTTCTGTGGTGGTAAACTCTGCTTCCACTGACGGAGGAGGACGTCTGTGTTTGGGTTTCATGCTGACGATGAAGTTTGGTGTGTGTGGCTGCAGAGATCCACAGAGAGCTCTGACTCCTCTCTGCTTCACTTCACAGGATGAAAACTGAAGACCGGGACATTTCTGTCTCCGTCTCCGTCTCCTCAGTCAAAATCACTGATACTAAAACACTGACAGTCTGTCACCAGCAGAAAACTCCAGGTTTGTTCAGGATGAGTTCGTCTGGAGGAGATTTTAAGTTTCAGTCTTTGTGTTTCTATAGAACAACGTTTGTGAACGTTTTTCATCTTCTCCTGGAAGAAGCAGCTGCTGAGTCTCTGTCTGTAAGATCATTATTAGTTCTCTGTCTCTGTCCAGTGTCCACACAGACCAAACATCCAGTATCAGACACCCACCCACGGCAGCCAATAGGAACGTCCAGTGAAGTCAGGTGACTACACAGCACGAATGAAGATTCATCATAATCAGACAGAAGCAGAAACTGTAAAAACTTTACTCCACATTACTCAACTTTTTACAGATGCTGCAGCGATTTCAGTCTGTGAAAAAGCACTGAATCACTGGTGAATACAGGACAAAATGGCTCTAAACTCAAATGATCTCGGACATTTTGCTCTGTGCTTCCAGGATCTGGAGGTTTCAGGACTCGATAGATATTTCAAATGAAAATCGGTTTGAATCAGACTCAGATCTGTAAGATTTCACCTCCACCTCAATCATTTAAAAACACACCCCCCCCCCCCCCCAGAGAAACCCTCCGACTCCGGATAAACATGTGAGGATTGTTCTGCTCTTCCAGGAGCTGGTGGTTCACAGACGCAGGATCAGTTCAGAGCAGAAAGTCTGAGCTCAGCGAAACGAGCTGCGGTAGAAACTGAGATCTGTTCAATCAACGGCTCCAACGTCTCTCCAACAGGAAAATATGACGCGCTGCCATTTTCATAATTACAACGCACAGAGTCACGCAGGAGAGGACACAGGAGGACGAGTGTGTGTGTGTGTGTGTGTGTGTGTAATCAGTTAGATTGATTCCCTGACCGGTGAGAGCACTTTCTTCGTGGACACAGCAGGAACTGTTCGTCTAATCACAGCCTTCATCACACAGAGTGCACAGAGAGAGAGTTACTGCAAGAACAGCAACTTTCAGCAGCACACACACCAACACACACACACACACACACACACACACACTGAAAAAAACACTGAGCAGGAGGAAACGCGCTGCAGCAAAGGAATCATGGGGTTTTTGTGATGCTGTCAAGACAAAACACCTGAATATACGATAATATCGTGTATCGTAATAAATGATTGTCTCAAAATTTGATGGTTTCAGCTGAATGTTTGATGATATTGAATTTTTGCACTGTTTCCTTCCATATGCACCTGGGTACCTACACACCTCAGACAGATCAACATCACCTTCTCACAAGGACACTATAAGGACGCTATGACCCCACTCTCTAATCAAACTACAGGAGCCTGAGTGGATCACAGACTGTAGCACCAACAGCATCTGATCCAGAGTCAAGGTGGACGGGTTCTTATCACACAGTGTTTCTACTGCATCTAATGGACGATTAGTAAAATGCTAATGAATTATGAATTAATGGCTCTTGGATGAGTGATGTGGAAGTTTACTGTTCATTTAATTCATCCATGAACGAATCAATATAAGATTAATAGACTAAAATCACTGACCACTTTGATTCTACGTCCATTCGTCAAAAATAAAAATGAAATGATCAGTTTATCAGTCGATCAATTGATCTCCTTCTTCTGTGAAATCAGAACAGATGTCTGTGGGTCTTTGGATCTTTGATGCTTTGTCATTGTTTTCTCACAAGTTATAGATCAGGATCGTTTGATCAGCTGATCAGGAACCTGATTGGCTGTTTGATGATCAAAACGATCATAACTCACAGTCAAACAACAGCGATCAAAACGTAGAAAAGCAACAAATCCTCGTTTTCTAGAAACTGGAAGAAGCTGCTCAGTCACGTCATTGATTTATCAGTCAATCAGTCTGTTGGGGTTAAGTATCCGTCCACTGGGCGATCAATAAATTGACCCGTGTTTTCAGCATTGACAAAGAAAACATCACAGCTAAGGAATCCTTTTAACAGACGCAAGGGCTCATGGGTATTGTAGTATTTAAACCTATTTGCTAAGACAAATTACAAATCCATCCAATCAGCTGATCAATCTATCTTATTAGCTACATTTATCAGCCAATCAGGACTCAGCGTGGTCCCTTCTCTGATCCCAGTGATGTTCATTCAGCAGAAGAAGAAGAAGTCATAAAAAAGGGAACATGTACTAAACCTACAGAGTTAATACCAGAGCTGTCAACAGTCATAACGTGAACCCGCGGCTCAGGCCAATCAGCACTAATGCCACGTCAGGCCTCCAGGCCGCTGTGGCATTAAGACGAGCGAGGACCGGCTGGCAGGACCGGACCGTTTGACCTGATCTGAAATCTGCCTCTGCACCAAATCTTCCATCATCTTGTGGTGCGACCACGTTGAATCTTTCCAGTGTGTCGAGTCGACGTTTCCCAGAAGATTAGATCAGAGGATCCAGAGGCGGTCAGAGCCGGAGAGCTTCACATTCCCCCCGAATGAGTTCATGAGGAGTCAGAGGAGTTTTTTTTTTTTTTTACTGAAGAGCTCACTTTTATCAGAGATCAGCTCTTCTATAAACACTGAGCTGGTAACGCTGCCTTACATGCTGCTGCTGCCGTCACGTCAGTCCCTCTGGACCGAGCCGTGTGTCTGAGGACCAGGAAACATCCTCAACGTTCGCTCTGTCATCGACCAGACAGGAAGACAGCAGAAAGGAAACGGACAGTAGAGAAGTGTGATGTTAATGTCTCTGATAAAGTTTCTACATGTGGGTTTTATTGATCTGTTGAGGTATGATGATGATGATGATGATGATGATGATGAGGATGATGGTCTGGGTCAACCAGACAGCGATGCCTCTGACCAGTGACTTATTATGCCTCATCACTTCAAGACTGGAAAACCTGAGCAACCTGGATCCAGGTCACATCACAGGCCTGGTGCTGCGTTCAGGGACCAGACAACCAGAGTGTTGTTGGTGGGATTAAGAACAGCGACACCAACACAAGATGCACAGCATGAAAAAAGTCAAAAACTCCAAGTTGTTGTGACTCCTAATCAAACACCACTGACAACAACCTCTGTATCAACTCAAAATCTCATTGGCTGGACGAACATGTCGGTGATTGCTGATTGGTCAGGGTCAAGATTTAAGTCACAATGACGAGCCTGGCAAATTGACTCCGTAACACTAAAACAGCTTCTTGTCCATGTCCACAGTTATTTACAGTCACACCGTCCTGCTCAGGGTTCAGCAGCTCAGAGGCTTAAAACCTGTCTTCAGTAAAAACCACCATGAACCAGCGAAGCTGCACATTTACACAACTCCACTTCTGTCACTGTGAAGCAGGAACACAGAGTTTTTATTTGCTAATAGTTTGGTCATTTTGCGATCTTGTTGTCATGTGTGACAAACAAAGGCGCCGCCACTGAACCGCGTCACAGAGGAGGCTCAGACAAAGAGATGCCCACAACTACGGCCGACAGTTGCTATGGAAAGCTGATGGTTTACAGCCCTCAGTAAAGGCCAGAGAGTCAAACCCCACCAGTTAATCAATGACGGGCTTTCAGCGAGCCAGAGCCCATCAAACACAGAGGCACATACCAGAGGAGGAGGAGGAGGAGGAGGAGGAGGAGGAGGAGGATGGTCTGATCCTACATTCCCATCATGTTGGGAAAAAACCATCTGAACAAATAAAAGGTTGGAAGAAATGATTTGGAAGAAGTGAGTCAGTCTGACGCCACTGAGACCTTAACGGCCATCACGGTCGCATCTCCTGAGCCAGCTTTACCTGGACTCTGTTGTCATGGTTACAATAACCAACACGTGGTAAAGCTAGCAGAAAGGCCGAAGCACCGGTTTAAAGGTTGAGGTTAAAACACGTAAAGGTTGGACGACCTTTGACCTTTGAGCGGAAGTCCTCTGTGAAGACCCGGCATTTTGGAGACAAACATGGAGTCTGTTCCTCCACATCACCACACGTCCTCCTCCTGCTCTAATCACAATGAACCAGCATCCCTGAGCTCCACAGTCAGGCCTCTCCCACATCACAGCTGAGTTAAAGACGTTCACGACCCCAGAGAGCGAGTGATGAGTGAAGTTATGACCAACTCGTAAAGACGCATGTAATTAACAAGACGAGTGTTTTTTTAAACCATGTGACTCATCAAGAGGCTCTGAAGAGTTTCCCACACACAAGAGCTTTTATTCTCCCAAAACCAGCTCTTTGAAAATCTAATTAACAGACTCTAAGCTGTTGACGCCAGAAATCCTACATTTCCCATGATGCAGCTACTTCAGCACTGTCCATTGAGCTCTGTGCAGAGCCGCAGGCGATGTCTTACAGCTGGTGTCAGACCTCCATGTGTTACATTAGCGGACTGGCCCTTTAAATCATCCAGCTGCCGTCTCCAGCCGACGCTCATCACAATAACGGTCAGAGGCTGGTTCCTGTTTGTCCCAACAGATGTTCCCTCCCTGGCCAACACCCCCCACCACGACCATCCTGTCCACACCCCACCACCTCCTCCTCCTCCCTCCTCCTTTTGTCAGCACCACTGCAGCCGATCCTCCTGCTGTTAAACAGTCTCAGAAGCAGATGGCTGCACACACACACACACACACACACACACACACACACACACACACACACACACACACACACAGGATCAATCACTCTCACTTTCCGGAGGTGGACGTCGCTCAGCGGCTTCATCTGTAGCTTTAATTCACTCACACGTGACGACCATCAGATGTCAAGTGTGTTGGAGCTGCTGAAACATCTGTGCATGAAGGTGTGTTACTGTTACACACTGTGCATTGTCTCCGTCTCCTACACACGCTAATACACATCTGGACTCAAGCACATTCAAGTTTAAAAACAGACATCACTGTGAATCGATGAGTTCGACCTCACTGCACCGTGTCATGGCCTCCTTTAACTGATCAGACCTGATCAGGTGTGATTGATCAGAGCTCTCCTTCTCCACAGGTGCGGCCTCTACTTCCTGTCCAGGCGAGCGTCAGGATTATGTGCCACTTTAAAACAGAAGCTGCTTTCTGATCATTATAAATGTTCCCCACAGAGTCGGGCGTCCTGTGAGCGGAGTGGACATGTCCACTGCCGGTTGGGGGGTCTTAGTCGAGCATACCGATCTCCTACGTTTCCCACAATCCTTACACACGGTTTAGACGTTCTGCCTCATGGAAAAAGAAGCAGAGGAGGTGGTGTAAGTCTGGTGAATGCGACACAGGGATGAGGAAGGGGAGCTCATGATGCTGGTGAGGGACGTGCCATGTTTCAGTCCTTCAGGGACAGAGCAGAGGAAGGTCTGACGATCTGATCAATAAGAGTAATGATGAGTGACAGATTGTGTTCAGTGTCAGATATGTCAGCTTCTCTGTTAGGAGATCCTGACTTTAAAAACAACAATGAGTCTCAGTGAGAGTCAGAGACGAAGACACCATGTTATAGAGAAGAAAAGCCGCTAACCACAGTACATTTCTCTGGGGTGGGGCGTCCAATGTGTTGAGACAAGCAGGCGCTCAGCTTGTTACTGTTGCTCCACCACCCGCCTCATTCAGACTCACTGACTCCACCTCTGGTGTCGTCACAGGATGTACGGTCACAGATTGTGTAAGCATCATCACGTATGAACACACCAGCTGCTACCGAGCTTTCTCCTCGGTGATGCCCCCCCCCTCCCGTGCTCCCTCACCCAGGTTTGACCTGTGCTCTGGGCCCCTGGGAGCCCGCACCAGCCTGATGACTGTTTGCACAGGGAGGTGATGGTCGGGGGGGGGGGGTGCTCCTCTCACTCCTCACATCCTCTCATTACAACTGGGGTCAACTCCATGAGTCAAAGGTAACAGATGTTGAGAAGGTGCAACAATCAGTGCAATTTTTTTAAAGCAGCGTGTGGAGGAGGACGGTGGCTCAGCAGGGACAGTCTTGGGGGGGGGGGGGTCTGAACTCACAGACCCAGAGGCCTCTGATTAAGCAGAAGGCTCCCTGCTATTCCAGGTACCAGCCGCCCTGATTAGGTCGCATATACACACACTGGCATCAAGGGAGAGCAGTGTAACTGTAGACACACACACTGGGGTCTGGTTATGCCAAGCTGGACGCTGGTGGAGGGGGGGGGGGGTTGTCTGCAGATCTGGCAGACTGGTATATATTTGTAGTCTATAAACAGACCTCACGTGGAGGAGGGGGAGGAGGGGGTGAGGACTGAGTGTCAGCAGACAGCAGAGTCAGAGCAGGTGTTCATGTTTCCTCGAGCCAAACCGCGCTCACAAAACCGCACTTTTTTAACTTTTCTTACACTTTGGCAGCACGTGCTCGTCTTAAAGTACAAACTAACTACTTGTTTTTGTCAGAGGGGATGTTGGGAAAAAATCGGCGTTGGAAATAAACACAAAAAAACTCTTTATGTCAACAGAATCGAAACTTTCCTTACATGCTAACACCGCTAGCTCCCGATGCTAACAACTTCAGAAACAACTTAGTGAGAGCAGAGTTTCCCACAAATCAGTGCAGAGTAATGTTTAACTACTGGGAGCCGAATTAACCATGAGACTTGTATTGATTAAGACAACACGTTACGCAGTGTTACGTTACGCAGTAAATCTACGTAATCGACGTGTGCGTTTATAACGTGGTAACATTTTGAACGGAGTTTGGTGGAAGAGTCGCTAACTGAAGGAGAAGCTACTTTCTCCAACATTAGCAGGTTGCTAACTCTCTATAACAACAGCTGTTGCCTTCCTGCAGCTTTCACTCTCTCCCTCACACACACACACTCACACACACCCATACGCACACACACACACACACACACGCACCCATACACACACACACTCACACACACATCTGATACATACACTCACACATAACAACAAAACTCCAACAACAACTTACTTTAACTCCAATGAATGAAGCTCCTCTCTCCCTCCGCTGTTTTCATCGCCTCTGCTCCTTTAAATAAAAACCACGTGTTTTTTCCTCCGTTTCTGTGAATTATTGAGGAACAACAGCAGCGTTTATGGGGTTTTGTCCCGACGCGCTTTTCTTATGATAATGAATTCCTCCTCAATAAAAAGAATAATAATAAAAAAAAATCCCCATAGACTTAATATATTCTGGTGGAAATCTGAATGTTCAACAATAGATGATCCGCTGCTGCCTCCGTCTGTCCCGCTTCATTCAAACCGGTGCTGGAGTTGTTTTTACAGTCATTGTTGTTCAGCAGCTCCGGACTGAGTCCATTGTCTGTGCTGCTGAGACACAGAGGAGGAGGAGGAGGAGGAGGAGGAGGAGGAAAGGAGGAGAAGAAGAAGAAGAGCTGGAGCTTCAGGGACAAACAGCTGGTTCACACTCATCCCTCCACCCGCAGTCAGAGCTGCTGTCGGGGGGGAGAGAGAGGGAGCGAGAGGGAGGAGGGGCAGGAGGAGGAGGAGGAGAGAGAGCCTGAGTCACAGAGAGAGAGAGAGAGAGAGAGAGAGAGAGAGAGAGAGAGAGAGAGAGCACGTGGGGGGTAGAGCAAGTCTCTGGAACACACATGAAGTTAACTAATCAATACCATGTATTGATTTATTAAAGGCAGCCCCGTGGCTTTTTACTGAGCTTCTGTGATTTTGTTTTGCCAACATTTACTACAGGACGTAAGAGAGAGAGAGAGAGAGAGACAGAGACAGAGAGAGAGAGAGACAGAGACAGAAAGAGACAGAGACAGAGAGAGACAGAGAGAGAGAGACAGAGAGAGACAGAGAGAGAGACAGAGAGAGAGAGAGAGAGAGACAGAGACAGAGGGAGAGAGACAGAGAGAGAGAGACAGAGGGAGAGAGACAGAGAGAGAGAGAGAGAGAGAGAGAGACAGAGAGAGAGACAGAGAGAGAGAGAGACAGAGGGAGAGAGACAGAGAGAGAGAGAGAGAGAGACAGAGACAGAGGGAGAGAGACAGAGAGAGACAGAGAGACAGACAGAGAGAGAGAGACAGAGACAGACAGAGACAGAGACAGACAGAGACAGAGAGAGAGACAGACAGAGAGACAGAGACAGACAGAGAGAGAGAGAGACAGAGAGACCGAGAGACAGAGACAGAGACAGAGACAGACAGAGACAGAGAACAAAGGTGAAGCCTCCTGTGATACCGGGTCATAAACAGTCCCACTGCAGGCAGCAGCTCTTCTGCTGTCGGCTCCACTCACTTCATCTGTTTCTGTCATTACACTGTAAAACACTGTAAAAGTGTGAACGTGTGTCGGAGCGTAGTGTTGTAACCTGGAGAAACGTCTTGTTATATTGATCATTGATTCGCTGTCTAATCTAATCATGGATCACTTTTTATAAGACACCATATTGTTTATGAGCTGGACCTAGTTAGGTATCAATCACAACTAATCAGGACATGGGGGAGAGGTTCAAATCAAGATGGCCGACTTTCTGTTGGGTTTACACTCTGGGTGTCTTGACATGTTACATGTGATTGTCTGATGTGTGTGTGTGTGTGTGTGTAAGTATAAGAAGAAGAAGAAGTCTAAGTTGTATCATCACTGATATCTGTGAATGAGACTATTGGGACATTTTATTGATCTGCTGAAAAGGGCTTTAGGTTGAATTACACATAAATACACACGTACATGTATGTAGGATGTAACAATATGTCATTATACGGTGGGACATGTGGAGGAACAACAGACTATGTGAGGACATGTGTTATAAGCTGGTTTCTCTCTGACATCAGTGATCATTGATCATTGATCAGTGATCAGTGAGCTCCCTCTCGTTGTACGTCCTAACAGCTGAGTGACGCTGACCGGCCGTTATCCCTGTCAAACATCAGCTCATCTCTCTTTGAACAAACTGGCTTAGTCTTTCCGTGGCCTTTCATCGCTGGGATTTCCCTGCGGCGGCTCTTCTGATTTATTCTGTAAATCCAGCAGGATTACCTCTGAACGCACGTTGAGCACATTCACATCCTGCAACAATACCACGACTTGTTGCTGCTCCATTTTCTATAAATTGTAACGCTGACACGTCAAAGCCATTTAACGCAGAGAGAGTGTGTGTGTGTGTGTGTGAAGTACTGGTGTGAGGCGGCATCTGATCACCTGTGTGACCCTGCAGGGCGTCACGTGTCATTAACGTGTCATTAACGCATCATGTACATAACTGATGGGAGGGGTAATTGACCAATTATGTCTGAGCCACTTCCTGTTTCATCTCTATCAGCCTCTATTATCACTGGATGTGTAAACAGCTCCTGCACACACACACACACACACACACACACACACACACACACACAACCTGAAACCCTCTCTGGGGCTGCAGTCAGAGCCGTCTGGGGGGGCAGAAGGGGCAGCAAAAATAGCCCCGTGCCCCCTCTCAGGTTACCCTGCCACAGTCCAGGTTGAAATACCAGCAGACACACACACACACACACACACACACACACACACACACAGTCATGCAGGACACTTTGTATGGAGCGTTTACAGAGGAATGTCATTGGTCCATGTTGTGTGTTCTCTCTGTTCCGTTAGTGTAACACTACATTCACTTCCTGTGACAATGATGAGTCATGTCTCACACACACACACACACACACACACACACACACACAGTCTCACATACTCCATCTCACACATTCTGTCTCTCACACACTTTGTCTCTCACACACTCTGTCTCTCTCACACACTGTCTCACACACTCCGTCTCTCACACACTCCGTCTCTCACACACTCTGTCTCTCACACACTAAAAACAGTCTATCAATAATAAAAGTCATGTTGATATGTTATCATATTAATCATTAATACACAGGAGACATTATCATTAATAACCAGCGTCTATACAACACTGTTCATGTCAAAGCACTTCACACTACAAACCACATTCGCTCACTCTGATCGATCAGGATCAATATTTGACCTCTCCTCTCTATAAAGCTCGACTCTGGTGGGACTCGAACCCACAACCTTTGAATCTCTTCGCTCACTGTGTTAATCTAGAAGTCCAACACGCTGTCCATTGCGCCACAGAGCCACAGGGTCTGTCTGTGTCCAGTCACTATAGATTATAGATTATAAACTGATCGATTTCATTAGTTTTAGAGCGCGTGTTTAACATTGAGCAGAAGTTGTGACTTTACACCATCAGTCGGATATAGATCAATATACGGACAAACCCACTCCACAGGTCAGATTCACCGGCTCTACCTTCACCTCTCTGTATAAAGCTCGACTCTGGTGGGACTCGAACCCACAACCTTTGAATCTCTTCCTCCATCTAGAAGTCCAACGCGCTCTCCATTGCGCCACAGAGCCACAGAAAAAAACACAGACTGGTCTCTTCAACCTTCAACAACCAAACTTATAATATTTACCAAAAGTGACAGAAGAAGTTTTTTCAGAAGTTGCAGTGAGTTGAGCCATCAGGGCCACCGTAGCTTTGGAGTAAAGCAGGAGGAGAATTTAACTTTCACTTTTGACAGATTTAAATCCAAAGACTTGGTCCAGTTGAAGTTTCTTGTTCTGTTCATCACATGTAGACTCTGAGATTTGTATTTACAGCCGAATGACGAGGTCCACGCAGCTCTGTCAGACTCCTGATCAACACTGTTTATACCCTCACCTCTGTATAAAGCTCGACTCTGGTGGGACTCGAACCCACAACCTTTGAATCACTTCCCTCGCTGTGTTAATCTAGAAGTCCAACGCGCTGTCCATTGCGCCACAGAGCCACGATAAACAACCAGCATCTCCTCCTCCTCCTCACGTACAGTACGCTGTGTAAATCAATATACGTGCTCTTGATCAATACGTCATTAAACACTGTGGTTTCTGCAGCTGCACTTTGGTCCTTCAGCTCATGAAGCCTCCATCAGCTCTGAACACAGATGCTGACTTTGCATCCTGCTTTATTTCTACAACGTGCGTCAGTGCCCTCCTCCCTCGGCTCTGTGCCCTGTGCTGTTGTTGAACCAACATGTGATCGGTCCGTCGCCGTCACGTCGTCGCTCTCTGGGGATCATTTCAGCTGAATTCTCCACAGACGCTGCAGCCGACTGAAAATCGATTCCCCTCCTCCCTCCTCTTCCTGCGATAAGTGTGTGTGAGCTCTGTTAGCTCGTTAACATAGGAGCCCGTCCAGTCGATGCCTGTTAGAAAACACAGACTGTGCATTTCATGGATCAGACCCGCCGGCTCCTGCGCTGCCTTCACTGACCAGATCGATGCTGGTGCAGGTGAAGTTACAGCGTGTGGCCACTGGTTTCCTGTTTGTGCTGCGGCCGCTGACGCTCTACACGCCGCTCACCATCAGAGCAGAAAGCATCGGAACCAGAGCAGAGTGAATTATGGGAAACGTGTTACCTTGTGACAGGCGGACGGGCTGTGTGACCTGGAGCCCGTCGATGGCGCACAGATTCCCGCAGGGGTGCAGCATGATGACCCCCGACCTGTTCTCTATGTAGCAGTGCTGGGCGGCGACCCCGGGGCCCTGGATGCTGATGTCCATGGGGCCGTGACCCAGAGTGGTCCGTCCTGGGTAGGGAGGGAGGGAGGGAGGTTAGATACAGCGTCATGTGGAGCAGAATGCACATATTGAACATATTGATTCACCTCCTGCATATTGATCTGATATTTATGATTTACACACTGGTCAAACGTCTGAACGTTAAAATCAGATTCATGTCAGACTTTGTGTTTCCAGGCAGAATTCACATGATGTCTGTTTTCAGGTGAAGTCATAATGATCAGCAGAAGAAGGGAAGCTTTGGTTTCTGGGCTCTCAGTTAAATATACTTGTTGCTGTGAGCTCAGCGACACCTGAAGGCAACACGACACCTGAAGGCAACACCTCCTCCCTCCCCTGCACTGAGTGAGTAACAGCCAGAGAACAAAGACTTTAATCAGGATGAGTCAACCTGGAAATGATCCTGATGCAAACACACCTGAACTGTTCACACTCACACACACACACACACACACACACACAGGAAGACCGACAGACTCTCAGGTGCTGACAGACAGAGGAGGGAATCACACAAACAACAGGCAGGGCAGAGGTCAAAGGTCACGAGACAGATTTACAAGATGAATCCTGCTCAGTTCAGACAAAGAGCCGAGATAAATATAGAGAGGACGACGGGGTCAGACAGGAGGTGTGTGTGTGTGTGTGTGTGTGTGTGTCTCACCCTCGGGCAGGGGCAGCAGGGTGATGGCCGTGCTCAGGCGTCCACTCCCCAGGCTGACCAGGTGGGGGCGCTCTGCTTGGAACTTCAGCCCCTTCCCGCTCTCTATCAGGTCCAGGGGGGTGCTCTGTGGAGGAGGTCAAAGGTCATGAAAGACATTAGATCTGTCTGGTTCAGGTGAGTTCAGGTAACCCTCTACCTTTGACCTACGCTGAACGTGGACGTGAGCAGCGTTCACTCACACTCACATTTCACGACAGTTTTACGGCACGCTGCATGACGTCTCCATGGAAACGGCCCAGCATCAACAGAGTGCTGCTGCAGCAGCACAGACTGCTGAGGACGACGTCATCGATGTGACACATTATTTAAGATTGTTTTTCATGTCCACATCGACCTGCTGGAGCTGAGGGAAGCGTTCTGTTCCTTCATGCTCTGAACATGTTGAATGACAAGAAACTGAGCTGGACAAAGAGAGGAAGACACTTCTCTAAGAGTGAGCAGGTTCTCCACCTCTGAACCTAAACAGGTCACATCCTCCTCCTCCATCCTCCTCCTCCTCCTCCATCCTCCTCCTCCTCCTCCTCTGTCAGCTCAGCTCCACTGTTTCTGGACCAGACAGACAACTGCTTGCTGTCCGTTAGCTGAACTAATTGACTCAGCGTGACACCAAAAATGTGAATGTGTAGCATCATGGGGGTGTGTGTGTGTGTGTGTGTGTGGGGGGGGGGTTAGAGAGAGAGAGAGCGAGAGCGCGAGGTTCATCCTCTGTTTCCATCTCTGGCCATTTACATATTCCTCTACACACTGAGGCGAGTGTGTGTGTCTCTGTGCGTGTGTAATGTGTGTAATGTGTGTAACGTGTGTCTTCTTCCCCCCTTCTTCCCAAGACCATGTGCTGTCAGCTCAGCAAAGGGGAGGGGAGGAGAGGGGAGGTGAGGGGGGGTGTCACCATGGCAACTGCACTCTGCAATTAAGAAACATGAAGCTCCTGGAGGGCGTCGGGCAGAGTCAACATGAGATGAGCCGAGAGACGTCGTCTTCGTCGTCTTATTGTAAAACTGCAGCAACAAAAATGTCCCCAGTGCTGCTGCTGCTTCTCCACCTCCTGCAGCTTCACCTCCTCCTGCAGCTCTACCTCCTCCTGTAGCTTTGCCTCCTCCTGTAGCTTACCTCCTCCTGCAGCTTCACCTCCTCCTGTAGCTCTACCTCCTCCTGCAGCTCTACCTCCTCCTGCAGCTTCACCTCCTCCTGCAGCTACCTCCTCCTGTAGCTCTACCTCCTCCTGCAGCTCTACCTCCTCCTGCAGCTTCACCTCCTCCTGCAGCTTTGCCTCCTGCAGCTCCACCTCCTCCTGCAGCTTCACCTCCTGCAGCTCCACCTCCTGCTTCATATCATCATACAGTCACTGAGCTCCTCCTGCTGGGTCACAAACCTGCTGCCACTTCAGTTATAATTCAGCTGATTGTTTTGAGGCCTGTGACCTGGTTCATGGTTTATGATGCTGTGAATTATAAATGAGCTGCAGACACATGTTCTGCTCTGCGACCAGATACCACAGGCCTGGAAATGTTGATTTCTCTAAACAAAAGGTTTCTACCTTTGTGGTTAAACGCTGACACTCTCAGGTGTCACTGATCTCCTCAGACTTATGGTTGATTTATAATCTGATTATTGGTTAAAAGTCTGTCAGACATATGAACATATTGCTGTTCGAGTCCTGAGGCTGAGAAACTTTGCATCATGGGAGACGGAGGATCACGATCTGATTTTACATTAATTAGATTAAAACTCTGAGTGATAATGAACTCAGGTCATCAGTCAGCGATGTCATGTTTTTTGTCCCCTTTTTATCCCCGTACATGTACAGACTGTAGCAATGGTTGACTGTGTGTGTGTGTGTGTGTGTGTGTGTGTGTGTGCTAATAGGATTATGTGACTGTCGGTGGAGTGGGGTCAACACTAAGAGGATTGTCGAGATAGAGACTGGCCGGGAAGCAACGGAGGAGGGAGGTGGGGAGAGTGTGTGTGGGTCTGTGTGTGTGGGGGTTGGGGGGGGTCTTACTGGGAGTGATGGGAGGAGGAGAGGGGAGGAGGAGGGGGAGCAGGGGAGGAGGTGCCGGCGGGGCAACGCTGCAGGACTCATGCAGCTTCATCTGCTGTGTGCTGCTGCTCCCATGTGGTGCAGCTCTCTCTCTTCACTGTGATGTTTAATACATGGAGCCACATTAACATACGTGGAAAACACCGTTCGTCTCCTACACATGTAAATGAGAGCGTTTGAATCTCTCTGCGCTTCAGCTCTCTGATTTACATGTTAAATCATATGATCTTATATTTATTCTATTGATTTTCATGAAACGAGACGGATCAGTATGAACCATCAAAAAACTAACACTGTAGGTAAAACATATGAAACTGGCAGAAGCCCCGCCCCCACAGCAGGTTCACGTCCTGTTAGGAACTGACCACACTGAGCTCGCACGATTGACAGGATATTGATAATTGATGACAAAACAATAAGGCAAAATCAATAGAAAATATGATCCAATCAGATCTGATGACAAATATTTCTCATCAGATCATTAAGAGCTGTGCAAAGGAGCAACGAAGTGTGTGTTCATTCAACATGTGAACACAAGACCATGATCACACTGTGTGTACTTCAGCCTTAAATGGCCACAGTGTCGTCTCATCAGTTTCTCTGCAGTTCAGACTCTCTCTGTGTTTTTCAGTCTCAGTCACTCGTCTCCAGTTTCTTATTGAACTTCTGTCTTTGTTTAAAATAAACTTTTCTTTTGCTTTTGTCCCAGTTTCCCTACGAGAAATGATTAAAGTTTAATCACAGCTTGTTTTATATTCCAACTGCTACACACACACACACACACGCACACAGCCCACCCCCTTTAAGGCCTGAGAGGATTGTCTGACCCAGCAGGTGGGAAGCGAGACGTCCAATCTGCGGCTCTGTCTAATTACTGACTCTGCCTGAAGATTCCTACTTTACAACACACACACGGACAGAAGCTGTCAGGACGCGTCACGGCAACACCGCCTGACCTCCGACCCCCCCACCGCCCCCCTTCCCCCCGGCCTCCTCCTCACTGGTTCAACTCCTCTGGAAAGTCTGTGAGAGCAGCCGACATGATGACATTTAACATCAATAGATACAGTTATGAGGAGAAAAGGCTCTGTGTGTGTGTGTGTGTGTGTGTGAAACATGCAACAACACTGACATATGACTTGGTTTTTCTGTGGAGGCTGCCAAGTTGAGAACAATAAGACCTCTGGCTCTCTGTGACGATCTCCCTACCCCCACCCCATTAAACACACAAACACACACACACACACTCACACACACTCACCTGTAACACCTGGTGTGCTGGCCGTCCACTCTCGGGCATGTTCCTGTTCAGACGGTCCATGTCCTCTGAGTTGTCCACGTCTCCCTGCGACACATGAAGATCCTACAGAGAGAGAAATGAGTAAGAGATGTTGTCACGGTCGACTTCATCCAAATAATCAGAGTCGTGCGTGTGTGTGTGTGTGTGTGTGTGTGTCGACTTCTGCTTACATCAGGATCTGGATTCAAACTCACAGATTTTCCAAAATAAGTTAAGAAAGTTGCACCATATTCAGTGGGAAACCCCCCCACCCCACCCCCCACCGAACACACACACACACACACTCAGCCCAGACAGTAATGTGTCAAGGTGTGACTCATTAGTTTCATACTGTCTGCACACACACATGCACACAACAGATGGTATTTAGCAACACACTCGGAGGAAGTAACACACACACACACACACACACACACACATAAATGCATTTAAATCTCTTGGTAGTTGACACATTCCTTGGAAATCGGCCACCTTGGCTGCTCTCTGGCCTCCCAGTCACTATGAATACACACACACACACACACACACACACACATTCCTCCCTCCTTACTCATTTTTGGGTATTTCCATCAGCTCAGAGCTCACGTCTATAAATACACCACATACGTCTATATTAGTCCATGTGTGATGAAGGTGAATGTATGTGAGAAAAGACTTCGTCTGGTGGTTTGTGAGGAATCACAGAGAACCACATGGAAAGGTTTAAAAAAAAAAACACACACACACACACACACACACACACACAACACATAATTAGAGCAGCGAGTGTACCCGCAGTCATTTGCACGCCTAAAATGTTGTGTTGTGCAGCGAGGATGGAAAAATCTGTTTGTGATGATCTGCAGCCCGAGGAGAACAAGCTGCCGCTGCAGTGTCATCATGTTTGCTCTTGTGACAGAGCCGTGAAATAAACGGTCCTCGGCAGAGCCAGCCTGCCGCCTGCAGCCTGCAGCGGAGCCTCCAACAGTGAAACATCACCAAACAGCCAGGAAACAAACACAAAAGTCTCATCTGTAAAAAAAAAACAAAAAAAAAACACCCTGCCTAACCTGCATGCTGTTCCCTCTGGAGGTGGAAATTACCTTTCTCCAATTGTCCAGTAAACGCATCGCCTCCATGGTTTCAGGAGCAGCTCCCGGGTCCCCAGACTCAATCCTATCAGCGTGAACCTGATTGACCGGGACGCCTCGACCACTAACTCTGTTTCAACACAACACAAACGTCTGTAACACAGCGTCTCCTCTCTCTCTGTCTGTCTCTCTCTCCTCCAACAACAACGACACAGATTGTCTCTGTCTTTGTCCCATTCAGGAGGACGTGGTGGACCTGTTGCTGCTTGCTCCACTAAACTAAGACCTACATTCCTGACTGGCAGCACCTAAGTCCCAGATAACAGAGTGTGTGTGTGTGTGTGTGTGTAAGTGTGTTAGAGTGTGTGTGTTTAAGCCGTGATCAAAAGAGGGAAGGGGAGGAAAAGAGGAAGAAAGGATGAGAGAGTGATGAGTGAAATGGTTTGATAAAAAACAAAAGGTCAGGAATAAAGTGATGGAAGTTTTGGACGTGTTGAAGCAGGAAGAAGAAGAAGAAGAAGCTCTGCTGTTAAACTGAATGCAAATGTCCCATGATGCCTCAGTGAACACGCCTCTGTGGATAAAGCATGAACAGAGTGATAATGTACAGTGGGATGAGGACAGGAGCAGGTGGACAGACAGTGGACGACACTGATGCTGCCTGGTGAGTGTGCGGCTCTGTGGCGCAATGGACAGCGCATTGGACTTCTAGTCAAACACAGAGGAAGTGATTCAAAGGTTGTGGGTTCGAGTCCCACCAGAGTCGAGCTTTATAGCCGACAGTTTCTCCTACGACTCCCATTCAGCACAGCACGTCATCTCATGTCCAAGATCCGACCAAAACGCTGTCTCTTTAACGGTTCTCCTGCCACATGACACCCTCACCTCAGGTCACGTTTCAATATCCATCTATATTTTGTGTATCTGTTCTTCATTTACTGTTTATAATTTGACATAAACCACATGTCCATTACGACACAAAGAAAGGTGGTTGTTTATTTCATGGATCGAGCCACTTCACGGCCCGAGATATGTTTCAGAGGAACAGCTCCAGCTGGTTGTTTCTTCCATTCTGTGTGGACAAAGTGAAACTAAAGTATATTCCCACTAATGCAACATTAACTAAATATATCCAGTGCAGATGAAGAGAAAGATAACGACAGCAGCTCCAGTCGACCTTGTCTTCCACATCAAACCCTTCATCCTCTCATTGTGTCATGATGTGATCGTGTGGCCGGTGGTAAACCTTCCACCTCTGTGGGTTTGAGGAATGGAGAGTGAAGGTGGAAGGAAAAGTGAGAAACATCCTGGGACGGACTGTAAACAACGCCACGTCTACCATTATAGAAAACCTCCTGGATTCACCACACAGTCGCCCGCTTCTCCTCCCTGGGCTCATATAGAAACAGCAGACAGGCGTGGCGGTGCAGTGCCAACCTTTTAGCCTGTGAGCTTTTATAGAGATCCATATTTAACTCAGACGTATGTCTAAGACCATTTAGGGCAAAGAAGGATTTTAACTTTAACTCAATCATTTTAGGGGACTGAGGAGGAAAAAACTACCCACCAGATTAGCCTACTGTGGCTATCTAAGTGAGCTAGTTAGCCTGGTAGCTGTCCAAAACTTAATCTATTCATAATTATGTGAGCTAGTTAGCCTAGTGGTTCAGTGGTTCCCAGTCTTTTGTGGGGCCCGGACACCTGGTTGGGAACCACAGGTTGGGATCTAGTTCACCTAGCTGACCATATAACCTCACACTAGCCAGATTAGCTTAGGCTACTGTACCTTAGCCTAGCTGACCATGCAACCTCACACTAGCCACACTAGCTTGCGGTTGCTCAAAGTAAGCTAATTAGCCTGGCTGGCCCTTTCATATAAATTGACCACATTTGCCTACTGTAGCCATTGAGTGAGCTAGTTAGCTTAGTGGGCCATGTAACCTCAAACTATCCACATTTGCTTACTGTAGCTTGAAGTGGACTAGATAGCCTAGCAAACCCTTTATCCTCCTTTAAACTATCCAAGTTAATGTACTTTATCTATTTAAGCTAATTAGCTTGACTGTCCCTGTCTAATATCAAATTGCCCACATTAGCCTACTGTGGTTATGAGTGAGCTAACCCTAGCTGAACCACTGACCTCAAACATACACATTAGCCTACTTTAGCTCTAAACTATTTAGCTTATCTGACCCTCTACCATCACATCATCCACATTAGCCTACTCTAGCTATTAAGGTGAGCTAGTTAGCCTCGCAGACCCCATACCTCACTCTATCCACATTAAGTTACTGTAGCTATAAGCTAGTTAGCCTAGCGGACTCTCTAACCTCCTTCTATCCACATTAGCCTACTTTCTAAGTGAGCTAGTTTGCTAGTTAGCTGTTGATTCTCGGGCTTTTCAACATAAAACAATGGGGGAGGGATAAACAGGTTCTTGCCTTTCACACTTGCTCTTTTATATCTTTACAGAAATTCCCTCTTTGCTGTTAAATTTCATTTTCTCAAACTTTCTCTGCTCCTTGGAGTTGGTCTGTTTGTTCCCACCACATCAAAGCTCAGAGCTGTCAGTCTGTGGGGGCACATCAGCAGCTTCGCTTTCTCTTAGATCCACAAACTCTCACCGGGCGCACAAAGACCTCTCAATCTCCATTTCTATCTGCTTTTCTCTCTCTCTCTCTCTTTTCTTTCTTTCTCTCTTTCTTTCCCTCCCTCGCCTCCTCTCATGCCAGGACAGAAAGGCTGGCATTGTTTTCTGTTGAGCAGCCATGGATCTCCTCTCACACATGAGGGAGTCTTTTTGTGTGTGTGTGTGTGTGATGGGGTTATGAAAGCGAGGGAGGCTCACCATTTAACTGGAATGTAAAATGTGGAGAGGAGGGAAGAGGGCGAGTCTGTCGACCAGGGACGATGATAGAGAGATGATAGAAAGAGAGAAAGGAGGTGCAGCTGCAAACAGGGTTTGTTCTCAATGTCTAATCTTATTCAGTAATTGAACAAACCAACAGGATTTAACCACGATGACCTTATGTGTATTAATGTGTGCTGACTTTACTCCTGAAAACATTATATCAGTATAATACACGATGCATTGAAAAATGAGCAGCATCGTGGAGAGACGTCTTTGAAGCTCAAACTCATGGGACTAAAATGAAAAGTTCGTCTTTGTGTGTTTTATATTTGTGTCAACACTGAACTCTGCACATCTGAAACCTAATGTTTTGATTGGTCTGATCAATTAATCATGAAGTGACCTAAACGTCCACTGAGACGTCTGCTCCAGCGAAGAGCCTGAACACTGCAGCTACATCACCATCATGTGCTCCACGTTGTTTTTTATTTAATGTTTGAGTTGTTGTGACTGGTTTTGTCACCTTTTCTTCTTCTGCAGTGGTTTTATCGCAATGTTTGATGAACCAGCTTCTTATAGAGGTCATGGAGAGATTAAATTATTATGGTCTGTAGTTCGGGATCAGGATCTTCGTCCTTGGACGCTGCAGTGGAGTGACAAAGGGGAGAGAGCAGCAGTAACATGGAGGAAGTGGAGCTGCTGGAGTGTGTGTGTGTGTGTGTGTGTGTGTGTGTGTGTGTGTGTGTTGACATTTTCAGCATCACCACTCTGGAGAAATAAACAGGTCATTTAACTAGGCTGGAGACCGACAAGTGAACGCATCACCACCTCTTCAGTCTGGTGTGTTGTCTGTCCACACACACACACACACACACACACACACTTGAGCTTTTAGAGATGTGAAGGGAAAGTCAATCAACAATCTCTCATCAATATCTGGTGTATTCCACAGATCCACATGCATCTATCACACACACACACAGACCAGCTGCACCGACACCTGCGAACACCTGAGACAAGTTTCAACAGGTGATTTACAAGAGGTCAACGTAGAGGAGACACTCCCCCCGGTCTCCCTCCCGCCAGATAAACAAATGAATAAAGTCACATCTGGTCACATGACAGTTCAAAATGAAGATCCGACAAACAGCTGGTTTCAGCATCACAGGTTCCATCGTGTGCTCAAAGATCTACAACATGATTCAATGATCTTTTCTCAGTCTGGCCTCAGGACTGATGCAGAAATACCTGAAAAAATGTCAAGTAACTGTCTGGTCTTCATCCCGTCAAGAGGATCTGATCAAAAACTCCAAATACCGACACACATCTGTCAAACATCTTCTCAGCAGAACAGAGTGTGATCATGTCATTTCATATTTTGACTTCTATTAGAAAAGCTCAGATGTTACAAAGTCGCCAACATGGCCGCCACAGGATGGAGCCCGTCGCCTCTAAATAGGAGCGTTAGTGACAAGAGGACGTCTGAGAGCTAATGAAGAAGGAAACGAGGGGCAGAGGAGCGATAGAGGGATGATGAAGGCAGGGTGACGGAGGAGTGTGAGGACAGTTCATACGTTCTATCTCGAGCAGCCAGCCGCTCTGCTGTCGTCTCCTGAGCTCTGATAATGAAGCTGTGTGGATAATCCTCCTTCTGCAGGGACATCCATCTCTCTGTCCTCCATCCCTCCGCCTCTCTCTCTCTCTCTCTCTCCGCCTGTTTGTCAAACTTCTTTTTCTTCATTATTTCCTCTCTTTATTGCTTTGCTGCCTTTCCTCTCTGTTTCTGGCTGCGTCCTCTCCGACCTTGACCTTTCTCTTCACAGACACACACAAACCAAAAACTGCCGCCATGACACTTTAACGGTGCAGATCACAACAACGCAGTCGCACAAGTTATGAGGCGACATAATGAACAGCAGCGCAAATCTGGGCCCCAAGGACGAAGGGCCCTGATGCCTGTTGTAGCAACCCTTCCAGCAGATTACACATGAGGTGTTTAGGGGACATCTTGAAACTGTGATGTCTACCACTATTCTGCATGTGAGGCATTTAGGGAACAATCCTAAGTTGTTGAGTCTAGTGACAATCTGCATGTGAGGCATTTAGGGGACATCTGTTAATTGTAGTCTTTACCAGTCGCCTGCAAGGTGAGGCATTTAGTCAACAGGAATTATTGTGTTTTCACTGAGTTGAATTGTCTGTGTGGGGATCGGATTTAGAGAACATCTGTAAATTACATATAGTTTGCACTTGAGGCATTTAGGGAACCTCTGTAAATCACAGTGTCTGCCTTTCTTAGTTTCACAGTTTCTCTGTAGAGTGCGGTGAGATAATACATGTTATGATTTGGAGTCATACAAGAAAAACATTAACAAATTGAATAGTGTGAATGTGATGCATTTAGAGGGTGTCTGTAAATTATAGCATCTGCCTATAAATGCCTACAGTTTGCATGAGTTTACTTATGCACTGTATGTAGTTGTTTTATTTTGAAGACACTGATGTGTGCTGCGTTCAAGGTAAACACACTGTATGAAAAGTGCCTCTCAGGCATCACAGAGGCCTCTGTTAAAGGAAGTGACTGAGAGCCTGGGAGATAAATTCCTGCTCTCTCTGGGTGAGCTCGGAGTGTTTCTGTGCTGAATGTGGCCAAAGCCAAATGACACACTCTGTTTTTAGAGAGAAGCCACAGAAATGTAGAAAACTCGCTCCGTGGGACGGAGGGCGGCTCCGCTACAGGTTCTTTTCTTTTTTTTTTTTAAGACCAGACTTCCAACCATACGCTGCATGTACATAACTCTGCAAATCATCAGAGGTAAACAGTCTGGATCGTACAAGATCTCAGAGATAAGAGCTCCTTTCAGCTGTATTTACACAACTCGGCTCACAACGGGACGAGATGAGGTAAATGATTTGAACGCAACATCATAACAACAATGACAAGATAGTTAAAACATCTGAGAAACCCAACATAAATCATACACATCTGCCTTTATGGAGCATGGAGTGGATTTATGGGAGTGAGGAGGAGGAGGAGGGGAGGAGGAGGAGGCAGAACACACACACACATACACACCATGACATGTATGAAACCACAGCGTGACAACACCCAGCAGACAGACCCTTGTGGTTCGGTCCCATTAAAGCTGCTCCCACCCCCAGTGGGTGAGACGGGGCCATGTATGGACAGATTTATGACGAGACAACAACACATCGTCCAACTATGTCATCTCATTTCACACTCCTCATGTGCCAGGCTGCTTTAAAGGCAGCTCAACTGGAACAATATGCACCACCAACTGTTTTATCTCGATGCATCCAGCTCCAGATACTCACACAGAAACACACGCGCTCATTTGGCTCATTTCTGAAAATTTGGTTAAAAAAAAAAAAAAATTGTGCAGAATTTCAAAAAGTCTGATCCCAAGAATTCAGCTTTAAAAGAACCAGATGTTGCTGTGAACCCAGCAGCACTTTCACATCTTTCAACTTACTTCTCTCCTTCATTACATTGTTTTATATAACTGACTGAACAGTCATCACAGCTCTTTTTTTTTTTTTTTGCACCAGTGGAGGCATCCAAACCTAAACATGGCATTTACAAGCTGCACGGGCTGAACATGAATAGCTCTGGTTAGTGGCGCCCTCAGTTGTGGCGTCTCAGCGTCAAGAAACATCTGCAAGAAAAACAACTTTCTCTTTATTTTGACACAAATAATGTGTTAGTCGAACCTTTCACGCTGGGAAAATAACTGTGTGTGTACAAATTGAGTTAAGTTTGGTTTGAGGGTTCGGAAACAATGCAGTCACAATGTAAAAATGTGAATATGTCCGACTAAGGCCTTTGTCCCTGAAGCAACACATTTGTGCTCAGACTCATTCCCAGACTCACTGACAGAGCGTGTCAGCAACAAGGAGGAAGTGTGAGACAGATAGAGGAAGAAGATGACATACAGAGAGGCTTCATCCCACAGTCTGTGAGTGTCACTATATGTAGACTTCCTGTACGGCGAACTGAGCCAGAGACCGTTTCCTGTCAGCGGCACAGGCCAAGGTCTGGGCTGCTCTGACCTCAGCTGTAAACACCACTCATGTTTGCTGTTATCACATCTGCTCAGACTCAGTTTTACTGTTGGGTTCAACTGGTGCTGAAGGAAAAATGAAGACAATGCTTGATGTATTATTGCTTTTCCATGAAGATTAAATTGTCTTTCAGTGTCTTTTCAAAACACATCGAGGCCTAAATCATGAAGCAGCAGCAGCTTAATATAAATCCTGGGCAGTGAAACGATAACTTTTGATGTAGATTACATTCATTTCTTTGTTTGGTTTTGTCTGATAAGTGTTGGTAGGTGGATTTGCTACAGAGCCAGATTAGCTGTTTCCTCCTCTTTATGCCACAATTAGCTAAAATATGATACACGTTTGACATTTAAACTTGACTGAAGAAAGATCAGATCAAACAAGCAGGTTTATTTTAAGCTCTTTTCCACTCTCTGCAGTTTCCACTTTATGCTACAATAAACTAAGATAAACTCAGCAGAGATAAGCTAAGATAGGCTGAAGAAAGTTAAGCTAAAATAAACTAAACTCAGATTAAGCTGAGATAAGATGAAGCTAAAACTAGCAGCTCTATTCCAGATTTTGGTTTTGGTTTTATACACCACAGGTTCACTATCATAAACCACAGGTTTAGTGGGAAAAGAAAAGAAAAGATAAGAAAAGAAAAAGCTCTCAAACTAAACTCCTCCCAGCAGCTAGCCTGTGCAACGACAAATGAAAAGTTAGCGACTAGCCAGCTGGTGGACACGTACAGCTCAGCATTTAGTTCCTAAATCAACGAATGTTTTTGTTAGCTGTTGTGTGTCCTCTGAGTCAAATCTGTGCTAACATGTTATCATGAACAACTTCACTTACAACAGCTGTGTCCTAATTCAGAGGTCGCAGGTTCGGAGGCACCTCCTTCAACTGCCGCGTCAACTGTTGGTAAATGGGACGGTCTAGTCTTTGGAGCAACGTCCTAACATCAAACATTTGAAAGTGGCGGCTTTTTCTTTTACACTTCCAACAGCTCCTCTCCTCGGGCTGTGCAGCCAGCAGGCAAATGCCTCAACATTCATACAACTAGCATGCTAGGTGGCTAATGGTTAATGGTGCACAAAGAATCTCGCGATCTAAGGACAGGTGCAGTGTCTCCTCCTAGAACAGGTGAGATTTGGAGGAGCGATGCTGTGACGTCATCGGCCTTCAAATGTGTCCTCTGCAGGACGAAGCCCCTGAACTGAGACACAACTAATATGTCAAACAGGTACCTGTGTCAGTCCCATGTAGCAAAGTCACACGTCTTTAAAGTCTCATTGACTAAAGATGTTTTTACATTTGTCCTGGTGGCATTTGAGAACATTTCCTAACGGTTAGTTAGCATGCTAGCCAGAAAAAACTTTACAACTACAGGGTTTAAATGTAAATACTTGATAATAACTGGTACTGGAGCCACGTGCTGAACTTTTGACCCCACAGAGGTCATTCAGAGTGTTTTCCTGGTGTCAGTAATGACTCCTTCGTCCTGAATGATTACCTCTACACATTATAGTATTTTTCCACTGATAAGCCTGAGCCTGAGAACTGCACATTAAAATGCTAATCTATGCACGATGTGATGCCAGCGTGTCCCTCATAGCCCAACAGCGAGAGTAAACACAGATCCATTATTTTGGCATGAAGCACTGAAGCACTGGAGAGACGCCATTATCAGCAGGAAGCTAAACACACCAGCTGCCTCGTCTTGTTCAGACGCAGAGTGATATGAACACACACACACACACACACACACACACACAGACATAGTGTACACACTGCAGTGGGAGGAAATGAGAGGTTACAGGCCTGAGTGGGAGAAAACAGGTGAGTAAAGTGAATCTCACCTTCCTTAATGACTACTGTTGAGATGCCCC